>CAWUFW010001555.1:0-600000 GCA_963921515.1 Calotriton arnoldi
TAGAGCTGTGACTACGACTCCCATCATGCAATTGCCTCCTCCCCCTTCCCAGCATGCCCATGCTTCCTTCCTTTGACTCTGCTTCCCTGTGGGGTGGGCTGGCTGTGCTGACAGGATGGCTGGGAGTGTTGTCCTGGCAGTTGTTTGGCTAGAAGTCCCAAGAGTGTCCCTGTGCTTCACACAACATAACCCAGGGTGGTGGTTCTTTGTGGGATCTTGTGTTAGGATGGGGGGCATTGCATTCTACCAGGTGGGTTCTGTGGAGTTTGTGTTGGGGTGTGTGTGAGGGGAGGTGCTTGTGACTATGGTCAGTGCTGCAAGTCCTCCTTCCCACCCAGCCAGATATCCCACCATGGAACGTGCTTGCATTGCAGGGAGTGGAAGTTGTCTTTCAGGATGTCAGTCAGTTGTGTCCTGCTGTTTGTTGGTGCACAGTTGCCAGCAGGGCCTTGTGCTCCCCACAGCAGTAGCCAGTGTCAGCCATCTTGTCAGTTGTTTTCCACTCCCTGTGATGTGAGCATGGTTCAGGGTGGTGTTGATGGGACAGTTGTGGGGGTGAGCTATGTCTGTGACTATGACTCCCATCATGCTATTGCCTCCACCCCACTTCCCAGCATTCCCATACTTACTTGCTTTTGTGGGGAGTTCAGTGTGTGTGGGTGTGAGAGCAATGGCAAGATGGCTGACAGTGGTGTCCTGCTGTTGGTTGGTGTGCAGTACCCAGCATGCCCTTGTGCTCCCCACGACACAGCAACAGTGTCAGACATCTTTGATGGGCCTTTCCACTCTCTGTGGGATGTGCATGCGTGAGTGTGAGCTTGCTGGGCCATGTGGTGGGGGATGTAGAGCTGTGACTACGACTCCCATCATGCTATTGCCTCCTCCCCCTTCCCAGCATGGCCATGCTTCCTTCCTTTTGACTCTGCTTCCCTGTGGGGTGGGCTGGCTGTGCTGACAGGATGGCTGGGAGTGTTGTCCTGGCAGTTGTTTGGCTAGAAGTCCCAAGAGTGTCCCTGTGCTTCACACAACATAACCCAGGGTGGTGGTTCTTTGTGGGATCTTGTGTTAGGATGGGGGCATTGCATTCTACCAGGTGGGTTCTGTGGAGTTTGGGTTGGGGTGTGTGTGAGGGGAGGTGCTTGTGACTATGGTCAGTGCTGCAAGTCCTCCTTCCCACCCAGCCAGATATCCCACCATGGAACGTGCTTGCATTGCAGGGAGTGGAAGTTGTCTCTCAGGATGTCAGTCAGTGGTGTCCTGCTGTTTGTTGGTGCACAGTTGCCAGCAGGGCCTTGTGCTCCCCACAGCAGTAGCCAGTGTCAGCCATCTTGTGAGTCCTTCTCCACTCCCTGTGATGTGAGCATGGTTCAGGGTGGTGTTGATGGGACAGTTGTGGGGGGCAATATGTGTGACTGTGACTCCCATGATGCTATTGGCTTCACTGACTTGGCCAGCATACACAGAATTCCTTCCTTTGAGTGGTCTTCACTGTGTGTTGGTGTTGTTGTGGTGGCTACATGTCTGGATGTGTTTGTTAGTTCTATTTGTGCCACTGCCTAGCTGTAGTTGTAGTTGTGTTTGTACATGTGTTGGCACAGTTGGATGTGACTTTTTGATGGCATGTGTTGTGTTTATCTGACTGACATACACATTTTGGGATGATTCTGTTCTGGTTGCTGTGTAATTGCTATGAGTGCATGGTTTGACTCTCCCCTTGACAGTGATGTGTGTGTTTTGTGGCAGTATATTGTGTACATTTGTTGTGTACTCACCAGGCTCTGGGATGTCCTCTAGTCCATATACGCTCACTGGCGGAAGGATGGCCCGCACCTTCTCCTCCCAGGGCCTGAGGTATATTGGCTTGGCAGGAGGGCCACTGCCGGTGTGTTGGCTGTTGATGTAGTCTTTCTTCAGCAGGTCCCGCACCCTCCTGCGCACGTCATACCACCTGTTCTGGATGTCGCTCTTTGTGCGCCGACATGGTGATTGTGCGTTCACCCTGTTGATGATCCTCTCCCACATCTTGGTTTTCTGGGAGATGGGGGTCTGTTGGACCAGTGTGCCAAACAGCTGTGGCTCTACCCTGAGGATCTCGTCTACCATGACTTCCAATTCACAATCTAGGAACTTGGGATTCTTCTTGGGGGCATGGTGATGGGTGGTGATGGTGACTGATGTGTGTGTTGGTGTGCAGGTGAGGGTGTGTGAGTGTGTGTTTTGCTGGGTGTATGTGAGGTAGGTATTTGTTGGTGTGCTGCTGGTGTGTGGCTTGTGTGAGGAATGAGCTGTGGGTGTGTGGTTGCTTTCTCTTGGGTGCTGGCAGTGGAATGGCATTTGCAAAGGCTCATGGTTGTGATTTGTGTCCTTTATATAGGTGGAGTTGTGGGTGTGTCTTTGTTCTCTGTCCCCACCCCCCAGTATTTATTGGCTTGGTAATTGCTTGTTTGGCCTTTTTTTGGGTGATTTTTTCCTTTGTACTGTCTGTGTATGTTGGAAACGTTCTTGTGACCGAGTCGGACCCTGCATTTGTCTCGTACGGTCTTCTCCGTTTCGTTCACTCTGTGTTTGTGCAGTTTTCTATGCTGCGTACGCGTCGGTCGCGGTGTTTTGTGTTGCTTCGGCTCGGTTTTGTATGCATGTCGGTCGTGCGGCTTGGCCTCCGTCCGACTCGCTCGTGGTTTTCGCGCCTTGCATCGTACTTTGCGGTTTGGAGTTCGCGTGTACGTTTCGGTCGGATTTGTTCCGGGTGCGTGTCGGTCGGTTGGATTCGTGTGTTTTTCCGGCCGGATTGCTGTTTTCCGTGCGGCTTGGTCGGTCGACTTGGTTTCAGTACGTGTCGGTCGGATTTTTCACGCCTTGCATCGTACTTGGCGTGTCGGGCGCCACAGGTACGTGTCGGTCGGTATTATTTCCGGATCCGAGTCGGTCGGTGCTTTTTCCGGCCCGAATCGGAATCGGCCCCTATGTGTTTTTAAAATACCCCTCACACATTAAGAATCCCTTAGTGTCATGCTTCATCATGGGGGTCTTCCCGTCCCTCTACGGGGCGGGGCGTGCTGCAACCTACAGAGATGTGGGAGCACTTAATTTGAGTGAAAAAAGGCTATGTGTAGTGCAGAGGTAGGAGTGGTAGGGTCGGGAAAGCTAGTGGTGCAAAATTAAAAGTTGCCTGGCTAGTGGAAAAAATAAACTTTATTCGCTTACCTAGCTGGAAACATTAACAAGCATTTGCAATGCAATAGGTCTCGCATTTGCGAGAGTTTAAGCTATTGGCATTGTAAATGACAATGCCTTTTATTTATGTTTTGAAAACCAACACGTAAATAAAAGGCATTGCCATTTACAATGCCAATAGCTCAAACTCTCACAACTGCGAGACCTATTGCATTGCAAATGCTTGTTTTAGGACTTGTGCCCTGCCAATTACACAGATCTTTCAGCAACGTACACATAGCCGAGAATGTTCGGTGCTACATGGCTGTTGAATCCAAGCCTGCAATCACACACCCAAGTGTGCAATCACACACAGTCAAAATGCCAAGAACCTACAGTAGTGCACTGTGGAGAAAATAGTTTGTTGTGGTAATTCAGCTGAAAGAAACCAAAAATGTGAAGAACATGCAGTCCAGACAGCCCACAGACTGCTTACAAGCACAGACAACCAACAATGTACAGTGACAAACAGGCCATTCAGCGCACAACCAGCTCACAGGCAGAGTCAGTCAACACTGAGTCATGGCACAGTCTACACAGTCCACAGCCTTATCACACGCACTGACAGTCAACAATGTGCAGTAACAAACAGTCCAGACAGCCCACAATCTGCACACACGCACTGACAGCCAACAATCTACAGTAACACACAACAATCCAGACAGCATGCTCACACACACGGACAGCCAACAATGTGCAGTGACACACAATCCAGAGAGCCCACAACCTGCTTACAAGCACTCACAACCAACAATGTACAGTGACACACAGTCCACAAAACCAACAACCAGCTCACAAGCACGGTAAGTCAACACTGAGTAGTGACACATTGTATATTGTCCACAGCTGGCTCACACACACGGACAGCCAACAGTGTGCAGTAAAATACCGTGTACACAACCCACAGCCTTCTCACATGCACGGAGAGCCAGCAGTGTTTAGCTACACGCAGGCCATAAAACTAGGAACCTGCATTACGCGCCTCTAGCGTGTCAAGTCCTGGAAGCAGGAGCAGGCGCTATGAGCTCGCCCCTGCACTAAACGTCTCTGGATTCGCTTGTCGACTATGCCAAACGTCTCGTGAAGCCGTGAGCACCTTGACGGTGGAGAAGTCACATGCTGGGCTATAACAAGCTGACGCCGGGAGAGTGAAAGCGTTCTGCTCAAACTCCGCGAGCGAGGACAGGAGATGTGTTCCGTCTTAAAACGTATGATACTGGCCTGAACGACGAAATTCCCTGGGGCCAACTGTAATTTTTCTTTTTTAGTGAAATAACTAAGAAGAATCAGAGCATGCCACAAAGATCAGGTCATATATATGTAAAATAATCAGTCAATATATACCCCTCAATGATGTGAAAGTCTTCCAATAATAAACATTATCAAAATGATAATAGCAAATATCATATATATTTAACCAATATTAACATTACATATGGGTAATAATATAGCAATATTATAGATGTTTATTACAACAGGGAGTGCACGACCCTATCGGATCAAAAATAGGCAGGAAATGTGGTTTTTTCTGGCACCGGGAACAGCTCATTACCGGTGGCCACCTTTGTGAAAGGTAGCACTTCAGGGGTTCTTTCACGAAAAAACAACATGCTTAATTGGTTCAACCAAACTACATATCTGCTCCTGCATAAGCTCCATTCTTCTTTTTAGACAAACATCCTGATAATTATTGCTTCTGTGTCATAAACGAAGAGCAATTACATTTTCGCATTAATACAGGAAGTGTGGCATCTCTAATAATAATAACAGCACGTTACGGGCGGCCATTTTTGATGGATTAACACTCTAGTGCCCAATTGCATGTTAAGCGGGTAGCATATAGGAAGTGTGGCTTTTCTGGGAACAAGAACAGCACATTCCCGGCGGCCATCTTTAGGAAAGGCAGCACTCTAGTAGTACTTGCATGAAATAACAGTATATCCATTGGGTTCCTACTAAACTAAATATCTTGCTCTGTATAAAGTTACTATATAGATGAACAATTTTGTATTCAGGAGCCATTCGGGTGAAAACGAACAGTCAGCGCGCTTCAGTAATTATACAGGAAGTGTGGTTTTCCTATTTACTAGAAAAGCACAATACGGGCGGCCATTTTTGGTGATGTAACATTCTAGTGGTTGATCCCCTGTTTAGCGGGCATTCAAAGTGCTGGCAATACAAATAGGAGCTCCGAACGTTCAGACAACGTTCCTCGGAGCCACGCGAAGGTATTTACGGGCGAGTGTGCAGCCTTGACGATGTGAGTAAGACCCGGGCGGGTCTTGAAATATAGCCACCCCACGGTCTGCAAACGAACGACCACGTGAACTTAACTAATACTATACTATCTATCGTCTTTACCCCGCAGTGTTTGACTACAGGCGCCCTCCCCTTCCGTGACAGCTCATGAAGCCTAATATTCCCATAAAATAGTGTATGTATCACAAATGATCGTAAGCAGAATTACGTGGGTTTAAAGTGTAACACGAGTGAGAGATGCCTTTTAAAACACTGGACATTTTTTTGTGTGTGCTATGTACATATATATGTGTGTGTTTTTAAGCGTTTTTAAGTGTGTTTAACGACATGACGAGTGACTTGAAATTATCATTGGGCAGCACAGCACCCACTTTAAAAGTATAAGTGTGGTGTACCTCGATCAATTTGAGAAAAATATATCACGGTGGTATTTACTGCCAACTTCCTTGTTCCACATGATGGTGATATGTTTCATACAATGCATTACTGTGTCATTTTTTCATTTCTTTTATTTTACAGGTTGTAAAATATACCAAATAGTTATGGTTTTTTGGCATGCTTAATTTTAGCATGATCTGTGGCTGAACAAATTTAGGAACATGTATTACATAGAAATAATATGTGAGTGAAGTAGGGATCACGCACGGTCCTGAAGAGAAAGCCAAGGGGATGGCTTTTGAAACATGTTGACCAAGTAGGAGGCAACTCATAATAGTATACCTCCTACGTTTCCCCATTTTTAATGTTTCCAGCTAGGAAAGCGAATAAAGTTTATTTTTTCCACTAGCCAGGCAACTTTTAATTTTGCAGCACTATCTTTCCCGACCCTACCACTCCTACCTCTGCACTACACATAGCCTTTTTTCACTCAAATTAAGTGCTCCCACATCTCTGTAGGTTGCAGCACGCCCCGCCCCGTAGAGGGACGGGAAGACCCCCATGATGAAGCATGACACTAAGGGATTCTTAATGTGTGAGGGGTATTTTAAAAACACATAGGGGCCGATTCCGATTCGGGCCGGAAATCTCTCCGACCGAGCCGGACCCGGAGAGATTTCCGACCGAATCGGACCCGTGCAGCCCGACCGAACAAGTACGATGCGTCCGTATGCTATCGTACTCGAGTCGGTCGGACTCCCATTGAAGTCAATGGGAGCCGGTCGTACAACGCGTACGCGGGCTCCCATTGCCTCAATGGGTGCGAGGCGAACAAGGGCGCCCCTACAGCGGGTACACGGCGAAGCGACTCGTGCCGTACACGCACAGGTAGGGGGGACCCATGGGTCCCCCCTGTGTGCGACTCGCGCGGCTACGCGTACAGGGGGGTCCGACACGGACCCCCGAAGTACAGCTCCAACTGCTCTTTCGAGCCAGACGGCGCGTGTCGGTCGGACTGCTCGCGGCGCGCATCGTACTTACCCGGCCGGGGAACGTCTCCATTGCGCGGTGCGAGTCGTGTCCGAGCGAGTCGGTCGGTGCGGTTAGACCCGGGTACGAGTCGGTCGGAGCGGTTGGGACGCCCGAACGAGTCGGTCGACGATTTCGCATCGTACTCACTCGTCCGGACGCACGTACGAATCGGTCGGGAAATAGGGCTCCGAATCGGATCCGGTTATGCCGACTCCGATTCGGAGCCCTACCGGCCGAGATCGGAATCGGCCCCATAGTGTTTCCCATGACAATTCCTTGGGTTCAAACACAATTTTCCCACCACCTTCATTATAGCTTTCAACACAAGGGAGGATATATTGAAAAGTGGTTCTATGGGTACACTTCGTAGCTTGAAAAATGTTAATGAAAGACTCAAAGACATGTTGATTTCTTTCAAACAAAACTTTATTGATACATTTTTTATACCCATCACTTTTTTTGCACTGTGTGAATTAAGGAAATATACACATGAATATATTTATTGGTAATTTTTTGACAATGCCAATAGATCCACTTTTTATATTTTGGTGTTCTAACTCTTTGACAAAGTTATTAGGTCTGCCTCACTTAAAATGACACCTTTGATATTTGAACTTCACATAGTCAGCCCTGTGCACCTGCAGAGATTTGGTGGCCAGGCCCTGCGCCATATGCCAAACGCGGCATGGGGTTGGCTGCTTACGAGAGGGTGGATGCAGGCCCTGCAACCAACCTCACACCGAGCATGGCCAAATGCCTGCGTGGTGTGGGGTTGGCTGCCCCGGGTGGTTGGAGGCAGGGCCAAAGAACCTGCCCGTGGTAGGAGTGGTGGAGGTAGAGGATTCTGCCTGTAGGTAAGTGAATAGCATTTTTGTAGTACTTGAGTACTACTGTAGAACCACTTCATATACTACAAGATACAGTTTGTGAATAAGCTCCAATATTTACATATTAACTCAATTTTCTGTACATTTCTGGTATTTAATGATACCACCAAAATCAATGCTTTTTCATGTGCATATCTTACTTCTTTGAAGGTCTTTTCTCCATTTCATGAGGCAGTGGGAATGTAGTCAACAGTATGAGTATCTGGCAGTATAATTTAACATCGGTCCCTTTAGCTGTAGATACTCAGCTACAAAAAGGTAAGCAAAGATACATTGATCTGATTAATTCACCAGTGGCACATGTGGTCTATTAGTCAAGCCTTAGGGCCTGATTTAGACTTTGGCAGATGGATTTAGTACTGTTGCCATTGCGGAGTACATTACTCCCACCATGGCGAAGGTACTCGTACTACCAAATTTAGAGATGTACACCAGCCCAGTAGACGTTTCCTCCATTTACAGGAACCGCCATCACAGAGGTTCCTGCAAATGGATTGAAAGTTTGATGGATGTCTCCATAAACATGACAAAGTCTTATGTCAAACTTTCAATTATTTTTTTTTCTGAAAAAAAATCCCTAGGGGGATTTTGTTTTTAAAAGTAAAATTTGGAAAAAAATGACCCCCTCGCCATTGGAGTTTTTTCCCATGGTATGGGCATCATTTTGCAGTTTTCACTGCTCCATACCGCCACGTTTTACATGGTGTTAAAACTTGCCATTTGTCCACTGTAGGAGAGTAGGATCTGCTTCACATGGGTACCCCCACTTTTTGCTGATGCTTCACTGTTTTTCGACCTTAGTCTGGCTGGGGCCCTGCTAATCAGAACCCCAGCCTAGCTGCTTCCTCTCTAAAATGGTTTCCATGTGCCTTAAGCACATCTCTGATTGGAATCTGGAGTGCCCTTATAAGTCCCTAGTATATGGTATACTATGTACCCAGGGCATAGGTACCTCAGAGGCCTACCAGGGGCTGCAGCATGTATTGTGCCACCCCTGGAAGGCCATCCAAACTGACACCACAGGTCTGCTACTGCAGCCTGGGTAAGGTGGTGCATGCACTCCTTACTGTGATATAGGCTACCTATATCACTATATACATACACACATATAAACCTATAAGTCACTCCTATGGCAGGCCTTATCAATCCTGAAGGCAGAGTGCGTGGTTCCTATGTGAGAGGGTGCCTCTGCATGAGCAGGGCCCCTCTGCAGCGTTCGGAGACCCTTCTCTGATGCTGTTTGTAGTGCAGCCTGACCATATACTCTTAAGCGCATTATAACCTCGCGTTAAATGCTAACTTTGGGATGGCTGCACGGAAACATGTCGTGTTTGGTGTCAAACATCTTGGAATACTACCCCCCCCCGCCAGTTCTGGCGGTGGGGGTAGCATTCCACCCTTCTAGAGGGAAAGACATGTACACACCGGTATGCCCGGTACTGACTTTCAAGAGCCCTGGCAT
This sequence comes from Calotriton arnoldi, assembly GCA_963921515.1. Lineage (NCBI taxonomy): Eukaryota > Metazoa > Chordata > Amphibia > Caudata > Salamandridae > Calotriton > Calotriton arnoldi. The sequence goes on from CAWUFW010001555.1 coordinate 9,232, forward strand.
CACAAAATGGATGCCGCTGCCACAGACACGAGTCTGGCCTCCTGCTGCTGACCGAAACTCCGGCAGGGGAGGTCTGGACAATAGTTTTCCTGTCCCAGGGAGGTGTGACCACCTCCCCAGTCAGGATAGTGTGTATTGGGGCTGGGCGGGAGCACTCTTGGGTGCTTTGAAATCCTGCACTGGGGGCACACTTGGTGTCCCTGTGCATACCCCAGTTCAAACCGGCTCAGGGGCTTCCAGCCCCTGCTCTGGCGCGAAACTGGAGAAAGGGAAAGGGGTGTAACCACCCCTCTGCCCTGACCCTCCCATAGGTGGGGCCACAGAGTATGTCCAACCCCCTACCTTAGTATAAGTAGGGGAACCCAGTCCTTAGGACTTTAGATTTACCTGGACGAAACTCTGACACAGAATCCTGGACCTTCGATGCTCTACTTTAAGATTAGAGGACTGAAGAATCTCCCTTGGGGTCAAGGAGTGACTCCCCTGCATGGCAGGCACCAAAGAAGCAATTGTCCAGTCTGCATCGCTGAAGCTCCCGTCGGACGCCGAAGTCTTTGCATCACCAGAGGTGGATTTCCAGACTTCCCCGAGGCTGCCCTGAGTCCCCAGCAAAGCTGAGGCCTGTAGCTGTCGTGGGTAACGTGGAACCGTGACCCCTGGACACCAAATGCATTTGCAAGTGCATCCTCTTCTGGGTCTCTCACGAAGTCGTGCTTTTGGCTCCGAGTAGCCCCAGCCTCCAGCACCAACTGCACCGAAGATCACTGGCCTCCACTCCACGAGTGTCCTGTGAGCCAGCTCCACGTGCACCGTCTCGAGGCTCCTTCGCGGTTGCTAGTCCATTGGCTAGTAGGCCCTCATGAAGGCCAATCCTTTTCTGCTTGGGCTCCCTGGTTGCTCCAGGTGTGCCCTGACTTATCCTTGCTGGGTGAGTCTCCCAGACCTTGCTGGTCTGCAACATTGTCCTTCTTCTATTTCCATGAGACTTGCCGTTGCCAAGGCTTGTTGGGTCCAATCCGGTCGCCGACACCTCTGCAATCGACAGACGTCGTGGGACAGCTCGAATCCAGCTCCTGGTTGTCGTCGACACCTCCTGGACCTCGTGGCTGAAGAGTCAAGACGACCGTCAACCTACCTGAAGCACTCGACATCGGTGGGCATCTGCTCATCGCCTTCCTGGTCACTAGCTAGTGACCCAGACTCTGTCCCCTCTGCTTTCAGGTTCTTCAGATCTTCGATCCACCTTTGGATCCACCCGAACACTTTCGACTTGGCCGCCAGCAGCACTTTGCAGCAGATCGCCATTGAAAGCGACGACGAAACCCGACCCCGAAAGACACCTATGCACCCGGCTTCCCTGGGTGAGGTAACTCGAGTACTCCAGTGCTCCCGTGGGTATTGACACTAGAACAGCCTAGTTCTCAAAGGGTTTGCTCCAAGTCCTCCTCTAAGTGTCCCTTTTCTTTTAAATTCTAATCGCGACTTTCCCCATAGAAGTTAACGGTGGTTCGCGGTTGTGTTCATACACTGCACGCGTCCCCCGTGGGTCCCCTGTGTCACTGCCTTGGGTGGTTCCTTGTGGTCCAAGCACTTCTACAGGCTCTAGGCCTTGTGTCTAGCTCAGTCGTGGTTCTTATACCACTTTATTGGTATATGGTTTGGTACGCCCCTGGGGCTCAAACGTGTATTTGTGCTATTACTGTAGATAACTAACTCGTAACGTATGTACTTCGAACTCTAGCCTCATAAAGAGACTAGAGGGGTGTGTTTAGTAATAAATACATATATTTTGAATATATACCTGGTGTGGTCCTCTTTCATTTGGTCACTCAAGAGATTATAGACTGGTAAAACAAGCTGCTTTACATTCCTTCAAGACTTAGCCTGAAGGCTGCTCTCCATAGCTACCACTAGGATAGCTTTCAATAAAGGTTGTCTTTAACCTATCTCCAATAAGGGGTTGTTTGGACTGGTGCAAGGTGCCCACTATAATTAGTGGACAGCATATGCCAGGCCAACTTCTCACATTGGTGTGCAGCGTGTGGGATTCCAGCTTGCTATTGTTTTACCAGATAATCTCAATTGAATTGATCAACTGAAAACCACTAAGGGTACCTAAGGTACATATAAATCAAGCTTAGTAATACAGTAAGTTCTACTGAACTTAGAGTTGTGTGTTAAGGGACAGCACACCCTTTCTACAACTCAAGAGAGTTTAGTAGGCCACACTAGAGTAGGTAGTGCATACACCACACCTCACTAGTAATGTCTTCAAAGCCAGGACCCAGTGAGTCCTTGCCAGAAGCCAGTGGGCTTCTTCCCTCCAAGTATGATAAACTCCCATTCTTGGAATTGAGAACATTATGCACTACTAGGAAGTTGAAGACAGGCAAAAGTGCCAGCACCCAACACCTCAGGGAGGTGTTACTAGCTGATGATCTCAGCAGGCCCCTAGGGTCTGAAGGGGTAGGCAAAGAGGGTGGGGCAGAAGATGAGGAAGGGGCCAGGGGTGAAGAAACCCAGGCCCCCCTCTGAAACTGGCCAGGAAGGTGAAAATGACCTTGTCCTGGAAAACCCAATTCCTCCTGTGGAGGAGGAGGAGGGAGAGGATCAGACTGACCTCCCTTTGTCCCCCCAGGAAGAGTTCTGAGTGTGCCCAGAAGGTCTAGGTCTCCTTCTCAGGAGTCTAACCACTCTGACACCTCAATAGGGACCTCTGTCTCCTCTCATAGGAGGGAATCCTCTCATGAGAGGAGAAAGAGACTGATTCAATAGCAGCAAGCTCAGCTTGAACTCAGGAAACAGCAATTGGCTATAGACAGGGAGTCCCTAGATCTCTATAGAGAGAGGCAAAAGTTGGGACTAGAGTCCCATGGTGGCAGCAGTTTCCCCAAAGATAGGGAAAGGTCTTATGACCATAGAAACCTGAGCAAGATTGTCCCTCCCTACCAGAGTGGGGATGATATCCACAAATGGATAACTGCTCTAGAGAGGGCCTGTAAAGTACAGAGGGTCCCTCAGGAGCAGTGGGCAGCAATCTTGTGGCTCTCCTTTGCAGACAAAGGTAGAGACAAGCTCCTCACTGTTAGAGAGGAGGATGCTGATAATTACAAAGTCTTGAAGAGTGCTCTTATTGATGGGTTTGGCCTAACCACTGAACAATACAGGTTAAAGTTCAGGGATACCCAAAAGCACAGACTCAAGACTGGGTGGACTTTGTTGATTGTTCTGCCAAGGCTCTGGAAGGTTGGTTATTGGGCAGTAAGGTATGTGACTTCACAGGATTGTACAATCTGATAATGAGGGAGCAGATTCTTAATAACTGTCAAAATCAGCTGTTGCATCAGCACCTGGTAGACTCTGATCTGACCTCTCCCCAAGAATTGGGAAAGAAGGCAGACAAATGGGTCAGAACCAGGGTGAAGCAGAAGGTACAGAACCAAGGTGGTGACCCTAAGAAGCAAGATTCGAAAACCTCTGATAAGGGTGGGGAGAAGGGTAAAGATCAAAAGTCTTAACAAGGCCCCCAAAAATCTTCTTCAGGTGGGGATTCACAGTCTACCAAAGGGAAAGGCCAAAGAAAACCATGGTGCAAGGTCTGTAAGCAAAAGACCCACTGGACCAGTGATTGCACCAAGTCCAAAGACTCGACTCCAGCCCCCACCAATGCCCCTAAGGCACCTGCTCCCCCTAGTGCAGTTACAGTTGGTGGTGGGACTACACAAGCCAAGGGTTTAGTAGGGTTGACCCTGGGTAAAGAGATGAGCTCTGACCTAGTCAGAGAACTCACTCAGGCTGTCCTAGTCTGTGATGGAGGCCTGGATATGACCTCCTCTGTGAGTCCCAGTAATCTGGGCAAGTACAGACAACAGCCTTTAATCAATGGAAGAGAGGCTTTGGCATTTAGGGACACAGGGGCAAGTGTCACCATGGTGACACAAGACCTTGTGAATCCTGGGCAGATAATACTTGGTGAAATGTACCAAGTGACCAATGCTAGCAACGTCAGAACAGACCATACTCTGGCAGTTGTTAACTTCTCCTGGGGAGGGGTAACTGGCCTTAAGAAGGTTGTGGTAAGTGCAGACCTAACCGTGGAATGCTTGCTTGGCAATGACTTAGAAACTTCAGCTTGGGCAGAAGTGGAGCTCAGGACCCATGCAGAAATGCTGGGGATCCCTGCAGATATGTTTGCTGTGACCAGGTCACAAGCCAAAATGTCTAGCACTGAACAGGCCTTGGATTCTGGAATAATGGACCAAGTGCCCTCCAAGAAGAGGAGTAGTAGGGTAAAGGCAGTGCCTTCCCCCTTGGCTCAGAAGGAAGATCAGTCCCTTGAGGGGGATGATCTCAGTCCTGAGGAAGGAACTGTCCCAGAGGAGCTTGAACCTGAACAGGTTGAGTTCTTGGGGACAGGGGGTCCTTCCAGGGCAGATCTGAGCCAGGAGCAGCAGAGCTGCCCCTCTCTTGAACCCCTCAGACAGCAAGCTGCTGCTGAGGCTGCTGGGAAAGCTAGTGGTTCCCATACTGTGTATTGGGATGATGGACTCTTGTACTCAGAGTGTAGAGACCCCAAGCCTGGTGCTACCAGGAGGTTGGTTATACCTTTGAAGTTCAGGGGCTTCCTATTGACCCTAGCCCATGATATTCCCTTAGCAGGTCACCTGGGCCAGAACAAGACTTGGGACAGAATTGTCCCTCACTTTCACTGGCCCCACATGTCTGAAGACACCAAGGAGTTTTGTCGCTCCTGTGTAACCTGCCAGGCCAGTGGCAAGGCAGGTGGCACTACAAAGGCCCCCTGATACCACTACCTGTGGTGGGGGTTCCCTTTGAAAGGGTGGGGATTGACATTGTTGGTCCCATGGATCCCCAAACAGCATCTGGGCACAGGTTTATCCTGGTGGTAGTGGATCATGCCACCAGGTACCCAGAGGCTATTCCCCTTAGGACCACTACAGCACCTGTGGTGGCAAGGGCCCTCCTGGGAATTTTCTCAAGAGTGGGCTTCCCTAAGGAGGTAGTATCAGACAGGGGTGCAAACTTTATGTCTGGATACTTAAAAGCAATGTGGAAGGAGTGTGGAGTGACTTACAAGTTCACCACACCCTATCACCCACAATGCAATGGTTTAGTTGAGAGATTCAACAAAACCTTGAAGGGCATGATTAAAGGGCTCCCAGAAAAGCTTAGGCGAAGATGGGACATACTCTTGCTCTGCCTTTTATTTGCGTACAGGGAGGTGCCTCAAAGGGGGTTGGCTACAGCCCTTTTGAACTTTTGTTTGGTCACCCTGTCAGGGGTCCACTGTGCTTGGTGAAGGAAGGATGGGAGTTACCTCTCAAGCCCCCAAAGCAAGACATAGTGGACTACGTACTTGGTCTCCGCTCCCGGATGGCTGAGTATATGAAAAAGGCAACTAAAAACCTTGAGGCTAGCCAGGAACTTCAAGAGGCCTGGCATGACCAAAAGGCTGTACTGACTGTTTACCAGCCAGGACAGAAGGTGTGGGTGTTGGAGCCAGTGGGCCCAGCAGCTCTCCAAGACAAATGGAGTGGACCCCACACCATTGTTGAACAGAAGGGTGAGGTTACCTACTTAGTAGACCTAGGAACACCCAGGAGTCCCCACAGGGTTCTCCATGTCAACAGGTTAAAACCATATGTGGACAGGGCAGACATGGGCTTGCTCATGGCTACTGATGAGGGACAGGAGGAAGAGAGTGACCCACTCCCTGACCTGCTCTCACAGAACCCTGGTGATGGGGCAGTGGATGGTGTAGCCTTGGCAGGCAGCCTCACTACCCAGCAGCAGACTGATTGCAGACAGGTGCTCAATCAGTTCAGACACATATTCTCACTGACACCCAGTCAGACTACCTGGTGCACTCATGAAGTGGACACTGGGGACAGTCTGCCTATTAAAAATAAGATTTATAGGCAACCTGACCATGTCAGGGACTGTATCAGGACAGAAGTCCAGAAGATGTTGGATTTGGGAGTTATTGAACTCTCAGATAGCCCTTGGGCTAGTCCAGTGGTCCTTGTGCCAAAACCTAACACCAATGGTGGGAAAAGAGAGATGAGGTTTTGTGTGGACTACAGGGGTCTCAATGCAGTCACTAGGACTGATGCCCATCCAATACCTAGGGCAGATGAGCTAATAGACACTTTGGCCTCAGCCAAGTATCTAAGCACATTTGACCTGACAGCTGGCTACTGGCAGATCAGACTAGCTGATGATGCAAAGCCAAAGACAGCATTCTCAACCCCTAGTGGGCATTATCAATTTGTGGTGATGCCCTTTGGTCTGAAGAATGCACCTGCCACTTTTCAGAGGTTGGTGAATACAGTCCTTACAGGTCTGGAAGCCTATAGTGCAGCATATCTAGATGATATTGCTGTCTTTAGCTCCACCTGGGAGGATCACCTGGTCCACCTCAGAAATGTTTTACAGGCCCTGCAGATAGCAGGCCTGACTATCAAGGCCACCAAGTGCCAGATAGGGCAGAGTCAGGTTGTGTACCTGGGCCACCTTGTGGGTGGAGGCCAGGTTCAGCCACTGCAGAGCAAGATCCAGACCATCATGGACTGGACTGCTCCAACTACCCAGACTCAGGTGAGAGCCTTCTTAGGCCTGACTGGGTACTATAGGAGATTTGTCAAGGGGTATGGATCAATAGTGACACCCCTGAATGACTTAACTTCCAATAAAATGCCCAAAAAGGTTCAGTGGACAGTTAGCTGTCAAAAGGCATTTGATGACCTGAAGCAGGCCATGTGCACTGCTCCCATTCTACAGAGTCCTGATTACTCCAAGAAGTTCATTGTTCAAACTGATGCATCTGAATTGGGGGTAGGGGCTGTACTGTCACAATTGAATGATGAAGGTCAGGATCAGCCAGTAGCTTTCATTAGCAGAAGGCTGACCCCTAGAGAGAAACGTTGGTCAGCCATTGAGAGGGAGGCCTTTGCTGTGGTCTGGGCTCTGAAGAAGTTGAGGCCATACTTGTTTGGTACTCACTTCCTTGTTCAAACAGACCATAAGCCCCTCTTATGGCTAAAACAAATGAAGGGTGAAAACCCCAAACTGCTTAGGTGGTCCATTTCCCTACAGGGGATGGACTTCACAGTGGAACATAGACCTGGGAGTAACCATGCCAATGCAGATGGACTCTCTAGGTACTTCCACTTAGAACATGAAGACTTAACTGGGCAAGGTTAGTTTAATGTCCCTACGTTTGGGGGGGTTGTGTAGGAGAGTAGGATCTGCTTCACATGGGTACCCCCACTTTTTGCTGATGCTTCACTGTTTTTCGACCTTAGTCTGGCTGGGGCCCTGCTAATCAGAACCCCAGCCTAGCTGCTTCCTCTCTAAAATGGTTTCCATGTGCCTTAGGCACATCTCTGATTGGAATCTGGAGTGCCCTTATAAGTCCCTAGTATATGGTATACTATGTACCCAGGGCATAGGTACCTCAGAGGCCTACCAGGGGCTGCAGCATGTATTGTGCCACCCCTGGAAGGCCATCCAAACTGACACCACAGGTCTGCTACTGCAGCCTGGGTAAGGTGGTGCATGCACCTCTTACTGTGATATAGGCTACCTATATCACTATATACATACACACATATAAACCTATAAGTCACTCCTATGGCAGGCCTTATCAATCCTGAAGGCAGAGTGCGTGGTTCCTATGTGAGAGGGTGCCCCTGCATGAGCAGGGCCCCTCTGCAGCGTTCGGAGACCCTTCTCTGATGCTGTTTGTAGTGCAGCCTGACCATATACTCTTAAGCGCATTATAACCTCGCGTTAAATGCTAACTTTGGGATGGCTGCACGGAAACATGTCGTGTTTGGTGTCAAACATCTTGGAATACTACCCCCCCCCGCCAGTTCTGGCAGCGGGGGTAGCATTCCACCCTTCTAGTGGGAAAGACATGTACACACCGGTATGCCCGGTACTGACTTTCCAGAGCCCTGGCATCACAAAATGGATGCCGCTGCCACAGACACGAGTCTGGCCTCCTGCTGCTGACCGAAACTCCGGCAGGGGAGGCCTGGACAATAGGTTTCCTGTCCCAGGGAGGTGTGACCACCTCCCCAGACAGGATAGTGTGTATTGGGGCTGGGCGGGAGCACTCTCGGGTGCTTTGAAATCCTGCACTGGGGGCACACTTGGTGTCCCTGTGCATACCCCAGTTCAAACCGGCTCAGGGGCTTCCAGCCCCTGCTCTGGCGCGAAACTGGACAAAGGGAAAGGGGTGTAACCACCCCTCTGCCCTGATCCTCCCATAGGTGGGGCCACAGAGTATGTCCAACCCCCTACCTTAGTATAAGTAGGGGAACCCAGTCCTTAGGACTTTAGATTTACCTGGACGAAACTCTGACACAGAATCCTGGACCTTCGTCGCTCTACTTTAAGATTAGAGGACTGAAGAATCTCCCTTGGGGTCAAGGAGTGACTCCCCTGCTTGGCAGGCACCAAAGAAGCAATTGTCCGGTCTGCATCGCTGAAGCTCCCGTCGGACGCCGAAGTCTTTGCATCCCCAGAGGTGGATTTCTAGACTTCCCCGAGGCTGCCCTGAGTCCCCAGCAAAGCTGAGGCCCGTAGCTGTCGTGGGTAATGTGGAACCGTGACCCCTGGACACCGAACGCATTTGCAAGTGCATCCTCTTCTGGGTCTCACACGAAGTCATGCTTTGGGCTCCAAGTAGCCCCAGCCTCCAGCACCAACTGCACTGAAGATCACTGGCCTCCACTCCACGAGTGTCCTGTGAGCCAGCTCCACGTGCACCGTCTCGAGGCTCCTTTGCGGTCGCTAGTCCGTTGGCTAGTAGGCCCTCACGAAGGCCAATCCTTTTCTGCTTGGGCTCCCTGGTTGCTCCAGGTGTGCCCTGACTTATCCTTGCTGGGTGGGTCTCCCAGACCTTGCTGGTCTGCAACATCGTCCTTCTTCTATTTCCACAAGACTTGCCGTTGCCAAGGCTTGTTGGGTCCAATCCGGTCGCCGACACCCCTGCAATCGACAAACTTCGTGGGACAGCTCGAATCCAGCTCCTGGTTGTCGTTGACGCCTCCTGGACCTCGTGGCTGAAGAGTCAAGACGACCGTCAACCTACCTGAAGCACTCGACATCGGTGGGCATCTGCTCATCGCCTTCCTGGTCACTGTCTAGTGACCCAGACTCTGTCCCCTCTGCTTTCAGGTTCTTCAGATCTTTGATCCACCTTTGGATCCACCCGAACACTTTCGACTTGGCCGCCAGCAGCACTTTGCAGCAGATCGCCATTGAAAGCGACGACGAAACCCGACCCCGAAAGACACCTATGCACCCGGCTTCCCTGGGTGAGGTAACTCGAGTACTCCGGTGCTCCCGTGGGTATTGACACTAGAACAGCCTAGTTCTCAAAGGGTTTGCTCCAAGTCCTCCTCTAAGTGTCCCTTTTCTTTTAAATTCTAATCACGACTTTCCCCATAGAAGTTAACGGTGGTTCGCAGTTGTGTTCATACACTGCACGCGTCCCCCGTGGGTCCCCTGTGTCACTGCCTTGGGTGGTTCCTTGTGGTCCAAGCACTTCTACAGGCTCTAGGCCTTGTGTCTAGCTCAGTCGTGGTTCTTATACCACTTTATTGGTATATGGTTTGGTACGCCCCTGGGGCTCAAACGTGTATTTGTGCTATTACTGTAGATAACTAACTCGTAACGTATGTACTTCGAACTCTAGCCTCATAAAGAGACTAGAGGGGTGTGTTTAGTAATAAATACATATATTTTGAATATATACCTAGTGTGGTCCTCTTTCATTTGGTCACTCAAGAGATTATAGACTGGTAAAACAAGCTGCTTTACATTCCTTCAAGACTTAGCCTGAAGGCTGCTCTCCATAGCTACCATTAGGATAGCTTTCAATAAAGGTTGTCTTTAACCTATCTCCAATAAGGGGTTGTTTGGACTGGTGCAAGGTGCCCACTATAATTAGTGGACAGCATATGCCAGGCCAACTTCTCACATCCACCCACTCTGAATAGGGTGGGCAGACAAATTGCCAAACCTCCGACAACCCTTACTCTATTGGGCCGTCTGAAGTATATGTAGGCGGCAGAGACAGAGTAGTCTCCACTGTCTTCATACTCAGGGTCAGACTGGGGCAAAAAATAGTCCTGGGCACCAAAATAAAATTGGCACCAAAATAAAATTGGCCCCAGTTAGCGAACCAGATAGCTAAAAAAGTGGCCCATGTTTGCAGATCAGGCCAGTTTTGAACTTCTAAGACACGCTGTATGAGTATTTTTCAAGGTATGGGAGAACGCATGCATTTGAGTTTGAGGTAGGCAATATTTGTGAGAAGACCAGAGAAATCAACAGTAAAAACTAGCTCACCAGACCATAAAACAGGCACAAAAACTACTAAAAAAACACCAATCGGACCCTATTCATAATGAAGTTCTGCCAGACTCTAAAAGAGGCGGGTGGAACTTCGCTTTAGCGAAGAGGGTACTCCGTGGCCAATGCAACAGAGTACCTTCTCAGACCCTTACTCTGAAGGTGATTTGGGGTTTGGTCTTAGTACGATATAACAAAGAAATTTTCAGACCCAGTAAAGATAAATCCTGCATTAGAAGCATTTCTTTAAAAAGGAAAATAGTATTAATACACCAGTAAAAGTAGAAAAGTTACAATAGAGAAAATCTAAATTCCTAGCCCTTATAGTTGCTGAGATATGACCCTGAACCAAACTCAATGACAATATATAGAATCAATTGCAATGCAAACTTGGTCTACATTTGAGGGCTTATTTTTTGGGCTTACTACTTTTTTGACTACCAGATGACCAATTAATGAAAGGATACACTGTAGCTTTAAAGTCTAAAAGGTCCCCCAGCTGGGAAAGTCAAAGTCTGTCACTGGGAAATGGGGCTTTTGTGTGGGTTAATGCAGTCAGTAGTTCTATCGAGATTCCAAGCAGTCTGGAGCTTCCATCACCTCTCAAATACAAGCAATGTGTTTTGGGACACAAAAAGGACCCATTGCTTACAACAGGCAATGGTACTGTAACCATGATGGACCAGTATCTTGAAATGCACTGATTGCAGTCAGATCTTTCTAGCGCTCTGAGAATCTGAAAGCCCTGGGAGCAGGTTTGATTACAGTAATGGCTACTTGAGAAATCATTAACGGCTAATATCTCCTGGACTCACTGGTCACAATAAACAAAGAGTGGATTCTATGAAATTTCGTGAAGGAAAAATTAGGATCTTCCACAGGGGTTCACTTTTGTAATACTATTGATGACATGTTACCCTGTGTTCTACATTAAAATAAAATATCTGCCAGCTTTCCAAAATGAGTATCTTGACTCTGCGAAACTTGACTGATTGTTGCAACTGTGTTTGCAGGGTTTGCTGCATGTTCTCCCTCCCTTATTGAGCTGTGCTAATAAAACATTCTAAAGCCCATTACAGGTTCTTCTTTTCCTCTGACAACTATTGAATGATAGGCTCCATATGTGGATGCCAAAGTATCCCACTTCTGACACCACTCTTGTAAGGATGTGTATTAAATTAGGTCAATACCAGATACTAGATGCAGTTATGTATGTATGTCCATGGTATATTTATAGCACAACCCTAGCCAAAAAGCAGCGGAGCGCTGCACCTGTCAAAGAAAATCTCAAAGTCAACGAGTATTAGGAGAGGAAGCTGGGTTGTGGATGTTTAATGCATTGTGGGGTAGTGTTCTTTAAAGGGGTGTGTCTTCAACTTTTTCCTACATTTGAGCAGTGCTAGGGCAGTCCTGATAGATATGGAAATGTTGTTCCATGTCCTGGGTGCATAGATTCTGGGTGCAGCGGGAGCGGGCATTGCTCCCACCCCACGAGAGCAGCTTTACTTTTGCTCCCACCGGGCAGGAGCAATTCTGTTTTTCCCCTACCCATGAGAATGCAGGCAGAGAAACAAATGGGATAGTATGTTACACTAACCATTTGGCAAGTGTGGGGAAGTAGAGAAAGAAATGCCTACAACTACTACGAGGTTTTGTTTCCCTAACAGAAAACAAGATGCAATGGTGTTGTTTGCCGATACTCACTTGTCAGCCATGTTACAGCTGATGTTCACCTCTCATGGAGTTACCCATTTGTCAAGTGTGGCATGTAGAGATAGAAATGACTAAAACTGCTATGAGGCCCTGTTTCTGTAACAGAAAACAAGATGCAGTAGTGTTTTTTGCCCAGACTCACTTGTCAGCCATGTTACAACTGATGTTCACCTCTCATGGACTGTGAAATGTACATACAATGCTCTACTCAGTGACGTGTCTAACTACTTTGCTTGATGTTGTCCTGGTCTCCTCAACCAAAACAATTAATGGCATGAGTGACACCATACCAAGTGTGTCATCAAATATATGTAAGGCATGAAGGTACCACCGCTGATTAGAAGTGGCAGGTGACCTATTAACTCAGCATTGCTCACATGTTGCCTAATGCTAAATATACAACCAAATTGTGTGTTTGCCTGTATTCTACACAACTAGGCCTTGGAATGGTCAAATACACATGTTATTTCTACACTGTGCTGGCTTAAATGTTTGGGAGATGTCGTGTTCATTTCTTATTCCAAAATGCAGCATAACAGCACATCTAATGAGCTGCTCAATTCTACTACATGTATTAAATGTCTCCAAATGTCTTGTAAATGAATTCAATACCATGAAAATATATCACAAGTGTAATCTCTACCTATTTTGTTTATTCCTAGGCCTCTACTTACTGTGATGCAAATGATGTGGGTGTAGATACCCTACTTCTACCAATAACAATGTTCTCTATTTCTCAACAGGTCTATCTCGCAGAGCACCTGGCCAGCGCTTGACCACAGAACAGACTCCCACTCCACCCCAGGATAAATCCCACAGTGATGACAGCACTCCTGGAGGTCTGGATGACCTTCCTGGCACATCTGGTCAGCCTGGGGAGACAGCAACAGTGGGTCTCACTGTGCCCACAACACCACCTTCCAACCCAGTTACAACATCACAGCCAACCCCTACAGCCCCCAACCTGTGTATCTAGAACAGTCAATAACGTCTTGTGCCCCCCAGTCCTGGATTCTGAGGTGTCTATCACCAACTCATTCACTGAGGAACCAGTGGGTGTGTGCAGCCTGGGCCAGTGGCGTAACGAAACTTGAGGGGGCCCCCCTGCAAAGCACAAAGAGGGGGCCCCCCCAGCGGCCCAGCCCACCACCTACCACTTTGCCCCACCAGCAAAAATAAGCAGTCACCTAAAGCCGTATTTTCAGCACTTATCTGTGCATACTTCGAACAGCAAATAGAAATAGGATGCGCTTTAATTGTGTTCTAGGGCTGCCTGAATGATCCATGACTGATAATTAAAGGGAACAAAGACACAAAAGTCACATTACAAATGAATACATACATTTTTATTTATAACCCTATTTAGTGTCAAGATGAGGTCTTTCAGGGCCTTTAAACACATGGCTGGCATTTTTCTTTTGGCAACCCTACTTTATATTCATTTTCATGAAATTCATTCTCACACTACAGCAGTAAATGTAAATTTCAACTGTAAGGAATAGGCAGAGTGGGGGCCCTCTTTTTTTGGTCACAGCATGCCTAGGCTTTCGGGTGTCAACCTGCCTCAGGCCCATGGTTTGTGCTGCTTGCATTCTCTAGTTATGCCTTACTGGCCTACGCTCTCCTATTCCCACCTACCTGCACTCGTTGGGGCTACCCTGGTTGTACAGATACTGTATCTTTCATGTTCGTCCACGGCATTACCCTGCATATGTCTCAGAAATCAACATGTCTATCTATCTTTATCTCTCTCCCCCCTCCCTCTCTCTCCCCCCTCCCTCTCTCTCTCAGTCTCTACCCCCCTCTCTCTCTGCTCCTCCTATCATGGTATCACCTTGCCTGTGTTACCCCATCTTACTCTGGATTGCTTGCTGGCCTGAATGTCTGCATGTAGAGGCCCCCCGTTCTCACCACATTAAATGCCGTCCTTACCAATGGATTGCGGAGTCTTACAGTCTCCCAAAGCGACGCCTGTCGTCATCCAGCGTGCCCTTAAGTTCATAGATTGGCGACTCACTGGGACAGAAAGTAAGCCTGGCACCAAAATAAAAGTGGCCCTCATTAGCAAATCAGACAGCTAAAAGAGCGGCCCATTTGCAAATAGGGATAATTTTTATCTTATCAAGACATGCTATATATGTGATTTCAAGGTATGGTAGACAGCATGAATTTATGCTTGCTGCAGTGCAGTTTGTGGTAATATAATGGATATCAACAGTAAAACCCATCATACCAGATTCAACAGGCCGACAAACAGCCTACAAATCAGCCCACTCTCTGAGGTGTAAAACACACAAGATGATGGACGGAATGCTGCACATTGGCAAACATTCACCCCCAGTCACAGATCTGGGTTTAATCCATCGTTATTTTGCTTCACCACGCCACCCCAGTTCAGACATAGCCATATGCAAATCAGTCTTGACCCTGTGCCTCATGGGAACAGTCCAGACCGAACTGCCAAGCCATGTCTTCCCTGGACCGGAATCAAGCATCCTAGGACCGGTTTCAGGCTATCAGCCTTCATCAGCCAGGATAGCTTGACTCCAGTGGCGTAGTGAGCACGGGACCCACGTCTGGGCATACCCTTCCCACTTAGCGCGAAATGCAAAACACACAAGATGATGGACGGAATGCTGCACATTGGCAAACATTCACCCCCAGTCACAGATCTGGGTTTAATCCATCGTTATTTTGCTTCACCACGCCACCCCAGTTCAGACATAGCCATATGCAAATCAGTCTTGACCCTGTGCCTCATGGGAACAGTCCAGACCGAACTGCCAAGCCATGTCTTCCCTGGACCGGAATCAAGCATCCTAGGACCGGTTTCAGGCTATCAGCCTTCATCAGCCAGGATAGCTTGACTCCAGTGGCATAGTGAGCACGGGACCCACGTCTGGGCATACCCTTCCCACTTAGGGCGAAATGCAAAACACACAAGATGATGGACGGAATGCTGCACATTGGCAAACATTCACCCCCAGTCACAGATCTGGGTTTAATCCATCGTTATTTTGCTTCACCACGCCACCCCAGTTCAGACATAGCCATATGCAAATCAGTCTTGACCCTGTGCCTCATGGGAACAGTCCAGACCGAACTGCCAAGCCATGTCTTCCCTGGACCGGAATCAAGCATCCTAGGACCGGTTTCAGGCTATCAGCCTTCATCAGCCAGGATAGCTTGACTCCAGTGGCGTAGTGAGCACGGGACCCACGTCTGGGCATACCCTTCCCACTTAGGGCGAAATGCAAAACACACAAGATGATGGACGGAATGCTGCACATTGGCAAACATTCACCCCCAGTCACAGATCTGGGTTTAATCCATCGTTATTTTGCTTCACCACGCCACCCCAGTTCAGACATAGCCATATGCAAATCAGTCTTGACCCTGTGCCTCATTGGAACAGTCCAGACCGAACTGCAAGCCATGTCTTCCCTGGACCGGAATCAAGCATCCTAGGACCGGTTTCAGGCTATCAGCCTTCATCAGCCAGGATAACTTGACTCCAGTGGCGTAGTGAGCACGGGACCCACGTCTGGGCATACCCTTCCCACTTAGGGCGAAATGCAAAACACACAAGATGATGGACGGAATGCTGCACATTGGCAAACATTCACCCCCAGTCACAGATCTGGGTTTAATCCATCGTTATTTTGCTTCACCACGCCACCCCAGTTCAGACATAGCCATATGCAAATCAGTCTTGACCCTGTGCCTCATGGGAACAGTCCAGACCGAATTGCCAAGCCATGTCTTCCCTGGACCGGAATCAAGCATCCTAGGACAGGTTTCAGGCTATCAGCCTTCATCAGCCAGGATAGCTTGACTCCAGTGGCGTAGTGAGCACGGGACCCACGTCTGGGCATACCCTTCCCACTTAGGGCGAAATGCAAAACACACAAGATGATGGACGGAATGCTGCACATTGGCAAACATTCACCCGCAGTCACAGATCTGGGTTTAATCCATCGTTATTTTGCTTCACCACGCCACCCCAGTTCAGACATAGCCATATGCAAATCAGTCTTGACCCTGTGCCTCATGGGAACAGTCCAGACCGAACTGCCAAGCCATGTCTTCCCTGGACCGGAATCAAGCATCCTAGGACCGGTTTCAGGCTATCAGCCTTCATCAGCCAGGATAGCTTGACTCCAGTGGCGTAGTGAGCACGGGACCCACGTCTGGGCATACCCTTCCCACTTAGGGCGAAATGCAAAACACACAAGATGATGGACGGAATGCTGCACATTGGCAAACATTCACCCCCAGTCACAGATCTGGGTTTAATCCATCGTTATTTTGCTTCACCACGCCACCCCAGTTCAGACATAGCCATATGCAAATCAGTCTTGACCCTGTGCCTCATGGGAACAGTCCAGACCGAACTGCCAAGCCATGTCTTCCCTGGACCGGAATCAAGCATCCTAGGACCGGTTTCAGGCTATCAGCCTTCATCAGCCAGGATAGCTTGACTCCAGTGGCGTAGTGAGCACGGGACCCACGTCTGGGCATACCCTTCCCACTTAGGGCGAAATGCAAAACACACAAGATGATGGACAGAATGCTGCACATTGGCAAACATTCACCCCCAGTCACAGATCTGGGTTTAATCCATCGTTATTTTGCTTCACCACGCCACCCCAGTTCAGACATAGCCATATGCAAATCAGTCTTGACCCTGTGCCTCATGGGAACAGTCCAGACCGAACTGCCAAGCCATGTCTTCCCTGGACCGGAATCAAGCATCCTAGGACCGGTTTCAGGCTATCAGCCTTCATCAGCCAGGATAACTTGACTCCAGTGGCGTAGTGAGCACGGGACCCACATCTCGGCATTCCCTTCCCACTTAGGGCGAAATGCAAAACACACAAGATGATGGACGGAATGCTGCACATTGGCAAACATTCACCCCCAGTCACAGATCTGGGTTTAATCCATCGTTATTTTGCTTCACCACGCCACCC
The DNA here is from genome assembly GCA_963921515.1 of Calotriton arnoldi. Lineage (NCBI taxonomy): Eukaryota > Metazoa > Chordata > Amphibia > Caudata > Salamandridae > Calotriton > Calotriton arnoldi. The sequence goes on from CAWUFW010001555.1 coordinate 26,304, forward strand.
CAGTTCAGACATAGCCATATGCAAATCAGTCTTGACCCTGTGCCTCATGGGAACAGTCCAGACCGAACTGCCAAGCCATGTCTTCCCTGGACCGGAATCAAGCATCCTAGGACCGGTTTCAGGCTATCAGCCTTCATCAGCCAGGATAGCTTGACTCCAGTGGCGTAGTGAGCACGGGACCCACGTCTGGGCATACCCTTCCCACTTAGGGCGAAATGCAAAACACACAAGATGATGGACGGAATGCTGCACATTGGCAAACATTCACCCCCAGTCACAGATCTGGGTTTAATCCATCGTTATTTTGCTTCACCACGCCACCCCAGTTCAGACATAGCCATATGCAAATCAGTCTTGACCCTGTGCCTCATGGGAACAGTCCAGACCGAACTGCCAAGCCATGTCTTCCCTGGACCGGAATCAAGCATCCTAGGACCGGTTTCAGGCTATCAGCCTTCATCAGCCAGGATAGCTTGACTCCAGTGGCGTAGTGAGCACGGGACCCACGTCTGGGCATACCCTTCCCACTTAGGGCGAAATGCAAAACACACAAGATGATGGACGGAATGCTGCACATTGGCAAACATTCACCCCCAGTCACAGATCTGGGTTTAATCCATCGTTATTTTGCTTCACCACGCCACCCCAGTTCAGACATAGCCATATGCAAATCAGTCTTGACCCTGTGCCTCATGGGAACAGTCCAGACCGAACTGCCAAGCCATGTCTTCCCTGGACCGGAATCAAGCATCCTAGGACCGGTTTCAGGCTATCAGCCTTCATCAGCCAGGATAGCTTGACTCCAGTGGCGTAGTGAGCACGGGACCCACGTCTGGGCATACCCTTCCCACTTAGGGCGAAATGCAAAACACACAAGATGATGGACGGAATGCTGCACATTGGCAAACATTCACCCCCAGTCACAGATCTGGGTTTAATCCATCGTTATTTTGCTTCACCACGCCACCCCAGTTCAGACATAGCCATATGCAAATCAGTCTTGACCCTGTGCCTCATGGGAACAGTCCAGACCGAACTGCCAAGCCATGTCTTCCCTGGACCGGAATCAAGCATCCTAGGACCGGTTTCAGGCTATCAGCCTTCATCAGCCAGGATAGCTTGACTCCAGTGGCGTAGTGAGCACGGGACCCACGTCTGGGCATACCCTTCCCACTTAGGGCGAAATGCAAAACACACAAGATGATGGACGGAATGCTGCACATTGGCAAACATTCACCCCCAGTCACAGATCTGGGTTTAATCCATCGTTATTTTGCTTCACCACGCCACCCCAGTTCAGACATAGCCATATGCAAATCAGTCTTGACCCTGTGCCTCATGGGAACAGTCCAGACCGAACTGCCAAGCCATGTCTTCCCTGGACCGGAATCAAGCATCCTAGGACCGGTTTCAGGCTATCAGCCTTCATCAGCCAGGATAGCTCCCTCCCGCCCACCCCAACCCAGCCTTTTCCACTGTTCCCAGTCCATCCACACTACCCCTGTAAAGCAGACTAGCTGTGGAGTTGTAGAGTATGTCTTGGTATGGAGTGATACATGTTCTCACTGAGTTGCATATTATGTATATAGCGTGATGCGCTGTCTGATGTCTGTCCAGCTATGTGGCGGGATGGAGCGCCATTGGATTAACGGACATTACTCTGATGAATGTGCTCTGTTGGAGGCTGTGAACAAAGAGAGGGAAAGGAAAGAAAGGCTGAAGGTAAGAAAAGAAAATAAGGAATGGAGAAGGGAAAAAGAGACTAAAGGTAAAGGTTTAATTAAGCAGAGAACGAGGATATGAAAGAAAGCCCATAGAAGAGGACAGAAGGAAAAGAAAGAAGGAATGAAGGTGAGATGAACAAAGGGAAAGGAGAGAAAGGACATGAGAAACACGGGAGAGAAGGAAAATTATCTGAGAAAGCAAGAACGAAACAAAAGGAGAGAAAATATGAAGGAAGGAAACAAGCAGAAAGAGAACAAAGAAAGAGACAGAAAAACGAGCAAGAAAAGTAGATAGAAAAGGTGTAACTGCAGCATGACTCTGAAAATTACATCTTTTAATGTAGTCTACTAACCCTCCAAATAGGTCATATTTTGTTTGATGAAGTAAGCCGCTGCTGAGCTCAAAGAGGCTATATCTTTCAATGGTGAATGTTTTGAAACCGCGTGCTCTGACCTAAACTGGCTTCTTCAAAAGAGGTTGGGCTCTGTGCTGCTCCTGCTCTGTCACCTTCCCTGCCTCACAGCATCAACACTCGTAGTTTTACAGTGCACCATTGGCAGGGAGGCAACTGCATACCCAAAACTAAGACACCGAAAGAATGACTCCAAGAAGCTTCTCAAGACTGGTAGGTAGTTCATAACAACCTCTTGGAGACTCATTCTGCAGAGACAATTCAGAGGGGGGTGGTGGGACCTCAGAGTGTAAATGAAGGATGCAATGCCTGCCTTTTAGGTTCTAGATACAAAACTTCCATGAGTGCACAAGACTTGGAGAGGGCATCCACATGATTGTGATATGTTTGAAATTCGTATCTTTTACGTACGCTGTAAAGGCCAAGTGGAAGTGCTTTTTCCATTCACAATGGGTTGTAGGTATGTATATGGTCTGGAGAGATAAATGCATCCTGTATATTTCAAGTAATAAGCCCTGAGAGCGCTGTTCCAGTTAGTGGTACATCAGGTGCAAACAATGTGTCACAAAAATCCACAAATTGAGTATATTATCTATGGGAGCCAGAAAACTCTACACCTGGTGTGGCTTAAAGCTGGCGAAGAGGGATCGAAGACCAAGTGTGGCTTAGGGTTGTGACTACGAGCTGTTCAGAGTCTTTGAAGCAGTGCAAGATATTCTTAAAGTCTGTTGTCTAAGTAAATGGTGCAGTTGGACTGATGGGTGTGGGGCCAAAGTTCAAAACAATGTACAGAAACCATATTGTGTGCCAGCCAACTACACAGTCTCTATCGGCAGGAGCATTTGGTGTCTCAGTGGACTAATGCGTCCACTGCAGGGACCTGTGTTTGACCTCATGGTCACAGGTTCAAATCCTGGCGGGTCCACTCAGCCCTTCATCCATCTGAGGTCGATTAAATGAGTACCACTTAGTTGGGTAACAATAAACATCTGTTATTCAGCACCAAGATGCCTCCGCGTGAACGTGCGCTTTTACAAATACAAGTTATGTTATCTGTAAGAGGTGTTGGTGGACAAAAACTCTCAAACTGTGCCTTGAAAAAATTGTTTAACGTGTATTGTTATGAGCGAGAGCCATTAATCTTGTGTTCACAATATTGTTGTTATTGATGGTATCAGTGATGCCCTTGATAATGTAACTCGAGATGTTATTGGGGATGTCTTTTGTGCAGTCAAGAGCAGTGAGTGGTGGGAGGATGAGTTATGGTTTGCCCAGCAACCTATAACATGTGGATTGTGATACCATGTTGGCAACTGTTTAGACTTCTACTACTGAGTTCACCTATATAGTACAGACCTTGCCATAAGAAAAATATTGCTCTTTATGTGGTTTACAGATAATAGCATAATGAGTATAGGCCTAGATTAGTAATTGCAATACTCCTGGCCCATTAAGTCAGATGGTGACATCAGCAGCAGCCTTTTCACGGCAGGGACAAGACCTACGGCTGTAGATTTACGGTAAATGGTCGAAATTACAACCGGAACATCAGTCGCTGTTGGTGACATGAGTAAAACCAGGGCTTTAAGTGGGCCGGGTCTCACCGGTGCTGAGCACCAGCAGTTTTTTAAAGGGGGCCCCAAAACGGGTTTCTATCGGGCTCTTTTTGTGCCCTGGCACAGGCGGTCCGTTTTTTCCGGACTGCAGTGACAGCGGGCACATCGATGTGTGCGTGCTCACACTGCTCACTAGTGGAGAAGTTACGGCATGACGTCATGCCAGGTGAGCGTTGTAGGAGAAGGTAAATCCTTTAAAGAGAGTCATTTTCTCTCTGGGTTTCCCTTCTCTTTTGAAACTCATGAGCAGCAACATTGTGGTGGTGTCACCACGGCTTTAACTAGAAGCTTTTTCATTATTATATACAAGCCATAGTTGCTGCTTATTTATCTTATGCACTAACAACCATTGACACAGCCAATAGTCCTGACTTGTTGTAGGTATGATGTTACTTGTTGTATAATATATCTGGATGCAAAGACAGAAACAGCAAAATACAAGTCGGGCGGCATACTATGCTAAGCACAGATTTTTAGCATTTGTGTTTTTAAGCCATGCTCTTAATTACAATGGCCATGACCCTTTGAGAGACACCGCCCCCCCCCAGTTTTTTCATCCCACTTAAACCCCGAGTAAAACTTTTGCAACTTTTTGAAGGTGTACATTTTCCCTATTCTCGCTGTGCGAGAGTGATTATTTTGAGCAGTGTCTGCATGTTTGCATCCCTAGCCTCTTTCACGCGCTGAAGGCTCTCAAAGGGATGGCCTCCGGCTGTGCGAGATGCTGTTGGATAGTGACTAAAAACTTTGTCAAGCTTGCATCTCAGGGGTGACACATGAAACAGTGCCCTGCCACAACATGACTGATCGGCCTATCTGAAATCACTCTATTCCATTTCCATCACCCATCCATGCTAGAGCAGACCTGCATTTTACATCCCAGTGACCCCAGCAGCTCACCTCAGTATACAAATCAGGCGGCATTCAGTATCTTTGCAACACAACCATGACCCACTGGGCTATTTTATCCAATACTGGAAATTATGACTGACAACTTGTGCAAGGTTCTTCTCTGCAGCACATACATTAGCGCACTGAGCTAGGAGAAGACCATAGGAAGCTCTGATCTATACGTTACGCACATTACTATGCAGGAACACATTAACCCAACAAGAATTGTACGATTCAGTCTTATCACCAGCAGGTTACACACTGCAAGTTTTTAATCCGCCTGAGTGATCTTACTAGTATTATACTTGGATACTTGCCGGCCACAAGTAGATTCCTGCAGCAGATGCCTTAACACCATAAACTACCTTAAAATGATATCTGCGTGTGATCAATTAAGTAGCCTGAACAGCTTCACTGTTGCATTTTTCCTTGGTCTCAATTTCTTTTGGGGCAGAGGTTTAAAAAATAGTGAGTACATAGGGGCAGAACTCCACTCCTTCCCCCCCCTCCCCCCAGATTTGGACGCCTTTTGCCCCTCACTCCCCCACCCCCTTCTAATCGATGGGTTCCAGGAGAATATATCTATTTTCATTTCCAGGGCCTGCATGCTTCACAGTGACAATAGATAACCATGAAAATGTCCATAGTTGTACCATGACTACGCCCCTCGAATTAGGACAAATCAGTGGTAAGGGGTGAAAGGGCAGTAGCAGCTTGCATTAAGTTAGATCGACAGGGAAAAAAACAACAGACATCACAGAGGATGGAAAGACGAACAGCAAGCACAGCAGCAACGGTTGTACATAACAGTAGCAGGACACGGAAATTGCAGCCAGCTGTAGGTGTCGAAAGCTGGCCACAGCCACAGTCTTACCCGTGAAGGGGCAGCAATTCCAGGGGCCCCCCAGGTCCGCTTTTGTTTCATTTCCACTTTTAGTCTTCCACAGTTGAATTCATCATCCCGCGCGCGCGGCAAGAAGTGAAAGTCCTTTGTGGCACCGCCCGGCCGGGGCCCGGGCGTGCGCGTGCGCACCACCATTACCAACCAATTAGAGGCCGCGGTACCAAAACGGCACCATTTAAATAATGAAGAGACCGTGCGGCTGGCACCATTTAATTTATGGGGAGGACACCGCCGTGCGCACCATTTAATTCATGATTGAACTTCAATCGTGAATTAAATGGTGCGCGTGCGCGCACAGACTTGAGGCTTGCTTGATGGTTTCGCTGAGACTGAGTGAGGGGGGCCCTGGAGCGCGGGGGCCCCCCCGCACCGCGGGGGCTGCGGGGGCCTGTGTTACGCCCCTGGCCTGGGCCAAGGGCACAGGCACGTGGGGGTAGGGTTCGTAAGAGGGTAACTGTGGACCGACTGAGTGAGCCCACTGGGGCCACTCACACCCAGGCCGCCACCTACCAAGTCTTGGGAGCCTATCACGACTCCCAAGGCATGATGGGCCAGGTACTTATGGAAATCTGGGAGATGAAGCAGCTGCAGAGAGACATATACCACGAGGTGGTGAGCTTTCAACACCAACACGGACTCCCTCATTGGGGTACTGCAGGACATTAACTCAACCCTGTGTAGGGCTTTTCCCCCACCATCTTCCCCTTTCTGTGGTCCAGCTACATCTGGGCCATCAACATCTGCAGCAGCCACAGGAAGGGAGGCCCTGTCAGAGGAAGACACGCCTGCAGACACCCCTGTCTTTGCAGCAGTGGAACCCCCCCTGCGTTCGCAAGCAGGGCCGTCCACGCAAAAATCCAGGAGGTGCAGATGGCAAGACACTCACCACCGCCAGTAAGAAACCTCACACCTAATTTCCTCCTGAGTGTACAACACATTCACTTTGTGGACTATTTCTGGACACTTCTCCATTTCTGATGGGAGTAGTATTTTGGACTTTAGACTTCAGACAATTTAGCATGCACAATGGTTTTATTCACCATGACGGACTTCTTCCCTTTTTGTTTTCCCTGTTTGGTTTTGCACAATGTTAATTTTCTCCTTTTTCTCATGCCTCCTGTAGTATGTTTCACATCTAGCAATGTATATATGCTCTCCTGTGAACTTTACAATGCCAAAACAAGCTACTTGTGTAAGCATGGATATGATGAATGTAAACAATGTTTAACTCAGGATCACAACCACGTCACACCAACACATACTTACAAGTGTCTGGTCTTATAACATCTTCATTACATTGTGCCAACCATGGGCTAACATGATGTCAGAAACATAGCAAATCAGACATTACTCTAATATTCTGTGTCAGTGATCAAATTTTTTGGTGCATACGTTAACAACATGGAAGGAGGGGACACAGACAATTTCCTATAGAATAGGCAACATAAAAATAGGTCTACATTATCAGCTGGAGTCATATCACCTAACTCACAAAAAGAATCTCGCATCATTTAAACCAAGAAACAGACACATGGCAGCACAACAGTTTCTGATCACAGGATCATTCCAATCCAGTGTTGCTGCATCTGGCGGAATGTCACAAACAAATGTCTGTCATGTGTCACAAGCATTTTGGCCTACATTGAGGAGACACATCAAGAGCTACATGCAGTTAATACACAATGAGGATTTAGCATATGTGAAGGCAGAAAAGCATGATTTGGGCCCAACACAGCATTGTGTTGGAGCACATGATGGCACACATTTTGCATTAGGACCACAACAGCACAGAAAAACGTCCAATGCAACCCTCTTAACTTCCATCCTATCGCTCTGCAAGCTGACTTGGTACAGGATTTGTACACCCAAATTCTGTGACAGACATTCCCAGGAACAATGCATGTCCACTTTGTCTGTTCAAACAGCATCATATACCACCTAATGCCACAACTCTGAAATGACCAATTGAAGATGCCATGGTGAAGGTAGCTAAAACATATCAAAACAAAACAAAGAGATTAGCTATGACACCATATATATTACACAATTCACATAGTCAACTTCTAGAGAACACAGTCTAAGGCAAAATTCTAAGTGAAACAAAGCAACAGCAACAAAACAAACACCTTTCACCAGAGCTTCATCTTCCTAGTATTTTCCATAAACATCCTCCTCACATCATCATAACAAGAGTTGCTTTAATAATCAGAGTCATGACATCTCACAACATACACTCATTAAAAGAAGTTGTTGATGAAATCTTGTCGCAAGTCAGCTCCTTCCTCTTCAATACTTTCATCATTATTTGGCATTTTAGGATCCTCACCCGGTGGCTCCTCTGCAATATAAGGGATGTTCCGTCGCAGGGCAATGTTGTGGAGCATGCAGCAGGCCACGCTGATTTGACACACCTTCCCAGGTGAGGAGAGAAGGGCTCCCCCAGTCTTGACCAGATATCTGAATATGGCCTTCGGGAACCCAAAAGCCCGCTCCACTTGTCGCCGTGTCCTTCCGTGGGCCTTATTGAAGTGGACTTCCCCTGGCGTTGTTGGATTTCTCAGCAGTGCCAACAACCATAGACAGTTGGGATACGCTGAGTCTCCTAGATGGAAGACAGACAGAAGTGCAACAATACGTTACACACTTTCTGATTATACTACCTGACATTACCCATACAAAGTTAGGACAGATCAAACTTACCAACAAGCCAGGCCCTCTCCGGTAGTAGTGACATCAGCTGGGGTATGGTGCTGTTCCACAGTATGAAAGAACCATAAGCTGATTCTCGGAACCGTGCACAGACGTTTGAGATGTACAAATCCGGTAAGCAGACAACTTGCACATTAATAGAATGGTAGTGTTTCCTGTTACAATACATCTCTTCCCTGGCTTGCAGAGGCACTAAAGCAATATGGGTGCCATCAATGGCCCCAATCGCATGTGGGATGCGACCAAATCCATCGAAATCCCCCTTCACATGGGCTAAATCCTCACGTCTGGAGAACTGCATGTATCTGTCAATGCGATTCATCATTGCAGAAAGAACGTCTTTGAGTACACCACTGAACACTGGTTGTGACATACCACCAGGTTTAGCAACAGTGTATTGGATGAAACCTGTGGACAGAAAATGTAATACTGCCATAAGACTCACTATAGGTGTGATTTGAGATAGTAGATCAGGCTCAAAATGATGACCTAAATCCTGTATTTTTTGCCTGTTTAAACAAAACTTCTTGATCACATGCCTTTCTTCCATGGTCTGAAGGTCTGGAAATAGGCAGTACACTGGAGGCTGACATCTCCCAGGGTCCCTATGTGAGGATTGAAAAAATGTTGAACATTGGTCACACTGTCCAGTGTAACATATATGAAGAGCAAGCCAAAAGTCGTGTGACAAAAATAATTGTTTCAGGAAGCATCACACATAATTCACATAATCATTGTCTACTATTTCAACATACACCATTAATCCCCATTGTGGCCTTCATGTGTGTCTGTAACAGAAATGTGCACATCATCCATTCAGAAATATAAAATGGGCACAATAATGAAGATTTCATGAAATTCTAGGTCACAAACCGTCAACCGGGGTGTACAGTGCACCACACACATTTTGCCTTTAGGCACAGTAATGCACTACACAGATGAAATATGTATGGAAAGGGAGTATTTCAAATGCTAACATGTTAGACTTCATTTGTAGTGGTGGTGACGCACTTAACAGTCACCAATACTGTAGGTCCAACCGCTAAAATGGTGGATGTCTGACCTCGCATAATAGGACATTTGGAACTACCGCCGCCAGTGGAAGTCGGCCGCACGGTGGGTGGGTGCTTCCACGGCGACACAGCCATAAGCTAACATTGGTGATTGTGACGGTCACGGTCCAATGGCTGTGTGCGTCTACGCTGATGACTGCTTATGTGGCTTGCATGTATGCCACAGTTTGAAAAACAACTTACTTGCCTCCTGACACTGCTGCTATCAACACCTCCTCCATTTTTGCTGCTGTTTGTCACCTCTTGGAGCAATATTGCCAGGTCAAGCAGGTGAGAGGGCCCCTGCTTCTCTCCAGAGGAGCTGGAGAAACTTGTAGAAGAGGTCCTTCCCCTGTATGGCCAGCTCTATGGCTCACGAGAGGAGCAGGTAACAAACTCACATATATATTTTACTCTGTTTGACTCCATCCTTTCCATTCCCACAGGCTACAATGTGCCTCTGAGTCCCAGAGTGAATTCAGATTACTGTAGTACATATGTGTTATGCCTACATAGGACAATCATGTTATGAATTGTGTATTTACTATACTTTATGTACCTAACATCAACATTGTGATGTATGTTGTGTGTCAAGTCCTAGATTCTACTTGTGGTGCATTCACATATCTATGCACGTATACTTTTCATGGTACATATGATATATTTCCTAATCAGATCATGGTAAATGTGCATCCAAATGTATAGGGTTTACTGCATGAGCTGTGTATGTATTTCTGTAAGGAGCAGATGAGGATGATGTTAGTTATGCGTCCAGTTCCACAATTCACTCAGCTCAGTTCAGGGCTCGCCAAACTGTTGTCTGGGAGCTATACCTCAAAGACACCCCACAGTTCCTTAAGGTTACTTCTTGGATGGCCACAAGATGTACATATATGTTTAGGAGTGTTTGAAAAGTGAATTTAATGTGGGATCAGTATGCACAACCTGCAGAGAGCAAAGTCTGACCATGAGTTGTGCCCAGTGTGGGCCATGGCCCTAGCTGTGCCAGAGTTACTGTGGCAATACAATTAGTTTTACATGGATTGCATTTGGAATGGTGACTGAGGTAACCCTCTGCCCTGATACTTCTTTCCATTGACCCACATTGTCCATGTGTGTCATTTACTTCTGACAAGTCCTATCTCCCACAGGTCTGGTGTCACATTTTCATAAGTGATGCTTGCCTATGCAGGACTATTGCACAGGTGACACATTCACAGTGCAGAGAGTCGGTTACTTCAGAAGAGTTTTTGATAGTGAATCACCAGCTTTGTCTCAATCAACCAATCTAACTAGACATACAATGGTATGTTAAATTTCATCCCTGTAAAAGTGCCACATATGGCAAAAGGTGCGTCCTGTGATGGCAGTACATACCCTACAAACTCAATCAGACGTAGTATGATATCCCATTAAGTGGCCCACATGTCCTAACATCCGCAGCGAGGAAGCTGTCAGTGACACACAGGCCAGCCCTTTCTTTGTGACCTAAGTCTTAGGTTGTAGTCTATACTATGATACTAGTGTGTATGGACTTTATGCATCAAGCCAATGGGCCTGACTGTAAAGGTGTCTGTACAATCATGCAAAAGTAGTTTACCCTTCAGAAGCTCACAATGGTTTGTCGTATTTCATAGTAACTCTCATCACCGTACATGTAGGATGGCCCTGGGCTACATTATGTTAGACAAATAGTATTTGTTGCATTTTTTCAAAGTCACACCATGAACGCCATGAACAAGCGCAAAGGAGTAGCTGGTACCCTGGACGCATTCATAGTCAGGGCAGAGTCATTATTGACTCATGAGATTGAAATAGCGGAACGTCGTCTTTCTTTAGATCCATCCAAATTACGGAGACGTTCATCATTGGGCATTCCTAATTTCAATTTGGGAGATTCTGCACAAACATGTTTGCCCGCAACACCTCCAAATGTGCCATTGATTTCCCCATAGCTGGTTCTGGATTCACCTTTAGTTGCGGCCCCAGAAGCATCATGTATAGCTACGAGAACACAGGTTTCCAAATCTTCTGATGCAAAGAAGGTGATAGAGCCATCAGTAAAACGGAAGCGGGGTGCTGGTGCTCAAAAAACAAGGAATATAAAGGGATCCCAATCTGCTAACTGTGTAAATGACCATGGAGTATCAAAGACTAACTCTGTTGGTACACAGACTGATGTGGTTCCTTCTCTTCTCCTACCAAGACATGATACTGTTGGGGACGATACTCTTGCTACTATTGCTACTGTTGAAGAATCCGCCTTAGGAACTGCGCTAGCTTGTATTCAAGAAATGATCGGAATTTTTTTACCCTCTTATGGGAAAAATTGGATCGCCTGGATACTTTTATAAATAATTTAAGTGGTAGTAATATGATCCAACAATCTGATGTTATTGAGGGGGAGGGCTTGAAAACAGCAGAAGATCTTAATCCAGCTACGAACTCACAAAGTTTAGATGGTAAAGTTAAGAAACCTCCTATGTTGAGCCATAGCATCATGAAAGGAAAAACACATGAAGTATCCCAGGGTTCTAAAACGAAATGTTTGGGCTCGCACAATACCCATTCTGAATGCTTAGTTCCAGGCACTATACCAAGTATTTTGATTAGTAATACTGTAGACGGTTTAAGGAATAATTGTTTCAAGCCCAATACCGATGTGTTGAGTCTACCTCCAGCTACGTGTCCCTATGTTTTAGTTTTGGCTGGTGTCCCTGCCCTCAGGGAGGATCAGAGAGAGTTGTGGGTTGATCTACGTAATAAAACAGTGGACTGGTTAACTAAATATAAAAGATTCCATCCCTCTGCTATAAAAGAGATCTTAATGGTCCGCAGAGTTGGGTGGGTAGGCCAATCCCTTAAGAGTATTGATGGTGACTGCATTGTGATCAATTTTCGCAGGCCACAGATGGTCCGTTGCTTATTAAGTTTTTGCGAGTTAACCTTTACCCAAAGTACTAGTATCTGCGCCCTCCCTTTGTTTTTTTTTTTACAAACCTTCATTTTGGTCTTTTGCAAATAAACCTGCCCCTACTCCTTTGTTTAATAGGTTTCAGGTTTTATCAGATTTAAATGCTCAAGACTGACAACTTTCTCTATTAGAACACGAATTATACATTTCCGATGATTCTCATGCTCCTGCATTTAATTTTCCAATTGATGTTCAAGATGGCCAGCTAACTGCAGTCAAGATTAAGGCAGATACTGACTTGAGTACTTTGAATAGGAATGTAGGAGGACCTCAGCTAAGGATTGGTGACCAGGATTGGCTATGTTTGATAACGGAACAGGACGCAGCCATGACCCACGGAATCTTAGATGTTCCATTAGTGCCCTTGTCTGACGAGTGTGTGGACATAGCTGAGGTGAATCAGCCATCACATAATAATGGAATGGGTTCTTTTGATCCTCGTAATTATAGTCATGAAGCTTCGGGAACAAGGAATCAGATGGGAATTGCACTCAATCAGCAAATCGGGCAGGAAGGGCAATTAGAAATACGATTAACATCTTGGAATATAGCTGGGCTGAAAAGGAATTTAAGGGATGCAGAATGGCAGAAATATATTGGACAAAGTGAAATATGTCTTTTACAAGAAACCTGGGCTTTGGAAATTCCCCATAAAGTTGGATTTAAAACATATAGGGGCCGATTCCGATCTCGGCCGGTAGTGCTCCGAATCGGATTCGGATTTACCGGATCCGATTCGGAGCCCTGTTTCCCGGCCGAATCGTACGCGGGTCCGGCCGAGCGAGTACGATGCAAGCACCCGCGAAATCGCCGACCGACTCGAACGCGGCTTCAACACGCTCCGACCGACTCGCATGGACACGACTCGCACCGCGCTATGGAGACGTTTCCCGGCCGGGTAAGTACGATGCGCGCCGTGAGCAGTCCGACCGACTCGCGCCGTCTGGCTCGAAAAAGCTGTCGGAGCCGGACTTTGGGGTCCGCGTCGGACCCCCTGTACGCGTAGGCGCGCGAGTCGCACACAGGGGGACCCATGGGTCCCCCTACCTGTGCATGTACGCCGTGATGCGCATGGACGCGTACCCGCTGTAGGGGCGCCCTTGTTCGCCTCGCACCCATTGAGTCAATGGGAGCCCGCGTACGCGTTGTACGACAGGCTCCCATTGACTTCAATCGGAGTCCGACCGACACGAGTCCGATAGCATGCGTGCGCATCGTACTCGTCCGGTCGGACTGCTAGGGTCCGATTCGGTCGGAATTCTCTCCGGGTCCGGCTCGGTCGGAGAGATTTCCGGCCCGAATCGGAATCGGCCCCATAGTGTTAATGCTATCCCCTCGGTTAGAGGTAGGCCCTCAGGAGGTCTTGTTATTTGGGTAAAAATTACCCTATGTATCGATGTAATTCAATTGTATTTTCCATCACAGGATCTAGTTGGAGTGAAGATTCGAACACAGGATAAAACTGAATTATACCTAATAAATATTTATAGCAGACCGAGTCCAGCTAGTAAGGAATCTTTGGCGATAGAACAGCTAGACCAATTCTTAAGTTCAATCGACCCAAGGGCAATGGTAATCGTGGGGGGTGACTTTAATCGTAAATTTTAACCAGTTGTGGGATTTGAAAATATCTTCGAAGAGGAAGATATGGCAAATAATATCCCCCCCCCCTGGAAAGTAGCCCTGTAGTACACTGTACAGTTGCCGTTGCACAACTGATAAGATTAGTGACAGGACATGGACTCAGAGCTTGTAATGGCCGACTACCTTCTGATAGTCCGAATGCTGCCACATTTAATAGGAGCAATTGTAAGAGCAGTATTGACTACATATTGGTATCTATCGGCCTCTGGCCAATTTTACATGACTTGGTTGTCGAGGTTAGAACTGAGAGTGATCATTATCCCTTACATTTGACACTAGCGGCTCATTTATTTCAATTACCTCCTTTGAACAATGGAGATACTAACTGTAGTGTCATTGAACCATTATTAAGCAATAATCGTAGAACCTTAAAATGTCCATCTATAGTGGGAAATGACAAGGCTATGAAGCAGATTTATGATATTTTTATAGACACTATTTCTCCATATGTTGATCTGCCTGCTACAGAGTTCCCAATTATAAATATACATTGTGCATTGGTAGATGCACTGAAACCTATTCTGAGTAGGATTCCGAAAGAATGTAAAAGGGGAAAATTGAAACAAGTAATTTAGATAATCCCTGGTATAATAAAGAGTGCCGTGAGGCAAAAAAGAACTTATTTCTGCTACAAAAACTAAAAATGTTGTGGCTTTAAGGGAGAAAAGGAATAAGTATAAGAGATTATTAGTACAAACTAAGAAAAATTGGGATGACAATATCTGGACTGAATTGATCAGTGCAGCCAAAGAGCATGCTGGTTTCTGGCGATTGATATCTAAAGACAATAAAGCGGGAAGATGTAGTAAGGACCTCTTTTTAGATGCAAAAACTTGGGTCAACCATTTTTCCCGTCTTTATTCAACATCTATGAGTGATACAACATTTAATTTGCAAGATTATGTAAAAATCCCAAGTATAGCCCCCCTACATTTCACTTTGAAAGATACTCTGGCAGCAATTGACGCAGTAAAACCGGGGAAAGCACCAGGTCCAGATAAGATACCAGGAGATTTATTGAGGCATGACAAAAATGTTTGGGGCCCTTATATTAATCTTCTTTGTAATTCAGTCGCCGCGGGTGCATTAATACCGGAATCTTGGAAAGGGGCTGAAATTACAACTATTTTTAAAAAAGGTAACTGCCAAGACCCTTCGCACTACCGACCGATTAGTTTAATAGATGTTTTACAAAAAATCTATGCTCGACAAATTTTAACAAAATTAAATGATTGGATTGAGGAGAACTGTATTTTATCGAAATATCAGGCTGGTTTTAGAGCCAAGATTAGCACAATTGACCAGGTCTTTAGATTTCTATGTATGAGTTGGAAATATACAGTTTTTAAGAAGGGTCATCTCTACATTGCCTTTGTTGACCTAAAGGCCGCTTTTGACCTCATCCCTAGAAACCTGCTTTGGAAATCCCTAAAAGACCAAGGGGTTCCAGGGAAAATACTCATGCAAATAATAAGACTGCATGAGGATAATTATGCAAAGGTTAGATGGGGTCCGAGGGGTGAGCTCACTGAGCAAATTTGAGTAAGTAGGGGTGTAAGGCAGGGCTGTGTGCTGGTGCCCACCCTATTTTCATTGTATGTAAATGATATTCCGGAGTATTTACTGGGCTGCAAACATGATTCTCCCAAGTTAGGGGGGGTGCCAGTACCTGCCCTTTTATTTGCAGATGATACCATTTTAATATCTCAAACTCCAAAAGGGTTACAATGTTTAATAGATACTTTTGGTGTATACTGTGAGACTAAGGGCCTGGAAAAAAATTCTAGCGAGACAAAATATATGACAATTAGCCCACATAAGTCTTTTAAAAAGAACTTAACTGTTAAAAATCAGAAGCTAGAATACGTGCACAATTTTAACTATTTAGGCATAACCTTGGACACTAAAATGACCTGGAAACCGCAATTGGAGAAAAGTAAGACTATTTTACTCCAAAACTCTCTACCGATAGTAAAGAAACATGAGAGTAGCACTTCTAAGGCGGTATCCCCTGCCTTTGAGGTATATAAGTATAGGGCACAATCGGCATCTCTTTATGGGGCAGAATTATGGGGGCCCTCATGTAAGAACACGTTTGTGGTAGGCTAAAAAAATTTAGGAAACTATTACTCCTTCCAATGCGTACACCTCTAATCCCTATTGTTATGGACCTAAATGTAAAACGTATAGATCACCAAACGATCTTAAGACCACTATTGTTTTGGGTGCGACTGTGGTCTACAGTAGAACTTGCCCATTATAAAGAAGGGCTAAAGGAAATCTTAAGGTTCAATCACGGTATAGGTCTACAGTGGCTTAAGCATGTTCATTGCTGGTTCCATAAATAAGGGCTGAAACACTTTTGGGAGGAACCTGCCCAATTGACTATGGTTTCTAAGAAAATATTAAAAACTACCTTCTGGGCTTATATCCAAGACAGTGTGTCCCATAGCTCAGCTGTTGGTACATTAACAACACAGTTTCTTCTTATGAAACCAACTGCGAGTTTTGAACCATTTCTAGATGAGGTGCAGCCACAGTTAGCAAAATCATTATACATGAAATTTCGATATGGTGTCTTGCAAACTAATTTGAACACATCGAAGTGGGCCCGCAAACAAGGGGATGATAATATCGAGTGTTGTGTATTATGCCAATCCGGTACAAGAGAAAATGACCTACACATACTATTCTTCTGTCCTGCTTATGCTAAAACCAGGAAGAAATGGATTAAACCTATTTGTCTGAATTTGGGCATTAGGTCTTGCTGTGAGGCAGAAAGAATATTGAGAACTGATACTTCTCAAAAGGTTGTTTTTAGTGTCAGTAGGTACTTGTTTGATGTAGGTATAATAAGAGCAAAAGAAGGTTTGAAATTTTAGTGTATTGTACTTGGAATACTGTTATTGTATTAGTTATTGCACTTGCACTTTAGAAAAAAAAAATGAATAAGAGTATAAGTGGAATGTTATACCAAGTATATACGTTGCATTTAAAGCATTTGCACTTTTAACTTGACTCCTACCAGTAAGTTGTATTTAAAGGATGCCAGATAACCACTTATAGTCCTTGGTTACTTATAATGTTATTTGATCATGAACTCCTCATAATGTTTTATTTCTTTAATAAGCTTAACTTTTTTAACTGTATTTTAATATTTATGCAAATGGTCTAGCGGTACCTCGGGAAAGGATATGTTTTTTATTAGGATGTGTGACTTGTTATTGTATATCTTTTATGGTTTTCTAGACCGAAATAAAGATTAATTAAATTGAATGTTAGTGGGCTGGCTTAATCAGTGTAGGTCATGACCAGGGTTGATGATAGTCCGCAGATAACTGCAAAAGTGTGTATGCATGTCTTTGTTGTGCTTAGCATGTGAGACTGACACATGTAGTGTGTTAACTATTGCTTCATGCTTGTGCTAGGTGTACACAAAATGTGTGTCAACCAAACAGATATCCTAAGACTTGTAATTATAATTTGTGTATTAATCTATTGTATCCATACAGGTCAACGTCAAACAGAAGCAGTCCATTTGGAAAGCCATCGCCCAGAAGGTGCGGACCCAAGGGGTCTTTCACCGGTGGTGTGTCCATTGTCATAAAAGGTGGGAGGAGCTGAGGCGCTGAACCAGGAAGATCATGGAGGTCCAGCAGGGCTGTACTCCAACGTGAACAGGGTGTGTGCCAGACACTGACGCCCCTAATGGCCTGCATACGGATGGTGGCCTACCGGGAGCTGGATGGGCAGTTGAGGGCCCAACAGCAGCGACAAGGGGGTGAGTCCTGGCCAGGGTCATACATGTTACATTGCCAACCTTTGTGTGTTATAGGCAGGCATTTCCCCAGCATTACTGGGGGTGGCCCATATGCGCCACACAAGCAGTTACTGTTTGTGTAGGTCTGGTAGTGAGTGCATGCTGGTGCGCTGTACCTATTATCTTTATGACCAGGAACACAGCCAAATCCAATCCACTATCAATTTACTGTCTTGAGCAGACACACAGCTGAGTGAAGTAAAAAAATCTGCCCATGTTGTTTGATGCTTGAACCAAACAGGCCATTTGTCTTCTTATCTAAGAAGTGATGTTCCCTCACTACTGTCTCTCATGTAATGGTGGCCCTATTACATGTGGCATGGCATACAGTGCACTCTTTCTGCAGTGACTGGACAACACGTACCAATGGTAAGTTGGGATTCAAGAGTGACGTGAGCGTGCATACATCATTGATGCCATCAGCATTAGTGGCTACATGTTCCCAAGTGTACATTTCCCTATTGTTACTTCATCTGCAATGGGGTTTGAAGATTCATTCACTGGCTGGTGACATGCATCATGGAGTGAGATGTAGAAATGTAGAGATCTAATGTGTCTACACCCAGTCTTACAAGCCAATTTGTGTTTGCTATCCCAAATGTTGCTGTGATGTGCCATTCCATTAGGACTACAGTGCTCCCACCTCTTCATGTCATTGATATTCACTGACACCCAACAACCTTTAAAGGTGTATTGGCTTGTAGCATTGCAATCTATGATTGGTGTTATCACCTATACCAAGCAGGATTGGGGATGATCATGTGGCTATATGAAGTCTTGTGCTGTGTGATTTAGGAGTATCTATCTCCCAAAACTTTGACCCTAAATGTTTCAAGGTAACTTTTCTATGCTACATGTGATACGTAGCTAAACTACCTCAGTACAGCTGCCATTAGACCTTTCAGGTAGTGGACATATGATGCAGTTTGAACTCAAAAGTGTCATCAGTGTGCAATGAGCATTTGCATGTGACTTGATTTCGGCGAGAGCAAATATAGATGGTACATTGGTCTTTAACTTGACCTTCATGACATCATGATGTGTTATGATGAAAATTACTACTTGTTGTAATCTGGGCCTTGTGTGAAATAAAGTGTTAGTGTAATAACATGTTTCCATCCTATTTGGTAACATAATTTCACTATGATATAGTACGAGTGCCAAAGTATGCAGGGTGATCAACTATCCTAGTATGGGCATAAGGATGGAGTGTAGACAAGTTCAACAATGCATTTGGAGCTGTCTGGGGTTCTGACAGAAGTGGAACCAACCGTTTGTAGGTTATGCAGCATGCATGTGTTCATGCTAATGTAGAAGCCTCTATAGTGATCCATGAAGCTGGTGTGACGTGCACTTAATAAATGTTTTCTGTTGATATGCGATGGTCAGGTATGGAAATGCAGTTGCAATAAACCTATTTTACATGTCATTTCAGATGCATCCAGGGCAAGCGCAGGAGAATGGGCCAACGCTGTTGGGGACACAGCTGGTCACGGTGGTTCCAGACATGACAGCACAGACACAGAGGGACCCAGTGACCAGGAGGGTGTGGGGAGTGCCACGGAGGACACAAGCTCAAGTTCATCATCATCTGAGACATCCTCCGGTGGACACTCCTGAGAGGTGGCAGACCCCCTTAGGATTAGTTCCACATTGCAAGAAAGTGTCCCTTTTTGCACGGTTCCTCCCCCCCCTCCACTTTTTGCCTGATTTTTGATGCTTCTTGACTAAGTGTGCCCTGGGGTCCTGCTAACAGGTACCCAGGGCCTGTGCTCTTTCCCTAAAACTGTACCTTTGTACCCCCAATTGGTACCTCTCTGGCCACATGTAAGTTCCTTGTAAAAGGTACCATGGATACCAAGGGCACTGTGACCAGGGAAGGCCTCTAAGGGCTACAGCACATATTGTGCCACCCTTAGAGGTGCTGTACCTTAACACACACACACACACTGCCATTGCAGACTGTGTGTTTTGGTGCAGAGAAAAGTGAAGAGTCGATATTGCACACATACCTGTGTCCATATAAAGAGACAGAATGCACACCTTCTGGGTGCAAATGATCCGAGGGGCAAAAAATCAATTCAATATCCATATAAAGAGACAGAATGCACACTTTCTGGGTGCAAACGATCCGAGGGGCAAAAAATTGATTCAATATCCATATAAAGAGACAGAATGCACACCTTCTGGGTGCAAACGATCCGAGGGGCAAAAAATCGATTCAATATCCATATAAAGAGACAGAATGCACATCTTCTGGGTGCAAACGATCCAAGGGGCAAAAAATCGGATTCATGCATGGAGGGCATACAATGGTGTGTGGGACTTGTCGTTTTCTTAGATTCTGTGTTTGAATAGGTGATTAGAGTCAGGTGATAGGCGGGAATATACACAGGGGGTGTTTAAGAGGAAAACAACTTGTGGGTCGGCTAATTGGGATCACGAGTTCAGCAGTTTGTTTTTTGTGAACTCACACGGCAGTGCGATGAGGAGGAGATATCCTGGTCTAACTGTTCAGAAACAGCGTTTAGCATTTGCAGGTACAGATTATTATCACTGTGCTGGGGAAGACTTCACACTACGGGCTTGAGTTTGGCACACACTGGGCAATATTACGTTTTATAAGAGGAGCATTTGGTTGAAGTGGTTTGTTTAGTTTTATATCTTAGATAACGGTTGGGTTTTATAAAGCACTGGTGTTTATGTATTATGTTGCACACCAAATACACATGGATTTACAGTTGGTATAATGTGTCAAGACATTACAGTTTATGCTTCATGTCTAATGTTGCAAAATAGTAATAGCGGTTTTAATTTGAATTTATAGCTACCCCTGACGAAGGGTTGTCCAGCCCGAAATGCATTGGGTCAAAGCGAATATAGCTGCCAAGGATGAACAATGTATTCTCACGTGCTACATAAAAAGGCACGGATAGGCATATCTATACCATTTGAAAAAATGGAGAAACATGCAGCCTTTTATGTGAATGAAGAAAATTACGAGAAACTCATGAAATAAAATATGAATCAAAATGGATTAAAATGGATTAACTAACTCATGATGGAGTCTATTGAATATTGTCTGAATCGGCTGTGCGACTGGTTTGGAGCGCAATATTGCTTCACGTTATGAAGACATACCGGTGTGCCATGCCTGC
This sequence comes from Calotriton arnoldi, assembly GCA_963921515.1. NCBI lineage: Eukaryota > Metazoa > Chordata > Amphibia > Caudata > Salamandridae > Calotriton > Calotriton arnoldi. The sequence goes on from CAWUFW010001555.1 coordinate 47,209, forward strand.
AACCCACTGCCTATGGTATAGATAAGATACCCCTCTAGCTGGATGGACTATTCCACTGGTGAGGGTACAGTCGCATGAGCACTGTACCCCTACAGTGTCTAAGTCCATTCTTAGACATTGTAAGTGCAGTAACGCCGTAAAGAGTATATGGTCTGGGAGTCTGTCATGACGAACTCCACAGCACCATAACGGCTTTACTGAAATCTGGGAGGTTTGGTTGCAAACTTCTCAGCCCATTAATCCCACACTGATGCCAGTGTTGAATTTAATACCAAATGCACTCAGAGGGCATCTTAGAGATGCCCCCGGAAAAATGACCTAACTAGTGTCCTAGCTTGGTCGCTGCTCGACAGCTGCCACCACCAGACAGGTTTCTGGACCCCTGGGTCAAGAGCCTCCCGCTCTCGGGGTCCTGAAACAAAGCACATCCTGGGCAGAGGTGCCAAGGCTCCTCCCCCAGGATGGGCAGGGTCCAGGAAGTGGAAGCTTCAAAGGCTTGTCGCCTTTGTAAGCTGACCCAACCATTGCTGCTCCCAGCAACTGGCCCCCACCAGTTCTGACCCCCACTTTGGGAGGGAGAATCGGCAGAAAAAACAAGGTAGGAGGAGAGGTGTGCCCACCTTTGCCAACTCCACCCCTCAGGTGAAGGAGGCGAGGCAAAGCACACATCTCAGTCCCCGCCATCTTGAACATGGGAGGACACAGCCATCCAGAGAGAGACTTATGCCCCCTCCCACTGAAGGGTGGCATAATAGGGAGTGTATTCCCCCCCCAAGGGAGGGACCCATTGGTCCCGACCTGTACCTACCTGAAACGCCCCTAAATTTAGTATTTAGCGGCAACCGCGAACCTTGCCTCCTCAGATAAGCAAGAAGAAGGACCGAAGAGCCGTGCTGAAGGAAGAAGAGGAGGACGCCAACTGCCTTGGCCTCAGCCCTTCTGGCCTGTCCCGACCTTGACCTGCTCCAGTGGAATCCTGGTGTGTTCAGCAGCCCCCCAGAACCTGGAGGACCTGCCCTGCCTTCCCTGCAAAGACTCTGTCTCCCGTGAGCACCGGACTTGCTCAAGAACCAGACTCTGGCTCCGGCCAAATCCGCGAGTCTGCACCACTCTGCACCCAACGCCCATGGCCTGAGTCTGAGTGGCCCAACCCCATGAGGAGGTCCCCCATGCGAATCTGACCTGAGATCTGGTGATCCCTAACCTACCTCACGCCTCCCGACGACACCTGCAGCCTCTGTCTGTAGGGTCCCCCCGACCGGCATCGGTAAGAAAACCCGACGCCTAAAGACACCCCTGCAACCGACGCCCCACGGCCTTGGGTGGCCCAACTGATGGTGTCCAGGCATCCCCCTGCATCCCAATTTACCTCTCCAACTGGTGGTCGCCTTCAGGAAGCCTCCCTGCCGGAGCTTGCAGTCTTTGTTCTGACCGGAGATCTCCCAGTGAAAACAACAGGGCACCCAACGCCAATCCAACACCCTGCACCCGGCTGCCCCTGTGCCGCTGTGGGTGCACCTTGTGTGCTAACTCGGATCCCCCTTTGCTCTGAGCTTAACCCTAGGAGCTTTGCTCCCTCAACCCAGTGGCTTGCCCGAGAGCAGCCACCAACCGACGGCCCCCTAGCCCCATAGGCTAATATTGGGCCTAGGCACTGTACACCCGGCCGCCCTAGTGCCGCTGAGGGTGCTCTTTCAGTGCATCCTTGACCCTGGGGGAACCCTTGTTCTAGCCCCAGAAACCCAACCCTCAAGACCGATTGCTTACCTGCAAACCGATAACCACATTTTCCTCCATAGGATTGTATTGACTGTTTTCCTCTGAAAAAGTTTTGTGTTGAGTTGTGTTTGTATGGAAATCTAAGAAAATGTGTTTTAATGTTGAAGTGCTTTACTTACTTTGTCTAGGAAATCTCCCAGTGTGATATCTAGGCATAGCACACTGAGTAGAAAAAGTAATCGAAAAAGTAATCTCAAGAGTAATCTAAAAAGTAATCACAAAGTAATTACAAATATCTACTGTTTTAAAATGTTTTACAAACCTGTAACAAAGTCAATTTCATCCAACTTGCATATTCTTATCAACATGTTTTGAAAAGTACAACTTGACCTACCTGTACCAAGCCCTGCTTGGTTCTAAAAAAAAAATACAACTAAAGAACTATTTTGCGTACAAACAATTGGTCTGTGTTCAGTCTTTGAGTGTGTGACATCATTTCTTGCCTGAGTGTGTACAGTAAATGCTTAACACTACCCTCTGATAAAGCCTTACTGCTCACCCACACTACCACAAAAAGAGAGTAAGGTGTTATCTACTTTTACCTCTGTAAGCCTTTGGGGATCCACTGGACTCTGTGCACACTATACCTTGGTTTGGTATAGTATATACAGAGCAAGCTTCCTGTCCGCCACCCCCAGTTCCATCGCCACCCTCTCTGTTGTCCCCAAACCAGTTGGCCGGGCCCCCTCCCCTAGTAGGGGATCTGTCTCCTTTGCTCCAGGCACCCCAACCCCTGCCCCTGATACCCCCACTACCCTGAGTGAGGAGGCTTTTGACCTCCTGAGGAACATCTCTGTGGGTCAAACTGCACTCCTGAATGCCACACAGGTGCAAGGCAGCCAGCTGACACAGCTGGTGGCCTACCTGGAAGACATCCACAGTGCTATGTATGGCCTACAGAGGTCTTTTCAGGCTCTGGCCTCCTTCCTCACATCAGCCTACCTCCTGCCCATTCCCCATCTAGATTCCCTATTCTCATACCTGTCCAAAGCACACACTTCATCAGTCCCAAGCACCACTCACATACTAAAAACAAATATAAAAGGCAGGCGCAACCACTCACCAGACACTCAACGCCATCATCACCCCCAACGTACCCCCAGAAACCACACCCACAGACCCCTCCACAACCACCAGCATTCCTGCAGATACCACACTCACACCCACAGACACCTACACAACCACCAGCATTCCGGCAGACACCACACCAATACCCACTGACCCTTCCACAACACCCAGCATTCCCACAGACATCACACCAACACCCACAGACCCCTACACAACCACCAGCATTCTGGCAGACACCACACCAATACCCACTGACTCTTCCACAACACCCAGCATTCCCACAGACACCACACCAACACCCACAGACCCCTCCACGACACCCAGCACATCCACATCACGCACACAAAAAAACACAAATGCTCAGTCACCCACACAACAGACACCTACAGAACACACAGTAGATACAGCACACACACCTCTCACTTCCACTCGTTCTACCTCCCAATCCCAACTCCCTCCTGAACATCCTTTCCATTTTCCCCGTGAAAGTGTCTTATTTGCCCTTGCCCTTAACCCTGTGACATCCGCCCCCCTCCCAAAGTCCACAAACCTCTCCTAAACCTCAACCCATCCCTCCCACATCCCAATCCTCCCCTGAAAAACCAGATCCCCACCCCACTAAACCAAGCCATACCCCTAAGAAAACCCCTCCCAAATCCCAACCCATCCCTTCCACATCCCAATCCACCCCTGAAACACCAGATCCCTCTCATGCTGAATTTGATCTGGTAGACCACAAACAGTTATGAGAAATGTTAGTAAAATTTGAAATCCCTAAAGGCCTTCTTCTAAACCTGCAAAAACTACACAAGAGAACTGGACACGAGCAGAAGTAGATTTAGAAGAAACATTGTCTCCTAAAATATCAATTAAGAATCGATTGAGGGTGTGTGTTGGCCCCTCTAATATTTTCACTCTTTTTAGCTAATTTACCTACAGTTTTAGCAGCAACAAATAGTTTAAGCCCTAAAATGAATGGCTCCCATATCACATGTCTTTCATATGCAGACGACCTTGTCATTATGGAAATAAGGTCTTCAGTGGAAAATAGACGTGTTTTATAAATATTGTATGAAGAAAAAACTGACAATAAATATCGATAAAACCAAAGTCCTAGTATTTTGACAAAAGAAACACAAAGTATAAATGTTGCCTAGGTAATACAGAAATAGAGGTAGTTGATAAGTATAAATGTCTAGGGATGTGGGGTGGGAAGAATTTGCAATTGAAGGAGCATATTGAACTCCTAAGAGCAAGAGTTCTATCCTGTGTGAGGGCTTAAAAATTTAGTAAAGAATACGGTGGGCTATCTAGAAGACCATTTCTACCAGCAGCCTACCTCACTATGATTCACCCACAATTTCAATATGATGTAGAATTCCTATGTTTAAGTTATATACTCTGTTGGAAGTATAAAGAAGGCAAATGTTTCAAGAATCTTGTGTCTCTACCGCGTTCAGCAATGATTCAGGCTATAAGAATGGAAACTGACAACTGCTTAGAGCTACTTAGCTTGTGCAGATATGATTAGACTTTGTGGTCAGATGGAAATGGTGTAACCCAAAACAGTGCCACCCTTTGCCAAATTGAGTAATTGCATTAGTGAATTAAGGAGGACACAAGAAGTCAGAAAGACATTTTGTGGCATATGTAATTGGATATCATTAAAAATAGTAAACACTAATTTACAAGTAAGGATATCTAAAGTCGAGCTTCAATTATTAACTAAAACATGTGCCAGAGAAAATGATTTGAGATCCCTGAGTAGTAAAGTATCTACTCAGTTTTTGAGACAGTCCTAGCAAGATAGAGAGATGTTTCCATATATTGATGCCGTACCAAATTCAGCATTAAAATTAGCAGTGCTAAAGTTTAGAATTGGGATGAATCCATTCCTTTTTTGTTCTTCTGCAAAGACCGTACTTTTAGGTAACAATCGAAATTGCACATTTGGCTTGAATGTAAATTGTAACTCTTTACATATTTTATAGGCTGTTTGTGGTTAGTGTTGGCATGAAAAGCACTTTTAAGGCCAATTCTCATGAAGTATGGAATATTAGATTGAAGACAAGCTGCTGAATTTTTTTCAGACATGGGGTATTTGGATGTGACCTGTGCATTATGGGGCTAGCTATTAGCTGTGAAGGAATTTTTAAAGAATTTTAATTGATTGAATTTTAACGGTTGTGTGTTGATGGGACCTGTGCCATAGAAATATATTTATAATTTATGAAGATTTTTTTAAAGATTTCTAAATGATTGGTTTTGAATGATTATGTAGTGAGTTTTTGTGTGTATGTATATAGGAGGTGTTTAAAGACTAAGGTCTAAATAAACATATTTGTGGACTGACTGAAAAGCCCTAACCTCCATTATTTTCTATGGGAGGGTGTTGCAGTACCAGTGGTTGGCAATGTGTGGTGCTGGACTTACACCGGCTCTAAGCCAGAGTAATTTACTACTGTTTTGGGTACCTTTTTGGCTGTAGTAACTTTAGAAGTGCAGTTTTTTTATAAAAATGGGATATTCTTTTGTAGGTGGGTAAATGTCCCTCCTTAAACCCCTCCTTAGCCACCGCTAAACTACTCCTTACAACCTCTAAACCCCTCCCATTTAGTAGTAAGTTTGCTCCTTTTTTCAGCCACTCCGCTGGCCCACCCACATTTACTACTAAATAATAAATATACATGTGTGACGATATCCCCATAGGAAAGATAGGAGAGGTGGAGATGGAGATTTACACTTGCAGGTTTCTGAAAAGCATTGTATAGTACTTTAGTAGTACTAATATAGTAAGCAAATGGATCTTTTGGTTTGCTAGTAACTTTGGCGCTGTTTGTTGAATCTTCACAAAACTTTCCACAAAAAAGATAAAGCCAACTCAGCTCCATCTTTGAAAGTCTCGGGATGATCTGTCAAGCGGGGGCTCAGGCAAAGGGAGGTGGGGTGGTCCCAAAACGTATTTTCCCCAATCAATTGTCCAAAGGAAAATTGTACAGCGATGTAGCCAAAACTGTTTCTTTTGCAGTTTTATATAGCGCAAACTCGACCCGAAGGTATCAGAGTGCTTCACATGAGCACCAGCTGCGTTACAGATGGACACATTCATTTTAGGTACAGGGAGAGTAAGTGATTTGCCCAGAATCACAGGATGCTTGAGCCTCTTGCCAAACTCGAACCTGGTTCCCCAGCTTCAAAGTCGGCCGCTCTAGCCGGTTGAATCAGGCTACACCAAATTTGGCAGAAGGCTAGATCTTGAACCAGAAAGCGTACTTTTTGTGATTTGGTGTAAATCCATTCAGTAGTGTTTGAGAAATTAATATTCAAAGGCTGTGTATATCTAGTTGTACCTTCACTGTACTACCGAGTTACTGCAAGCTCAAAACACACAATATGATTGGCTGGCCACAACCTAAAGAAAATGTGCTGCCATTTTAGGACTAGAGGTCTCAGTACTGTGTTTCCAAAAATAAAAAGGAATAAGGGGGCAGGGGGCAGGATAGGGATACCCTGATCCCCAGGGCCTTGTGTGGGGAGGTGGTGTCCCAGAAGGACACTCCCCTGGAATCACATTATGTGTTTTTTCACAGTGATAATGTGTTGCTACAGCGATGCCCATTGCGGCCCCCATGGAAAGTTCGCAGAAGTACAGCAGTACTGTGGTGCTTCAAAAAAAAAAATTGTGATGGTCTTGGGGTGTTGCACCAGTCACGAAGATGTGCTTGGATGAAAGGGGCAGGCTTTCCTCCACTCTCACAAGCTGTTTTGTTACAAGTGGTTCTTCTGTCTTCTGTATAACATGTTTTGAAAAGACATATTGCGTGATAACTTACTTCAGCAACTGTGTGTTCTGAGAACTCCGTCTATGGGATATTGGAGGTCTTAGGCATGACTTGTTTGTTTTGCTTTTGCTAAAAGGCATCCAAGTCGGTGTAATGAAGCGAAGAAGGCGATCTTTATAGTTATTAAAGGTGTGAAAACCAAACTTTGTGGGTGTGAGCACTAATGCTTTGTGTGATGGTGATGCCCTGACTTTTCATCAGGATTATGATCTTTTAAATTATAATGCCTCCGCAGCCCAATGTTTTCGATTAAACCACTCCTGTTTGTAGACCCTGCATTTACCACAAATTGTGAGGGACAGAGAAGTGAATATAAAAATAGAATGTTTAACTTGATTCAGTTGCAAGAGTGCATCTACTATCTGATGCTTCAAAACCAGTTTGGAGCAGACCTGCTTTCAGGCTGCTCTCCAGACACAGCCTTTGTGTTGAGTGTCGCTTCTCACAGCAGGGTGGTCTTTGGCATGGAACACCCTCAACAGAGATACAAAGAGGTATCAGGTTTCTGCACTTGGCCATCGTCAGCCATACTGAAAGAGTGAGCAAGAAAGACAAAAGGCTGGGGCTCACCTAAAAGGTCCCATTAACCTTGCACAACAGAAACTGCAGTCAAATCCCTCACCACTACCATCTACCACAGGGCAGTGATTGCAATGTCTATTCATCAGCCCCTCCCTAACAAAGCTGATCATCTGACCTGCGGTGGTCTAATGGTAGCCTAGCATCAGACAGACTGTTCACCTGATTCTAGTGTCTATCAAAAGTACCTAATATAGCACTGTCTCACATGCAAATAATGCTATTTCTTTCTACAGTCTTGCATCCTTAAATTGATTGTGATCTCAAAATGCATCCTCAATATTCATACAACCATGCATGAAAAGCATACCTTTTACTTAAAGTTTTTGATTCTTGCCTTTCCTTTCGTTTGAATGGCCCTCTCCTTCTATTACATCCACTACAATTCCTCCTCTGAGCGGAACCTACTCTAAGTCGCAAACGTGTACCTTAATCAATATTACTATATTTCTACAAAATGCCTGCAACTCATTTCAAAGATCTCAACCTCACGTTCTTTGAAAGTCATACCCCTGCAAACTAACAATACTTATTCTTTTCTATCTCATCGATTAACCCCACCAACCATCTGCATGGATTCACATTCCCTTCCCCCACTAATATTCACACCTAACTCCAATTAATTTATTATAGCACAAAAGAACTGGGGTAAATGCATGGAATGGTTTGCTTGAGTACACAAGACTAACCCCAATAACCGACAATAACCAATAACCAACAATAACCAATAACAGTAGACTAATATGTATAAGATCACTTTACTACTTTTTCAATGAACTGCTTGATGATGGTTTAACTATGATTGCTGATAAATGTAAAGAGAAACAAGGCAGCACTATAAATAAACTGGACATGTTCAAGGCAATCAGTTTGGGATATCTTATTTTGAAATGTGCTAGCTTACAGTGGCAAGAGTGTAAAGTGATTAATCAGTTTTATTATAAACAGCATAACCGTTCAAATCTTGTATTACTTTTTCTCTTACCATGTTTGAACTACTTCAGGGAAACTTTCACAAAAATCCAAAACAACTGCTAGAGGAGTAATTAAAGTTGATGGAGCATGGATATAATTTTATAGCACTCCCAGTGGCCGCTTATAACTAGGCTCTTTTACACCTTAAGGCATATATGTAACGCTTTCACTTCTTGGTGTGCGCTGTGTGCTCTAATACGATATACAGAGCCAAGAAAATATTCTGTGTTGTGCTGTGTAATACAGCATAGAGGGCGCAAACTATTCCAGGACCTGTCTGGGTCACTGTGGACCTCCCGCTGACCCTGCTGGGGGGCACCTGAACCACCCGCCTCATGGTCACTCTCAGGGATCTTGTGTAACACTAAAGGCCAAATGTACCAGCTTTTTTACATTTGCAAACCGGTCGATTTGCAGAATCGAGCCATTTGCGAACGCAAAAAGGCCTTTTTTAAATGTACAAAGTCCTAATTGCAATTTGTAAATTGGGTTTGCGATTCGGTATTAGGAATGGGCATGTTTAGGGTGTCCCTTCCTAATAACAAATTGCAGTGGCATGTATGAATGTTTTGCAACCGAAATGTAGTCGCAAAACATTTGCAATTTACCACCAACTTAAAGTTGGTGGTAACCCATTCGCAGATTGGAAAGGGCCCCTTCCCCTTTGTGAATGTTTGTAAAAACAGTTTTTGAGAGCAGGCAATTGCCAGACACTCTGGTACTACTCCAGGTACCATCTGTAAAGGAGAGAGCACAAGCCCATTTAGCACTGGTTAGAAATGGTAAAGCGTACAGAGTCCTAAAAGCCAACATAAACAAATTCAGAAAACAGGAGGGGAGAAGGTTAAAAGTTTTGGGGTGACCCTGCAGAGAGGGCCAAGCCCAACCGTAACCATACATTGGCTGATCCATACTCTAATGCCTATACAATATCAGTACAAATGCTAAGTGCCATGATACAGTGTAATATATTGTTATAGGCTATGCTCTGTATAGTGCTTAGAGCCCGTGGTGGCTAGTGATCTTTGAAATTGGTGGGGCCTAATACTAGCCATGAATTCCAGTCAGCAAGCACAACTTCTAGAAGAGTCCAGGGGAGGATTCTCTCTTCAAGAACAAAAAATAGAAAATGGGTCAAATAGTGTATTTTAAAGGACCCTTTTTATTTCAATTTGCTCAGAAGTCACAGACACTGAAATGGAATATGCCAATGATTACCTCCATTATGTCAGGGCTGCCCTACCATATGGAATGTCTGCCTCCTATGTCAAGAATTACATGCAATATGCCAGTGCCAGAAGTTTTCCATTGATGCTGTCCACATATAATTTGTGACCCATATATCAAAAAATGGCTCTAGAATGTTAAGGTATTTTGTCTGCTCCCCTACCCCTGAACTATATGCCATAATTGTCCTTCCCAATGCCAAGAATTACATCCAGTATGCCCACACCAGCATTTTGAAACAATGGAAATGGCAGTAGTCCTTCTTGATATTTTGTAACCATTGTTACACTTGTTCTTACATAAAATCCTCAAGCCATGAGCAATTAACCACCAGTGACCCCTTGCACTCACAGTGAGTGCAAGAGGTCACCAGTGGTTAATTGCTCACGCCTTGAGGAAGCATCAGCATTTTGTCATAGGTTCCCCATATGCCTAAAATTACCCCAGTGCCAGTATTTTGACATGGGTGCCCCATACCCAATAATTACCTCCAATATGCCAGCACCAGCATTTTTCAGGGGTGTGTCTTTGGCCAAGAACTGCCTCCAATATGCCAGTGACAGACGTTTGCCAGGGGTACTCATATGCCAAGAATTACCTCCAATATGCAAGCACCAGCACTTTGCACTAGGTGTCCCTTATGCCAAAACTCACCTCCAGCATGCCAGGGCCCAGCAGCAAATTTGTGAGAATACCAAACACACACTCACTCATTCTCACATTCATCTAGCTCCTCACACTCACTCTTACTTTGATTCACTCTGTCTTTCGCTCACACATTCTCATTTATTCTCAAACATTCCGACTCATTATCACTCACTCTCACTCACTTCCCTGCCACTTACTCGTATTCATTTTCACTCACACACCCTCTCACTCATGCTAACTTATATTGACGCACTCACTCATACTCTTGCACGCATTCTCAATCTCATTGTCACTCTAAGTCTCTCACACTCAGGGGCCGATTCCGATTCGGGCCGGAAAACATACCGACCGACTCGGTACGGGAATATAGTCCGACCGACACATACCGGCGCTGCCCGACTTGGGTAGTATGATGAAATGCATGTGAATCACGACCGACTCGTACGGAACACAAGCCGAACGACCGAACCGCACGGAAACCAGCTATCCCGCCAGGAAACCACGCGAATCGAACCGACCGACACGCACCAGGAATGAACCCGAACGAAACGTACCCGCGAACTCCGACCCGCGCAGTACGATGTAATGCGTGGAAAACCAGACCGAGTCGCACGGAGCTCAAGCCGTACAACTGACACACATACAAAAGCCAGCCGAAGGAAGCCAATACTCGGCGACCGACGCGTACGCCGCACAATAAACCTAGCAGAAACACAGCGTGAACGACTCGGAGAAACTCGCACGAGACAACTGCAGCGTCCTACTCGGTCAGAAGAACGTCTCCTACATGCACAAAAAATACAAAGTAAAAAATACAAAAAAAGGGCCAAACAAGCAATGACAAAGTCAATAAATACAGGGGGAAAAAAACATGGAACAAGGACACACCCCCAACTCCACCTATATAAAGGCCACAAATCCCTACCATGATCCTTTGCAAATTCAACTGACCTGCCAGCACAGAACACCATCATACAGCAACCACAGACACACTCACAACTCATCCATCACACAAGCCACACACCATTACCACCTCAACAAATAGCACCCTCACATACACCCAGCAAAACCTACACTCACACACCCTCACTTGCACACACACACACATCAATCACCACCACCACCCATCACCATGCCCCCAAAGAAGAATCCAAAGTTCCTAGACAGTGAATTGGAAGTCATGGTAGATGAGATCCTCAGGGTAGAGCCACAGTTGTTTGGTACATTGGTCCAACAGACCCCCATGTCGCAGAAAACCAAGATGTGGGAGAGGATCGTCGACAGGGTGAACGCACAATCACCATGTTTGCGCACAAAGGAAGACATCCAGAACAGGTGGTATGATGTGCGCAGGAGGGTCAGGGACCTACTAAAGAAGGATTACATCGTGAGTCAGCGCACCGGCAGTGGCCCTCCTGCCAAACCACTATTCCTCAGGCCCTGGGAGGAGAAGGTGCGGGCCATCCTACCACCAGTGAGCGTATATGGACTATCAAACATCCCAGAGCCTGGTGAGTACACAACTAATATACCCAATATTGTGTGACAATACACACACATCACTGTCAAGGGGATAGTCAAAACATGCACCCTTAGCAAATCCACAGCAACCAAAAGATAATCACCCCAAGATTTGTCTGTCAGTCAGATAAACACAATACATGCCATCTCATAGTGATATGTAACTGTGTCATGAAATGTACAAACCTAACTACAAATACAGCAAGGCAGTGGCACAAATATAACCAACAAACACAGTTAGATATTTTGCCACCACTAGAACACCACCTCACAGGGAAGCTCACTGAAAGGAAGGAATTCTGTGTATGCTGGTGAAGTCAGTGTAGCCAATAGCATGATGGGAGTTGTAGTCACAGATATTGCTCACCCTCACAATTGGCCCATCAACACCACCCTGAACCATGCTCACATCACAGGGAGTGGAAAAGAACTGACAAGATGGTTGACACTGGGTACTGCTGTGGGGAGCACAAGGCCCTGCTGGGAACTGTGCAACAACCAACAGCAGGACACCACTGACTGACATCCTGAAAGCCAACTTGCACTCCCTGCAATGGAAGCATGTTCCATGGTGGGATATCTGGCTGGGTGGGAAGGAGGACTGACAGCTCTGACCATAGTTACCAGCAGCTTTACTCACACACCCCCTTAACACAAACTCCACACAACTCACCTGGGAGAATGCATTGCCTCACACTCTAATTAAATATCCCACAAAGAACTACCACACTGGGTTATGCTGTGTGAAGCACAGGGACACTTTTGGGACTTGTAGCTAAACAAACGCCAGGACAACACTCTCAGCCATCTTCTCAGCACAGGCACACTACCCTACAGGGAAGCAGAGTCAAAAGGAAGGAAGTATGGGCATGCTGGGAAGGGGGGTGTAGGCAATAGCATGATGGGAGTTGTAGTCACAGATATTGCTCACCCTCACAATTGGCCCATCAACACCACTCTGAACCGTGCTCACATCACAGGGAGTGGAAAAGAACTGACAAGATGGCTGACACTGGGTACTGCTGTGGGGAGCACAATGCCCTGCTGGGAACTGTGCAACAACCAACAGCAGGACACCACTGACTGACATCCTGGGAGTCAACCTGCACCCACTGCAAGTGTGGCATGCTTCATGGTGGGACAACTGGGCTGGGGGGAAAGGAGGTCCGGATGTCAACCAAATACCACCAATGCTGGTCATGCACACACCTCAACATCCACATAGAAATGCATCAGGTTGGCAGGACAATGAGCCACACCAATATCAACCTCTGACTGTGACAACTTAGGACAATGCAATGTACAGGCCCGCATCCAGATGTACAGTCACAACTGTCATGTGTTTGAACCAGTGATGCCTGCAGAAACATAACATACATTGTGGGCCGGATTCACAGAACTAACTTACGTCAAAAACGTAAACGTAAACGTAAAGTTAGTAATTTTAGGTATTCACAGAATACACTTACTCATTTTGGTATTCACAGAATGAACTTACTCATTTCGGTATTCACAGAAGTTAGTAGTCCTAACTTTAGGACTACTAACTTCTGTGAATACCGAAATGAGTAAGTTCATTCTGTGAATACCAAAATGAGTAAGTGTATTCTGTGAATACCTAAAAGTACTAACTTTACGTTTACGTTTTGACGTAAGTTAGTTCTGTGAATCAGGCCCACCGTGTCTCTTCCAAAAACAGGTGATGATGGGGACACAGCAGCAGATGAGGAGGAGTCCCTGTCCCAGGCTCCGGGGGACCCTGAGCTCTCTGGTGTGGAACAGCCTCTGCCCTCATCGGATGGCGAAGACCAACCTGGCACCTCCGGTGGGAGTCATCATGCAGCACCAGCAGGACCACCATCTGCAACCCCTGCACCCATTCCTCCAACATCTGCCAACACACAGACCACCCCCGCCGACACAGACAGACCAAGGACACTCAATGACAACAGCACAGGGACCACAGCCCACCGTGAAGCAACGGACAACAACCCCAGTACCAACCCCCAAGGGGGCCGAGGGTCACCTGTGCGTGCCATGGCAGCTCCCGCACGTGTGTCCAGGGGTGGTGGTAGGGGTGGTAGGCAGAGGTCGCTTTTTGCAGAGGGGTCTGGACTGCATGATGACCCACAACTGGCACGCATTGCTGAGGCGTACCAGAATAGCACCGGAGAGGTCAGCCAGGTAGTGGGGATCCTCAAGGACATTCAACAGCAGCAGGCTGCCCATCATGCCCGCTTGGACTCCCACATGTCCCGTGTGGAGACACACATGTCCCGTGTGGAGACACACATGTCTGGCATGGAGTCCAAGTGGGACACATTGGAAGAACTGACAGCGGTGCAGAGGGACATATTGACATGCCTCCGCCAGATTAGCACCAACATGTCCACACCTCCCTGTGTGCCCACAACATCTGGTGCCCCAACAACTGCAACTGCCACAGGGAGGGAGGATGACTCTGGTGGAGAGTCCTCTGCACCGCAGCGGCCTGCACGTAAGGGTCCCCCCAGAAAGAAGAGGGGTCGTCCGAGGAAGGACAACTGAGAGGCCGATGGCCATGTACATCCCCCAGGAACCCAACACCTGTTCTGGAAATTCTCCTTTGTGTGCAAACTGTTCACCCTGTCGAATGCAACACAACTCTCCCACATGAACATGGGGAGTTTAAGTGGGACTAATGTATCAGATGACTGTGGACTTTACTCTGGACATTTCTGCTACCAAGACTTCTAACTCATCTGGGAACTTTGGATTACAATACCAATGTACAGCACCCACCATCCTGTGCACTTTCCTCACACATGTATGTAACAAACTCACTAATACACCATACTTGCCTCTGTTGTGATTCCAACGTTGTTTTTGTCACGGAGATGATGATCTGCTAAATGACACCGTGCATGCTAACTGCCACAGCAAGTTCAACACCGTCATGTGAGTCATGGCGACGTGACACATATGAGGGAGACACACCACTAGGGCTACACAACACATAGACACCAGGGCCATCGGACTCATCGCCTACACTGATGTTGCCAGGAAAAACAGTGGAATGCACAGACACCACACCTATTCAGAGTCTGTGTTAACTAGCCCACAGGTGCAGTAAGCAAATGTCAGTCAGATGTGTGACCACAGACAACGCACATCCCAAAGTGAAGCACAGGTTTATTACACATTTGCAACATGTTGTTTCCACTACAAATGCAAGGTAATCCCACGTGGCAGTGGCCACACAGTCAAAAAGTGTAGAAGAAATAAAGTCATGGGGTGTGTGGCACATCACCTGTAGGGAAACGACTGCTGCCACCCTGAAAGCTGAATCATGGTGTCGGTGGATCCAAGTTGATCAAACAACTCTGTAAGCACCCTGTGAAGGACAGACATGACACACAGTCAAAAGCACTGAAGAACAGGACAGAACTGCAATACTCATGTCCAATACATGTCACAAGATACCTACACAAAACCAAGTTAGCATGTCAACACTGATGGGGAGTACAGACTACCTGTAAGGACACATCGCTGCACGCATCCAGTCAAGTAGCACATGGCCACACTCAAACAGCACCAGAGCACCACCCACACATATCATGCAAACTCACATCATTGACATGACAACTCTCTGGATACTCACATTCAGCTGAAGAAATTGGTGATGAGCTGTGTGCGGACATCACCCTCATCATCATCATCATCACTGGCATCGCGGCCCAGGCCAGGATCCTCCACAGGTGGCGGATGTTGGTCATCGTCATCCAGGATGAGAGGCAACTCCTTCTGCACTGCCAGGTTGTGGAGCATGCAGCAGACGATGACAATCTTGCACACCTTTGCTGGGGCATATGGGAGGGCCCCTCCTGTCTTGTCCAGGCAGCGGAAGCGGCTCTTCAGGAGACCAAATGTCCGCTCGATCACTCTCCTGGTCCAACCATGTGCCTCATTGTAGCGCATCTGGGCTGGTGTCACAGGGTTCCTGAGGGGTGTCAGCAACCACGGCATGTTGGGGTATGCGGAGTCACCTACAGACAGACAATAGCACATTAGCTGAGTTGGAAAAGAGGGCGGAATACAACATAGCAGAACACACACAATGGTACAAAGTCAGTACACACCGACAAGCCAGGCACGCTGGTTCTGCATCTGTGACATCATCCTCGGGATGCGACTACTCCTCATCACGTAGGCATTGTGTGCCGAACCGGGGAAACGGGCACACACATGTGTGATGCTCATATCTGCAAGACATACCACCAGAGCATTGATCGAATGATAATGTTTCCTGTTCCTGTAAGCCTGCTCATGTGCCTGTGGTGGTACCAAAGCCACATGTGTCCCATCAATGGAGCCAATTACATGTGGCATCCTCCCCAGGGCATAGAAGTCACTCTTGACGTCAGTGAGTTGTCGACGTTTGGGGAAATAGATGTACTGGTTCAGGTTTCTCAACATAGCCTCCAAAACATTGCGTAGCACACGGCTGAACATAGTCTGTGACATCCCACCAGCAGACGCCACAGTGTGTTGGAAGGTACTGGTGGCAAAGAAGTGTAGGGCTGCCATCACCTTCACCTTGGGGGTCAGTGCTGTAGGGTATGGCCGGCCAGGTTTCAAATGTGGGGCCAACTGCACCGCCAATTCCTCAATCTGCGCCCTGTTGAAGCGGTACCGTCGGATGCAGTCACGTTCTACCATCGTTGCAAGGTCAGGGAATGGTCTATGGACAGCTGGTGCCCTGCAGTGCATAGGTGAAGAAAGAAAGATTGTCAGTCACCCCACATATGTGCCATTGACCATACTCAATATCACATGATACATCATTACGAGACACAAGTACCTGATGTGTGTGCCGTTCTGAATGGACAAATATGGCACCTACATGGCCAACATCTAACATCACAGTTCAATATGTGTTGACAACAAGTTCCAGGATGTGCTATGGGAAATCATTAGGCTGTGTCACAGTACCCATTTACTGCTGTCACGTTCCAAACACACAGCACAGTGACATGTCAGGACAGATGTGCCACAGGCATCACAGCTCATTGACTGGTAGATTCCCAGGGACCCTGTATTGCCACATGGACACTGGCATGACATGGCGTATCATGTACACGTCAGCAAAACAACCATGACTCCCACAGATAGTGGCCCCTGTTGCCTCTGCAGGACAGACATGGACGTCTGTGACACACACACGCACAACATCAAAGTCCATGCACAAACAACGTGGATGTGGAGACTGTCTCCCATTGTGCACATGGAATCAGAGACATCGGAAACACAACATGCACACAGACTGTGGAGGGCCATCACTATTGTGGCAATGGGTCACCCTGTGACGTACATACCTTCCCACATGGGACTCAGGGGGTATGTGACATGACATACACATACACAACCTGGAAATGTGACCATGCCACATGCTATGAAATGAACAGTTGCACATCACAGTGGTCATCTGCACAACACACAAAGGATTCTGTCCCCATGAACACGTGCACAGCCTGGGAGTGGCTGCCCCCAAGTGACACCCAAAAAACCACATGTTGACCCACATACACAGAAAAGGTAATGCAGCCTTACATGCCTTAGGATACAGTGTGGACAGGCTGTGGTGTTGTAGGTGTGCCCCTGAGTCCCTGGCAAGTATATGTGGCTGGCATACGTTCACCAGTGACAAGCATGGTGACATATGCGAGTGACATGTACAGGGACGCGTTGTACAGCAATGGACCGATCAGTGCGCACCCATCGGCCATTGCATATGATGTGAGCGGGTACGCGTCGTACAGCAATGGACCGATCGGTGCGCACGCATCGGCCATTGCATATGATGTGAGCGGGTACGCGTCGTACAGCAATGGACCGATCGGTGCGCACGCATCGGCCATTGCATATGATGTGAGCGGGTACGCGTTGTACAGCAATGGACCGATCGGTGCGCACGCATTGGCCATTGCATATGATGTGAGCGGGTACGCGTTGTACAGCAATGGACCGATCGGTGCGCACGCATTGGCCATTGCATATGATGTGGGCGGGTACGCGTTGTACAGCAATGAACCGATCGGTGCGCACGCATTGGCCATTGCATATGATGTGAGCGGGTACGCGTTGTACAGCAATGGACCGATCGGTGCGCACGCATTGGCCATTGCATATGATGTGAGCGGGTACGCGTTGGACAGCAATGGACCGATCGGTGCGCACGCATTGGCCATTGCATATGATGTGAGCTGGTACGCGTTGTACAGCAATGGACCGATCGGTGCGCACGCATTGGCCATTGCATATGATGTGAGCGGGTACGCGTTGTTTCCCGGAATACGCGTTGTACAGCAATGTACCGATCGGTGTGCACGCATTGGCCATTGCATTTAATGTCAACGGGTACGCGTTGTAATTTGAAATACGCGTTGTACAGCAATGGTCCGATCGGTGCGCACGCATTGGCTAGGGCCTGGCATTGCAACGGACGCGTTTTCGAATCTGTAACGAGTCTGATGCAGTGAATTCAGTTGGCCAGCCACAACAATGTTGCAAATTCATGGGTGTCATGAAGTTTAACTTTTGAATGATGCTGTGGGCGTGTATAAGTGGTGCAATTCCAATGATTGGCCAGATTCAGAAGATGCAAACGAGTTGGACCTATCACTTTGGACACATGGGACAGTATCTGCCTCTGCAGCACACATATAATGCTGGCTGTTCCCCTGAGAGCTCACTTGCCTGCACTACATGCTCCAGGACGACATCTGCCACCAACACTGCTGCTGTCTCTGCATCCTCTGGCTACTGCAATGGCACGTACTGTGGAGAGAGCCCCAGCCTTCAGCACTGAGGAGAACCAGGCCCTGCTGGACAGCCTCCTTCCACAGTACAGCAAGCTGTATGGGAAACCAGGGGAGCAGGTGAGTGTGCTGTCCACTGCCTTACTAAATGTGCATGTTGTCTGACTAGCAAGACTTCCAGTGTGCACACCACTGGCTAGCATGCTCACTGAGTAGTTCTCACCCCCAAAGTGTGTAGTTACATGCACTGAACAGGTATAGTGCAGTAACTGTGCATTCCAACAAGGTTTTACTTCCCAGGCAATGATACCGTTTAGTAACTGCTGGTAAACTGTTCATAGCCATAGTTGCACTGCCTGTGTACATCATGTGCCCCTGTGATTGAGACATGTATATCCAACTGTGTGATGCACGGATATGTTGCATGTGTAGTAATGGCCTTTTTCCCTTTGTCATCCTCACAGGTTGATGCCCACCAGAAGCAGGAGATCTGGCTGACCATCGTCCGGGCAGTAAGATCCGTGGGGGACTACAAGTGCCGGATCCGCAACTGCCAGAAGAGGTGGCAGGACCTTCGGGGCTGGACCCGGAGGATCGCAAGGGTCCAGCTGAAGCTGTCGCCTCCTCACAGGAGGGGCGGACACCGGACCCTGACCCCCACATGCTCCGGATCCTGGCGGTGGTCTTCCCTGACCTGGATGGGCAGCTGAAAGCCAGACAGCAGCAAGGAGGGGGTGAGTCCATGACTGCACTGTGAACTTTGTCTGACATGCTATGTGCCCTCCTCTGGCCTGGTTAAACCTCCACAGTACATCAGTCTTGTGGTCCAGGACCCATGTCCCTCAATTGTGACATGCCCACTCCTCATCTGATACCCAGGTGTGGCCCTTACAGTCTGGAAATTGTGTCACTTGGGTACTGTGTCCTTGAATTTTGCTTAGCTCAGGGTGGGGGCCAGCATTTGTTACCGTACCTTTGTGGTGGGCTTCATGGGTGGGTCAATTGCTTACACAATGCCTGAGTTCTGACATGTAATCTGCGTGTAACTTTGATATGTGTTCCAATTGCTGATCTGACACACCACATGTGCCTGGGGTATTTGGCACACCCCCATGCTGCGGGTGGGAACAATGTTTGGGCCTCAGGAGTATGTATATCAAGTGTGTCACACATGCTTAGCCACATGCCTACTGTCCAGGGCTCATCCCTCTTTCACGTGGAGCAGGACAGTCATGCCTCCAGGGCATACAATACACTCTGTACTCCCACTCCCGTGTATCAGCTGACACGTTGTGCTCAGTGAAATGTTCCCTCAGGTGTCTGCCTCTGTGTCATTGTGCTGTGGCTTCGTTGTCAGGACTACTGGGCTGTTTATCGGTTATGGCTCAGCATGCCATCTGAGATGTGACCATGAGAGACGATACTTGGGTGACATATAGGTGTTTGATCACTTGACTGTGCAGACTGGTGCATGCGACTGAGAAGTTCAGGCAGCTGTTTTTCATTCACAGCAGACTGTGAGGTGCTCAGGTTCAGAGAGTTGTGTTTCATGTCTCCCATATGTCCAATTGGTATGACGTGGACAAATACGTGTTCAGATGATGTGGTGGGGGGATGGACATGTGCACTTGTCAGCTACAGAACTTGCATTCCCCATGACCTAGGATTGTGACACAGTGCAGACTGTTGTTGGCTGGCTGCCCTGCCCATGTGACTGGAGACAGTGATGTATGACTTTGCAGGCATGCATGTGCCATGGCATTAAACTTCCTAAGAGTGATCCTGCAGGGGAGTGACATGTGCAACATGCACCCCATTGTGGCATTGACTATGAGGACATGGGTGCATCATGGTGTCTGGTGCTGGTATGCATCACATGCATTTCAAATTAGACTCTGGCCATCCCTTCATCCGGACACCTGTACTGACTCAGGGGCAAGAGATGTGATGTGTGCATGTTCACATACTTCACCGTGTTCCCTGCAATGTCCAACAACTGGGTAGGTGGTGCATGTGTCCACACTGGGGTATTACCTTCCGGCAGGCACCAGACAGATGGATGCAAGCTGTTTGAGGGTAAATGGGTGGTCACACCCTTCTGCTTACCGGCTCATGAGAGCACGACCCGCACTCTGCTCGTTCACTTGAAAAGAAGGAACAACGGTGTGAAATACAGTGGCACTTTGTTGAGCAATTCAGTAACACCGAGAACTGTTCATTTGATGCTGCTCGTCAACACATGAGCAGGATGAAAATGAAAGCATCAACAATATTACAAATCATATTTTAAGTGAAGCACAAAGATCTATGTAACTATCTATCTGTGAGCTACAGCCTATGGGGCAAGTCTTAAAAGAGGGATCATGAATAGGCAAGCGCCTAGAAGGCAAATCTTAAATAAGAGAGCAAGAACCATCCAAGGCTACACAGTTTAAGCTAGGATAAATGCAATGAATTGGGTGTGGATGAGCTAAATTAGAGAGGCTGACAAAGGCAAAAGGCTAGCAATCAAAAAAGAGCATTACCACCTTGATAGTAGAATTTCAAGGCCCAAGATCAGGAGAACGGCCGACCGTGAACCCTCCCCATGCAATGCACTGGTATGAAGAGTTCAGGGCGTGGACATGGGTGCAAAGCTTTCATATGGCTTGATGCAGAACTCCTACCCACAGTTGACGTGGGCCCTGACGTGGGTCCTTGACCACACGCTTACAGTAACTGTGGAAAGTTTTTTGAAGAACAGAGAAGTGGTATCATGGTGAAAACGGGCTTTTAGCAGGTGGTCGGTGCTCTTGACCGCAAACATAAGAAAATAGATAACTTTTACCGTAAGATGCTCAGAATTTGAGAATTTTATATATTATTTCTCTGTTACGGAGCCGCCTTTTCAGTTTCAGTGGAGCAAGCGTTGAAAGTTTCATAAGTTAAAATTTTGCAAACATTGCTTGTGAAAGAGCAAGATGTACCAGCAGAGTGTCACATACGTGTGGGCTAACCTTATTCTTGTGACTGTGGACATTTACAAGGGGGGGGCTGGTGCCGCGGTGGATGGCACAGGTCCCTGCTGTCAGGTCAGAAAGGCCTACAAGATTTGTTGTATTAGAAAAATGATAGCATGAGGCAGTGGCCTCTTGGACCTACATGTGTGTGTGCATCTAAGGAGGTGGGTTTGGGTCTAAGTGTATGTATCTAAGGGGGTGTGGACCACTGTGACAGGTACTAAAAGGCTAAAATAAAAATGGACAGCTTAGGTCATCTATCAGGGCCTGACTGGTGGGGCCTATATGGGAGTGCCATGTTTCATGGGCAGAGCAGAAAGGTACATAGGTCTGTGTTATATGGTAGAACAGAACCCTACTACAAAGGCCAGGAGGGGTGTGAGTGCCATGGTTGACCATCAGACTGACAATTGGCTTCTCCTAATCTGTGTGAGCACTTTTGGCAATGTTCAACTAAGGATGCCAGGGCTTGCTCTGTAATGTGCTGTACTTACTGTGGTGTGTGCGGTCAGTGCAGGTGACTGATGTTTGTCTGTTTCCCTAATTGTTTGCAGATACATCCACGGCCACAGGAGGGGACAGCTCCACGGACCAGGAGAAGCTGCAGAGCCAGGCTGGGTCAGCAGCCGATGAGTGGTCGGAGGGACCCAGTGGCACGGAGGGCGAGGGGAGCCACACCGAGGAGTCCTCAGCACCATCCACCTCAGCTGAGGACCACAGCAGCTCGGAGGATGACTCCCTTGTGGAGGCGGGTGTCAGCAGCCACCACACCCCAGCTAGTATGGCTGGCCCCGCCACCACCACCTCCACCACCACCGCCCTCCCATTGGCTCCCATTCCAGAGGTCCGTGGAGGCTCCCGTGTTCGGAAGCGTGTCTCCTTCGTGCCAGGCACCGCACCCCCTGCACCTGTGTCCCCTGCTGCCCTGAGTGAGGAGTCTGTGTACTTACTTCGCCAGCTCCATGTAGGGCAGACAGCTATGCTGAGTGTCCTCCATGCACACACCACTCTGTTGACACAGCTGGTGTCGTTCATGGAGGGCATCTCATCTGGCATGTCTGCCCTACAGAGGAGCAATAAGTCCATGGACTCCTCCCTGACGGCAGCAGTGTCCCTCCTCCAACAGTCCCTCACCCCTCCTACCTCTGCCCCATCCACACTTCCTGGCACCCTACCTGTCCCAAGCACATGCACACCTGCACAATCACCCAAACACACAGACACAAGCAGCACAGAAAAACCCAAAACAAAGGCAAAACGTGCACGCAAGCATCCTCAGGGGACTGATACCACACCCACAGGGGATGGGGAACAGACACACACACAGGCATCCACAGTCACGCCGCAGTCCTCCAAATCCTCTCCCTCCAAGACCCCTTCCCTTGCCTCACCTGCAACCCCACCTAAACAGCAGCTCTTCCTCTGTGACCTCGGCCTCTTCCCCTCCGATCCAGCTGATCCAGCATACAGGGGGAAGAGGAAGTCCACCCACACAGAGGGGAGTGCCCCTCACCTACGGACACCCTCCCCCAGGCACGGACAGACTAAGGCCCCCACACGCAAGTCCCCCGGTCCCGGAAGAGCAAGACCCCGCCACCGCCCTGCAGCTCAACCACACAGTCTCCTTCCTCCATCCCTCAGGCCCCCACAACACTGGTTCCCCCACCACACCCTGCCCCAGGTTCCCCCACCCACAGATACACCATCCCCAAAATGATCCGGCCTTCTCCACCTACCACTTGCTCTTCCAGCCTCACACCCCCGCTGCACATGTTTGTGCCACTGGTGTGGAGACCGTGTCCTCCCCCTCTGTCCTGCCCACCTTACCTGAACCCCATTCTACTCCCCTTGAGATAGGCACTGCAGTGGAGTCCACTACCACCCCGTCTGACTTGGGCACTGCAGTGGGGAACCTGTACACTCCATCTGGCCGGACCACTGCAGTCGTGCCGGCACCCACATCATCTGACTCATGCCCCCCAGTTGTGCCGGCACACACCATGTCAGACACCTCCACTGCAGTTGTCAGTGACTCTCCTGCACCAGCCACCCCTTCTCTGCCTCCTTCTGGTGAGCCCTGATCCTGTCCCTGCGGTGCCTGGCCTGCCCCCCCCCGTATGCCCCTCCGAGGGGAATGTCCCTGCTCCATATCAGTGCAGGCAAGCAGAGGGTGACATCTGCCACTGTCACCCTGTTCGGACTGAACTGTTGGACTGGCCATTGGCCTTTGAATTTTTGCAGGACTTTCATTTTTCAGACACATATGCTGAATAAAGCTCCTTTCTGTTCTCTGGTGGTTTAGCTTCAGGTGTACATTATGTTGATGATGCTAACCATGCCCTTGCTGCAGTGATGGTGATATTTGATATCATGAAAATGAAGTGTTACTGTGCAGGACCCCATGTGGTCCAGGGGGAATGTGTCCTATCCTGGTGTGTAGCCATGTCATCCTTTGCAGCAATATGAGGGTGTCATGTTTTCAATATTTGCCAATGGGATTTCCTACATTTATTTGCAATATCACATCTGTGGCTTACACCCCTGCACATCAGTTGTGCTTGCCATTGTTCAATTTGTCTGTTTCCCTGACCGTGTGACCATCTCCACTGGACATGCAAGTTTGGGCATCAATGGGGAAGGACTCATCTGTGTTATCAGTGCAACTTGATATACATGTGTGTTGGATCTGTGCAGATGATTTCGGTGACACTCCCATGACCAGGCTGTTACGAGAGCCTTCATTTTGTGCTAATTGTTGACTGAGTGACCAAGTGTACTGCTGACATGATAGAGCCCTGCAGAGACAACGTATGGCACAGCTTTCCTTACACAGGAGTGGAGTCCCCTCATGGCAGTGTGTAATTCCGTGACATTGCGTGAGCCCAAGGTGTGTGTTGTGTGAGCATATCTGTGTGTGTTCACTTCCATTTTGCAACACAGGCTGGGATCCCTAGTGATGTTCCTGTTTGTGATGCTTGCTGAGTTGACCTATGTTCCCCCCAAATCTTCGCACTGGGTTCTCTGGGATGTGGGTGCATGGCACATTACTGGTCATCAGGGTGTCATCCATAGGTGTGTTTGCTGTCAGGGCTGAGTTTGTGGGCAAACGCAGATGAGACACAGTCAGGATTCCCCTTGGCACTTGTTGGTTACACAAGTCATGTAATTTACAGTTTGTGTTAGCTTTCAGTGATTGTGACACGTTGTGTGTGTGACTGCTGCCACTCCTCTGGGTCAGAGCTGCAATGTTGGAAGTTGTCTATGTGTGTTCTTTGTGGGTGACCTTGACTTCTTCAATGGTGTGTGACTGTGTCCGGGATCCCATTGATTGTGGTGGATTTCACGTCATGCCCATGTACGGCGTACTGTGCAGTGTGTCTGACATTCACGAGTCTTGTTGACTGGCCATGTGTGATGGGTTTCTGCACCTTAGTTCCCACCACCACCCCTGGGATTGTCATGGGTGCATGTGCAATGTCACCAGTCCATGTGAGCTTCACAGCTGCACATTGATGTAGATCAAGGTGTGTGGTGTTGAGTGTGTGCTAATGAGAGTTGTTGCACGGCTAGACCCCTACCTCCATGTTGGCCTTGGCTGACAGGCCGTGCTGATTGATTTGTGCTTGTGTAGGTGTGATGGTAGTTTGTAGCTCAGGACACATGACTGTGGTTCACAGTGTGAACGACATCTAGCTTTGTCATCACAGTGGGATTATCATGCAGGCCAGGGTCACCACAATGTGGGGTCCCTGGGGATAGTGCTGTGGTGGGTCTGTCTCTTGCTGTGTTATTTGCTGTTCCTACAAGCTTGTGTGACATGTGTAATTTGGGCTCCCTCTCATCTAACAATGCCTGATTGCCCACATAGGGGAATCCGATCCATGAGTTACTTTTGTGTGGCACTGTATACACATCTGTGTAATTGTGATTCAGGCCTCCTCATGTGTTGTGTGGTTGCCTGGGGACACTGGCACCCCCCTCTCCCCCCCATCACCTGTTGTGTTTGATATGCAGTGTGAGGCTGTCTGTTTGTGTTTGTGCATCTGCACCTCTGCATTGGCATATCTTTGTGTGCCATTGGCTGTATGTTGTTTGGTGGGTTTCCCCTGCTGTCCCTGGGACTCCTAGGTCATCAGTCAGCACAATGATCATGGTTTGTATGTCCCATTGCTGCCATGGTATGGTATTTGTTCACCTGACATCTACAGTCTCCACAGGATATCTACATTTGTGTGTCCATTGGTGCAGATATGTGGGGCTGCATTATGATGGTCACTTCTGTTATTGTGTTATTGACGAATGTTGACAATGTCAGCCCCCATGGGTGATGTTTGTCTGGCCAAAGGTATATCTTATTTGCACTGCACTGTTTGCCTCACCCAATGTATGTTGCTATGGGACACAAGCACTACTATGCCACAGATGTGTTTGTTGTTCTGTGACCAGGAATCATCCATGCTGTTTGGCATTTGCAGCTTTTCCCATTACAACACTTACCTTTTGGTCACTGTGGTGATGGGGGTTTAAACCCCATTGCCACAATGTTCAAAATGTGCTTCAGCTATGGACCCCACACTTACCTTTTGGTCACTGTGGTGATGGGGGTTTAGACCCCATTGCCACAATGTTCAAAATGTGCTTCAGCTATGGACCCCACACTTACATTTTGGTCACTGTGATGATGGGGGTTTAGACCCCATTGCCACAATGTTCAAAATGTGCTTCAGCTATGGACCCCACACTTACCTTTTAGTCACTGTGGTGATGGGGGTTTAGACCCTATGAGTGGGGATGGTAATAGTGACAGGCATCCAGGCCCCCATGAGTAGGGGTGGTGGTAGCGGTAGGCATCCAGGCACCCCTGAGTAGGGGTGGTGGTAGTGGTAGGC
Organism: Calotriton arnoldi; assembly: GCA_963921515.1. Classification (NCBI taxonomy): domain Eukaryota; kingdom Metazoa; phylum Chordata; class Amphibia; order Caudata; family Salamandridae; genus Calotriton; species Calotriton arnoldi. The sequence goes on from CAWUFW010001555.1 coordinate 73,533, forward strand.
ATCCAGGCCCCCCTGAGTAGGAGTGGTGGTAGTGGTAGGCATCAATCCCCCTATGAGTGGGGATGGTAGTAGTGACAGGCATCCAGGCCCCCCTGAGTAGGGGTGGTGGTAGTGGTAGGCATCCATCCCCCTATGGGTGTGTATGGCATTGGTGGTAGCCATCCCGCCCCTATGGTTTTGCTGTTGCTAGTGTATGTCATTTCTGCATCCCTATGTGTGTGTGACATATGTTGGGTACGTGTCGTTTGTTTGTGTAGTGGGTGTTTGACTTACCGTCTTCGCTGTACGCGTCCGTAACGGTCCCGGTAATAGATGTAGAGTATTGGTAGGACCTGCGCGATGGGATTCATGGTTTGTTCGTCTCGTTCGGGTTTCTCGTGGCTTGGACTCGTACTCGTCGCTGGCTTGTTCGTCTCGTAGCCGTGGATCGTCTTGTGGCGCGAATCAGAGCTTATGTGCAGCTCTCCCGGATGCTCTGACGTGCCGGACGTAGCGACGGGTTCGGCGCGTACGGAGTGTGCATCGTACTAGTCCGGCCGGAAGGTGCTGTGTATTTGGTTCCGTGCGACTCGATTCGACGTTTACGGATCCGGCTCGGGCGGGGAACAGGAGCTGAAATGGGTGAGTACGGCTCGCTCGGAATCTGGGCTGTTATGCGCATCGTACTTGTTCGTTCGGACGACTGTTCGAATCCGTCGGGAAACACGCGTTTGGCTTGGTTTTTTTCCGGACGAATACTGTTAGGTGCGCTTCCGGCCGAGATCGGAATCGACCCCTCAGTCTTGGAGTCTCAGTCTTAGAGTCTCAGTCTTGGAGTTTCAGTCTTGGAGTTTCAGTCTTGGAGTCTCACTCTCAATCAAGCATACATGCATTCACTCACACTCATTCTCAAACACACTTTCATTCTCTTACACTGCCTAATTCATTCTCACCCACTCTCACTAACACTCACAATCACCCCCACTCACTCTTACTCACCTCACTGTTAGTCCAATAGTCCCACTCTGACTTACTTTCTCTCACTCATTCTCACTCACAGTTTTACTCCCTCTCAATCATGCTCCCTTGTTTTCCTGTCACCCACTTTCACCCACTAGATATCACTAACACGTACACAAACATGCTCACACATACACTCACGCTCTCTCTACACATAAACACACATACTCTCTCTCTCACCTCAATTACACGCATGCACAGACAACATTTAACCATTTTTTCAGTTATCTGGTTTCAGATGCCTGCGCTGGTCCACTTCAGATCCTCATCTGCTGGTGCATAGACCCAAGGACAGGCACACAGCTTCTCCCACCTCAGGCACTGTAGCAGAAAACTGAAAGCTAATGCCGCTGCAGTGAATACACTATTGTTTAGACTTCAGGTTTCAGCTTCTTGCTTCTTCCCCTCAACCTGTCCCATATATCTACAGGGTGGGGTGGGATCTGCGAGGCTCCTGACTCAACCCCATATTGAGCAATCCTCTCACCCACTGGCTCACCCATTCTCTCACTCACACCACACCACACACACTCACACAAACCCACCCAACAAATAGTAAGCACATTCACTAAAAAAGCCAGACCTAATGACTTTACCATTGATTATTTTATTTCATGAAGGAGAGAATGCAAATAGTCTTTTCTGGGCACGACCCTTTTTACCCGTTATAGTTGCGACATTTTGACCTGCTTTGAACTGACCACTCACTTTGCAGAATTTAACCCACAATTAACCTGTAGCATACAGTATGTAGGGCAGAGTTTAGATGTAGGTAACTGACCCCTCCTCCCCCTCACCGCTGTACTTTATGATATCAGAGTTTGAAGCGACAGTAAACATTTATGTTAAAAAGATTTATAGAGCACTCGTACACCCTGAGTTGAGCTTCAGGCAGTGTTTGTTCATACATGAACTGATTGCACGAATACAGTCATGGAAGCAGGTAGAGACTTTGGCATCATTGTTAAAAGCTGACACAGCTATCTGCGTGTCGTCAGCATAGGAAGTTAGGGAGAAGTCAAAGGTTTTAATCAGGGTAGCCAGTTCAGAAACGTATACATTAAATAATGTTGGACTGAGTGCTGACCCCTGTGGGACCCTGAATAGGAAGGATAAAGGGGAGGATTCATACTGGTCTAGGGCAATTGTTTGTAGTCCGCCTGACAAAAAAGGAAGTCAGTAAGGCCAGGGCCTGATCCTTGACTCCTAGTTTGCCCAGTCAATTGATCAACAGCTTGTGATCGACCGTATCAAAGGCCACCGACAAATCGAGGCGAATAAGAGCTGCGGCAACTCTTCTGTCCAGGGCAGCCCTTATCTCCTCTGTGGCTTTGATCAGGGCAGTTTCTGAACTATGCCCCGGTCTGAATCCAAATTGCATAGGGTCCAGCAAATGGTTATCTAGAATGAACTGGGTATGCTGCGTATTCAGTACTTTCTCCGCTATCTTCACAGGTAGTGGAGGCGGGAAATGGTGCGATAGTTGTTGGGGTCGGCAGGGTTCAGACTGGGTTTCTTTACAAGAGGGAGGATGGAAGCTCTTTTCCACTGAGAGGAGAAGACTCCAGTGATAAACATGGAGTTACAAATAGACAAGAGATTTTTTCCTATTACATCAGGTGCCAGCTTTAGAGTTGCAGGGGCAGGGGTCTAGACAAGAGCCAGACTTGACACTGATAACCATTTTTGCTACCAGACCTGGGGTAACAAGAAGGAAATCCTTGAAGAATGTTTGAACAGAATTTGCCTGATTGGTATGGACCCTGACGTCTGAATTGTTAGAGTCCTCAAACTTTGAATAATTTGGGTTGACCTGGTCCCTGAAGCTGTGAGCCAGTATGTCACAGAAAGATTGGCTATTGCTGGCTCCTTTACTGCTTGGAAGCGTGGTAAGTTTGGTCACTACCTAAAAGAGCTCCTTACTGGAGTCTTTTGCTGACTCTATTTGTTGGGTAAAGTAGTTGCTCTTTTCATTTATCAATAGGCATTTGTATTTGGTTAGTGCAAGTTTGTAAGAATTGTTTTCATGATTGTCGTATTGTGAGCGCCAACGTATTTCCTGTCTCCTACAATTGTGTTTTTCCAGTCTAAGTGCTTCTTTAAACCATGGTGCAGAGTGTTTACTCCTGTTTGCAGAGGAGTTTTTAAATGGAAGTAGCTTGGAGAAGGCGGAGTTTAGCCAGTTTGTATATTGTAACGAGGCTTGTTCAGTATCATGTGGAAGAATTGGTTGTGTCTTCATCAGTTGCTTTGTGGTTAGGTCTTTATTAGGGGTGGGTGGTAAACTCTGTTCCGCAGGCAGATTTGGCAGAGTTTTGACACTCCGTGCTCCGGTTGGAGCGTGGAGTTTGGCAAAAAATTCCTCAACCGCCACGTGGCAGAGTTTACTGCCCAGAAATCAGATTTTGCCTGATCCTAACATGCCGATCATGCAGACATTTTATCAGCCTCCTCTAACACACCTCCTGAGCCATTAAGTGACAGGTACCTGTATCGCAAGAAGACACGACGCGAGAGGCAGCTTGAAGTTTCAGCAAAGCTCCCAGAGCAGCTGCTGCCTTGGCGGTTCTGCTGCCGGTGGAGAAGAAAGCCCCGGCCGCCCAGCTCAAAGGAGAGCTCAAACGGGCGAATCAGGACCCGTGGGTGTAACAATTTCGGGAGCTGCTGGGTGCGGGGCAGCTGGCAAAAGGAGGAGGTTTCGGAGTGGTGCTGCCAATGCCTGCGACACCGTCTAATGCCTCTGCTAAAGGCGGATGGAAAATAGTGCCATAAAGTTTACATGAGCAGCTATGCCCAGTCAAAAGAAAAAACTGAGAACTTTTCCAACAAACCATTTTTAAATATGGACCACCAACTTTGTGGCGTACCGATGCCGGACATGCGGCATCTCTCCCACCATATCCCTGTCATGGCCAGCATGCCAGGCCGGCCACAACTTTAACATGTTCCGAAGCCAGGCGGGAGGCGTCCGTAACTGCGGGGACAGCAACGTCATGCAGGAGAGCTGGTAAGTGTCAGACTGTCAGCACAAGTGCTTACGTTTTTTAGATCTAGCTATGCGCAGACTGAATGAGTCTTGGAATGAGGCCCAGCTTTAATATACAGTGGTGCATACTTGCCCGTCACCTAGGTTCTATTTGTAACTAAGCTGGGGCCGATGCAGTTTTATATCACCCTAAAGTCACAGTGGCAGTCCACATGCTAGTTCTGTCTTAGAGACAGCCATGCACTACAAATTACAAACTGTGCAATACTTAGTTTTATTAGGGCACTGCATATGTCGTGTTTTTTTTGTTCATGCCATAAAATTTTTCAACTCAACATATGGGGGCCGATTCCGATCTCGGCCGGTAGGGCACCGAATCGGATTCGGCTTTACCGGATCCGATTCGGACGCCCTGTTTCCGACCGATTCGAACACCCGTCCGCGCGAGCAAGTACGATGCGAGCGTACGCGAAATCCCCGACCGACTCGTTCCAGGCTCCGAACCGCTCCGACCGACTCGTACGGACTCGACTCGCACCACGCAATGGAGACGTTCCCCGACCGGGCAACTACGATGCACACCTCGATCAGTCCAACCGACTCGTGCCGTCCAGCTCGAAAGAGCAGTCGGAGCCGGAGTTCGGGGGTCCGTGTCGGACCCCCCTGTACGCGTAGCAGCACGAGTCGCACACAGGGGGGACCCATGGGTCCCCCCACACATGCATGTACGGCGCGAGTCGCACCGACGCGTACACGCTGTAGGGGGCGCCCTTGTTCGCAACGCACCCATTGAGTCAATTGGAGCCTGTGTACGCGTCGTACGACCGGCTCCCATTGACTTCAATGGGAGTCCGACCGAATCGAGTCCGATAGCATGCGTCCGCATCGTACTCGTTCGGTCGGACTAGCAGAGTCCGGTTCGGTCGGAAATCTCTCCGAATCCGACTCGGTCGGTGAGAATTCCGGCCCGAATTGGAATCAGCCCCATGGTGTAATTCAGGCTGGTATACAACAGCGGGAGTTTGGCGTGCTTGCCTTGGAATCATGGGCACTTTGGTATATGCGGAACTCAGCGGAATCTCTCTGAGTTTTCAGGTCACACCGCGAATCTCTGCGGAGTACAACTCCGTGACTTCCACCCACTCCTAGGGGCCGATTCCAATCTCGGCCGGTAGGGCTCCGAATCGGATTCGGCTTTACCGGATCCGATTCGGAGCCCTGTTTCCCGACCGATTCGTACGTGCGTCCGGGCGAGCGAGTACGATGCGAAAACTCCGACTGACTCGTTCGCGAGACCCAACCGCACCGACCGACTCGTACACGAAAGCCGACTGCTCCGACCGACTCGCTCGGACACGCCTCGCACCGCGCAATGGAAACGTTCCCCGGCCGGGCAAGTACGATGCGCGCCGCGAGCAGTCCGTCCGACTCGCGCCGTCCGTCTCGAAGGAGCAGTCGGAGCCGTACTTTGGGGGTCCGTGTCGGACCCCCCTGTACGCGTAGCTGCGTGAGTCGCACACAGGGGGGAACCATGGGTCCCCCCTACCTGTGCGTGTACGGCGCGAGTCGCTTCGCCGCGTACACGCTGTAGGGGGCGTCCCTGTTCGCCTCGCACCCATTGAGTCAATGGGAGCCCGCGTACGCGTTGTACGACAGGCTCCCATTGACTTCAATGGGAGTCCGACCGAATCGAGTCCGATAGCATACGTGCGCATCGTACTCGTTCGGTCGGGCTGCTAGGGTCCGATTCGGTCGGAAATCTCTCCGAGTCCGGCTCAGTCGGAGAGATTTCCGGGCCGAATCGGAATCGGCCCCCAAGTCTTTATCAATTTTGTTTCAAGCCAGAGGGATCACTGACAGAATATCGAGTACCAGAATATCGAGATACAAAAATATTGGTACATAAATATCGTTGTCAAAAATATCGAACTCCTATCTTCATAATGGTAAGTACAAAAATATCCCCCAAAAAATATCGTTAAAAACATCAAAGTACAAAATATCGTTTTTTTATATGTATAAAAAATAATGTAAAATAAATTAAATAATACATTTAACTTAAAACAAATATTTAGATTTATTTGTAAATTCTAACAATTATAAGTAATAAATTTAATTTAAAAATAAATTGAACATACATATATAAAATGAAATATATATATATATATGTTTACTTAAAAATAATTAATAAATAATAAATTTAATTAATTATAAAATGTTACAAATATATTAAAAATTATAAATAAATATATATATATACATACACCTGTAACAAAAATTATTTTAAAACATTTATATTACAAATTAAAATATTAAAATATTAAATATTTTTTTTACCTACATTTTACACTACATTGAGTGCAACAGTAGGGAAAGTGTTGGATAGCGTAGGGGAAAAAATTACAATTCCCACTCCAGCGAGTGCAACAGTAGGGAAAGTGTTGGACAGCAGAGTGGAATAATTTACTATTCCCACTCCAATGAGTGCAACAGTAGGAAAAGTGTTAGATAGCGGAGGGGAATATTTTACTATTCCCACTCCAATGAGTGTAATAGTAGGGAAAGTGTTTGATAGCGAAGGGATAAAAATTACAATTCCCACTCCAACGAGTGCCACAGTAGGGAAAGTGTTGGATAGCGGAGGGGTAAAAATTACTATTCCCACTCCAGTGAGTGCAACAGTAGGGAAAGTGTTGGATAGCAAAGAGGAATAATTTACTATTCCCACTCCAACGAGTGCAACAGTAGAGAAAGCGTTGGATAGTGGAGGGGTAAAAATTACTATTCCCACTCCAGTGAGTGCAACAGTAGGGAAAGTGTTGGATAGTGTAGGGGTATAAATTACTATTCACACTCCTGCGAATGCAGCAGTAGGGAAAGTGTTGGATAGCGGAGGGGTAAAAATTACTATTCCCACTCCAGCGAATGCAACAGTAGGGAAAGTGTTGGATAGCGGACGGGAATAATTTACTATTCCCACTCCAACAAGTGCAACACTAGGGAAAGTGATGGATAGCGGAGGGGTAAAAATTACTATTCCCACTCCAGTGAGTGCAACAGTAGGGAAAGTGTTGGATGGCGGAGGGGAATAATTTACTATTCCCACTCCTGTGAGTGCAACAGTAGGGAAAGTGTTGGATAGCGGAGGGGTAAAAATTACTATTCCCACTCCAGCGAGTGCAACAGTAGGGAAAGTGTTGGATAGCGTAGGGGTAAAAATTACTATTCCCACTCCAACGAGTGCAACAGTAGGGAAAGCGTTGGATAGTGGAGGGGTAAAAATTACTATTCCCACTCCAGTGAGTGCAACAGTAGGGAAAGTGTTGGATAGTGTAGGGGTATAAATTACTATTCACACTCCTGCGAATGCAGCAGTAGGGAAAGTGTTGGATAGCGGAGGGGTAAAAATTACTATTCCCACTAAATAAAATTCAAATTTAAAAATAAAATATCAACTACAATACAAAATATAATAAAAAAGCCACAAAAAAAACATATATAAAAATATAAAAATTTACATAAAAAGATTAATTTTTTTAATTTAGCAAAAAATTAAGAAACAAATACATATTTTGTAATAGAAATTAATTTTACTGTCCATGTACTAACCAAACGTTACAGCTATAGAACCTAAATCACCCCCAAAAAAAAAAACAATTACCAAAAATATTTATCAATTAATAAATTAATATTAATGATCAAGTAATGATTAATTAATTTAAACTAAATTACTTTTCACCCTCTACCCCAATAAACACCAAAACACATACCTAAAAAATATTTACACAATTTCCATAACTAATTTTACATTAATAATTGAATATCAATTAACAACAAATCATTAATTAATTTAAAAAAATTACTTCCCACCATTTACCACTATAAACCCCACAACTCACACATCAAAATAATTACACAATTGCCATATTTAAATTGTAATTAATTAATTAGCATAAATAACAAATAATTAATTAATTATAAATAAATTACCTCCCACCATATTCCGCTATAAATGCCACCATCAATTTCTTAAAACTTGACACAATTAACATAATTAACAATTAATTAATAACAATTAACAAGCAAAATATAAATAATTATTAATAAATATATTCACACAACACTATAAAATAAAAGTAAATAAATATTATATTAAAAATATTAATAAATGTATTAAAATTAAATTACTTCCCACCCTACTCCCCTATCAACCCACAACCCGCTCCTAAAAAAATAACACAATTAACATAATTACCAATTAATTAATAAAAATTAACCAATTAATAAATAATGAATAATACATTAATTTCCACAATTAACAAAATAAAATATTAAATAAATAAATATTATTTAATAAAAAATATATTAATAATTTAATTATAATTTAATTACTTCCCACCCTATTCCCCTATAAACCCACAACCCGCTCCTAAAAAAATGACACAATTAACATATTTACCAATGAATTAATTAATAAAAAATGAACAGCCAATTATTAATTAATTAATAATAAATTAATTCCCACAATTAACACTATAAAATCAAAATTAAATAAATACAAATTAATATTCAATTTATTATAATAAAAATTACTTCCCACCCTATTCCCCTATAAACCCACAACCCGTTACGGAACTAAAACGCAAAATTTAATTAAAATAAAATTAATAACTTCTAAAAATTTAACACATATATTAAAAAACAAATGCAATACTTAGACCAAAAAATAGAGCACATACATTTAAAATACATACTAAAATACATAACACTAACTAAAGAAACAATATTTTTAACAACTATGGGGGTGATTAGGATTGCGGAAGGACCGCCACCGCAGGGCCGGCGGTGGCAACCGCCGGCCCTGCGGTGGCGCTCCTTCCACCATCAAACATTATGCAAGATTATGATGGCGGTGGGAACATGCCTGCGTCCGCTGCGGACGCAAAGACCGTCCGCCGCCAGCAATGGTACCGATTGCCTGGCGGACGGTGCAGGGGGCCCAAAATGGTGGCGGTGCCTAGCAGGCACCGTCCACCAGATTAGGATGCATGCCAAAACCTGCCTTTTGCCGCCATGGAAAGGCATTCGGAGTTTTGCATCGGGGCCCGTTGCAAGCCCCCAGGGAGGTGGGGAGGTGGGGGCTGCACTTGGGGGGTACCTATGGTACCCCCCTACATTGCCATGCCCAAGGTGGCAGGCACCGCACGGTGCCTGTCACGTTGTGCATGGCAATGCACAACATGAACTTTAACATTGAGGCAGGGTGCTGCTTACAGCACCGCCCGCCGCAATGTTAAAGTCGAGGATGCGCCCGCCAGTGTGGCAGGCGCATCCTAATTGGCCTGGCGGGACCGCCGCACCTCTGGCGGTCGGTCCCGTTTTCCGTTACAGTGGCGGGCGGACAAAGTCCGCCCGCCATCGTAATAGGCCCCTATATTCTTGCAAACAATATTAATGACTTTGATATTTTTGAAAACGATATTTCTTACCTTAAACTCGATATTCTTGACCACGATATTCTTGCAGGCGATATTTCTGTATCTCGATATTCTGCACTCGATATTAGTGCAAGGCGACATTTCCAACTCGATATTCTGACTCTTTACAAAGCCAGAGTACGGGAGGATCGGCCTGGGCTCAAGTGTGTGTTAGAATTTTGTGATATATATAATCCAAAGATGATTGCAGGATGGTCTGACCAGATTAATGGTAACACATCCTCTATCAAAATACACAAATTATTTGTAAAAAAAGCCATCTAACATTTGCCCAGCTAGGTGTGTGGCTTTGTTAATTAGTTGTGCTAGTCCTAGCATATCCATAGTTTCAAGGATCCTTGTCAGATGAGGCCTCTAGGTGAAAATTAAAATCCCCTAGTATTTTGAAGTCATTCCTCACATGCTGTGGAGACTGTGGGTGTGTGAGTTAAAAGTATTGTACTGGCCTGGCAGACAACATCTTATAATTTATAATTTTACTAAATTGGTTTGAGAGCTTTACTGAGTGGTTTGGTCTCATGCCAGTGCTGCTAAGGGGTAGGCTAGGTGATCTCAGAGAAACTTTGTTTGCCTATATAGGAGCCAGTTTTCCACAGTGGTAAGAGAATATTGCCCATCTGGGCAGTCCAGCTTCCAACAGAAACTGCTAGAGGATAACAATGTCATTAACCTAACATTCACCTCAATAAAGGACAATTATGTCATTAATATAACTCTGACTGGAGAATCGCTTTATTGACTTTAGTAATTGACTGATACTCTGTATCTGAGACTATCTGTAACAGCCTGCTTCAGAGTGCAGGCCTTGATTGCTTGACTGGGCTGCTATAGGTAAGCCAAACAAGCTGCAGAATCCTTGCGTGGCCTCGTCATTTTTAGTATCGAGCATCCAGACCAATGGGGAGCATGGCCATCTTTAGAACTGCCATCAGCTCACTATCTCACAGGGCCTAGGCACTGTTGTTGGGAGGTCCTTACATTTACTTATTTCCATTTTACTTTCACATTGCCACATTTAGATTTGCAACTAGATTTGCATCTTCCATATTTATGTTGTTATTGGTTACATTGTAATTGTATTTATATTGCGCTTAACACCCTTGATGAGGCGTTTAAGCATTTTTCAGCAAGTAACACGCTACTCCAGAACAAAAAGTGGATTGGTGGCAGATCAGTATAGGAAAAATAAGTTTTTATTGTTATTGCTTTTGTTAATTAGTATTTGTATGGCACACTCTCTCCTATTACCACATCTTTGTGTCTCCTCTTGCAGGCACAGGATATAACTTTCTAAACATTTCTGTTGAAGACCGGAGGCTAATTCCATTTTGTGAAGATATGTGTTCAATTGAGTGAGTTTAAGACCCAGGCAATTTTTTAATAACGTGAGATCAATTTTACATATATACCCATTAACGGGTTTCATCTATTTTGCATATTTTGTTTCCTCCCATGTACACTGTTTTGCACACCTTTCGCATGAGGTCTTGGTAAATAGGTCTTTCGAGAACTGTGAAACTTCAGGTGTGCTGTGGTACTTTGTGCGTTAGTTTAGAATCAGTAGGAACACCACATTGAGGAGTTATTTGCATGAACACTGAGGAGTTACCCTGCATGAACATTGAGGAGTTGTCTCGCATGAACATTGAGGAGTTGTCTTGCGTGAACATTAAGGAGTTGTCTTGCATGAACATTAAGGAGTTGTCTTGCATGAACATTAAGGAGTTGTCTTGCATGAACATTGAGGAGTTGTCTTGCATGAATATTGAGGAGTTGTCTTGCATGAACATTGAGGAGTTGTCTTGCATGAACATTGAGGAGTTGTCTTGCATGAACATCAAGGAGTTGTCTTGCATGAACATCGAGGAGTTGTCTTGCATGAGCATCGAGGAGTTGTCTTGCATGAACATCGAGTAGTTGTCTTGCATGAGCATCGAGGAGTTGTCTTGCTTGAACATTGAGAAGTTGTCTTGCATGAATATCGAGGAGTTATCTTGCATGAACATTGAGGAGTTGTCTTGCATAAAAACTGAAGGGTTGCCTTGCATGAACACTGAGGAGTTGTCTTACATGAACATTGAGGAGTTATCTTGCATGAACAATGAGGAATATCTTGCATGAACATTGAGGAGTTGTCTTGTATGAACATTGAGGAGTTATCTTGCATGAACATGGAGGAGTTATCTTGCATGAACATTGAGGAGTTGTCTTGCATGAACATTGAGGAGTTGTCTTGCATGAACATTGAGGAATATCTTGCATGGACATTGAGGAGTTGTCTTGCATGAACATTGAGGAGTTGTCTTGCATGAACATTGAGGAGTTATCGTGCATGAACATTGAGGAATATCTTGCATGAACATTGAGGAGTTGTCTTGCATGAACATTGAGGAGTTATCTTGCATGAACATGGAGGAGTTATCTTGCATGAACATGGAGGAGTTGTCTTGCATGAACATGGAGGAGTTGTCTTGCATGAACATGGAGGAGTTATCTTGCATGAACACTGAGGAGTTGTCTTGCATGGACATTGAGGAGTTGTCTTGCATGACTCGCAGGCAGGTCGCCCCCCACGCCGCTGCACGGTTCTGCCGGATTTGACTGTTTTTGACTGCCTGTACCTGCATTGTATTGTACTCCTATTTAGAGCCTTTCTGCCTACAGTGTGCCTAATCCTTGCTTCCCTTTCCGTTTTCTGTGCATTACTCGTCTTGTGCCCGGTTTTCTCCCTCGCTTCCCCCGCCGTCCCTCACCCGTTTTTTGCCCGCCGCTGCATCCTTGCGGCCCCGCCCCCCTGCTCTCCCATTCGCCACCCCGCTCCCGCCTCCCAGCCGCTCCTCCCTCCCCACCTCCCCTCATATAGAGGCCGCGCAGCGGACGTGCGCAGCGGGCGCGCCGAAGGCGCGTCTAAGGGAAGCCCGTCTGCGCCCGTCCGTGCCTGGACCGCGCCCAGCGCCAGAACCCCTGGCCCCCGCGACCGCCACGACACCCGTCTCCGCTACGCTACCAGCACCCTCCAAGCACTCAACACCGGACGATCACGCACCTGCTGCCTGGCCGCCCCGAAGCGCACCCAAGGTCCCTTCTCCTGCCGGAACTGCAACTACACCAGCATCCGGCCCGCCAACCCACCCGCCAAAGAAGCCAACTACCTCAGATGCATCCTTCTCAACACCCGCTCCGCCCCGCAAACACGCCGCTGAACTCTGGGACCTACTCGACACCAACACCCCAGACGTCGCCTTCCTGACGGAGACCTGGCTGAACTCCTCGGCACCCGACATCGCCATAGCCATCCCGGAAGGCTACAAGATTACCCGCAAGGACCGCACCAGCGGAGTAGGAGGAGGAATTGCCATCGTCCACAGGAACACCCTCAAAATCTCGACAAACACCGATGACACCCTCAGCACCGCCGAACACCTGCACTTCCAGATCCACACCGACCCCAACACCACCCTCAGAGGAACACTCGTCTACAGACCCCCCGGACCCCGACCACAGTTCAGCGACTCCATCACCGACTTCGTCAGCACACACGCCCTCGCCTCCACGGACTACATCCTCCTCGGAGGCTTGAACTTCCACCTCGAGAACAACAACGACTCCAACTCTTCCACCCTGATCGACAACCTCGCCAACCTCGGACTCAGACAACTCGTCACAACACCCACCCACTCCGCCGGCCACACGCTTGACCCCATCTTCTCAGCAAGCTCCCACGTCTTCTTCAACCACACCACCGAACTTCACTGGACCGACCACCGTTGCATCCACTTCACCTTCCGGAAACCCACCACACACCACTGCACCCAGCAGATGCCTCGCCGCTGCTGGAGCAAAGTCACCGAAGCCCAGCTAACCACCACCCTCGCCCGAAGCCCACCCGCAGACCCGACCGACCCCGACGCCGCAGCCCACAACCTCAGACAGTGGATCGATGACTGCGCCAACACCCTCGCCCCACTCAAGAAACCCTCCAACAACCACACCAGAAAGAAAGCAAGCTGGTTCTCCGAAGACCTCCAGGCCTCCAAGCAAAGCTGCCGAAAGCTAGAGAAGAACTGGATCCGTGAACGAACACCGGAAAGCTACGCAGCCCACAAGAACGCCACCCGCAGACACCACCACCTCATCAGATCCGCCAAAAGAGCCTCCTTCAAAGACCGCCTAGACAACAACGCACACAACAGCAAAGAGCTCTTCAACATCGTGAAAGAACTCTCCAACCCCAACTCCAGCTCCGACGACATCCCACCTTCGCAAGACCCGTGCGACTCGCTGACCACCTTCTTCCACCGCAAGATCGCAGACATCCACGACAGCTTCAACACTGCGACCGCCCCTGCAACCACCGAGACATCCACCTCCTCCCCCACGACCACCACCCGCACCAACCGCCTGACCTCCTGGACCAACATCAACAACGATGACACCATCAAGATCATGAACTCCGTCCACTCCGGATCCCCGGCAGACCCATGCCCACACCACATCTTCAACAAAGCCAGCACCACCATCGCACCCCACCTCCGGAAAGCCATCAACATCTCCTTCGAGACAGCAACCTTCCCAGAGAGCTGGAAGCACGCCGAGATCAACGCCTTACTGAAGAAACCCAAGGCAGACCCCAAGGACCTCAAGAACTTCCGACCCATCTCCCTGCTCCCGTTCCCGGCGAAGGTCATCGAAAAGGCCGTCAACAAACAACTGACCAGATTCCTCGAGGAGAACAGCATCATGGACCCGTCCCAGTCCGGGTTCCGCCGCAACCACAGCACCGAAACAGCCCTCATCGCCGCCACCGACGACATCAGAACCCTGCTAGACAACGGAGAAACCACGGCCCTCATCCTCCTAGACCTGTCAGCCGCCTTCGACACGGTCTGCCACCGCACGCTACGAACACGCCTCCACGACGCCGGGATCCAAGAGAAGGCCCTGGACTGGACCACCTCCTTCCTCTCCGGCAGAACACAGAGCGTCCGCCTCCCCCCCTTCCGCTCCAAAGCCACCGAGATCATCTGCAGCGTACCCCAGGGCTCAACCCTCAGCCCAACGCTGTTCAACATCTACATGGCACCGCTCGCCTACGTCGCCCGACTGCACGACCTCAACATCATCTCTTACGCCGATGACACCCAGCTGATCCTCTCCCTCACCAAAGACCCCCACACCGCCAAAACCAACCTCCACGAGGGAATGAAGGCCGTCGCCGACTGGATGAGAAACAGCCGACTGAAGCTGAACTCAGACAAGACGGAGGTCCTCATCCTCGGATCCACCCCCTCGGCCTTGGACGACTCCTGGTGGCCTACCACACTAGGAACAGCTCCTACACCCACCGACCACGCACGCAACCTAGGGGTCATCCTCGACTCCACCCTCTCCATGACGAAGCAGGTCAACGCCGTCTCCTCCTCCTGCTTCAACACCCTCTGTATGCTCCGCAGGATCTACAAGTGGATCCCCACCGAAACGAGAAGGACGGTCACCCAGGCCCTCGTCAGCAGCAGACTGGACTACGAAATGCCCTCTACGCAGGAGCCTCGGCCAAACTCCTGAAATGACTCCAACGCATCCAGAACGCCTCCGCACGCCTGACCCTCGACATCCCTCGCCGCAGCCACATCACACCCCACCTGAAAAACCTGCACTGGCTCCCCGTCAACAAGAGGATAATCTTCAAGCTCCTCACCCACGCACACAAAGCACTCCACAACACCGGACCAGCGTACCTCAACAGCCGACTCAGCTTCTACACCCCCACCCGTCAGCTCCGCTCCGCCGACCACGCCCTCGCCACTGTCCCCCGCATCCGAAGAGTGACCACTGGCGGCAGATCATTCTCCCACCTCGCCGCCAAGACATGGAACATCCTCCCCCTCCACCTACGGCAGACCCAAGACCTACTGACCTTCAGAAGACTCCTCAAAACCTGGCTCTTCGAACAGTAGCAGCACTCCCCCCCCCTAGCGCCTTGAGACCCTCACGGGTAAGTAGTGCGCTTTACAAATGCTTGATTGATTGATTGATATGGATGGGCATATCTCATGTATACTGTTTCCTATTGTCCTTTGACATTTGATTGTGAGATAAGGCATTGGGATAATGGAAGAGGTTAGAAATTGGGAATGAAGTTAGGATTGCTGGTTGATGTTGGGGTTAGGCTAAGAGTTAGCATTAGGGGTAAGGTTGGACGTATGGTTAGGTGTATGGCTAAGGGTTAGAGTTAGGGATAGGGACCAGAAATGGGATTGTGTTTATGTCCAGGTTTGAAGTAATGGTAGAGCTGGTGAGCTGTAGTTAAGGTTAAAAGATGATGATAAGGGTAGGGTCTGGGGTATGGGCAGCTTTAGGGGTTAAGGTCATGGTTAGCTATAGTGCTAGGTATTAGATTTAGGGATTAAGAATACAATTGGGATTGGGTTCATGTTTAGGGATGGAGTAGTGGTGGCGTAGGTGAGTTGTTGTTAAGGTTAGAGGATGGATAACCTTAAGAGTTGGGACTGGGGTAGGTGCAGGTTTAGTGGGTGAGTTTGGGGTCATGGTCAGGGTTATGGCTAGATGTTACAGTTAGGGTTTAGGATTGAGCTGGGGTTCATGTTCTGTGTTTGAGTAGTGGTAGTGGTATTTGAGCTGTTGGTAAGGTGATAGGATGATGTTAAAGTAAGGACCGGGGTCGGGGCACTTTGAGGGTTGCGGCACGCAAGCTGCCAGTCATGTGTGATGAAGGGCACAGCTAGCCTTCATGCCTAAGTATTAACCAGCGAGCTCAGGAGTTGGCAGGCTCCACCAGACCTGTGGAGAGAGCCAAAGGGTTGCGCACTTTGCCAACAGTCACACAAACACACAGTGTTACAAGACATAAAGCACAAGGGTTCCTCACGCATCGTTTATTACCACTCGATCGACACACCCCTCCAGAAGGCAAATGAACGCTGCCATATGTTTGGATGGTTCCCAGGATGAGGAGAACAGTCACTGGGAAGACAGCTTCATGAAATATATACAAACGTATTACGCCTTAACAGAGTGGTGGGCAGTGTGAAAGAATCCGTGCAGATTATTTGTCGCAGCGGACGAAGTTCAGGAGCATCGAAAGCAGTATTTGGCATTGTTGTGGTCTCTGTGTTAGTCCTTGGCCCAGTGTCTGCCTGACCTCTGATTCAGTCACTGGGCAACTTGGACATCCCAGTGGTCATCAGTGACACAATAGTTAACTGGGCTGGAGGTTGGTGGAACGCTGGGGACTGGTGACAGATTCTGAGCTGTTGTGTGGACTGGTGGTCCTTTGTACCTCTGCTGAATAAACACCTGAAAATGGACACTGTGTTGGTTTGGTGAGTTCATCTTAACAGGCATGATCTGGTCTGGTAAGAGGGTGGTTCCCTCCTCTTGTTTAAGCCCTCGTATGTTTATTTAAGGAACCGATTCCTCGTAGGATCCGCATTTGTTTGTTATATAAACGGAGTCGTCAGAAGTAGCTTTTGTTCAAACTGATATTGGATAGCTTTCACACTCGGACGCTCCGAACTGTTGTTGACTTTCCCTTGGCTCTCTGCGAAAGTTACTCCGAATGTCTCTCGGATTAGTCATGAAAAAACCGCCACAATGTGGATGAGTTGCTTTTATTACACTTTTCATTTATAGAGATGGATTTATTCTACTAGCAAATCAATGAGTTGCTTCGTCTTTTCATGGAGTATAATATGTTCAGGAAATCACTGAATGTACTTCTACCTGGGAATGAGTTCAGCGCTATGATGAAAAAAGGAATAAGCCCATCAAAAGTATGTCTTCTTATGATAATGTTTTCTGGCCATTTTAACAAGGGCTCCTAGAGTTCTGAGTGAGGAATCTTCCCCCTGTGATGTGTGAATGGTACTTGGTCTAGGTAGGTGGTTTTAAGTTCACCATTAGTATGATAATCGACTGCTTACTAGGCTTAAATATTAAATCCTTATTGTTTTTAGCGCTTTGCTTTGAGGTACATTACGATTGAGAATAAACAACAAGATGAGATGAGAATCATACATTCAGTATTTGGAAGTTATCTTTTGTCACAGGTATTTCAATGTCTATGTATATATATTGCACTATTGCAAAATACCTAAGACTTCTCCGTGCCCGTTGAAAGAGGCCGCCCTGTAGGGTTGGGGGCTCCCTATTCGGAGGCTTGTTTTGGATGTTAATAAGGGAGCATGACCCACACGCTGCCGGTAAACCTACTGAGGAAACGCCAACAATGGTGAAAACAACGGCAGCGTTGGAAGGGTTTTGGTTGGGGATGATTTCCCTTCCAATCGTTCCGGTGACAGGAGCCAGCAAACTGAGAAGTGGTAATATTCAGCATCACGCTGTTACAAGACATTTGACTGTTTTTCCATTTGGATTGAATTAACATTTATGTGCATCTGGTAGCTGAGCAGATTACGATCTTTTTGCCAGCATAAGGAGGAATTTTTCTCTAAAACAACACTTACCTGCATGGAATGATGCACTATGGGAGATGCAGGCTACACACAGTCAGGTGACCTAAAACGCTATAAAAATGTAGGCACAGAAGCATTTTGTGAAACTTCCTGTCCGTGAGCAAGGCTGTAGTGCCGAAACTAGTTGGACTGCAGGAAGCGCTGTGCTGAATTTCTCGGAATAAAGGCATCCTGTTTCCTGAAGTGGGCCTCTGTTGTTTTTTGATGGAGTGTGAAGTTACGGGCTTCTCCGTGCCCGTTGAAAGGGTTGGGGGCTCCCTATTCGGAGGCTTGTTTTGTGTGTGTATATATATATATATATATATATATATACTAGTCTTAGGTATTTTGCAATAGTTCCATTTATTTATAGGATCTTACTCGTGTTTCTCTGTATTCCAGGTCTCCTTCCCCGCTGTTCCCTTCCTTCCCTTCCTTCCCTTACCCCACTTGTTCACCTCAAAGCTCTGTACTATGAAAGTCTTCAGAGATTGAGGGTGTGGAGAGGGGGGCCATATTGAGCTACGAACCGATCCTGAGAGGGAGCTTTTTATCAACTCTGGTGTCTGACAGCGTTCGTGGAGAGGCTGGCGGCGCTGGGGGGTGCCAAGAGTACAGGGGATTGCTGAGTGAGCGCTGTAACTCTTAATACGCACTGACTCCGGGCGTGTCCTCATCTTCGGTTTGGAAACAAGAAGGAATGTTCCAGTTTGGACCGAGACGCCGAATGTTACAACACGATCAATGTGCACCTGCCTTTGCATCTCCATGACATCCTACGAATGAAGTTAATTGGATTGGAAACATGGTAAACCCGGTAACAGTAAACATCCAGTATCTGTCAATAATAGGCCTGCCGCCTGCGCAATACAAACACATCTGTTGTGTTATTTAAATAGGACACCTGAGGACACGAATGGAACTCCGGGTCTGTCCCACACCAGGTGGTGTGTGTACCTGTCCGTGCGTGCTTACGAAACACCATT
Organism: Calotriton arnoldi; assembly: GCA_963921515.1. Taxonomy (NCBI): domain Eukaryota; kingdom Metazoa; phylum Chordata; class Amphibia; order Caudata; family Salamandridae; genus Calotriton; species Calotriton arnoldi. Next base: position 92,476 of record CAWUFW010001555.1, read on the forward strand.
ACTCAGTGGATGTGTAATGAGTGTTTATGTGCCATGTAATGTGTGTGTTCTCTGTACGCACCTTGGCCACCTTGTGCACATAAACTTCTTGGCGCTCAGATAGTGTGGTTGCAGGCCTTCCAACCTTTGCGTGCATGAGGTGACTTCTTGAGCGGTGCACACAGCGCCCCAGCCCCCCCAAGGGCCCATCACACCCTGCCCTGGACTGTCCCACTCCCCACATTGCACCTGAAGCTGCTGTCTTGAAACAATCCAGATGAGTTGACAGTGGCTTCCAAACAGTACACAACGCCATCCACCATGTATAAAAAAAAAAAAAAAATCATGCCAACAAACTCTGCCTGAATCTCTGGAAATGTGATCGCCGCGGGTCTCATTCACCCCAGCCTGAATACATGAGGCTAAATGGAGCGACGCTGTTGGCACTGCCCTTTCCTGCCAGGGGTACTCTGGGGACAATGTTTGATGCCTCTCAGGGGTTCTGTGGATACTCACGGAGCGGGCAGGATGTGGCGATTGCTCAGTGCAGTAGTCATGGGGCCGATGGACTAACATGGAATGTCTGCCTCCTGGGGGCCTCCCCTTCTCTTACATGTGAGTATGGGTAGGGTGACCAGATTTTGTAAACATAAAACCAGGACAGTCACAAACATAAAAGTGGGACTATAATTTGTGCATTGAAATGAAAGACTTCATTGACAGACAATATGGCCCTATAGTGAATTAAATGCTACATTTATACACAGTATTAGCTGTGTTAACTAAATTGCTTTCAGATGAGGGATAATAATTAATTTGCACCAAAATACATGAAAACATGCCTCCCTTTGTTCTGAGTCTGACTCTCTCTGAAAACCAGGACGTGCTGAAACTTGCTGAGAAATTTTGCGAGAAAAAAGGACTGTCCCAGCAAATCCAGGTCATGCTAACTATAATGACTGCACTTAACCGCCATTAAATAGGTTTACACTGGCAGATCCCACCAACCTACGAGACAGACCACATGTTAGACAAACCAAATCAGATTTTTAGAGCTTGTGCCATTTCGTTAAGCTTTGCCTATCCAAGAGAAGACATTACAGAGACATCAACTTGACTCGTGAGTAGCTCATTCAGGCTGTTTGCATTCTGGGACATGTAGTTCTGCATCTATAAAAGGAAAAACAGAGCTGAAAGTGCCAAAAGCAAATTATAAAACCAAGACTTGATAAGAGTATACATTTGCATACGAAGTAGAACGTGGAGATATGCACAAGGATCCATAAAAATATATTTGCCTTTGCTACAATATGGGCCGGAAAATAAACCGTACAGCGTGACTGACTTAGCATTAAAGACGTGCCAACTTTTCACAATTTAAATGAAAATAGTGCAGTGTTTTCATTAAATACCCCCTCTCCTCTCCCACTTGAAATAAAGTTAAGGGGAAAGCTCAGGAGCTTGGGCGTCACCTGAGGGTCTTCTCGTTGCTGCTTAGCCCCCCTTTACATCCTCCTGTGCTGCTTAAGTAAGAAACTACAGCACAGCCGGGCAGCCTTTAAAAAATATAAAACGATTCACTTTTTGTCCCCATAGTGATTTAACAAGAGAGTGCTAGAGGGTAGGCCAGACTGTACTCTGTTTGAAATCTAATGTGCACCCTTACCCGTCCATTTCCCCAAAACGGGGACATTTTTCAGTTGTTATTAAAACTGTCGGGCCCCCGGGACATTCCAAGAAAAAACGGGACTGTCCGAGGAAATCTGTCTGGTCACCCTGAGTATGGGGGTAACAACCACATGCTTTCTGCGCAAAATTAGCTCACAGTCCTTCCTGGTGGTAAGAGCACACAAGGTTTAGGGGCTCCTGCCGGCCACAGACGTCTCCCCAGTGGTAACCAAGTTACAAATTTTCATGACCATGACCACATTCCAGGATGGGCCAGACAACAGGACCCATGGACACTGGACAACGCAACAATACATTTATTCTCGGACTATATGACTCAAGTATAACACCAAAGATGTGCCATTTTGGATGTTAAACGGGACATCAGGGGCCGCATTACAAACAAGGTGCATTTTCAGTGTTTGCGCTGGGTGCACCTTTTCAAAGGTGCGCCTGGGCAAACAATGAAAATGCGTCCTATTATGATGAATGTGCTGCCCCCAGGGGGTATTTTCGGTGAAAAAAAGGAGCGGCTGCTTTACAACCACTCCATGTTTTCACAGTGCTGGCAGCAACCCACCTGCACTTTTAAAGGGGATTAGAGATCCCTTTGCAGTCAGATGCAGTCAGTGGCTGGGGGGTCTTTCCCCACACCTTCTAGGTGGTGCATTGTGAGTGTGCCCCCTTAGAGCTTCTTTGCCTCTGCGCCCACGTCTGTAATACAGCGTGAGCGCAGAGACAAAGGCATTCCCTCATTTGCATGAGGCACACCCCCATGCAAATGAGGGAACACCCCCTGAAGATAGCGCTGGTGCTTTATGTGCGTCAGCGCTATTGGTATTACAGAAGGGGCTACACAAGCGTCTACTCCCCTTCTGAAGTACCAAAGTGCCCAGGAGGGTGCGCAAAAGCGGGCACAAACGCCCGTTGCGCCTCCGGAGCACTTTCTGTAATACGGCCTAAGGTGTGCGCTGCTGTACCCAGCCAAACTGAGGGTCATATTGGACAGAAGCCAATACTTCACTCTGCCTCAGGAGCTTGGACGTGGGTGGAGTCAACAAGGATCCATAGAATAGGAATATATAGGGGGCGACAGGGAGATTGCAGGGATGCCGCAGATCAACCGATAAGACCAAGAGGGACGCAGAGTCATCTGATGGGCGTCTCCGGGTAGGACAGGCAGAACAAGACACAAGAAAGAGTGACGCTGATGCAGTTTGTGTCGATGTACAGCGATCAGAGGAGCCAGGCCTCAGAGTCGGATGACACGCCACAGATGAAGCAGAAGAACCAGACCGAGGCTTGCCTCTGAGATCACAGGACCTTGTCCTAAGGTTACACCCATGATGGCACAACTTCTTCTTGGTGAAGGAGTGGCAGTGATCCGGGAGTGTGAACGGGTGCTCGTGTGTTTGAATGAGTGGTCTGGTGGGAGGGGGCAGGGCCTCTACCCACATTGACTGGGTCCCCGAGTCAGGTTTATTACAGGATATGTGCGAATCTGACTAGAACACTACAAACTGTTCCGGGGTGGCATCAGCATCGCTGCACGTGCTAGTCTGTCATATACTCCTGGTGTGAACCTGGTGTTGGAAAGTATGTATGCCCTCAATTCGAATCACCTGACCTTTTTAGACAAGAAATTAGTGGATGTGATTAAGAACTCGACCCTTAGGGTAGGTAGCACTCTTACTACTCAGGTATGCATAGGATTTGCTCCATACTGGATATGTCTCTGTGGATGTGAATGAAGGCGAGTACCTGGGTAGGATATTATCCCACCATAGGCTGTTGTGGATGCATATGGAGTGCGGTAGACCTCATCCGGCGATGCTGACTTGGAGATTGCAGGTAGATGTGCTTCTAGACGTATAATTTAAGGCAAAGTTTGGGGAACATATCACCCATTATTTTTTAGGGAATGACGGTACAGGTAAGGGCACACCCACTGATTGGGATGTGTTTAAAGTGGTGATAATGAGAGTTTATCTCAAGAATACTGATGGTATTAAAGTGGTACTGCCCAGTCAGCGCAATTCGCTAAAGATGCAAAGCGCCCAATGCGTTTCTGAGAGACAGAGTACAAGTTCTCCCGTTGTACTCTATCTCCCAGAGTACAATGGGAGAACTCGAGGTGGGGGGGGGGCTGACCTAGACGCTCACAGAAAGAGGTCAGAGGTGGAAAACTGTTCCATGAGTTGATAGACAAACTTATGAGGGTGACAACAGAGAGTATGTGGTTAGACAACACAGTGATGGGGAGAGGGCAGGCCGCTTATTTTCCTGGTTGATCCTTTCTGATAAGGAGAGGAAACCCATCTGTGCTATAAGAGCACACTCGGGTAATATTGTGTATACAGAACTGGAGATGAATAGTAATTTTGAGACCTATTTAACGGAGCTAATCTTAATGCCTAAGGGGCAGAGGGAAGATGGACTAAAACAATACTTAGCTGGGATAATGGAGTTGAGGTTAACTAGGGAACAAAGAGTTACATTGGAGGGTCCTCTGGCTGTAGCTGAGACTATAATAGCCATAGATCGGCTGGCAAAGGGAAATAAGACCAGGCTGGGTGGCTGCCGCCTACATTCTACTCCACTTACACTAAGGTTTTGGCCCCTAGTCTGTTGACCGTGTATGAACATGCATTTCACAGGGGTGTCCTGCCGATTCCACTTGTGAGACTGCGAGTGTTGTGTTACCCAAGGCATGGAAGGACCTGTTGGATGTCAGATCTTGTAGACCACTATCGTTGGTAAACTCTGAATACAAGATCCTAGGGAAATTATTGGTGAACATGCTAACTACATGTATCACTGACTTGGTTCACCTGGACCAGAATGGACTTTTCCTTGGGCAAAACACACATTTGAATCTAAGGAGGCTTTTCCTGGTCCTTGGTATGGCCCCCTGTGCACACTGCATTTGGTAATGGCCTCTCCAGACATCAAGAAGACCTGTGACACACTGAGGTGGCAGTTTTTATTTATGGTGCCCCGAAGATGGGGTTAACATCCTTAAAAGGTTCCCACTATAACCCAGTGACTTATGCCTTATGCCAAATGCTATATGGTAGGAGCACAGAAAACAAATGTGCCCCTTCTGTGGATTCTTATATGTGAGAACCACTCATCCTGTTGTGTGGTTGTAAACCCAGAACAGGATGATTCCAAAGGCCCAGTTTCTATTGGCATGACCTGGAGGGTATTTATAAAAATATATGGGATGTCCTCACACACCCCCCGGGTGTCATGCTTCATCATCGGCCATCCGACGCTCGTCAGAGAATTCTCTAGTGGCGGACGGGCTCTCGCAACATGCTGAGGGAATGTGCAGGGATATTTCAAAAGTGAAATGGGATCCAGAAGTGATATAAAATTCCGGTACCCCAACCAATGCATTACTTTATTAATAGGGTGGTGAGGGGATGATTAAAATAAAAAGTAGGACAAATGAGGCTAGGTTATGCAACTCTTGTCCTTAGGGGTCGACATGTTTCAGCCCTGAAAAGGCCCCACATAGGGCCCGGGGCTTTTCTCATGACCAGAACCCTATTATTTCCCCTAAACTATGTCCCTGTTTATGTCTTCACGAATACCTTACACATGCAGACATACAATACCAGTTCCTAAAGTCCTTGTAGCAGCAAAAGTAATACTCTTGTTATCTGTTAGGGCCCTGGAATGGTGTAGGAACACAAAATTAAAACAAATTATAATGAGGTGGATGTAACATACATATAAAAATAAAAGTGAACAGAAAATGGGACATGTGCTAATTCTTGGTCAGGAAGCCTTTCTGGGCCTTTAGTTGCATGCTATGCCACACATGTGTGCACTGAAAATATGTGAAAACACTGCAAACGTTTCACACTGTGTCTATGGAAACTCAAGCAAACCCACAACATGCATAGAACCTTTGTGTAACAGTGGTTCACGAACTCGCAAGCATCCTTAACTTTATGAATAGTTACCTAACTGTGGGAAAACCACACCCCATGGAGGGGAGGAGTAAATAGGGGTGGCCTTGTAGTCACACTCTATTTACAGTGAACAATTATTCTTTGATTAGTATCAGCTTGATGGATCTGTATATAGGTATCAAAGAGGAGTGAAAACAAGAGAGCTGACTTACTTGGTCAAAGGACTCACCCCTCTGCAGCACCTACTTTTCGCATCTGTAGTCTCCTCCTGAAGATACTGATACCGGTAGGAAGCTCACCTTTTAGTGTGTGGGCTCCTGGCTTGAAGAGGCAGCGTCCGCCATGACATGTGCGCCCCACCAGGAGCCCCAATGAGTACTGGGAAGTGCAGTCCCACCTGGAATATCTCATTGCGGTAAACAGAACCTGCGTGGTGTGGGGGTTGCTGGGAAATGTAGGCAATGCCAGGTGGTGGCCCAGCAAGGCTACTCATAGCGTAGTCAAGGCCTATGTAAGGCCGATGAGGTGTACATAAACGGGAGGAGGCCATTGGCACTCATACATGTATATGTATACTTCCAGAAAAAGATGTTGAAGCAGGGGTGGCATGTAAAATGCAAGGACACTTGTATGGTGTTATAGTAATAGAGCCCGTCTTCAACAGGCCTCTGAGCACTGGGAGGTATTGTGATTATGATTATTGAGAGATATACAAGACGTATGCTCACTAGGGGTAAGTGTGGCGATAGCATCTATGGGGTCGATTCCGATTCGGGCCGGAAATTTCTCCGACCGAGCCGGACCCGGAGAGATCTCCGACCGAATCGGACCCGTGCAGTCCGACCGAACGAGTACGATGCGGCCGTATGTTATCGGACACGAGTCGGTCGGACTCCCATTGAACTCAATGGGAGCCGGTCGTACAACGCGTACGCGGGCTCCCATTGCCTCAATGGGTGCGAGGCGGACAAGGGCGCCCCCTACAGCGAGTACGCCGCGAAGCGCTTCGCGGCGTACACGCACAGGTAGGGGGGACCCTTGGGTCCCCCTGTGTGCGCCTCGCACGGGTACGCGTACAGGGGGTCCGACACGGACCCCCAAAGTACGGCTCCGACAGCTCTTACGAGCCGGAGTGCGCGGCTCGGTCGGACTGCTCGCGGCGCGCATCGTACTTACCCGGCCGGGAAACGTCTCCATTGCGCGGTGCGAATCGGGTCCGAGCGAGTCGGTCGGAGCGGTTCGAGTCCGAGCGAGTCGGTCGGAGCTGTCGGGACGCCCGGACGAGTCGGTCGGCGACTCGCATCGTACTCGCTCGGCCGGACCCGCGTACGGTTCGGTCGGGAAACAGGCTTTCGCATGGCTTTTTTCCCGACCGAATGGTATTGGGTGCGCCTCCGACCGAGATCGGAATCGGCCCCTATGTTGGGTCATAGAACTTATACAGTGTCAAGATCTCGGCCTTATGTGTAGTTAAATGCAGAGCACTAATGTTTCAATTGGAGCCAAAGGATCTCATCATTGAGCCTCAGGGCATCAGTTTTCAAGCGATGTTCCCTTTCTAGGAGTAGTCTGGACACATTCAGAAGGGGCCGCGGCGTGATCTTCTCCAGTATGACCCACTGGATATCTTTGTCAGTATGCCGTTTCTCTAGGAAATGGCTTGTCATTCTTGTTGCACTTTTTTTGCACCAGATGGTGCTCCGGTGTTCACTAATCCTAAAGCGAATCTTCCGAGTGGTCATGCCTATGTAGCCTAGCTGACAGGGTCAGGTGTTCATATAGTTGCAATCTCGGATTTGAAATTAGCATGATGTTTGATGACCCAAGGGCTATCGGTGCCTATATCGATTTCTGTGAAGTGTTTCATAAAGGGTCAGGCTGCGTATGTACCACATGGATAATGGCCAATCACAGGGGGGCATGCCCCACAATGTTCCGGGGGCTCCTGGAGTGGTCTCACTGTTTCAAATGCACGTGTGCACTAGTTTGTCCCTCAAACCTGAGTTTCTCCTGGAGGAAAAGAGGGGGACAACCAGTCATTAACGGTTCCTTCCAGGATTTTCCAATCTTTAGTGATTATCTTCTTAACTGTATTAGATATAGGAGTAAATGTAGTGACACACGTAAGCCTATCATCGTGTTCTTTTTTGTAGGTTTCCAAGAGAGCATCTCTATGGTTGTTTTGTGTGCTTTTCTTTGCATTTTTGATAATTCTAGTGGGGTATCTAAGTGCCTTGATTCTGTCTACGAGTCTGATGGCCTGTTCTTTGAAAGTATTAATATTGGAACACTTGTGCCTAATGCGCAAAAACTGGCCAAAGGGTAGGTTTTCTCTCAGTGATCTCGGTGATGGCTGACGAAGCGGAGTAGACTCTTTTTGTCGATGGGTTTTTCACGAACCTTTGTAACAAACTTATTGCCAATTACCGGGATGTTGAGATCAAGGAATGTAGTTGTATCTTTACTGATAGGGTGTGTGAATCTAAGGAAGGGGTCTCTAGTGTTAACCCATGTTGAGAAGTCAATGGCGGATTTGAGGTCGCCCTGCCAAATGATAAGTATATCATCAATATAGCGACGCCACGTGATGATGTTAGCTGTATACGGGCTGTAAAGGTTATTGTGCTGAAAACGCTATATGATCCCATATGGGGCACGTATTGTCATAATTATGGGTGAGTCAGAGGGGCATGCGACATTGGTGCCCGCTCTCTGTTACTGTTTGCGCTTGCAATGGAGCCCCTTGCATTCACACTATGGGAGAGAGCCCAGGAGTGTGGCATAGGATTGTCTTGTGGGCAGCAGGTGACACTCTTTTGTACTTGAGGGAACTCCCGTGGAGCTTATTTGGGCTTCATGAGGATACTGGGTGGATTTGGGCTCCATTCTTGGCAAAAGATAAACTGTGGAAAATCCTGTCTATTCCCGGTATTGCGGACAAATGAAATGGTTAACTTATCTCAATTGGATGGTCCTCTCAAATGGGAGCCTGACTCCTTCAGATACTTGGGGGTTTCAGGTCTATCATAGAGAGTAAAGTCTGGTAGCTGAGAATTTTGGGAAAACTGAATCTGAGAGCCGATCGTCTGTGGCCTTTTAGACCAGGCTCCCCCTTTCACCCATGGGACAGGTAGCCATCGCAAAAAAGATAATATTGCACAATTAATATATTACTTTGTTGCCGTCCCTGTAGTCTTCTAAAGAGTGCTTTTCCCAGAGCTCAATAGCCTGCTCATGGACCTAATCTGGGCAACTAAGAGAAAGCTATTGGCCATAGCAAAGACGACGAGGCCCCTGCCTGAAGGAAGCATCAGAGTGCCAAATATGGAGGTGTACTACTGCTCACACAGCTGGCTTGACCAATGTGTTGGAGTGCAGGTACAGGGGATCAGGAAAGTTTAGCAATTTGAGCTAGCCCAGGAGAGGGTGCAATTGAGAGAGTACAGCTGGGAAACATGAAAGGCCTGAAGAACCTTACCAAGGCTGTCCGAATGGCTGAGCATTGCTTGAATAAATATTGGACTAGAGTGGGAGGCGGGGCGCTTTCTGTGCTAGAGATCCCACTGTGGTTCCTGCAAGGGTTCTGGGAAGTGGTGCCTCGCTGTGACAAAAAGCAATGGAGAGGCAGGAATTGAAGCTGTTGGTAGTTTATGCAAGGGTGGCTTGGGGTATATTTCTTAGAGCATAAGGGTAGTCACTGGCATCTTGGCAGGGCAAATCCTGGCTCACGCTGCCTTGGTGGGAGCTATGGAACAAGCATGCAAAGCGGACGACACACAGGTCCAAAGTGCTCTCCAGAATACTTACACTGGGAGACGGTAGACATGCTGGGACAATGTTACAGGCCGCTATAGCTCCTGCCTCTTATGCTGAGATTTTCTTAGTAATGGTATGGGAGGAATTAAGCTTAGGGAGAGAATGCGCAGAAGCTGAATGGGTTGGCATACTGTGTTACTGAAGGAGTGTTATGAGAAACCCCTGTTTTAAATATACTCAGATAAACGTTTTACATCAGACGTATCTGTCCCCTCTTAAGATGGCTGGAATGTTTCCCAGGGCATCTGTTCTCTGCCCCAGATGCCAACAGACACAGGCTTAATTTTATTACATGGGGTGGAACTGCTTTCAGATTCAGATGCACTGGTCTTTGATAGTGGGACTTACTGGAGAGATTGCGGAGAGGACAGTGCCATCGGACGCCATAGTGTGGGACTTTGTTGGAAGAGATGCAATGCTCCAAAGCGCTAAAGAAAGTTTGTCAGTATATAGATCTGGCCCTACTGTTAGCTAAGAGGGACATAGCTATGGGGTGGAGCGTGCACACTGTGCTTGAGAGTAGGTCAGGGCTCAAGGACATCCGGAAGGGGAGATTGGTGGAGACAAGCACCCGATGCGCTTTAATAGGGCAGGGGACAGGGACTGATTTGGTGGGTAGTTAGAAGGGATTTCTATCTGTCACAGGGCAGAACTAACTTTGTTTTTGTTCTGCCCACCATCCCCTTAGGCAGTGGCTTGTTGCTGTGTGCTAATGTTCTCCTGTTACAGGTTACTAAGTGTTTTTTCCTTTTCAGCTTCCAGGATTTAAGTGACATGTTTGTTTACTGTTTTGTTCACGCTCATTTGTATTTAACCTCTTTTTCTTGCAGTGGAAGCAGTGTTTGTCGTATTTATGGTTGTGTCCTTGGTCTGCGGGTGAGGTCATGATTGGTGGGGCATTTACGGTCCATAGAAGGCATCATTTTAACTTGGGATAGGTGGGGACAGTGGTATCTCAGGGCCCCCCGGGGCTGCTTTCTAACAAGTCGGCTAGAGGGTGCAGGGGTGGGAGAGTGCACGCTGCCAACAGGCCTTTACGGCCAATCCCCTCACAGGTGCGTGGGTGCCAAAGCTAACAGCACAGGCCCTTGGGGGATATTGTGGGTGTAGGGTGAAACCGAGGAAGGTAACCTTGCGGGCGGACAGGCCCCTTGCGAAAGATCACTCTGGTGGACCTCACAGGGGGACCAGTCATGATCTTACTCGTAGGCTCAATGCAGGACACACTGGGACAAGACTAGTTATGGTTAGGAATGGCTATCTATTAGAGTCTCTTTTATGGTTAGCCATCCAACAAATTGTAAATAATACTCTATGGGGTTTCTGTGCATTAATTTGTAAAAATGATATTGAAAGTTTTTATATTTTATGTTTTTTTGTTGTGTAAAAACATACAGCCGTGGGTTTTACATCCCCTAACCCAAAAGTTTCAAAAAGAAAATGTATGTTGTCTGTGTCAAAAGGGGGTGATGAGGGGCACCGGGAGGGAGGGGGGGGGGGCGGAGTTAGGGGCATGAGGGCCGTTTATCAGGTCAGGGGTGGGCACTTGGCAATACCTGACCATATATCCTGAACTCGCATACGTGGTGATATGACTTTGAAGGGCCTCTCCATGTGGGTATATAGTCCCCCTTGTGTACCTATGTGTTATACTTGAAGTGGGCTCCTCCCGATTAGACTGAATATGGGAATGTTTTCTCAGTCTCTGCATCTGTTGCCAAAGGGTGGTGTGCTGGTGGTGTGCTGGTGGTCCAGTGTTGCTGCTCTGGGCGGGGCGTGGGGTTTATTTGGTTGTTGGTGAACTTACTGTTGCAAACACTCGTTCTGTCAATTGGATTGGGAGTTGCCAAGATGTTAAGTTAAGCATTTTTGGAACTGTAGTAAGACCTGCAAAAAAATAAATGCGTTCTATATGTGCAAAATTGAAATTTAATAATGAGCAATGTAAAACATCAGTGGTGATGCCATTAATGCCCTCACTTGTGAGATCACCGAAGCGAGAAAGGTCAGCCTCCCCCTTGCACTTCAACATTCAGATCCCCCCTCTTTGCGTGACTTTACGTTTTATAGCGATGATACCTGTTTATGTATATGTAGTGCTTCAATATGCAACCCTGCCTTTTCTAAGCACTGTAAACAACAAGTATTGTTGGCGAATGTAACCGCTTTTTCAGAGAGTGCATGAACTTAAGAGGGGAGGAAAGGGTTTAGGGACAGAAAGGGAGAGAGGGTAGAGTAGGGTCGGGGGTGGGGTGGAAAGAGTAGGATGAGGCGGGGAGGGAGGGAGAAAAAGAGCAAGGGGGGAGGGAATAGACACGAGACTGAGGGAAGAGAGGACCGAGTAAGCAAGGCAGAGAGAATGAGAGGTGAGTGACAGACAAGGGCACTGAATGCCCGGGCACGACGGCAGCATTGGAAGAGGGGAGATAAGTGAAAGAGACAGTCACTAGAAGAATAAGAGACAGTGACTGGGGCACAGGGTACGAACGGAAGAGACAAGCTGAAATGGGAGGAAGAAGAGGAGGCGAGAGACTGGGCAGAGGAAGAGCTTGACGTGAACTCACAGGGTCTGATAGCAAGTAGGCAGAAGGGCTGGTAGGGGCAGGGCGGGTTCCAGAGGGACGCGTCTCCTGGGGGGTGCACTGTATTGAGAGACAAGCCGCGTGCCCAGCAGGGACGCTGCAGAGACAGAGGTGAGAGACGGGCGCTCGGAGAGTATGAGGCTGTCACTGTGAAATAGGGTCCGGTGGAAGAGATGGGTAGGAAGAGGGCACAAGAGACAGACAGGGCAGCGGGCGAACAGAGCGGGAGGCCCGGGAAGAGTTAGACGTCAATACTTAGGGGCGCTAATAGTGAGGCGTTAGAGGGGGAAAGGCAGGAAGGCCTAGACAGGCGGGGGCTGAAGACGAAAGAGACAGGTCTTAGAAAACGAGACGTTGACTTTCAAAGACCTGCCTGTCCCGGTGTGCACTGTCCCTCCCTCACCTGGGAGCTAGAGAAAAGGAATGTGGAGAAAAGAGGTACAATGACCTGCTGCAGGTGGGCCTCGGCGGCGCCTGAAAGGGGCCTTTCACCTGGCGGCGGAGTCAGGCTTCAGAAACCCGTCCGACCGGCGGCTCCGACACCTGATGCCGCATGTATCACCTGCGCGGCGGACTCCCCCCACTCTCCTCCCTTCTCTGGGCCCTACCCAGCTCGACCCGCCGAAAAACGCAGAAGTGACTTTCCGCATTCCTCGAGTTCCGCCTATAGTCCCACTAATGGGCCTCACGTTCAAGGCCACAGCGCTGAGAGGCCTTCTGATGTTGAACTAGGCGCTGTACCCCAGAATCCTGCTCGCCCGTGATCATGTGGACGTAAGAGGCGGTTCCGATAGTACCGAAGCAGAACGCAAGATTACCTTAGTGAGTAAGTGTTACCTTCCTTATATTTTAATGTGAAGTAAGTTGTGTAGCGCTGAATTCTGCCAATGATTTTTCTGGGCGCCTGAGAACCCGCCTGGGCAAAACGGATGCAGCTTGTCCTCTAATAAGGCCTCCCGCGCACGTCCTTGATGAATGTAGATAGTGCTTTCATGCGAGGGAAGGCGCTCGATTTTTTGCTAGATTTTGAGCGCTGTGTTTTTTTAAAGGGTCAGAGGAGAGTGGAGGAGTGAAAGCTGGGAAGACTGCGCCTGCGACGAAAGGCTATAGATTTCAGTGCAGGAAGTGAGAATCCTCGATAAAAAAGGTGCTATTGGTCGGTTGGTTTCAAGTAATCGATGCCCGCCCGCCCGCGCCAGACTCCTCTCACACACCTGCCTCTCCGCCGCTGTTCGATCTCTGCCTCTCCACGGAGCCCTGATCCAGAACAGAAGGGGCGAGCCGCCGCTCAATGCTCAGAATAACATCCGATCAGCAGAAGTGCCCAGACAGAGTCACATTAAGGAATTCTGTGGCCTCGGGCAAGACATCTTTTTGTGGCCCCGTTTCAGAAAAACTTTTTATTTTATTGCCCATTTCTGCTATTTGCAGATTGCAAGATACCAAATGCTATTGAATTAAATACTAAATTATCACAAATTTGGTGCCACAAATCAGCCAGGATGTGTCTTGGCGGGGGCCCAAATTCCTTCAGCTGACACTGAGTAAAGGTGAGGTAGGGGAAGGCACAGAGGGTGAAGAAATTGAGATATGTAGATAGGCACAGCAATTTCCCATATGGCCCCTTGGAAGGTGGGGGCCCTGGACAATTGCACATGCCGTAAAATGTTTCTGTCGGAAAAACAATGGGGGAGGTAGAGGAGAAAGATGCGGACTCGTCCTCCAAACTATATGTAAATACCCAGAAAGAATCCCTCCAGGGAGAGAAGAACAAAAGGAAAAACAACAGCCTAGTCGTGGAAAGGAAACGAATATAGCACCTAATTGGCCGGTTTTAATTTTTTCACAATATCTATGAAAGCGACCCTAGCCAGGCCTCATGAGTTCAAATCAGGGAATGACGGACGCCCGTAGTCAGACCTTCTTCAAGGCTACTCCCTCACTGGGATGAGGGAGTAGCCTTGAAGAACATATTGATATTCATAGATATTGTGAAAAAATGAAAACAGACCAATTAAGTGCTGTATACTTTTACCTTTATTTTCACTATATTCATTACTTGCTATTACAAAGAGATCAGTTGACTATAGGAGTGGTGACAGGGAGCAACCCCTGGGGTCCTGAAGAAAAGCCTTGGGGTAGGGCTTGAAACTAGTCGACCAGAGAAACGGTGGGTCATATACCCAAGGAGTTTCTCATCATCCCCATATTTTAACCATATCGGCTAGGGGAGTGAATAAACTAACCCTTTTCCCACTAGTCAGATATTTTTAAACCTCTTTTTATGTACAACAAAACCCACTCCAATACCAATACAACCAGCATCGGTGTATAGGAACATCATACTATTAGTGCTCCCGCGTATTCGTTTGGTCGTAGCACGCCCCTTTCCGTAACCGGTTAGGGATGAACCCTATGATGAAGCATGCCACCAAGGGGTAACCCTGGTGGGTGAAGGTTACTTAAAAGGAAAGCCTTTTCCTTTCCACGACTAGGCTGTTGTTTTTCCTTTTGTTCTTCTCTCCCTGGAGGGACTCTTTTTGGTTATTTACGTAAAATGTTTCTGGACAGCGACAGAACACAGATTCAAAAGGGATCCATGGCCAGCGCAGGTGAGCAGTGCGCCAGGGTAAGGCTGGAGACCACACTGGATGTGAAAGCACAGAGCCCGTCCCTGACTCCGACAGGACACAATGTCCCTTTCTTCTAACGAAAACAATGGAAATGATTGCTATTCTGCGCTCAGCAATAAATTGCAACCTTTGAGCTTTTGTGGCGTTCCAAAAATAGACATTTTCCTTTTTATTTTCATAGCATTTATGGCCACAGCTGGAAGCGTTGCCCCGCCCTCCCCCACAGGGGCGCTTTACCGGAGACCTCTGCATAAAGAGATCCGGGTGGGTGGGCGTGGGGGAGGGAAAGTGGTGTTTTGCCACGTGGTAATGCACAGTGAGATAGCGAGAAGATGAGAGGGGTTATGCAAAATGCATTTATGCAGCATTCTGATGAGAAACTGATTCACTGAAAAAGATGAGGTCATTAAGAAACAGGGGCGAGAGTTATTCAGGGGAGGGATTTACAAATATATAGGAAGGATGCAAAGGGAAATGGAGTGAGATGAGGAGAGATGTAAAGAGAAGTAATCCGGGGCATGCAACGAGGCAGAGACAGAGTGGTCTAAAAAGGGTAGAGTAATGGAGAGAAAGTGAGATAGAGACACGCAGTGGAAAAATAGAATGGGGAGAGGGAGATTGCACAATTGCCAACATATTTATTTAATTGTCTTGAACAGAGCTGCGAGCCATGTTACTGTCACTTAAGAGCCCTGTGGTGTAGGTCTGTTTGGGAAAGGAAAAGGAGTCTGTAGTCCATTCATGGGTGGGACCACGCATTGGACAACATTCTTCAAACCCAACCCAGTTCTGAGGGATATCACAGTCGAAGGCAAGTCTGAATCGTTTGTCAGGAGTTTCCTGAGCTGGTCCTGTTCTTAATCCAGAGTTCAAGGCATTCCAGAACCTGGAGCCTCCGTGTTACGGGTACTTATAAGTCCTTTGATTCATCAAGCATGCAGTCATGGACAAGGATTCTGCAGGCATCCGGCACCTTTGCCCAGGGCTTTGTACGTACAGGTGCCGGTGGAGTGTGCTTTGAAGCCTGGTCCATGCAACCTGTGGGTGAGCCTCTTTGATGGCCCCATGTACAGGATAATGAAGAAGTCAAGCAATGCCACACACAGGACATGATTCAGTCGAGCCCCTTCTCCCCCCACTGGCGATCTCTTCGGAGGAGTGGAAGGATTACTAAAGCATGGAGAGCTCTGATTGATGCCTTTGATCACTTATTGACCAGAGGTTGTCCAGCTCTGCTGCCTTTACCCCCGGCCCACAGGAATCTCAGTCTTTGTTGCTTATGTGCAGAGGAAACTCTCATCCAGAGGAACACGTGGTCCAGGTATTAGCCAGGATCACCGGGCTACCTTCCAGCAAAGTTCTTATGGCATTCATTCTCAACCTCCAGACATGCCCTTTGCCTATGACCAAACTATCCATTACACAGACAAACCAAAGCAGAAAAGAGTGCTGGTGCCATTTTAACGAACCTGCAAAAACACCTAGGAACAGGAGGGAAAATCACAGCAGAAAGAAATGGGAACAAACATTCATTAATGTGGAGAAAGATGAGCAACCAGGACTCTTCTTATAATCAGAGTCATGCAACAGGCCTCCATTGACCTCCCCGCCATCCTAAAGGGAGCAGGCACCATGATCTAACCATACTGCTTGGAAAAAACGACAGGAGTATGACCCATAAACCAATTGAGATCTGGGTAATAATATGACAATAAGCAACAATATCTCAATTGGTATCAATGACAAAGACAATTAAAAAAGTATGTAACATACATTACGAGGAAAGAAAAGGGGAGACTCACACAAGATTTCTCAATTGTGCACGTGGCATCATATAATTTGAAAGAATTATTTGAAAACGGTACAGTTGTATCAGCACTGTAAGCATAAATCATATATACAGCCCAATTTGGACTTGGTGCACAATTGTGCTCGTGACACATGAGTGGCGACGCAAGTGACAAAGTGCAAACAGCGAAAACGGCGCGTGGTGAAATTGGTGAAAGTATGTACAAGTGACTGTGTGGTTCAGCACAAAATGATTCATAAAGGTTGCGTAGAGATTGATGACATGAGTTGGATAGAACCACACGGGATAAGGGCGACTTCAATTACGCTGAGGGGTCGACGACGTTTCGATCCTATTGAATCAGGATCATCTTCAGGACGGGGCTGCTGTATTGAGAGTGCTGTACAGGGAGGGAAAGAGAAGTGTAAGAGAGGGGGTGACAAGGGGCTGAAATGCGCGCTGGAAGTGTGACCAAGGGTGCGTGACGGGACCTGACCGGAGGTCGGGCTGTGTCTTGGGGACAACAAGAATGGCCTGCCTATAGGAAAGAACTACACGTGAACGCCAGTATCTGAGGGCAGCGGAATGGAAGGGCGCGAGCGGACCTGTCTCGCAGGGGGGCCTAGGGCTAGGAAAAGGGGAAGGAGGAGGGGCGGGCCAATGGGGGTCAAGGGCTCAGGGCTTCAAAATGAGCACGAAACCGACTTGGGTAGAAAACCGGAAATACCTGAGGATGTGGCCAATACTGATCCACAGTAAGAAGGATGAAGGTAATCCGGCGTCTGCGAAGAGATGCACCAAGGAGTGTGCAGAGCTGGCCGTAGGTGGATCTGAAAGGAAGAGAAAGGGTGGGGGGGAGGGGTTGTGTAGAGGAGGGGGAACAAGCAGTCAGTCGAGGCTCAAGGCAGAGCGCGATTAGAAATAAAGCAAAGCATGGAGGAGGCCGACTCACCTATACGGTTGCTGAGAGGGGATCTGTAAAGGAGACGGTGAATTGAGCCCGGCGCCTGAGGGGGCAGCGTGGCAGGCAACGGAGGCCGGCAGAAGGATATCCTCGGTGAAGACCGGGTATCGAAGAATCTGGGGGGAGATACTTGTACATACTTTCACCAATTTCACCACGCGCCGTTTTCGCTGTTTGCACTTTGTCACTTGCGTCGCCACTCATGTGTCACGAGCACAATTGTGCACCAAGTCCAAATTGGGCTGTATATATGATTTATGCTTACAGTGCTGATACAACTGTACCGTTTTCAAATAATTCTTTCAAATTATATGATGCCACGTGCACAATTGAGAAATCTTGTGTGAGTCTCCCCTTTTCCTAACCATACTGCAGCACAACCGCAAAGACACAAACTCTGGTTTGGCTCTGACTCCGAAGCTCCCTAGACTTAACTGCCAAATCTGTCTAACCAAAACACACAGAGAACAAGGTAATCGACCCTTATGGGCAGAATAGCAAAGAAGCACCTGGATGCCCTCCTGGGCGATAAGCAGCACTCTAGAAATCGACTGATGGATTGATTGATGGAAGAAGCATAAAAAGATTCACAAGAAGGAAAAAGATCTCTGAGACATGAGAAAATGTAATGTAGTCAGCAGAGCCCTTTCATCCAAGACCTTATGAGATAAATACAGGAACATATATCAACAATGTGAAAGGGACAGAAGAGCAAAGCATCTCAGCTGGGACCTTATGAAACAACATTTCCCAAATCTCTATAGAGCCAAGATGGAGGACTAGCTTACAAGAGGGTACAGAAACCAGTGACAAGCAGCACACCCTGGATTGTGAAATTAGAGACTTACCAAATCCCTTAGACGCACAACAGCAGATCTACACTAGCAACTGAGAAATAGAATACTACAGAAAGCACGCAGAAGACACTGACTAGTTTACCATATACTTTTGTACTCAGTTATTTTTAAGAAACATGCTTGCTGCTTCAACCAAGGGCTAAGACAGGGTGCTGCCTCAATCCATCTACAAACCCCCAGCAGCCACCCTAGAAGAAGCACCAGCTTCTCCGTTATAAGTGGATGATGTGAATGTTGGCTCCCTTTGCTATAAGAGGATCTGATTCAGTGGTTGCTATCAGAACAAGGCCTACAACATAGCAGTGGCGCCCAAGGGAGCATCGCCCTCCTGGATCCCGAATAACATAGACAAGACCTCTTTCACTTTTAAGAACCAAGTCCACAGATGTATTATTGTTATTGCAGGTGATTCTTATATTTCCAAGCCATGAGCCGTATTTAGAACGTTTGTTCTTACTTTTGCCAGTTCCTTACGGATGCTGACCTAATTCTGAGGCTAATCCATCACATCACCGCATTTGTCAGTCTTAGGCCCTTCTTCCATGTGACCGATGCCTTCCAGGCAAATTGGCAACATTCATTCTGGCATTCCACAGCCCCGAGCCCTACATTAAGGGCCGGTCTTATATTTACGAATCCTTCTTAGCTAACATTTAATTCCCTAACCTGTCGACTCATCTGCATTTTGCAGGTGTCATCTCCGGTTGACTATTATTCACTTTTCTTACAAATAAAATGCCTCCATGGATTCTAACGGGGGGTCACCTGCTTTTCAAATCCATATCGCCCTCCAAAAGTGTTAATTCTTTATTCACCTTATAGGGATCCCCCCTTCAATGCCTGACTTCACCTCCATTTTTGAGTCAAGAGTTTGAGAGTTATGAATTCCAGGGACATCTTCTCCCATCATACAGATGACCTTCCACTTGAGAAAACTCAACATTGGCTTCCGGGTAAACCCGCCAAACTCACAACCCTTCCTTATTTCTGGGTGATGGCTTCACTTCCTGATGAGCTCATTCTGCGCCAAGGTGACAACTTCCTGCTATTTGCTTATGGGTGAGAGTGGATTGCCATGCTCTCAGTAGCTTGACTAACTCTTGGCCGTCGCACCGTACGGAGACCCAGCCGCCGTGACTCGGGTACCCTAGAGACCCAGCCGCCGTGACTCGTGTCCCCTAGAGACCCAGCCGCCGTGACTCGGGTACCTTAGAGACCCAGCCGCCGTGACTCGGGTACCCTGGAGACCCAGCCGCCGTGACTCGGGTACCCTGGAGACCCAGCCGCCGTGACTCGGGTACCTTAGAGACCCAGCCGCCGTGACTCGGGTACCCTGGACACCCAGCCGCCTTGACTCGGGTACCCTAGAGACCCAGCCGCCGTGACTCGGGTACCCTAGAGACCCAGCCGCCGTGACTCGGGTACCCTGGAGCAGCAGATGAAGCCCTGCTCCCTTGGCCTTGGGATCAGTGCTTCTGATGAAGGTTGCATGAACTCAGTACTCCTTCCCCTATGTCTTGGAGGGGGGGCTGATGCCAGTGAAACGCGTAAGAAGGGACTTCCTGCCAAGGGCTTTGCTATGACTAGAGCAGAAGGGGCGTACCCTAGATATGGCTGTTTTCACTGCCTAACCAGGGAATGGGGGCCCATATCTGTGCCTGCCTCAGGGTCCATGAGGCCCTTGCTATGCCACCACTTCCTACAGGGAAGGTTTTAAAAAAAAAAAAATTCTTTACCCTCTTACCATCAGAGCAAGCAGACGTCCGCCCAGCGCTGTGCTAGACAGGGACAGCGTGCGACGCTGTCACTGCTGCCGCCGCTGTCTGGTGGGGCTCTCTGTCCTGCTGATGGCCGCCTCTGTGAGCTGTGTCTGCCACGATCACACGCTGGGCAGTCACAGCCACACTGCAGCCGCAATGCACCGCACACCGCTGTAACCTAGGAGACCGAGAGCAAAGTAAAGTATAAAATAGCAGGTGCCAGGAAAAGCCCAAAGTAAAAGCAACCCAATGGCAGCATCAGATATTTCATTTACTTGCCTCTTCTTTGCTTTCTGTTATCGCTGACGCGTCGCCTGGGTTTCAGGCCGCTATCAAGGCACTGGAATAACATGAGAAGAAGAAGCATGGGGTAAAACATTTCAGAGCATTGTATAAAGCACACGCAATAACCGGCGTAAAGGCATGGGACAAACAATTAAAAAGATGACACTGGCACCACGGAGCAGTCCTTGCTTGAGTTACTAGCAGCACGTCCACAAGGATGGACAGAAAGACAGGGATGAAAGCGGCAGAAGGGAAGTGCCTGAGAAGGTGTAGCTGGGCTGATTCCTACTGTCCAGGGGATGAACCCTCCAGTCCCGACAGCAAGTCCCAGCCGAGTCACAAGAGGAGGAAACAGAGCGAGTGTCTGACTGCAGGTGATTAGAGAAGAACTGTAACCAAGGCAGGAAATCACACCGCTTCCAATGCCTATTCCAAGTCTTGTACACAAAGCATTTGCTTTCCGTCTTTTAGCTCCTGGAGTGGAAATCTTGGTGATCTAGCCGCGGCGTGAAGGCGCTTATGTCTGGAGGTGAAGCTGTTCTACCAAGGTGGGTCCAGGGGCTTCGGCAGAGTGATCGAGATTGGGGGGAACAGGCAGCATTCTTTACGTGGAAGCACAAACAGTGAAATCTGTTTTTAGTGAAAAACATTCAACACGTTCTAATCTCCATACGCGGACACTGGAAAACACACATCAGCTAGGAAAAAAGAAACACGTTACCTGGAGCTGCCAGCAACAAGAGCTGAATAAAGATAAGCACACAGGCGCAATGCAAAACGGAGCGCTACAGAATACTAGATATTCTAGTGAGGAAATATCTGACACCAAAGGATGTTCCCATCAACAAGATAGTGCTGGAGCAACAGCTCAAGCTGGGGGCCATCCAGCTGAGCAGACAATCCATTCATCCAGCTGAGCAGACAATCCATTCATCCAGCTGAGCAGACAATCCATTCATCCAGCTGTGCAAACAATCCATTCATCCAGGTGTACAGACAATCCATTCATCCAGATGTACGGACAATCCATTCATCCATCTGTACGGACAATCCGTTCATCCAGATGTACGGACAATCCGTTCATCCATCTGTACAGACAATAATTCATCCAGCTGTACGGACAATCCGTTCATCCAGCTGTACAGACAATACATTCATCCAGCTGTGCAGACAATACATTCATCCAGCTGTGCACACAATCCGTTCATCCAGCTGTGGAGACAATCCATTCATCCAGCTGTACGGACAATCCATTCATCCAGCTGTAGAGACAATCCATTCATCCAGCTGTGCACACAATCCATTCATCCAGCTGTGCACACAATCCATTCATCCAGATGTAGAGACAATCCATTCATCCAGCTGTACGGACAATCCGTTCATCCAGCTGTGCAGACAATCCGTTCATCCAGCTGTACGGACAATCCGTTCATCCAGCTGTACGGACAATCTGTTCATCCATCTGTACGGACAATTCGTTCATGCAGATGTATGGACAATACACTCATCCATCTGTACAGACAATCCATTCATCCAGATGTACGGACAATCCATTCATCCAGCTGTACAGACAATCGGTTCAACCAGCTGTTTATCCAACTGTACAGATAATCCGTTCATCCAGCTGTACACACAATCCATTCATCCAGCTGTGCACACAATCCATTCATCCAGCTGTAGAGACAATCCATTCATCCATCTGTACGGACAATCCATTCAAAATCAAATCAAATATATTCTTTATTCGGTTACCAGTCACAAGCAACCATAAAAGCACAATATTACATCTGATAAAAACTATATTAATATATTCTAAATTACAAAATTTCATAAAACAATAGATTTACGACACTTAAGTACATTTTTTTAAAAAGCGGACACTGCAGCAACAATAAACACAACATCTAAAAGTTGCAAAGCTAATAACGCAGGACGGCATTGTTTTATACCAAACTTCTGTAAAACAGGAATAATCCATCTTTTCCTGGGTTTACTGTAATATTTACAGAAGAACATGATATGTATTGTAGATTGTGCGGAAATCTCATCACAAGGGCATTTAATCAATTCTTTAGACCAATCATTCATGTCTGGGTAAGTAACTAAACGATGTAAAATGTTTAGTTTAAATCGAGTTAATAAAAACGCTCATAGTCACTCATAGTTAGATTCAAATATGGTTGCATTCCCACACTAGAAAGTGTAAGTTGATGTGCTGATACAGTAGATTTTTTAGACTCATTTAAAGCCCTCTTCTCGTGCAAAAAATTTAAACATTTAATTTTAAAATCATTCCTTGACTCACCGCACATTGATGAAGGATCATTAAAATATTCTGAGTGACCAATACTACTTAAAAACGTTTTAACGTATTGAATCCATCTAAAGCAGCTAACCCCATCTAATCTCAAAGCATCATTTAAAATAGAGCAATTAAATGTAATTTCATCAACCGTCCAGATTTTGAACCATAATCAAACTGGCTGTAACCTGATCAAATCCTCTAAGTACGGTATGCCTAGCTCAACATGGCATATATAATTTGCCGTACTATCCGGAACAGCCAAAATAAACTTAAGAAAATGGTTCTCTATAATCTGTAGAGCACTCACATCAGAATGTCCTCATATACCTGCACCGTAAATGGCAACAGATGTGCATTTAGCCCTATAAATTTGCAGAAGTTCACATGGTGGCCGTTTGCCCAGCTTTTGGCTAAAATTGATCAATGCCTTTACTGATTTGGAAAACAAAACCCGTCTTGTGCAAATAGCCTGGGTCCAAGATCCAGAATCGCTAAAAAGAATCCCCAAATATGAAAAATCTTTAACACTGATGATAGGTTTTGTGTAGATAAAAATGGGGCCCGCCCTGTTTTTAGTACCCTTACCACAGCCCATAAAAAAAGTTTTCGAGGAATTAACATTGAGCCCCAAATTAGACATAAAATCTGAAAAAATATTCACAACCTTTTGGAGCGCAAGCGGGGTTCGGGCCATTAAAACCGCATCGTCCGCATATAAAAGTGCGGGGATGGGTCGCCCCCCTACGAGAGGTAAATCATTACAGTTCTCAACCAATACCTCCTCTAACTTGTTAATGTACAATGTAAAGAGGAAAGGGGCAAGGACACATCCCTGTCTCACTCCTCTTTGTACGCGGAAAGGTTTAGTGCATTTACCACACCTTCTGTACCGGACCTTTGCGCTAGCCCCTAAATATAGCTGCCTCAAAAAATTAATAATTAAAATATCTATTCCTAAATTCTCTAAAATTTCCCATAGTTTATGATGAACAACACAATCAAAAGCCGCAGTTAAATCAACAAAAACCATAAAAATTCTCCCCCCCTTAGCTCTCGTATATTTTTCCAAAATGATGTGTAAATTTAACCCTTGCTCAATAGTACCCATACCCTTCCTAAAACCATATTGGAGATCGCTTAAAATTTTATGCTCATCTGCCCACACCTGCAACCTATCCAATAAAACTCGACCTATAATCTTTATTGTAGAATCCAGGAGTGAGATGGGACGGTAGCAAGCTGGGTCAACCCTATTGCCTTTTTTTAAAATGGGCACTATTACCGATTCGGCCCATGTAATTAAAAATGTCCCTTCTCTCATGCAGGCATTGAATACTTGTGTCAGCAGGGGTTCCCATAAATCTAAATTAGCTTTAAAAAGATCCACAGGGATCCCGTCTGGTCCTGCTGCTTTTCCTCCAGCACTCATCTCTATAGCCTTAATAACTTCACATAATTTAAAAACAAGATGTGATTCGGTCGTGATCGTCGGGGGTTCAGTAAGGGTCAAATCTTGAGTTATTACAGTGCAATCTACTACATTTTCGTACAACTTAGAGTAGTGTGTTATCCATTCTGGTTCTGTGATGGCAATTTCTATTGTTGCTTTAGTGTCATCTGTAAGGAAAGGTGAATTAACCATTTTCCCAAAAGCCGCCGAATCACGCATTTCTGAAGCCTCCATTAGGTTCAGCCAAGTGTCCCTTTTCAAAACCATCTTTCTCCTTCTTGGTGCTGCTTTATATTCATTCCTAGCCACTCTAATCATCCCCGTATTCTTAATAGGTGCGTTTAACTGTTTCTTCAATTTCTTATGAGCCATAGTGCAACTTGAATCGAACCATCCTTCCTTATGGGTGAATTGTTTCTTTTTATTATCAACCATAAGAGACTTCTTTATGTAATTACTGATTTCTAGGAAATTCGTTATTACTTCATGATCAAGGCCACTATCTCTTAAACAGTTAAAAATCGTTGTCTTACAATTCAACCCCAGTTGTTTAATAAATGCACCGGTATCGATGTTTCTCCATCTTAGGGTATATCCATTCTGTCTATTCAATTCGATATTCTCAACTAGATCAGGGGAAGCATAATTACAACTATATATTTGTGTAAAAAGTGTCAAATCAAGACTCAACGGAAAATGATCACTAAGAGCTATCTCATGTGTTAAAAAATTCGTAACATGAGATGCGTGTTTTGGACGTTATTAATATAAAATCAATGATTGAAAACAGGCCTCTCCCATTAAACGTGGGTTTAAAAGGCAGCACAGGTGAGCATAAATCATTAGCGAAGCCCAGATCCTGTGAGAATATGGCATCATTCAACGTACTTCCGGTCATATTATGCACAAAGTGTGGAAAACTAGACCCTTTTTCATAGCCAAATCCACAGATCCCCTTATCTGATAACTGGCATAGTGTAGAATTAAAATCCCCCCCAGATAATTAATTCATCAAAGGTCTGTAAATTACTGATTCTTTGTAGAATTAAACGCAATAAGCCCTCAAACATCACGGGTTTTATGTTATTATAGAAGTTTATAATGACTATACGTGGGCCCTTAATTGGATATAAAATTAGAATTTGATAAAATTGTTCATTCACATCTAAACTAACTCTGTCAAAATTAAGTTTATTCGACAAATAGATACATAAACCTCCCTTTGCACGCCCATGCATTGAAGGGCAGGCAGGGGAATGAAAAGTTTTATAACCGTTGATGTGAATAGGGTTGACAGCCCAAGTTTCCTGGAAATTGATAATATCATAGTTATTAACAAAATCCACCCAAATAGGATTAGTTACTTTAGACTTAATTCCCGCCGTATTCCAGAACAACAATTTACAAACTTGTTTTGGGCCCCCGGAACATCCTCTACCCCTTGCACTACTACAAACTACCCCATCTGAGGCTGTTGAGGCTTCATTAAGTGAAACATCATTTCCTATTGAGTGCAAACAGGCCGTTATGTCGTCAAAGTTCACCTCATCATGGCCATCGGCTATATTAGTGAATAAAGGTGTATTTTCCGCTGAGCCACTAGATCTATTTGTCGGTTGTATCACAGTACCCATTCGTGGTCAATCCACGTGTTCAAGGTTACTTAGAGGCTCAAAACGATTTTTAATTGGCACCTTAAACACGGGGGGTTAGTTAATATAGAGGTCATCCCATATGAGACGTCACTGTTATAAACTAATGGCTGGTAGAAGAAACCTAACGGCAATGGTTTAATATCATGACCGGTCACAGTGTTGTAGCATAAACTATCTAGAATCCATTTTACCAGCTGAGGAGTTTTGAATGTTAGAACAACACAATCGCCATTTATAGTTTTGTTCTGCCTACCCACCCAATTAACCCGTCTTACCATCTTGAACTCACTAAATAGTCTATCGGCATAGCCAATTTTAGCACTTATCCAATACAATGATTTATTTTTTAGAGACTCCAAGGTCTCATTACCCTCATCCTTCAATCTGGGGACATTTGATAGAATGACCACATAAGGAGTGGCGTCAGGCAGTAATTCTAGATTTATCCTTCGATTTACGTCCCTACCTTCTATTTTTACCAACCCCCGTAAAACAGACGGGGAATTATTCCCATCAAGTTTCCCATTATATGATGATATAGCGTCAGGTATTTCTAGGGTATTGACTGCTGGGGCTGACCTAGTTCTATTCTCTCCAAACTTAGTATGATAATCCCACTCAGTACTATGATGCGCAATATGCTGGGTTTGCATAGGATTAGAAAGTGGCCTAAGTTTATCGTTATTCCGAGTCCCTTCAGCCCAATCACCCATACTACTAGATTCTTTCTCTTTATGAATTACGCGACCTACGGGCTTTGATAAGACTTCCTCTAACTCCCCTATTCTGTTCAATAATCTGCTAAATGAATCTTTTAGAAAAACTTCCAGTGAAACCAATTTATCCTTCAATGCAGCCACGTCCTTCTGAATACGATCATTCGTACATGGGGCAGATCTATTTCGACCCCCACCGCTTTTCCTAGACTGTTTCTTGTCTATCACGGGAATCTTTCTCTGATTTAACTTTGGGCTAGTTCTACTCAATTGCCTCTTTATGGTTGTATTACAAGGCGTGGGATCAGGGAGGCAATTAGGATTTCTAGATCTCTTATGGGGCGGCTGAGCGTCACTCTCTCTATCACTATCAGACAAATGGTCAGTTAAATTAATTACGCAACCATTCCTATTAGATGGACTCCCTGTGTGGCTAACTGTAAATCTCGGTTGTTTGAGGTATTATCCTCCGTGCGCCCCTCTATAAGACCCTCCCCAACTTCTCTATTCATAGAGCTGGCTGTGTTTAAGGATTCTTCTACAGTAATAATTTCTTTTCAACAGCTCCCATAGCACCTGTTAGATAACTCAGCAAGGACTTACATGCTTGACCCTCTGTTTTGGGTTTCTTTTTAATTTGCGCACTCAAGGTTTTCCTCTTGCCCATTTCTCAATTGTCAAAAACAACAAAAACGGTCCCCTAATTTTTACACTATATCTATCACAGCTAACAGACAAATTTCACAATAACACGTGATATACAACTAAACAATTTACACACTAAAACGTATGATTGATGACTGGTTTACTATGATTAACAGTTAAGCATGATTGACCTACATAAAGAATAAAAACGAACAGCAAAATAATTGTAAATATCGCACCCTCTTAAAACAACTAGTAACGTTCAGCGCCTACATAATGCAGTACCTCTTATACGATCAGGTGTCCCCGAGCTAAAAATTAAATAACCGGGCCCAGCCCAGCCTTGTCCGGCCTATGACGGGCTAAGACGGGCCCGCCCTTAGTCCGGGCTTTGTCCGCGCGCGCGTCCCGCGTTGCGGGAGTCTGCGAGTGTTTTTATAGCGCCTCCAGGCGCTGCTGGAACTGGTGACAGGTGTGCACCTCCCACGTGAGGCAGGCAGGCTGGATGCAGGCTGGGTGTTGTGGTCCTCCGGGACCGGACGCTACAGATGAAAGAAGGAACCCATTCATCCAGGTGTAGAGACAATCCATTCATCCAGCTGTACAGACAATCCATTCATCCAGCTGTGCAGACAATACGCTCATCCAGCTGTACGGACAATCGGTTCATCCAGCTGTAGGGACAATCGGTTCATCCAGCTGTACAGACAATCCGTTCATCCAGCTGTACGAACAATCCGTTCATCCAGCTGTGCGGACAATCTGTTCATCCAGCTGTACAGACAATCCGTTCATCCAGCTGTACGGACAATCCGTTCATCCAGCTGTAAGGACAATCCGTTCATCCAGCTGTACGGACAATATGTTCATCCAGATGTACCATCTATTCACCCAGCTGTACGGAGAATCCATTCATCCATCTGTACGGACAATCCATTCATGCAGATGTACGGACAATCCATTCATCCGTCTGTACAGACAATCCATTCATCCAGATGTACGGACAATCCGTTCATCCATCTGTACGGACAATCCATTCATCCAGCTGTACAGACAATCCGTTCATCCATCTGTACGGACAATCCATTCATCCAGCTGTACGGACAATCGGTTCAACCAGCTGTACGGACAATCGGTTCAACCAGCTGTACGGACAATCTGTTTATCCAACTGTACAGACAATCCGTTCATCCAGCTGTGCACACAATCCATTCATCCAGCTGTGCACACAATCCATTCATCCAGCTGTAGAGACAATCCATTCATCCAGCAGTACGGACAATCCATTCATCCAGCTGTGCACACAATCCATTCATCCAGCTGTACAGACAATCCATTCATCCAGCTGTGCAGACAATCCGCTCATCCAGCTGTACGGACAATCGGTTCATCCAGCTGTAGGGACAATCGGTTCATCCAGCTGTACAGACAATCCGTTCATCCAGCTGTACGAACAATCCGTTCATCCAGCTGTGCGGACAATCTGTTCATCCAGCTGTACAGACAATCCGTTCATCCAGCTGTACGGACAATCCGTTCATCCAGCTGTACGGACAATCCGTTCATCCAGCTGTACGGACAATATGTTCATCCAGCTGTACCATCTATTCACCCAGCTGTACGGAGAATCCATTCATCCATCTGTACGGACAATCCATTCATGCAGATGTACGGACAATCTATTCATCCGTCTGTACAGACAATCCATTCATCCAGATGTACGGACAATCCGTTCATGCATCTGTACGGACAATCCATTCACCCAGCTGTACAGACAATCCGTTCATCCATCTGTACGGACAATCCATTCATCCAGCTGTACGGACAATCGGTTCAACCAGCTGTACGGACAATCGGTTCAACCAGCTGTACGGACAATCTGTTTATCCAACTGTACAGACAATCCGTTCATCCAGCTGTGCACACAATCCATTCATCCAGCTGTGCAGACAATCTGCTCATCCAGCTGTACGGACAATCGGTTCATCCAGCTGTAGGGACAATCGGTTCATCCAGCTGTACAGACAATCCGTTCATCCAGCTGTACGGACAATCGGTTCATCCAGCTGTACGGACAATCGGTTCATCCAGCTGTACGGACAATCCGTTCATCCAGCTGTACAGACAATCTGTTCATCCAGCTGTACGGACAATCGGTTCATCCAGCTGTGCAGACCATCCGTTCATCCTGCTGTGCACACAATCCATTCATCCAGCTGTGCACACAATCCATTCATCCAGCTGTGCAGACAATACATTCATCCAGCTGTAGAGACAATCCATTCATCCAGCTGTGCAGACAATCCATTCATCCAGCTGTACAGACAATCCATTAATCCAGCTCTGCACACAATCCATTCATCCAGCTGTGCAGACAATCCATTCATCCAGCTGTGCTGACAATCCATTCATCCAGCTGTGCTGACAATCCATTCATCCAGCTGTGCACACAATCCATTCTTCCAGCTGTGCACACAATCCATTCATCCAGCTGTGCACACAATCCATTCATCCAGTTGTGCGGACAATCCGTTCATCCAGCTGTACGGACTATCCGTTCATCCAGCTGTACGGACAATCCATTCATCGAGCTGTACAGACAATCCGTTCATCCAGCTGTACAGACAATCCGTTCATCCAGCTGTACGAACAATCCGTTCATCCAGCTGTACGGACAATATGTTCATCCAGCTGTACCATCTGTTCACCCAGCTGTACGGAGAATCCATTCATCCATCTGTACGGACAATCCGTTCATGCAGATGTACGGACAATCCATTCATCCGTCTGTACAGACAATCCATTCATCCAGATGTATGGACAATCCGTACATCCATCTGTACGGACAATCCATTCATCCAGCTGTACAGACAATCGGTTCAACCAGCTCTACGGACAATCTGTTTATCCAACTGTACAGACAATCCGTTCATCCAGCTGTGCACACAATCCATTCATCCAGCTGTGCACACAATCCATTCATCCAGCTGTAGAGACAATCCATTCATCCAGCTGTACGGACAATCCATTCATCCAGCTATGCACACAATCCATTCATCCAGCTGTGCACACAATCCATTCATCCAGCTGTAGAGACAATCCATTCATCCAGCTGTACGGACAATCCATTCATCCAGGTGTTGAGACAATTCATTCATCCAGCTGTACAGACAATCCATTCATCCAGCTGTGCAGACAATCTGCTCATCCAGCTGTACGGACAATCGGTTCATCCAGCTGTAGGGACAATCGGTTCATCCAGCTGTACAGACAATCCGTTCATCCAGCTGTACGGACAATCGGTTCATCCAGCTGTACGGACAATCGGTTCATCCAGCTGTACGGACAATCCGTTCATCCAGCTGTACAGACAATCTGTTCATCCAGCTGTACGGACAATCGGTTCATCCGGCTGTGCAGACCATCCGTTCATCCTGCTGTGCACACAATCCATTCATCCAGCTGTGCACACAATCCATTCATCCAGCTGTGCACACAATCCATTCATCCAGCTGTGCAGACAATACATTCATCCAGCTGTAGAGACAATACGTTCATCCAGCTGTGCAGACAATCCATTCATCCAGCTGTACAGACAATCCATTAATCCAGCTCTGCACACAATCCATTCATCCAGCTGTGCAGACAATCCATTCATCCAGCTGTGCAGACAATCCATTCATCCAGCTGTACAGACCATCCATTCATCCAGCTGTGCACACAATCCATTCTTCCAGCTGTGCACACAATCCATTCATCCAGCTGTGCACACAATCCGTTCATCCAGCTGTACAGACAATCCATTTATCCAGCTGTGCACACAATACGTTCATCCAGCTGTACAGACAATCCATTCATCCAGTTGTGCGGACAATCCGTTCATCCAGCTGTACGGACTATCCGTTCATCCAGCTGTACGGACAATCCATTCATCGAGCTGTACAGACAATCCGTTCATCCAGCTGTACAGACAATCCGTTCATCCAGCTGTACGAACAATCCGTTCATCCAGCTGTGCGGACAATCTGTTCATCCAGCTGTACAGACAATCCGTTCATCCAGCTGTACGGACAATCCGTTCATTCAGCTGTACGGACAATCCGTTCATCCAGCTGTACGGACAATCTGTTCATCCAGCTGTACCATCTATTCACCCAGCTGTACGGAGAATCCATTCATCCATCTGTACGGACAATCCGTTCATGCAGATGTACGGACAATCCATTCATCCGTCTGTACAGACAATCCATTCATCCAGATGTACGGACAATCCGTACATCCATCTGTACGGACAATCCATTCATCCAGCTGTACAGACAATCGGTTCAACCAGCTCTACGGACAATCTGTTTATCCAACTGTACAGACAATCCGTTCATCCAGCTGTGCACACAATCCATTCATCCAGCTGTGCACACAAACCCTTCATCCAGCTGTAGAGACAATACATTCATCCAGGTGTACAGACAATCCATTCATCCAGCTGTAGAGACAATCCATTCATCCAGTTGTGCACACAATCCATTCATCCCAGCTGTAGAGACAATCCATTCATCCAGCTGTACAGACAATCCATTCATCCAGCTGTTCAGACAATCCGTTCATCCAGCTGTACAGACAATCCGCTCATCCAGCTGTACGGACAATCAGTTCATCCAGCTGTACGGACAATCTGTTCATCCAACTGTACCATCTATTCACCCAGCTGTACGGACAATCCATTCATCCAGCTGTACGGACAATCCGTTCATCCAGCTGTACGGACAATCCGTTCATCCAGCTGTAGGGACAATCCGTTCATCCAGCTGTATGGACCATCCATTCATCCAGCTGTGCACACAATCCATTCATCCAGCTGTGCACACAATCCATTCCTCCAGCTGTAGGGACAATCCATTCATCTAGCTGTGCAGACAATCCATTCATCCAGCTGTACAGACAATCAATTCATCCAGCTCTGCACACAATCCATTCATTCAGCTGTACAGACAATCCATTCATCCAGCTGTGCTGACAATCCATTCATCCAGCTGTACAGTCCATCCATTCATCCAGCTGTACAGACCATCCATTCATCCAGCTGTGCAGACAATCCATTCATCCAGCTGTGCACACAATCCGTTCATCCAGCTGTACAGACAATCCATTCAACCAGCTGTTACACACAATCCGTTCATCCAGCTGTACAGACAATCCATTCATCCAGCTGTGCGGACAATCCGTTCATCCAGGTGTTCAGGCTATCCGTTCATCCAGCTGTACAGACAATCCATTCATCGAGCTGTACGGACAATCTGTTCATCCAGCTGTACCATCTATTCACCCAGCTGTACAGACAATCCATTCATCCAGCTGTACGGACAATCCGTTCATCCAGCTGTACGGACAATCCGTTCATCCAGCTGTACTGACAATCCATTCATCCAGCTGTACGGACAATATGTTCATCCAGCTGTACCATCTATTCACCCAGCTGTACGGACAATCCATTCATCCAGCTGTACTGACAATCCGTTCATCCAGCTGTACAGGCAATTCATTAATTCCACACAACTTGTATTTCTCACTGCACAGGCAGAACTGCCACCCCATATAGGCTATATATGCCACTACCCCAGGGGTTATATATCCCACTGCGCAGGCAGTATAGCCTAGCCCTAGACTCACAGAGCGTGAGGCAAGGTATATCTGCAAGCAGTGCAACCACCTTAGACGGGTTTTACATCCCACTGCGCCGGCAGCAAGGCTACCTTAGAGGGGTTATATATCCCACTGCTCAGGCAGCAAGGCGCCCCCAGGGTGGGGTATAGTCGTAGAAGACTGGCAGCTTAACATGTAGCGCCATCCATGACTCAGCTATAATTATGCCGGACCACACGATGGAGAAACTCCTGGCTCTGCACTCTCCAGAACCGCCCTTTAAAACATTGTTTATGGCGTGCGTTTCGGGTGGATAAGGGGGTCGAGGTTGAGACATTTGGCACTGGCTGATCCCGTTAAGGGAAATGGCTGGCTCTGCTCTGTGGCTTCGCAGAATGTGCCGGGAGTCGGAAAACATCCGCCGAAGGGCAGCGCGCGCCCCTGCTCCGGGGCAGCGCGCGCCCCTGCTCCGGGGCAGCGCGCGCCCCTGCTCCGGGGCAGCGGCCACTGCTCCTCCAGGGGCTCGTGCTCCTCAAGCTCTATTTCCGCTCATTCAAGTGCGCATTCAAAGGTGGTGGCCTGAGGGAGGACCAGGATATTCCTGGGCATATACATTGCTGTACAGAATAAAGGATGCACACCTTATATCTATGAGAAATGTGTACATTCACAAAGCCAGGCCCCGAGTTTAAAAGCAGAGAGATTTATGGCAAGGCCAGACCAGGGTAATATTGTTATTTACATCGAAAGACAAGGGCCCTGACTCCGTTCCTGGCCTTCACGCCACTCCAATTAGAATTCGTGCCTGATTTTCGTAGTGTGGTTTGGCAAAAGGGCCACGTGCTCTGCACGGGCTGCTCTGCTTCCGCCCCTCGTGGAGAGAGGGATGCAGAAACGGGCGCAAAAGAGCCGCCACGGCCTGTTTGGTGTGAAAACAGAAGCTACTTGCAGAACGCCCAGATTGCACGGAAAAGTAACAAGTGTCTATGTGGTTGTTGGCACAACAAAAATTGTCACCAGATAATCCTTAATCAAACAGGCGGGTCTGCAGGTGGTGGAACAGGGGCAAGTGCAGGCTTCTGGGTGCCATGTGACGTTGACGCCAGTGAGCTTCAGCAGGAGTGTGAGGGGAGAATGAGGCTGCTTGGTATGAGCTGCCATACCCTAGTTGTCCTGCACTGATGAGCCCAAAACCCAGCTCCAGCCAGGGATGTGGTGAGGCAAGTCAGGTTGCCACTTAGACACCACAATGAACGCAACATGCCACCACTTCTATTCCCTCTCCAGTGGGAGGAAAGTTACAAGGGCGATGCAAAATGTTGCCATCTTTAGGATTGCCCTGGCCCTGCCATAGGGTGTTGGTTCCTTTCCATTATGATGTCTCAATCAGGTCTATTCTACCGGTGCTTTCCTGTGCTTTATCTGAACTGCGATGTTGCCTCTACGCATCGCCTTCATCTACCACCAGGTCCTGTTTGTCTGCTTTTATGCAGCTCATTGGCCCATTATAAAGTGGTGAACTATCGACTTATCTTCACTGCTGCAGATTTTTCTGGACAGCCGGAGACTGCACTATAGAGAGTGGTTAATCTTAAGGAATGCGCAGTGCCGTCATTTTAGAAAAACCTTTGGCGCTTGCCCACAAAATCTGAAGCTGGAGGGCTCCTGGTTTACCTTGAGCTGTCAGCCACCTCACACCTTCCAGCTGCGCTATGATGTGTGTGTGTGTAAGTAATATTATAATCCGTTGGCTCACATACTCCCACTGGCTCCCTGTTGCGACAAGTGCAGCACTCATAGGACTGAATCCTCATGTCAATCTTCTCTTTCCCCACAACTGCAAAATTAACGGACTGGAAGTGCACAGTCTGGTGCAAATCAGTTATTTTGGCTGCTGGCTGCTGTTAGAAATGGCCATCTTTTGTGTGATATTCCCCCACATTTTTCCCTTCTGTAGCTGAACCTGTTTTTGTCTGCATTAGGACTCGGGATGTTGTAAACAGCTCCTTCCTGAGATTCAAAGGTTAGCCTAAGAGCTGTACTCACACTTGGGCCTTCCTGCCCTTTGTATCACTAAAGACTGAAGCCAAACCCAGGGGAAAGGGAACAACTGACCAGAACCAGTTTTAGGGTTAGACAGAGGGATGTACTCCACCCACAGGTTGGCACGGAGTATAAAAGTGGCACCCCAGAACCTGAAATGAAAACACTCCTAGAACTGAGAAGATTCAGGTCCAGCAGTCCTCCTTCTGAGAAGATTCAGAAAAAAAGCCTGTGGGTCCCATTTTCCTTGAACCAAGAACCCCAGAAGTGACTCCAAAGGTCAGTTGGCTGACCTCCTGTATGAACTATATGGACACAACAAGCTTCCAGAGGCCCATCCTGCTGACCAGTACCAACTGGACCTGATCTGGTCCCCTCTGCTGGCCTCTGTGGGAGTGAGTCCTGAACTCCTCCACCTCACCTCCAGTCTTGTCCTCAAGGTCCTGGACCCTTGGCTGTAGTCAGAGTGCACTTCTCCCTGCCTATTTGAAGGTTCCATCAGATCTGAGATCTGACACTGAGCCGCACAGCTTCTACTCAAAGGCTTCACCGGATCTGATGCCAAGCAACGCTGAGCCATGCAACTCCTACCCAAAGGCTTGTGCAGAAGATTAAGATCAAAATCAACAAAGGACTACCATCTTCTGGCTGATGTGACAAATACAACGAGCACCCTAAAAAGAGAAAACTATGGGAATAGATGAAGACCACAAGCTTACAGAAAAAAAGACCAGGCCGAAGAAAAATTAAGGGCTACAAAAAAACTCAAGAGAAAGCCGAGGCACACAATCCAAGAGAGGCACCAGGAGATAACTGTGTTCCCAGGAGATAACTGTGTCCCCAGGAACAGTAATCAGTTTATCAAAACAACAAGGAATTAAAGTAAAAAGGACAATGTGGGAGGCATTTTAAACACAATCTGACTTGGGTACAATGGACAGCACTAACAAACGTAAGGAAGATGAGAGTATGGTGACAAAACCTTCAGATCAGAGTGAGAACATGGTTATCATAGACAAAGATAAATATAAAAAAGGCTCGGAGACCATTGTGACTTAAGTTGCCGGCCAACATGTTATCCTGCCTCCACTCCCCAATGGTAATAAATAGCATACTATACTCTGTTCATTTGAATATATAGTTTATGCCATATGTTTTCATTTATATTTTTTGTGTCAAAATGTATTTAATCAAAACCAGGAACTAAGGAGTTAAATTTGTACAGCAAAGTAAAATTACATTGAAGAGATATGTGGCTATTGGGAAGAGTTGTTTCCCATGTAACGTGATTGTTACATGCAATCTGTGAGGCAGTAAAATGTTTTTCTAGTGTACAATGGGCTGTACTGTGGTAATAAACTCGAATTTGACCTTGACACGGTACTAATAAATGTGTGGATGCATATTTATTAGCAAAGTAGCTTCAACTAATATGCATCATTGGGCTACATGAATTTTCACTGCCATGGCATAAATATATTAGTATTAGATTGCATATACTATCAGATTAAATACTAGCTAACATTTTCTGCTCTCTAGGTGAACATAGTTTGCATTCTGATGGCAAGAATATAGAGCCTCAGGGACGACTTTAGTAAGTAACTACGCAATACACCAGTAGGTGTAAAATCATGAAAAAGCCCCATAACAAAACTATATTTGAATGTTTGCTGTGGGTGGAGGGCACATAGTGTTTTACAACAGTGCAAACCATTTTTACCAACCAGCAGGTGGATGGCCATGATGGTTATTTGACAGCCTCAAGCTCAAAGGGAGTTGGTATCTGCAGTGGTTAATTTGAAATGGTGGTGTCCAGTGCTCAGCACCGGCACTTAATTGTCAACACCGCAATTATGACAGTCTGCCACATGGTGGCGCTGTCTATCTAATTTACAGCTGAGGACAACAATAGTTGTTTATTTATTCAATATAGATTAAAAATGACTAATACCTGCTGCCCAAGCCTTTCTTATAGCTTTAGGGGTATGGAATAGTCTGAATTATCACACTTGTGGGAGTGTGATGATTAGTAGTTATGTTGGTACTGTCACTGGCAACGCTGGCAGGGGCAATGGGTGGTGCACGCTGCAGTGGCCTCATGACAAGGGCCCTGGCACTTATTTTTATACAAATTAAGCAATGGGTATATGCCATAGTTGGAGAGTATTTGTTATTATAGACGTAGTCTTCGAAGGCTTTAATTGTCCCCGGTCTCACAGAAACTTTGAGAGTGCCAGCTACCAACCGCACAGAAGCCTACCACACCATGGCAGCATGTATGACACATGTGTGGCCAATGCTTTCCTTGCACTGGTATTTTGCCACTTCCAGTAAACATCATGGTGCTTTCCAAAGAGGCTCTTGGCTTTTCATTCTGAAAAACTCTATTGTTGGAGAACAAAACACAAAATACAATTCGTCTGCTTGTTTTGTATTGTAAAGTGCAGTGCCTCATTTCAACGTTTACTACCTCATTTTCATGCAACTTTTTTTTAAACTTTTTTTTTTTTGTTGAGGACACTTGTGGATTTCTTTCAAATATAAAGCAGAGCACCTAATCCAATAGAAAATATTGCAAAGGGGCTATTTGCCAAATTGATCAAGGAGGGAATAGAACGGCCAAGGCAAGTGGCATTTATTTGTGACCATTACATGTTTCCGGCCAACCTGTAGCTTCTTACAATAAGCTTGTGATGCACAAAATCCTGAGATGTCTGCGATGGGGAATATATCGAGTGGCATCAAAAACATGTTATTGGCGTCGGCTCACTTTCTCCTCCGGAGAGCTGTGCCCGTTTTCCATTCCGTGCCAGTCCAAGCTTCCTCGGGCTGGGACAGACCCCACACCAGTACAAGCCCCCTCCGGAGAGGAACAGCGGTACATTCCTGCAGCTACCAAACGCGTTGTTTCCTTAACAATTAAGGAGATGGGGAGTGTGTTCCCAATGTGCGTGCCCTGCTTGTTTCGCAAATTCTGACTTGGCGTAAAAAACGGTGGTAGACAATTATCTCGGGAAACCGTCGGTTTGTTGTTTTTGCACAATTTCTTCAAACCTCGCATTTATTTTTCCCAAAATGGGAAGCTGCCAAAACTCCATGGCTTAGAGCGGGCAAGGCTAGGATGTGACTCATGTATCTGTTTCAGAGAGCGAGAAAACGAGAAGTTATTGCACCATGCCATTGAAAAATAGTGGCACCCATCCTCCTGAAACAGCCAAAAACACTGAAGGGCTCCAAGCCTGCGGAGAATTCCATCTGCTTTGGTTTTTGGTTTATTCATAGCGATCTGCTTGGCTGTGCTCTGCAATGTTTTCCTTTACTTTGTTAATATTCATAGTCAGAGCCTGATGTCAAAGGATGTCTGCCTGGATGGAAACCTCGAGATGGACAGCAGTCTGACCCTTTGTTATACCCCTGAGCAAAGATCGATCATTCAACCTTTTACGTTAGCTTGTCGCTTGCTTTCGTTTTTTTTTAGCTTTGTTAGTGCTTTTCTATGTGCCATTTTCAGGAACCATAATGCACTATAGGATCGATCAGGGTTCACAATTAGGCTTGATTAACAAATCAAACATTCAAATGCGGTGAAGAATATTAGGCTTCAAAATAAGGAGAGAGAATGGCTAGGTTTCAAACCATGTAGGTTTATTAAAGGTTAATGGTTTACAGAAGGCAAACATCAAGTTAGCATCCATTAATATTCAGAGTGTGTATGCTTCAATTAATATGCAGGTCAAAGCAAGTAAATCAAAGTCCAATAATTAGGGAACACAAGGTCACCTAAAAAAAAAAAAAAAAAAGGACAAAGGAAAATCAGGTGTCTGATTTGGGACAATACTCTAAATCTCCTCCTCTGCTCTAAGCTGCACGAATAACTGAATTCCAATCTATACCGCACTAGCTAAGACATACTGTTCGAACATTTTACCCACCTACACACAGTTCTCATAAGACTGTCAAATCATGTTAAAGCAAGATGATACAATTATGAGCTAGTTGGGGTCTGAAGCCTCCTCACAACTGAACACAAGCTTCTCTTTGCATCTACATAATCTGTAACAAGATGAGATACACTTACCAAGCCATACTCTGCAGGTGGCTTCTTGAATGTGCTATTCATTAAAACATTCCATGATTATCACATAGAAAACATTTCTTCACATAGGAAAGAAAGCAAAAGAACATTGCATTCATTAACTAGAACTCTAGCTCGCCTAGAAATCGCCTATTATCAGTCATTCAGTTCATCATTTCCCTCTTGTTAACCACTGTGAGTCTGTTGTGCAATTTAAAATACTCAAGCACCCAGGAAACAACGTAAATGGGCCAAATTGATGAAGGTGTACTTGTCCAGGCTGGGTAAATTGAAGAACAGATACCTACCTAGGTCTAGTACATACACTTCTCCAATTTTACCCCACTTAAAGTTTGATTCCGGAGATCCAGACCTCTGCTATGGAACACTCTCCACCCCCGTTCTGGCAGGTGATGGGAAACTTCCCAGTTTTAGGACACGCTTTGTACCAGGAGGTGAGCCCTTTCTAAATTCTCCCCTCCTTTATACCTCCTTTATCCTACTTAAACAACTAACCGCCACACATGTCCACCACTCTCCAATAACCATTTATATTTCCCCTATACTAATCCACCACTAATCGTCCTTGGGTTCCAGAGTAGCTTGCTACTCACCAAAAAGAGCTTCTATGCCTCGTCAGGGGTAGTAAGCACTATATAAATACAATTATAATCATGGGATCTTGGTTCATATTAAAATGGGACCACTTCAGTTAATGTATAATGGTACCAGACCCTGTTTGGGGGGCACAGGGCACACAGCAGAT
Source organism: Calotriton arnoldi (assembly GCA_963921515.1). Classification (NCBI taxonomy): domain Eukaryota; kingdom Metazoa; phylum Chordata; class Amphibia; order Caudata; family Salamandridae; genus Calotriton; species Calotriton arnoldi. Next base: position 132,027 of record CAWUFW010001555.1, read on the forward strand.
ACTAGGCCCAACCGTGGTGGTTTAGGTTGTTTGTAACTTGGGTCTGCCCTACTACAGCTCTACATAGTATGCTAAGTACACCCTTTCTGCACTTTTCTTTCATGGTAGCAAGGGCGAGCAGTCAACCAACAGACACCATAAAGCATTGTTGAACCCAGTGCAGATGTTTTGGTTAAAAGAAAGTACTTTAATCTCACGACAAAACTAAATACTGCGCGGTTCAATCAGAATGCAAGTATAGGTTTGAAATCTCAGTTACGATCTTCAGTAAGGCACTACATCCAGTACACACTCTTCGGGCGATAGGAGGTATCTAAACACTACCACACCTAGTATACTGTTGGCAAAGCTATTAATTCGGCATAGGTGTGGATTGCTTCAAACTCCCCACTGAGTAAATGCGTAACTCTATTCAACGTCTTTTTATCCCTTGGCTAACTTGGCAAAAAAGTCTTAAGCCCACGGAGTAGAGTCATCTGCTAATTCTAGTCGCTTGCTCCACTTGCAGGCTAAGCTCTGCTTTTACCTGCTGGTTGGCGTTGCACTTCTCTTGGTGTGGTGGGTTTGGTTCGCTTACTCTACCTCGCAGCAGCAAATAAATCTCTGCAGGGGCCAGAGGAGCATCCTCATGTTGTAACAGGGACCGCAGGATGAAGTTGGCATGGCAGGTCTGCGCAGTGGTACTCTTCTTTGGTGGTGATGGTGGTATCCTTGACTGGATGCAGACAGCTGCTCAGATACAGCAGTTGAGACCTCCAGGCAGAGTCCCTGTGATGGTGTGTGTTTGGTAGATGCAATCTCTGGGCCAATTGGGGCTCTCCACTTAGGTAGAGGCTTGACTCAGTTCCCAGACATTGGCATCACCAGTCTCTTGGGCTCACTGGGCATTGCCGCTTGACACAGTGCTGCTTGTTCTTGAAAAGGTTTTGGTCCGGTTCACACGGAAACTGCTCAGAAACTCTGTGTGGTAGTTCGCTTTCTGTGGGTGCTACTTGTGATGGCAGCACACAGTTTAGGGAGTTCACATAACAGTACCAATAGGAAAGGAGCGTATCCCCTTCTTTCAATGTTATCAATCAATTATTGAATTTCTTAAAGAAAGTCCAGTCCACAGGCCATTTTTTCAGTTCCAAAGAATTTTTGTTCCAAATTTATTAAAGAAAGATCATATAATGTCATTCATTCAATTTCATCAAATCTTTTCAGACAATTTCATCAAATCTTTTCAGCCTACGCGTTTCGTCCTAACCCGGACTTCATCAGGGCTGAAAAAAAGAATATATACACTAATCAATTCCATACAATGTGATTCATTATTATGTTATACATTATACTGATACAAAAGCACTACTCACAAAAATCAATTCAAACCCACAATACTACATAAACTTTTAGATGCCTGCCTATCTCCATTCTAACAAACATACACCCAGGACGGGATTTCAATTAGTCCAATTGTCATTAATAATACACCATTAGTGAATCTTTAAAATACTCTTCATATTCATAGACATTGTTAACCTAATTTTTACATTCTTGCGCATTCGACATGATGATGACATTCAAATACCCATTTTATTTACTTAAGAAAAACCTCCATTGCCTCATCGTTTCTCTCCTAAATACCAGGGACATCCCTGTTCTCTTACTTTGCATTACTATAAGCCCTTATTAACTATTGTTCACTGCTCATTAAGGAAGAGTCAGAAATTCTCCCAAAATATTCTAAATTTACCCAGAGGCCTACTGTGTGATTTTTTAAATTTAAAGCCTATTTATGCACCTTCCTATTACCCTTAAATAATCTTTGAAAAAAGTACCTTGTTCAATTCTTGTTGGACCTTTATTCATATCACAAGTCAAACATGCAACTTTTTTATGCCCTCCCATGAATAACCTCTGTGAAAGTTCAAACAGCATCTGCAATTACCACTTTGATTGTAAAATTTATCCTTTCAACTATTGCTATTTTATTAGAAATACAACATACCTTTATTTCATGTAACCAATTTCTTATACATTTTTCACGATCAATCCATAATCGACGCCCTGATTTTCACACTGTCTCATTCACGAATACTGTGTTCTGTATAAAAATATATTTACACCCATATTATACTCTAATGCCGATCAACTGACAAAAAGCATAGATAATGCTTATTTCCCAATCAGGGTGCTACCCCTACAATTAACGCTGTCTATATTTAAACTCCCCTACAACTGTTATCTATTTTAGTTTATATTTATAGATACACCGTACCTTGTTTCACATCAACAATTTTTGCTCAGTTCTCACGATCTTCCTTATTCCATATTCTGTAGTCCTCTTTCACAATCACAAGTGCTGCATTCTGCGTGAAAATATATTTACACCAATGTCATCCTGTCATGACAATCTGCTGACAATAGGCATAATTAATGCATTATTGTCCTAATCCGGGAGCTACCTCTGCCCCACCCGACATACGTATACCCAACATAGTGGTCTAATGTCAGAATTATTTAGTATAAACACAATTAATATCCACCATCAACTCATATCCCCACTATGGATTAAGCCATAATCAGATAAACCTCACTCCAAATCTATATTTCTCCTTTTCCTTCCTCCGTTATCCAAAATCAGGCCCCCAGCACGTATTTTTCTCACTTTCTCTACTTCAGTAAGTCATTCCCGTGAGCAGCCGGTCCAATAAATCCCACCGTCTCAGAAGCTCCCGCTAACACTTTCTTTTAAAGGAAGTCTCCACCAATCAAATTCTTTTCAAGCCTCTATATTAACTATTCATATGGTTTCCTATGTGGTCCGCTACCGTTCTTAACCAATCAAATTCCAGTCATGTTCGTCCTCACAACCAATCAAATTCATTTCTTTTCAAGCCGCCATATTAACTATTCATATGGTTTCCTCTGTGGTCCACTACCGGTCTTGACCAATCAAATTCCAGCCATGTTCGTCCTCACAACCAATCAAATTCATTTCTTTTCAAGCCTCCATATTAACTATTCATATGGTTTACTCTGTGGTCCACTACCGTTCTTAACCAATCATATCGATTGCTGCTAACACCCACCTCCATGTAACAACTTCCTCTATTCACGTAGTTTCACCCGATTCATTTCCTGTTTACAACCGAGCTATTTTATTGGTTAGCTTACGCATATAACAACATCCTCTTTCTACGTGATTCATTTCCTGTTTGTAATCAAGTAATATTATTGGTTAACTTGCGCAACCGGTAGTGGACCACAGAGGAAACCATATGAATAGTTAATATGGAGGCTTGAAAAGAAATTAATTTGATTGGTTGTGAGGACGAACATGGCTGGAATTTGATTGGTTAAGAACGGTAGCGACGTCTCGGGCGGGCACCTGAAGGAATCCACACGATCTGGCGGATGAACGCTTGGTTCCTGCAGGATGCGGAATTCGTTGAGACCCTCGGGCAAGAGCTGAAGCAATACCTGGTGATCAACAAGGGATCGGTTCCCTCCCCAGGTACAATGTGGGAGGCTGGCAAGGCTACCATGCGGGGCGTGGCTAGAGGCTTGGTCCATGCAAAGCGCATGGCCCAGACCGCCCGCCTGATACAGCTCGAGGCCCAAGCAGCACAGTTGGAATCAGCCCAGGCTTCCGCCGAAAGCGTTCGCTCCACCCGACAGCTCGCACTGCTCCGTGAGGAGATCTGTCATATCTCTCTAGAATCAGCTAAAATGTTATGGCATTCCTCGGTGGTTTGTGTATACGGCTGGGGTGACAAAAACGGGAAGCTACTCCATAATCTGGTCTCCTATCCCAAAGCCAATCGCATAATCGCCGAAGTCTGCGACGCGGCCGGCATTCATCATTTCACCTCCCATGCTATCGCCCAAGCCTTTGCAGGCTATTATGCCCGACTGTACGCGGCCCGGCCTCCCGAGGCCTCCCTGGCCAAACTGTTGACTGAGGCTAAGACTCAACTGCCCCGTCTTCCCCAGGCAGTCTCGGAGACCCTGGATCTCCCTTTTACCCCGGAGGAGTTACACGGGGCCATTTCGCTCTTGCATTCCGGTAGGACGCCGGGGCCGGATGTATACCCTCAAGAATACTATGCGACCTATCGCGACTTGTTGGTTCCACACCTGATCGATCTGTTCCAACATGTGGTGGATACGGGGTCCTTCCCCCCTGAGACCGACGTGGCCACCATTGTGGTCCTTCCTAAGACACAACCGCCCTCCCTCTCCTGCGTGGATTACTGCCCCATTTCCCTCATCAACACCGAGGTGAAAATCTTTGCTACTGCCTTGGCCCAACGCCTCCGCCGACTGTTGCAGGACTTGGTCCATCCTGACCAATGCAGTTTCGTGCCTGCCCGTGGTACCCGGCACTGCATACGCCATCTTCACCTCGCCCTCGCACATCGCCATCAGCTCACCCCGTACTTGGCCCTGCTTTTCATTGACTTTGAAAAAGCCTTTGATACAGTTGATTGGAGCTATCTGGAAGATGTTCTGGAGGTGATGGGATTTGGCCTCCCATTCAGGCATTTCATCCGAGTTCTGTATTCTAGTCCTAAAGCGCGGGTCCTAATTAATGGCGTGCTCTCGGAGGCATTCCCCGTCCAGAGGGGCACCCGCCAAGGCTGTCCACTCTCGCCACTTTTATTCGCGCTAGCAATGGAGCCCCTGGCATCTCTCGTATGCAATGATCCCCGCATCCGGGGCTGGGTCTGGGACCCCTGTCATGTCGACAAGGTCGCCTTTTATGCGGACGACGTCCTCCTTTTCTTAGCAGATCCCGAGGTCTCCGGCCCACGGTGCTTGGAAGTCCTGTCCGCCTTTGAGCGAGTCTCCGGCCTGCGGCTCAACCCGGCGAAATCCACTCTGGTTCCCCTCCACCCATCACGAGCCTGCTTCGACTGGCAAACGACTATTCCCCTGTGCAGGCAGTCCTTCAAGTATTTGGGAGTCTGGGTAACCTTGCTCCCCGAACTTGAATGGGCCCTCAACCTTACGCCCTTGGTTACCAGGACCAAGGCAGACCTCAGGCGATGGCAGTCCCTTCCTCTTAATCCCCTGGACAGAAGTGCGCTTTTTAAAATGATGGTTCTCCCCCGTTTTTTATATATTCTTCAAAACATAACCTTTCATCTCCCGGGGAGCTGGTTCCGCGAGATTGATGGACTGCTCACCCGGTTTCTATGGAAAGGCGGGAGGCCGCGTATGGCCCTGGCTCACTGTCGGATACCTCCCTATGACGGGGGGATGGGGGTGACCAATCTTCATCTTTACTACCTGGCCACAAGACTTATTGTGGTGCATGACTGGTTCGCCGGCGGCTGGTCCGACTCGGCGTACCAGGTCGAGCTCCGGTCTATGGACTTTCCACAACTCCAAGCCTACTTGTACGGGGCCCTTGTACCACAAGTCCTTCCTCCCATCACTAGGACAGTTCTACTGGCATGGCACACTGCCCTGCGCCACACGAAATGGGACGGGAAGCTTACCCAACATACACCCCTGTGGCATGGTACCTGGCTGCGCGAGACTTCAACTCTCCGGGACTTTCGTCAATGGGACCGCATTGGGATCTCGCTTCTCGGGGACGTCTGGGTCGGGGACCACATCAGGGCCTTCACAGACTTGCAGCAGCGCTATTCCCTCCATGCCTCCCAGTTTTACAAATACCTGCAGCTTCGGCACGCCCTCAATGCACACATTACTTCCCCCACCTCTCTCCCCAAATTCAGTCCTCTTGAGGCCCAAGTGATGATGGGGAACCTGGGTAAAGGAGGGGTGTCGAGGATCTACCGCTCCCTAGTAAACAATGGCCCAGCGACCCTAGACTCACTGCGCGCCCGCTGGGAGGATTGGCTGGGCCCCTTGGAGGACGCAGACTGGCAGGACGCTCTCATGGCTCCCAAGACCTTGACGACCTCCTCCAAACTGCGCCTAATTCAACTCTAATATTTACACATGGCTTATCTAACTCCTGCCCATTTGTACAGAGCTCGACTGAGACCCTCCCCGACTTGTACACAATGCGACCACGCTCCAGCTGACTTTTACCACATGGTCTGGCAGTGCCCCGCCATTGCGTCATTCTGGGCGGGCGTGGAACTTGAGCTTACACAGACCCTGGGGTGGGTAGTTCCCCATGATCCATTACGTCTGATTTTAGGTGTGTTTGATGGCCTGGATGGTTCTCGGGCCGACAAGCGTTTTCTTGGGACTGCAGTAGCGGTGGCGAAACGCGATATTGCGGTACTTTGGTCTCAGGCCAAGCCTCCTACTGTACGGAAAAGGAGGCGGGGGGTGGACTGGTGTGGGACCCAAGAGGAACCCCTCTTTGAGGCCCGGGGCTGCCCTGAACTATTCAAAAAGATCTGGGGTAAATGGTTTAATCTACTGTCTTGATTGATGGGTGTGTTCACATGTACTGTGTTCAACTTGCTCGTGTTTCCAATCCGAAGCCTGATAAACAGGTCTCTGTCACCAACTTTACTATCATAGATCACCGAAGTAATGTGTCTGATTATGTGGTTTCCTTTAAATGCCAATAAATTTGATTACCAAAAAAAAGAACGGTAGCGGACCACATAGGAAACCATATGAATAGTTAATATGGAGGCTTGAGAAGAAATGAATTTGATTGGTTATGAAGACGAACATGGCTGGAATTTGATTGGTGGAGACTTCCTTTAAAAGAAAGTGTTAGCGGGAGCTTCTGAGACTGTGGGATTTACTGGACCGGCTGCTCACGGGAATGACTTACTGAAGTAGAGAAGGTGAGAAAAATACGTGCTGGGGGCCTGATTTTGGATAACGGAGGAAGGAAAAGGAGAAATATAGATTTGGAGTAAGGTTTATCTGATTATGGCTTAATCCATAGTGGGGATATGAGTTGATGGTGGATATTAATTGTGTTTATACTAAAGAATTCTGACTTTAGACCACTATGTTGGGTATATGTATGTAGGGTGGGGCAGAGGTAGCTCCTGGATTAGGACAATAATGCATTAATTATGCCTATTGTCAGCAGATTGTCATGACTGGATGACTTTGGTGAAAATATATTTTTACGCAGAATGCAGCACTTGTGATTGTGAAAGAGAGGACTACAGAATATGGAATATGGAAGATCGTGAGAACTGAGCAAAAACTGTTGATGTGAAACAAGGTACGGTGTATCTATAAATATAAACTAAAATAGATAACAGTTGTAGGGGAGTTTAAATATAGACAGCGTTAATTGTAGGGGTAGCACCCTGATTGGGAAATAAGCATTATCTATGCTTTTTGTCAGTTGATCGGTATTAGAGTATAATATGGGTGTAAAGATATTTTTATACAGAACACAGTATCGTGAATGAGACAGTGTGAAAATCAGGACATCGATTACGGATTGATCGTGAAAACTGTATAAGAAATTGGTTACATGAAATAAAGGTATGTTGTTTTTCTAATAAAATAGCAATAGTTGAAGGGATACATTTTACAATCAAAGTGGTAATTGCAGATGTTGTTTGAACTTTCACAGAGGTTATTCAGGGGAGCACTTAAAAAAGATGCATGTTTGACTTGTGATATGAATAAAGGTCCAACAAGAATTGAACAAGGTACTTTTTTCAAAGATTATTTAAGGGTAATAGGAAGGTGCATAAATAGGCTTTAAATTTAAAAATCACACAGTAGGCCTCTGGGTAAATTTAGAATATTTTGGGAGAATTTCTGACTCTTCCTTAATGAGCAGTGAACAATAGTTAATAAGGGCTTATAGTAATGCAAAGTAAGAGAACAGGGATGTCCCTGGTATTTAGGAGAGAAACGATGAGGCAATGGAGGTTTTTCTTAGGTAAATAACCTGGGTATTTGAATGTCATCATGTCGAATGCGCAAGAATGTAAAAATGAGGTTAACAATGTCTATGAATATGAAGAGAGTATTTTGATAATTTTAAAGATTCACTAATGAAGTGTATTATTAATGACAATTGGACTAATTGAAATCCCGTCCTGGGTGTATGTTTGTTAGAATGGAGATCGGCAGGCATCTAAAAGTTCATGTAGTATTGTGGGTTTGAATTGATTTTTGTGAGTAGTGCTTTTGTATCCGTATAAATCCGTATAATGTATAACATAATAATGAATCACATTGTATGGAATTGATTAGTGTATATATTTTCTTTTTTTCAGCCCTGATGAAGTCTGGGTTAGGACGAAACGCGTAGGCTGAAAAGATTTGATGAAATTGTCTGAAAAGATTTGATGAAATTGAATGAATGACATTATATGATGTTCTTTCTTTAATAAATTTGGAACAAAAATTCTTTGGAACTGAAAAAATGGCCTGTGGACTGGACTTTCTTTAAGAAATTCAATAATTGATTGATAACATTGAAAGAAGGGGATACGGTCCTTTCCTATTGGTATTGTTTCATTGAGGATTGTGGCCTGTGAGCGGTGGGCCAATGGGAGTTGAGCGTTGCTATTTGAATTGAGAATAATATTATCCAAGAACAACGACTTGTGCGCACAAGTGTCAATCCCTCACCACCCTGGGTTCAGTGAATGATAGTTCACATAACAGGTTTACATGGGGGAGGGGGGTCAGTAGACTCCATTCTATGTGAAAAAGAGAAAAAAAAGGTCAGGTCACAGTGAAGATTCACAGAATACTGTACGCTTCCAGATTTATGTACCTATATCGATGTGCGGGCATGCTTTGGGTGTCACATAACAGATTCTGGACCTCTTGTTACTTAAGACAGGCCTAGGCCTCTGAGCACATGCTAGATTAGCGTGATGCCAGGAAGAGGTCTTCAAACTTTTTGATGCAGAGACCCCGTCAACATTTTTTAGGCATAAGGACCCCCTACTGACAAAAATTTCCAGAACCTGGAACTCCTCATCATCAACTATTGACAACCTTAAATACCCCCAATTCCTACGGAAAATCAATTTTACGGTGGGAAAATAATATTGAAAAGTGTTTAGCAGACCAAAGGTTTGTGGGTGACAGAGGTTAGTTGTCAGAAGCTTACCACACAGTTAACAAAAAAAAAGTCTCCAAAAGGAATTACCTAAAAATGCACAATGGTACTTTATTTTTCACAAACAAAACATAATTTGACAAAACTTATTTAGATGATAACACCTTGGTGAACTAATGTAATGGGTGTGCCTGTTTTTCTCCAGAGAAACGCTCAATCTGTGCTTGCACCTCATTAGTACCAGTTTAACACCCAACTATAGAAATAAGCAATGAAAAGATGACCTGTCCAGCTTTGCAAAGGGCCTTCCACTGCGGGGCAACACATGCCTCTGCTTTTTCTTAACTTTTGAACCGTTTGAGTAATGAAAAAAATTGTTTTTTGTTAAAATCAGCAGATTATGCAGCAGATGATGGGTTATGTAGCAAATCTATAATTATGCTAAAATCGCAGCGGCCACATAATCACATTTTTCCAGTGGCCCTGGGTATAATGGCTGTAATGCATGGGCTGCAACTTTAGTGCACGGCATCCGAGGAGAACCATACTATATTTCATGGGATGGTGATGGCTTGGCTTTTACAGCGGCATGGAACTGCAGGTTGCTGAACATCATTCATCATAATTAAAACATACCATTTAAAATCACTAATGATGAACTGTAAGGTCCAAGTAGGATGCTTTCTTTAATTCCAGGGGAGGAAGTGGTCCCTTAATCTTCTTTCATACTGCTTTTTCTAAAAAAGGTTTTTATTTTTAATATTCTGAAAACAGACTCTTCTATTTTAGCAAAAAACTGACTCCTGGTCTTTCACCATCAGGCAGCTACATATAAAATAATGGGCAGCTTAAATGAAAAATATAGGAATATAAACAGTTGTTACCCAGTGGGAAATGCACTACAGTACTTTATGAAACCTCTATTATTTAATGCAATGCAGAGGTCTGTGTGAAACCAGAGAGCCACAGAATTAAATGTTGGTTGGTGCAGTGGGGAGTAGTGACTTGTGTATTTTTAGTGCTAAGAGATCACAGCCTGTGACAGAAAGCACTGTGAATATGTAAGTCATTATTTTATACTTGCATCACACACAGTATAAGATAGACTGCTACAAAATGCGCAGAAGGTTTCACGATAAAATGGTGCTTCCAAAATATAGATTTTAGTAATACCCATACCATAGGTAATGCTTTTTTTTTTTACATAACTGTTCTTAACACCTCCTCAGGGATAGTAAGTGCTATATAAATACAGTGACAATTACAATTAAAAGCACTCACTTCACAGCTCACTTGTTAACTCTTTGTACTACCAATCAAAAAGAAGCTTCAAGTGATTTGCTCAATTGAAGCCAGTAGGGGTCCCAAACACCCTTTACATTTGCAGATTCCTCTTCACGATTGCAGATTAAGTCCTTGTGCACATTTGCATTTCTTTCAGGCAGAAAGGCGGCTGTCTGCCAGGCTTCCGTTTTATAGCACAGGAGAGTCCCTGAGTGACACTTCAGCTGAAGAGGCTGAGGAATGCGCCCCCCCTTCCCATGACTCCACGCCCCCACCCCCCCCCCCCTGGGTGTGGCACCCCACAGATTGAAGACCTCTGGGCCAGACACGCACTCAGGACACCAGTTCGACATGCCGTCGGGCACTCACGCTAGGGGTACATGGCTGTTTACCATGGAGGGGGCATTCCCGTCCAAACAATTGGCAGTTGCAAGGTTCCCCACTCCCCCAGGGTGTGAATCGGAGGCAAGATGCATGTAGAAACCTCAAGTGCTGAGCCTGTAAAGCTTGCTCTGTAAATCTCCAGGAAGTACTGATCCCCGTTCCTGAGCTACTGTGCACGTTCCAGCGTTGACCCATTTTTAACACACCCTTAGCTGCAGCAATTGGGCAGCTCCCTGTGTATGTCTGTAAGCTGTACAGTTCGTTTTACCTCACCTGCGTCAGCCCGCTGCGTATAAATAAAACTACCAATGAACCGTTTAACGCTCTGTAACTTTCTTTATTTAATTGAGTAACCTTTGTCGTTTCTCAGGGTCGAACGGATGAAGGGTGCCTTCTCCGGCTGCAGACATCTGGCCGGCGTGCATCGCGTCACACGAGCTGCGCTTGTTACGGCAGCAATAGGTCTGCGGCCTAATCTGCAAGATAATCCCTTCCGCTATGCCGGCTGCTTCTCAAGGGCCCAGGCTTTAGCACTTTTATTCCATCTTTCCTCAGACATCAATAATTCCAGCCGCAGATTGTTTCCGAGTGTTCAGGGATTTAGTGGCGGTTTTAATACCTATCAACATCACATGAGAACACCAGGCTGCGTGGAAGCAGACGGCCCCTGCAGAGGAGGCTTCTCGGCTGGGCTTGTAGGTCCAGGGCAGATGTGCTCATGTCTGGAGCCGTTCGGATGGCATTGGATTTATGATCACCCATGTTCAGCATGAAATGAAATGAAATGAAAAGGGTTCTTATAAAGCGCATGGCTACCCGGAGGCATCCCAGCGCTATAGCAGTAACCAAAGAGGGAGCACGCCTCTACGGGAAAAGCCAGGTCTTTAAATGTTTTCGAAACGCTTCGCTAGAATAAATAATTCAGTAATTCAGAGCAAAAATAAAGAATCCAGTAATTCAGAGTGCACAAACTCAACTAATCTTGAAGCCCTTAGGCCCCTAGCCTTTCCCACTGCAAACCCACTAGAAGGTCTGGCCGGTGCTAGTGCACTTCACTGAAAACAAGCCCTCTGCTGCTCGTTCATCCTGCAATCCAATCAGCCACTCCCGAAAGCAGCGACTGTTGGACCAGATGTCACACTGCCGTCTCTCAGAAACCGAAAAGTAGTGCTTGGACCCAACGTCACATAAACGGCTCAAAGAACACCCTATGCAATAGCCAGGTGGCCCCCAATGGCTGACTCCTAGTATGTCCACCCCAGCCTCTTTAAGGTCCACCAAGGCCCTCACATCAAATTGGAACTTATATTGCTCTCTGCAACCAAAATGTCCTTGAAGTACATATGTCGTATTGAAACAAAAACAGGACAAATCGTCAGAAAACCAGATATTGTCTTCTCCACAAACTCACCCCTAATAGTCATCTAACTTCCTCTACAGGCCACATGGACAGGAATATTAACAGGGAAAGGAAGGTATCTGTAGTCTTAGCGTTTGCTGTAAACTGTGCGGAGTTTCATGTCTTAGTGCTCACAAGCTCCTCTTCCTTCATCTAGGAAATAACATGTTGCAGATAAGGCGCAAGTCACACTTCCTGAATGAGCTATTCATCTGGCCAGAGGTCACACGAGATTTAGCATTTGTCATTAAAGTCTTTTTGGAATCCCACCCGTAGGAGTACACACCTTGTCCACAAACAGGTTGAAGAATAATTCTGCATCCTTCTTTCCGTCAGCTTTACTTAACTTATGCATTTTGTGTGTGAGTATATCAATTAATAACAACATAGCAACTCTCTTGGTCCAGCCACCTCCATGTACCTCTTGGCTTATTGGAGGGACCAGCCACCCTCATTCAAATCCTCCCAGCTCCTTTGTCTCACTCGCATCTCCTTGAGTTTGCTTCACTCGCATCACTGTCACAGCAGACCTTATCCCAGGGCTGTTTGGATTTGGAGACCACTCTGCCAGCTGACGAAAAAGCTGAGTTGCTGACCACCACCTTCACTTAAAAACATCTAAAAATCCTCCATCTTCGAACCCTCGCCACTTCAAGAAATCAAAACCCAAAGTGAATCGATTAAACGATTGGTTCAGTCTTGAATTAACAAATCTGAAACTGATGGTGAAGTCAAAGCACAGTGGAAAAAGTTTCAAGTAAATGAAGCCTGGGTCCACTGCTAGATTCACGTGAGAGGGTGCAGACACAGCAAAATAGATCCATTTCCTGTCCTTTGTCAACAGAGCAGTAAATTGTAAAATAGAACTGATAATGATTTACTGCAATATCACTGAACATAAACCACTCAAGAAGTTCCCTCTAGCATTTCCATCTCACTGCCAACTTATTTGAATCTAAGATCTCTAAACATGTGGATGCCATCAATGCTGACCAGAGTTCAGGGCAACGCTGACCCGATAAGATACAGGAGACAGACTAGTAGGCTCGTGGATAGTGGCTGCTCTCAGGGTTCAGAGCGCTGAAGGATCTTGAGCCCGTTGCCAGCCCAAGGGAGTCTGGCACACCTGCCCTACAGACAGGTACATACTGTTGAAGAATAATATTCCTTGTTACTCTACCAGATCCTTAAGTGTTGGCATATTCAATACATTTCCCTTCAGGACAACCGATAAAACGAATGGTGTTTAGCGTATATGTTTGGAGAACTGTATCCTATTTAAAACATTTATGGATCCACTTCTCCAAATCAGTTGAAGATGGTCAGGCTTGTATGCTGCGCTCACTCATTATGTGCAATATGCACCTGCTCCTCTTTCAGCATTGATTGGGTAATGGCTTTCTTTGCCCTTCCTACAGTTCTTTTATCGTTTCTTATTGATGAGGACTACCTAGGTTTTAAAGTGAGGAGCAGGACTAATTTGAAATTCTTATGCCTTGCTGTCATCGAATGTCTGACAGAATATCGACGGACAGAAAATCGACCTACAAAAATATCGACACAAAAATATCGATGTCAAAAATATCGAAGTCCTATCTACATAATGGTAAGTACAAAAATATCGAGAAAAAAAATATCGTTGTCAAAAATATCGATGTTAAAAATATCGTTTTTTTAAAATGTTTTAATAATAATGTAAAATTAAGTAAATAATACATATAAATAAAAGAAACAGTTAAAAATATTAAAACATGTTTAAAAAATAATAACTAATACATATAATGTTAATATAAATTAAACATGTACATATAAATTAATATATATACTTACTCCACATAGTGCAACAGTAGGGAAAGCGTTGGATAGCGTAGGTGTAAAAATCACTATTCCCACTCCAGTGAGTGCAACAGTAGGGAAAGCGTTGGATAGCGTAGGGGTAAAAATTACTATTCCCACTCCAGTGAGTGCAACAGTAGGGAAAGCGTTGGATAGCGTAGGGGTAAAAATTACTATTCCCACTCCAGTGAGTGCAACAGTAGGGAAAACGTTGGATAGCGTAGGGGTAAAAATTACTATTCCCACTCCAGGGAGTGCAACAGTAGGGAAAGCGTTGGATAGCGTAGGGGTTAAAATTACTATTCCCACTCCAGTGAGTGCAACAGTAGGGAAAGCGTTGGATAGCGTAGGGGTAATAATTACTATTCCCACTCCAGTGAGTGCAACAGTAGGGAAAGCATTGGATAGCGTAGGGGTTAAAATTACTATTCCCACTCCAGGGAGTGCAACAGTAGGGAAAGCGTTGGATAGCGTAAGGGTTAAAATTACTATTCCCACTCCAGGGAGTGCAACAGTAGGGAAAGCGTTGGATAGCGTAGGGGTTAAAATTACTATTCCCAACCCAGTGAGTGCAACAGTAGGGAAAGCGTTGGATAGCGTAGGGGTTAAAATTACTATTCCCACTTCAGTGAGTGCAACAGTAGGGAAAGTGTTGGATAGCGTAGGGGTTAAATTAACATACTTATTAATTAAATGAATTTTGTAAAATAAATAACATATTAAAAATTAATTAACAAAAAAATTAATAATAAATACCAATAAAATAAAATTAATATTTACTTAAATAACATTAAATTACTTCCCACCCTATACCCCCATAAACACACAACCCACTACACATAAAGAATAACACAATTAATTTACTTTTCAATTAATCAATTAATAAAAATGTATTAACAATGAATAAAAAATTAACAAATAAATTAATTATCAGTAACAATAAATAAAAAACAATAATAAATTAATTATAATTAATATAATTATAAATTAATCAATTAATAAAAATTAATTACCAATTAATAATTATTTAACAATACATTAATAATCAATAACAATAAATAAAAACATATTAATTAATTAATTATAATTAAATTACTTCCCACCCTATTCCCCTATAAACTCACAACCCGCTACACATAAAAATTAACATAATTATTTTAATTATCAATCAATTAATAAAAATTAATTACCAATTAATAATTAACAACGAATTAATAATCACTAACAATAAATAAAAACATTAATTAATTGATTATAATTAAATTACTTCCCACCCTATTCCCCTATAAACCCACAACCCGCTCTGATACTAAAACGCAAAATTTACTTTAAAAAATTACTAATTTCTAAACATTTATTACATATATTTAAAAATAAAAAAAATACATTACAAAAATGTTAAACATACATATAAAATACATATTAAAATACATTACACTAATATAAATATCGATATTATTAACAACGATATTTTTGCTAACGATATTACTTACTTCGATATTACTTACTTCGATATTAAAAAAACTATATTACTTACCTTAAGGTCGATATTCTGGTCACCGATATTCTTGACATCGATATTCTCTCCCTACGATATTAAAAACTCGATATTAGTGTAGGTCGATATAAAAAAATCGATATTTTGACTGCGTACCGCTGTCATCAGCACCATCGACACCATCTGCCCACCGTGAACAAATGTTGAATGCTTCCATCCAACAGGGAGCTGCACCGATAAGTAAACTTTATTTAAAATGCAAAACTATCTTCTTATCCTTAACAACCGGGTAACTACCACAGCTCCAGTTATCCATTTCCAGGCAGGATTCTGAAGGATGAAATCACATAGCGAGCAAAAAATCACATTGTGACAAATTAGTTTTGTCTGGACCAGCATGTATTCCTGTTCACTTCGGAACCTTGACGTGTCAAAAACCTGACAAGGTTCAGGTTTCAGTCAAGTCAAGGTGAAAAAGTCAACAGGAAAGATGCTCCTAGTTTCTTGATGATGACCACCTTTCAACCATGTTGTTTGTCACCTTCTTGATAGCTTATGATACTGTTGACAAATAAATATTGCAAAATCTCAGAATGGGGTGGACTAACAGAAGTGGTTTTGAACCAGATCTACTCCTTCCTATCTGACCACAGCCAACAGGTTGAAACGCAAAACCCAGGGTCCTCTGAAAAGGCCGTGCAGGGCGGGATTCAATAGACATCCAACCAAGCCTTCTACTATTCAATAATTACATGGGTCCTTTGGTCGAAATCATAATAAAATACATGCTGGTGAGACTCCAAATCCAGAACTTGGCCTTCACGTCACTAAGTGTTTCAGACACATCAGTTACTGGTCAAGGAAGTGCATAAATGTGCATTGAAATGGATCTTCTCTGTCTGCAGTTGAGTTACCAGTGAAACTCACAATAGTATTGCTCCTCACGGGCTCAGGCTAGTATAAAATGATGTATGGTGTCCCAAAAAGCAACTCTGCAGACTCAAAAGAATCCACCACCAAGCTGTGACACTCTGTCTTACCCTAAAAACCTCAAGCCATGTCCCCCCTTTCTTGAAGAAGATAATTAAGATTATAAGGCCTGCAGCCTTCACAGACGTTAGTTCCGCTCTGGCTCGAAATACTTTCAAAAGCTTGACACCCACTATATGGAAAGTCAGAAACTAAGATCAAACACTGCCAGGTGATCCAAATGCAAGAGAAACAAACAGTGAAAACAAACAACTGGAATGGTGTGGGTGCACTGTGCAGCATAGCTGCCATTAAGAAAAACCTGGGCCTGTGCCAGTAAAACCTTGCCCTGTCTGTTTACCCCTAGAACCTCATTTGCACCATTAAACCCTCCCCTACCTGAAAGGCTACCTCCAGGTGGAACAAAAGGGCACCCAAGAATATTGCACCATTAAGTGACCAGAAGGTGACATATGTGTTACTTTAGAAAACGCCCATATGTATTGTAAATGTATTTATATATTGTTTTACTACTCTTGGCAAAGCACTGAAGCGTTTTATCTCGGGCAGCATACAGCTCTGGAACCCAAGGCTAGTGTCTTTTTCCGTGGTCATTGCTGGTTATTGGGATTAGCCATGTGCCCTTAAGGCAACCATTCCATGCATTTCCTCGAGTTTCTATGCCTAGATTAAATTAATAGGAATAAGGTGTGATAATTAATGAGAGGTGGGTATGTGAATTAATTGTGGTATTAATAGATTAGCTGCAGAAGATTAGGTATTCCGTTGCAGGGCGAGACTTTTAACACCTTGACCGCGGCGTGAATTCCGCTGCGGTGCTGGTGATTTATTGAGTGGGCGGGGTTCGGACGGCCCCCGGCCGTCTTCCGCACACGCCCACTGTGACGCATGACGGCCAGGGGCCGTCATGCGCACCGAAGGGGTTAAAGGAGAGGTTGTGATCTTTTAAATAAGGTGTAAACAATTTGCAGAAGCACAACTATAAGAATTAAGGCAAACAACAATGTTAATTAGAGTAGCCCGTAGTCTGAGAGAGAAGGCATACAGAGGATGGAAATAAATGAGAGGTTCCTTTGGAAGAAAAGGAGAGGTAACAATTCAGAGTTTTAAGTCAATGTCAATTTTCATGGGTATACAAAGGATGTTTTTTTGAGATTGTGTGCAACAATTTGCGAATACAAAACTGTAGAAATTAACAACATTGTTTGCATGTGAGTTTTATACTGGGTACTTTTGATAAACTCTAGAATCGGGCAAACAGTTGATTCCCCGTGAAAGGCTACAGCTCGATCACTGCTTTAGCAAGAACATCTGATCAGCACAAGGCATGGTTGAACACATATGTAGAGGAAAATTGAAAGATTTAGGTTGCAGTCAGGGGTCAGGAAGTCATCGTACACGAGGATGATGCACCGCCTAAATCCGGAATTAATTAGTTATTAACCATAAGAGAAAACAAGCCAAATTTATTGAACCCCAAGCATTGCCCAATGTTAGAAATTGGGTTACTGGCTGACTGGGGTGTGAGCCCTGGTCAAACGGCAAACCCAATCCTAGTCCAGGGTAAGGCACAAGCAACCCCAAAATTAACATGTGCTCAACCCAGTGGTAGCTTGGCAAAGAGCAGTCAGGCTTAACTAGGAGGCAATGTGTAAAGTACTTGTGCAACACTTCAAAAAGTAAACTGAAAACACCACACAAAAAAAGAATCCCACAACAGGTTTGAAAAATATAGCTTAATTTAATAAATAAAACAAGACCAAAATGAAAAAATACAATTAGTAGAATCACAGATATTGTCTTTTAAAAATTTGGTTAAAAATAGCACTAAAAATCACAAAGCGCCAACTGTTATCTGGTTGCGCCGGACTGGGACAAATTAACAAGTTTGGGCTGATCGCGATGGATCGTGCGCCAGCTACAGGGACCCGGTTAGGCCCGCTGAACAAAGTTCTGTCAATCTTGGTTTGCGGAGAGTTGCAGGGATCTGCATCGAAGATGTGTTGTGCAGCCGAAGCAATGCGTCAGATCAGATGCGGCGAGGCTGCGATGCAAGGGCGTGTCTCGTTGTCGAGGATCCCGTTGATGGGGCTTGCGATGCGAAGTTCAGTATTGAGGATTCAGCGGGCAGTTGGGGCGATGCATTGGTTCCAATGAGCTGTGAGGCTTTGATGTGGAGTTCGGCATCAAGGCTGCCGTCGATGAGGAATGCGAGGGGCTGCACCAAGGATGCGTCGCGCATTGGCAGTTCCAAAGGCGTTGTGGGTCATGTCGGCGATGCGGGTCTTTGGACGGGTCTGATCCACTCAGCAGCGGAGATGCATCGGTTCTGCTAGGGGTTGCGTCATGCAGCAGAAGGGATGCATGTGTTCCGCTGGATCCACAGAGGCTGGTAAAGCACCTTAAACCCACTTCCATTGGTCCAGGACTGATTTGGAACCCTTTTGCAGGATAGATTCACAGATGGCAGGGTCCAGGTGCAGATGCAAGATAACAGGAAGCCGGTTATGTCCAGGAGGCTTCAGATCAGGAGGCCAGCCAACTAGCCCTTGGAGTCACTCTGGGTTCAAAAGATGAGGGTCAAGTCCTTCTCATCCAGGCAAGAGGGCAGCAGGTAGCAGGTCAGCACAGCAAAGCAGGAGTCCAGCAGAATGCAGTCCAGCAGAGTTGGAGTCCTTCAGCAGCACAGCAGTCCTCCTTCCTGGCAGAGTATCCACAGGTCCAGAAGTGTACTGAAGTGGTGGTGTCTAGGGTACCGCTTTATACACAGTTGTGCCTTTGAAGTGGAGAGAAGCTTCTGGAGGCATTTCCTTTGAAGTGGATGGATGCCCTGCCTTCCCTGGCCCCAGACTAACTACAGGGGGTATGCAGCCCTTTGTGTGGCAGCAGGACACAGCCTATTCAAGTGTAATTAGGGCTGTGCTCAGCTCACCCCCTGATATTCTGCCAGTGATGGCCCATCTAGGCACGCCTAAGTTCTCTATTGTGTGTGGCTGTCTAGGAGAAATTCACGAAGCCCAACTGCCAACTACACCCAGTCATGTGACCAGAGATAGGTGGCTGGTACCAAATGGCTAATGTAAGAAAATGCCAACTTTCTAAAATTAGAATTTTCAGAATTGTAATTTAGAAACCAACTTTACCATAAGTTGGGATTTTAAATTAAGGGTTCTAAAGACACCAAGCAAAACCAAAGGGGATGATGGACGGAGTGTTGAACATTGCAAGCACTCACCCCCAGTCAAGTGATCTGGGTTTAATCCATCATCATTCTTTAGCTCACTCCGCCACCCCAGTTCAGACATGGCCATATGCAAATCAGTCTGACCCTGTGCCTCATGGGAACAGTCCAGCCCGAACTGCCAAGCCATGTCTTCCCTGGACCAGAAATAAGCATCCTGGGACCGGTTTCTGGCTTACAGCCGTCATCAGCCAGGCTATCTTGAATCCAGTGGCAAAGTGAGCAAGGGACCCACGTCTGGGCATACCCTGCCAACTTAGGGCGAACATAGCAAAACCAAAGGGGATGATGGACGGAGTGTTGAACATTGCAAGCACTCACCCCCAGTCAAGTGATCTGGGTTTAATCCATCATCATTCTTTAGCTCACTCCGCCACCCCAGTTCAGACATGGCCATATGCAAATCAGTCTGACCCTGTGCCTCATGGGAACAGTCCAGCCCGAACTGCCAAGCCATGTCTTCCCTGGACCAGAAACAAGCATCCTGGGACCGGTTTCTGGCTTACAGCCGTCATCAGCCAGGCTATCTTGAATCCAGTGGCAAAGTGAGCAAGGGACCCACGTCTGGGCATACCTTGCAATGTTCAACACTCCGTCCATCATCCCCTTTGGTTTTGCTAAAGACACCAAACATGAACCAGTTTTGTCTTCCCATTTGGAAATTACACTTATAAAAAGTAATAAGGTAACTGCAATGAATCCTATGGGAGAGATAGGCCTTGCAGTAGTGAAAAACGAATGTAAGAGTTTTTCACTACCAGGACATTTAAAACTAAAACATACATGTCCTAGTTTTTAAATAAATTGCACCCTTGCCCTTAGGGCTGTCCAGGGCCTAACCTAGGGGTGACTTATATGTATTAAAAAAGAAGGTTTGGGCTTGGCAGAAGGTTTATTATGTCAGGTCGACATGGCAGGTTAAAACTGCACACACAGGCTCTGCAATGGCAGGCCTGAGATATGTTTAATGGACTACTTAAGTGGGTGGCACAATCAGTGTTACAGGCCCACTAGTAGCATTTAATTTACAGGCCCCGGGCACATGTAGTGCACTTTACTAGGGAATTATAAGTACATTAAATATGACAATTGGGCATAAGCCAATGTTACCATGTTTTGAGCACAGAGCACAAGCACTTTAGCACTGGTTAACAGTGGCAAAATACAGAGTCCTTAGGCCAGCAAAAACAAAGTAAGCAAAAACAGGAGGTCTGAAGGCAAAAAGTTAGGGAGAAACTACGTTAAGGATACCAGGTCTAACAACCAGGATATAATTATTGATAAAGACCTTGGTCAGCCGGGTGGTTTAGAGAGTAAAATCTCCTAGCGAAGTGCAGGACCCAGCTGGGAATGTGATCCTTATGGAGATGGCTAAGGGAGTAAAGGAGTTCGTTAACAACTTAAAAATTACCCCATTAACACAATCTGGAGGTATGGCTGGGGATGGAAGGGTATTGGCTCATTTACCAGGGTCCACTACGGACCTAACTTCCAAATCATCCACAATGATACCCTTGAAGGCGCCACAGCTAAATTTACTACACCCCAGATCCACCTCAGATCTAATGCGCAGTAACAATTTCTCAAAATCCTTCTAATCTAAAGTGCCGGACCTCCAAAATCAAAACTGACCTGTTGTAATCCAGATTCTAACTCTGGCAGCCAAATGGACTTTTGTCCACAATATCACTCTGAAGGCAAACGTGTCATTTTGAACCATGAAAAAATATTGATATTGTTATCCGCCTTTGATGATCTGAAAGGAGTCACTTCAGGGGATTTCTTGAGCATAGAATTCAAACAAAATCTATGCACCTAATATGATGTTACACATACAACATGGAGGTCTCTTGCAATTGCGAACTCAAATTGGTCACAGGGAAAATATTTTGCTGATTGGAGAATTATACTCAGAGCTGTTCAACAGGAGAAATATCCCTCTATCTTGAGAAACTTTTATTCGGTTTGCAGTGTACCCACCTCAATAAAAACTCCTCTTGGGGAAATTGTGGGAAAAGATTCAGTCATGGTCAATAATGAATTAAATACAGTGGATAATTTAAAGATAAAGGGAAGTCCATTGGCAAGAGAAGTTATTTTTCAATCAGGGGAAGTACGGCCAGCTTGGAAAACTCCTAGAGCGGCGCCTATCAGCCTCCAGCCCTCCTCCTAACGGCCACATTTTACTCAAGGATTTAAGCCCAGAAGAACTTAAAATATGCTCATGGATTATAGCAGGTTTGAATAGGCAGCTTAGAACAAACAGAGATGATCTGCTCAGCTTTTTGAATCCGTACCATATAATTTGCTTCCAGGAAACTGGGATGGATATTAAATTAGTGCTATCAAACGTTTGCGACTTTGACTGTCCTGCAACTAAATCCACTAGAGACAGATCAAGTGGAGGACTTGCAACGCTAGTAAGGAACGATCTAAAAGTTGATTATGAAAAAATTATTCAGATGTCAAAATACCTTATGGCTACCTCCTTTAGACTTACCAACAAAATTACCCTTACCGTGGTAATTATTTACATACCACTTAACTCTATAAAGGATAAGCATCAAACTCAACAATTTATATCAAAGATAGAAGCTCTCATAGACGACTTCCCATCAGACTTCCTTCTATTAACAGGAGACTTCAATGCAGGTAGAAGCCACTTGGGCCTTGAAGAGCAAGACGATCTCTACCATATTCCGCAGCAGGTTTTCAAGAAAGACAACATTTCTTATAGTGGAAAACATATTTATAACACACTATCGAACTTGGGTTTCAGACAATTGAACAACAGATTTAGTTCAGACCAACCTGTGGAATTTACATTTAGGTCTGGTGGTAACTCTGCAGTCACTGATTACACTCTGACTCACGAGTCAAATGTTCACATAAGCTTAGATTTTCAAATTATTAAAAGGCTTGAGAGCAACCATGATCCACAGAGCTTCTCTCTAGTCCTGAAATTAGTTTGTATAACAACGGCATAGAATAATAATATGGAACTGCACATTTTCAGTACATTTAACACAAACCTGGGCTGAAAACAGTGTTCTTGAAGGAATGAGAGTGATTCTTTATCTCCACAAAAAGAAAACTGGTGTGATAAATGGGAATTATTATGGTACAACAATTTTGCTCATATATCTTCAGCAGTCAACCGCAAAATGGGTGTTCAAACAAGCAATTCTATTGACGGACTGATTCTTAATGAAAAAAGATTTCTGAAAAAATAAGAGCTATGAAAAAGCTACATTTTTTATTGAACAGTGTGAGAAGATTAAAGCAAGAGTATAAAAAGAGAACCCATCAAATTACATTAAAACACTGGGTGGACAGTTGGCTAGCCTTACTGATGGCAATCAAAACTGGGAAAAACCACAAATTCTGGTCAATAATACAGCATTTTAGCAACAACAGTGAACAGGGCAGGTACTGCCCAGTACTGAGTATCTGCACTTCTCTCATTTTAAAGGGAGAGTACCTGCACGTCTCATTACTGTTGCAAAACATTTGATGGTAGAGTACCAGCACTTCTCATTAGCAACCAAGAATTTTAAATAGTGAGTACCTGTGCTTCTAAATTTCCATTTAAAGCACTGACAGTGAGTATCTTATGACATGCAGTAAATGGGAACCCTTTTATTATCTCTTTTGGTGGTAGTCCAGCTTTGATGATGACTTTGCCTATAGATGAGGATTTTGAGCCTTTCATTCTTTCTGCTAAAGTCATAGAATCATTTAGAAGGAAGAGTTGAGACTCACGGGCCGCTGACTCTAACGGCATACCAATAACAGTCATTAAATCAGACCCGAAAGAAACTAGTCATGTTGCTAATTTTCAACCAAACAATTTTTCACTGTCAAGTTCTACCGACTTCGAAAGGCTCCTATATCCAATCGATATATATAAAAAAGGCCCAGAATTAGAACCATCAGCCATCGGCTCATTGCTTTTTTAGACGCCGAAGGCAAGTTATTTGCCAAGCACCTTCATTCATTTTATTAGCCGTACCTGAGGGAGGTAAACATCTCCCAGTTAATCAAACTGGTTTTAGACCCAACTGTTCCACCACAGATATGTGTTTTAACTGCTTTAATTCATCGTAAACTAAAATGAAAAAGAACTAATTTATTTGTCCATTTTGCGGCTTTCTCAACCGCTTTCGATACGGTTTTAAGACATAGGCTCTGCTAAAGATGTCTCAATGGGGACTTGACCGTGCACTCCTACATTTATTAATTGAACTCCACACGGATACTTGGATCCAAGTGAAACTATCTCGGGCCCAAAGATTAACTCCAAGGATTAAAACCTACAATGGGCTTAAACAAGGCTGTATTTTGGCACCTTTGCTATTTGCACTTTATGTTGCTGATATATGTCCCAAATATTTAAATCGGGAGGCAGTGATCCTCAAAAATGTGGCAATAAGATAACTTCACATTTAGTTTATTCAGATGATCTTGTTTTAATCTCAACGGCCAAGAATGGCCTTCAAAAATAGCTAAATCATCTCAGTGGATATAACTACAAGAATGGAATATTTATTGTTTACACTAAAGTAAAAATAATGTCATTCGATAACACTAAGGGGCCGATTCCCATCTCGGCCGGTAGCTCACCGAACGGGATTTGCCCAGGAAAAATAGGAGCCGTGCGGGTTTTCTCCGACCGACTCGTACAGCTGTCCGAACGAGCTAGTACGATGCGAGCGTACGCGTTGTTTCCGACCGACTCGTATCCGGATCCCAACCGCACCGACCGACTCATACGGACACGAATCGCACCACGCAATGGAGACGTTCTCCGACCGAGCGAGTACGATGGACGCGTCGGACAGCCGGATCGAGTCGGAGCGTCCGGCTCGAAAAAGCTCCCGGAGCCGTACTTGGGGGGTCCGTGCCGGACCCCCCTGCACCCATAGCCGTATGAGGCGAACACAGGGGGGACCCAAGGGTCCCCCCTAAACATGCATGTACGGTGCGAGTTGCACCGACGCGTACACACTGTAGGGGGTGCACTTGTTTGCGTCGTACCCATTGAGTCAATGGGAGCCCATGTACGCGTTGTACGACCGGCTCCCATTGACTTCAATGGGAGTCCGACCGAATCGATTCCGGCAGCATGCGGCCGCATCGTACTCGCTCGGTCGGACTGTAGGAGTCCGGCTCGGTCGGAAATCTCTCCGGATCCGGCTCGGTCGGAGAGTTTTCCGACCCAGATCGGAATCGGCCCCTAAGTCTAGATTTTCCAGGCAATTGGACAAGGGAATTGAACAGGTCATGTAATATACATATATAGGAGTCACCTCTGCAGTCGCGGCTCGCAATACTCGCGGGTGGGGGAGGTCGCGCGGGGGTAAAAGAAAACTTACCTGACCGGGTCCCGCGCCACCTTTGGGCCTGGCAGCTGATTCCTCATAGTCGTGCAGAAGGTGTGCAGGCCCCTCCGGATAGGCTCTGTATCTCACCCTCCCTCTCCTTTAATTCCAGTTATCTGTGCTCGATCGCTGTGCACCTGTGCGCCTCTCAGAGGCTCCAGCGGTGTAATACTTCCTGCTCAGCATTCAGCAAGGCATGCACACCCTTGATGGATCAATTCCTTCTTTCATCGCAGCGCCTTTGTGCACGTTTGCGGCATAACTGCGCAAGAGATTGAATAAAATATGATTCCAGAAAAAATAACTAAATGTCCGAGGCGAGAAGGAGGTGCGGGTACGTGACGCAGTTTGATGCCTTTTTTGAGGCCTTAATAGGTTCTTGCATGCCCTACGCCTAAGCGGCACTATTTAACATACCTTCCTGTTTTCGAGATACGCAAGCTGGTCACAGGTTAAGAAGTGAAGGTCAATGTGGTGCTGATGTTCTGGCCTGTGCCTCTGAGAAGGTATAAGCTAGCATTTAGCCATACGCCAGGCTTTCCACTGCGAGCAATCCCGTATCCTCGGCAGCGCCAGATTGACAGGAAAGTAATGAGAAAGCACGCCTGGGCCGGGTCCCGCGCCGCCTCTGCTCCTGAACAGGAACAGGCATGCTCCCTCCTCTCCTGTAAGCCAATCACAACGCTGCAATGGCAGCGTTGTGATTGGTGCGGAGTCGGGGACAGCGCCCAGCCGGGCACCTGTAGGGAGGCCATTTTCTCTATGTAGGCTGCATGCAGCCTACATAGAGAAAATGTTGAGTGCGCATGACTGCTTTGGTCAGCCCCAGGGCCGACCAAAGCAGTCAGGGTACTCAGAGTGGTGCAAGCCACTCCTCCCCGACCCACCCACCTGCCCGCCCCCAACCGGGCATACCCCTGCCTTCTGCTTTCTCGCAGCGCGAGAAGCAGAAAATAAAATGGTATTTAAAATACCATTTTATTTTCTGCTTCTCGCACTGCGAGAAAGCAGTGGGGCGGCGCTCCTCCGCCCTAATGGAGGAGCCGCCCCTGCACCTATGACACAAAACTAAAATGGTCGTCACATTTGGAGCGCATCTGGAATAGACTGATATCAACAGCAAGAGCCACTGCACGCTTTTCATATGTACATGGGGGGTGGGCTGCTAAGGGCTCGACTGTAACTGTGCGAGGTCTTAAACATTATTTAAATTAAAATCTTATGACAAATGTTTAATCTACGATCTTCAACACCAGATGCTATGTTTGATTACAATTGAGATTTACTCAGCTCACTATTTTAATTTACATGAATGTAGGTAATTATTTATGTGGATGTCAGAATGCATCATCGTACAGCCTAAAGGGTCTAATCAGAGAAGATCTGGGGATATATCCAGGTGAACGAGCAGTAGCAATGGATACTGAAGGAAAGCTTTTACCAGGAAATCATCAGCTTCCCACAATAAAAACCTTAGTGGTTATCACCTAGGTGACCTGTAAGCTGTTAATTTAAAAGAAGATGAAAATGGGATATGAAAGTGATTCATTTAGTTGTCATAACCAAGTATACGTTTTCTCAGTACACATATGCAACTTTTACAAATAAGAGGCAACTTTATTTAGACTCCAACTTAAGTATGTGGGCAAAAAAAGACTTTTTATGCTTTAGGCTTTTACAAATCCCACTGCTGCAGTTTGAGGGATCCTGGAACAAGACTAGGGAAAACAACAGTCAATGTTCCTTGTGTAACTTATTTCCTGAAACTGTGGATCACATCCTTTGCTATGTCCTTTGGTACAGGACTTGAAAAACAAATTCCTGAAAGTGGATGCAAGGACACTTAAAGACACCACTCAGTTCTGTTTTTGACTGGAACTGTAACAAATCCATTGGGTGCTTAACCAAATTTGTTTCATTGGTGAAGTTGCATTTTAAGGCTTGGTTGAAATAACTTACTCTGGGTTTTTGATTTTAAGCATATGAATTTTAATTGGCAGTTGACGACTGATAATATCTTTTTTATATTTTTAGAATGAATTATATTGTTTTATTATCTACGGTATTGTATTGATTTTTAATATATATTATGCAATAAACTTTAACCTACCTACTTTTATCAATTCCTTAAGCCTTGCTAGCATAGGGCTAGTTCTTCCTGAGCACTGCTATTTGGTAGATTGTAGGGAGAAATGGTGGGATTGTATTTTCTGTTCAAGGTGAGGAGGTTTCTAGGCCAGGCCTTTTTCATATTTTTACACGTTTATTGCAAGATGGCTTGAAAAATGAATGTGTTCCTAAAGTTACGTTTTGTAGGACCCCTTATTTGCTTCTTTTCTTTTCATTCAGTTAGCCTGGAAACAAACGCTTGCTTGTGTACTTAACATCTTTTCGGTTAGTGCTGTCTGAAGTAAACAGTAGCCCAGTGCAGTCATTCAGGTGGGGACCACATGTGAAGGTCAGTAGGGCGGCATGCGTCCCCCGGGCCGTACTTTGAGTACCACGGTGCTAAGGCATGCCACAGGCTCTTTCAGGAACCTGAAGTCTACTAGTCAATGGGAGAGCTTGGACCCAGAAGTCTACTAGTCAATGGGAGAGCTTGGACCCAGAAGTCTACTAGTCAATGGGAGAGCTTGGACCCAGAAATCCACTAGTCAATGGGAGAGCTTGGACCCAGAAGTCTACTAGTCAATGGGAGAGCTTGGACCCAGAAGTCTACTAGTCAATGGGAGAGCTTGGACCCAGAAATCCTTCCCCAACTTTTTTGTTCCAAACTGTGGGTGTGCCGCTGAGAGCCTACAGGTCCCCCTGCTCCCACTTAGCATGTGCGAATGACTCACACTCTCAGCATAACACATGCACAATACTTTCCATATGGCAGCTGGAAAACGTGCAAGGACACTTGGTTACTGATAACATTAATAAAATATGGACATTCAATAAAACAGAAAACACCACACCCCAGCAGCCAACACACTTTAAGTATATTGATTATTTCACTTTTCAGCCTCCCTCAAATAGAAACTGGAAATACACCGGCGTGGGTCATGAATACTGAGTTAGGAAGATAGTTATACCTTAATATCGTAGCCAAATATCACCAAGGTACTTAGATGCGGAATTAAGACTAATAAATCTACACTTCCCCATATATACAATTAATTTTGGATGGTTTTGTCCAGGACATTTTGGCTGCAATATTAGGGTATAATGATATTTCCTACTCTATATTTTGTACTACCGCCAAATACCCCACAAGAGTACGCTGTTTAGATCAGGGATCTTCAAACTGTTCTGTAATAATATGTACTTATGTGCCGTAAATATCATCCAAAGCTACTAAGAACTACTACTGTGCTAACTGTAGTCTGAACTGTGACCAGAGTAAACAAGATTACATTAGTGGCCACCCTATGCAAGATTACCAGCAATGGTCACCTCAGTGCATCAGGCAGTTGCCAGCCGTAATATCAAAAAAACATTATCCACTTGGAATGCTTCTACATAGGTAATACATAACAGCCATAGCTACAAAGGGCCCTGCACCAATAATATGTCATGTCTTCCCAACTCAGCGTGATTCATCACTCAAATATCCACTTTTAACATATTTTGGAAATTCAACCATTTTTCTCCAAATATCAGTTTATGATTTCTGACAATACATATATTTTAATCTTGAGTACATGTTTTGTAATTCTTGTATACATATACAAGTTCAATCAAGCAAAAGCTTTGAACTTAGTAGGTTGGACTGCACATATGAGAGATGCCTTCAGGCAGCAGGAGAAAACCAGTAGCTCACGAGCCACTCCTTGAAGAAGTCTGTTTTAGATTGATGTAAGCAAAGTCATTTTGTGCAAAGGCATTAAAGATCCCCTCCGATCTCCCTCGGCTGCCGCCAGATTTGCCAATGCTGTCTTGCACGGTAAAGTTCTGAGAAGCGATTTGCACACTGGTGTTTGATTTCAGAACATGTCCTATATGGCTTCCCATAGCTGGCCGCTGTTACCGTGCCTACGTTTTCACTGCCCTTGTTTGTGCTCTGCATACCTGTTGATGCCATGCATCAAATAGATACTGTCTGCGAGGGAGAATATTTTGGCCGCAGAGGAACTACTTGTCCCAGTTGTCATCATGCCTGGAGGCGCCAGCGTCCTGCCAACAACCTGTTGCACCTGAAAGGGTGAGGAGCCGAAACCCCCCTGAGCGCTTATAGCGCCGCAACAACCCAACTGCGCAGGAGACTATGGTGGCCGCAGGGGCACCACTAGTCCCAGATGCCATTGCATCTGGAGTTGCCAGGGTCCTGCCAACAACCCGCTGCACTAGAAAGGGAGAGAGCCTTAACCCTCTGAGCGCTTATAGCACCGCAACAACTCTGCTGTTTGGGAGACTATTTTGGCCGCAGTGGGACTACTAGTCCCAGTTGTCATCGTACCTGGAGGTGCCAGCGTCCCACCAAAAACCTGCTGCACCTGAAAAGGGGAAGGAGCCTTAAACCCCTGAGCGCATATAGCGCTGCAAAAACCCCGCTGTGCAGAAGATTATTTTGGCCACTGGGGGACTACTAGTCCCAGTTGTCAATTCGCCTGGAGGCGCCAACAATCCGATGTACCTGAAAGGGGGAAGAGCCTTAACCCCGAGCACTTACAGTGCTGCAACAACCCCGCTGCGCAGGAGGCTATTGTGGCCGCAGGGAGACCATTAGTCCCAGTTGTAATTGCGTCTGGAGGCTTCAGCGTCCCGCCAACAACCCGCTGCACCTGAAAAGGAGAGGAGCCTTAACCCTCGAGAGCTTATAGCTTTGCAACAAATCTGAACAAATGATCAGCACGCCATAAATAGTATATTCAAACAATAACTACGGCTATGTCGCCAAGTTCCGCCTTAAGCTCTGATTCTAAATTTAATGCACAGACTCCATTTCAGTTTTCTTAAAATATTCCTTTTATTCACATCTTCTTTCTCTTCTTAGAGTAAAAACAATTCATAACAAGTACCCAAAAAAGATCGCCAACGCGTTTTGTCTCTTACATGAGACTTATTCAGGGCTCATTAGTTGGATTTGTTGGGAACAATCGAAGCACTCATCAACCAGTTCGATCTTTCAATTTTTCCTGGGTTCGACTTCCCTCCTCATTCAATATCCTTGTCCGTATTCGGCGTGTTACCATCAATGTTATCCAAGCAGTCGAAAGGCAAACCTACCCTGCTGCATGGGCCGTGCCCAGGCGGCCCCGTCTGAGCTCATCAGCATTTGGAGGAGGCAGGGCTGAGCCACCCCTCTTTGGCGTGCTTTAGGAGGTATTCCTTTACATTTTCCATTGTATCTTTTTTAATTTGTGACTGCTGTGTGATCTAACATGTTTGGCAAGATGGGCAAAAGGAAGGCCATCGGAAGCCCTTCTACTTCTACTCTCCCCATAAAAAATGCTTCAACCGATAAGATGCTACAGAGGACCCTGGGGGTAATAAGCCCAGAAATGGAACTTACGGAAAGGAGACCCTCCTTCCATTCAGGCCTGGAAAGCCTAAATACAGCTCTTTTGCGCCTGTGCTATCACCAACTGTTTTTGCTTCTTCAAATAGTGGCTCTGTGCTCGATACTGCGTTCATTGTTATTAAAGCCCCCAGTTATCTGAGGAGGTCGAATGACCTAGGCAGGTGGCTCGTAATAAAACTATGGAGGCCGCTAACCAAACCTGTTCTCATCCTTTGTCATCCAGCCAGGTGCAGTTGCCATTATTGTCTATAGAGAGTTTGGAGGGAGTTCTCATGGATAGTACAATTAATAGAGGATTGCATCATCAAAGTTAAGGAGTTCCTTCTAGAAGAGCTCCTGCTCCTCTCTGCTCGCTTGGAAGAAATTGAGCATGAACTGTTAGCCATTAAGCAGCTGCAGGTTCCCCGGTGCCATGTACACATTTGGCTTCTAGGGAAAAACAGGGTCAAGCAACTGGGCAATGTAACTCCTCTAATAGATCAGTGCCAATTACATCAACAAGGCCTGCAACTACCAGATTTCTCCCTGATCTCACTATCCAGAACCCTGAGCGGACATGCCCTGATTGGCCTCCCTTGCTCTCCCCTCCACAACTTGGAGAGTCTTTGAGTCATACTGAGTGGTCTAATCCCTCTGGAGCCCCTATTCCTTATAAGCCTTGGCTGAGTGGATTCCCATTAAGTCACAGAAAACCTGTGGTGAACCTCCCTCCAGCCTCCTGTCCTTATGTGGTGATTTTAACTGGAGTTCTCTGACTGTGTATAGAACAGAGGGAGTAGCATGAAGAACTCTTTAACAAAACACTGGACTGGCTTGTTCGGCA
The DNA here is from genome assembly GCA_963921515.1 of Calotriton arnoldi. Classification (NCBI taxonomy): domain Eukaryota; kingdom Metazoa; phylum Chordata; class Amphibia; order Caudata; family Salamandridae; genus Calotriton; species Calotriton arnoldi. The sequence continues at coordinate 163,343 of CAWUFW010001555.1, forward strand.
CAGGGACTGTCCTCTCTCCTTGGCAAACAATATACTATTGACTCGTAGGGTGGGTTGGATTGGGTCTGGGCAGGTGGATCGCTGCGGTGATTGTGACATTGTTCATTTTAGATCTGCACTACTGGTGCAGACCCTGCTCATAGGACACGTAAACAAACCGGTAGCCAGGAGTAACATTGAGTTACTGCCCTTAGGCTATTTTTATAAGCCTTGTTCCCAACCCCAGTCGGCTTCAAACTGGCAGCCACGAAGGGCTTGTCATCCTCTAATGTTTGCCCGGGCTAACCCCATGTGTAGTGCTGATGTTTTTAAAGTCCCAACTTCAAATTGATATGACATCCTAGCAGGTGTAGATTGACTCGACAGGGCTACCAATTCCGCATCCCTTAACGCTAGTTTAACGAGGACTGGTACCACAGGCTCCAACTTAAAGGAGTCAGGAAGGGAATCAGCAGATTATTTCAATCTATAGAATGGCCCAAGCTAAACTTCATCGGGGTGGGTCAGCGAATTAAATGTAGGATTGGTCTGTATCACTCTTTATCACTCAGGATTCTCATTGTGATGTTGTAAAATCCAATAAAATTATGATGACTCTTTGGTTGCTGTGTTACAGATGTAGATTTATTGTTGATTTGAAGTCATAGGATAAATAGACACAGCATATAATAAAGATAGTAGAATCAAGTAAAGTTCCAATAAAGGCCCCACCGGGAGCAGCTGCCCTGCTGCTCAGCCTCCAAGATAACTGACAGTACACTTAAACATACACAGATAGAACTAAGGATGACATCATAGAGACAGGCTGAGCAGCAGAGTACAAGAGACTAAGAAAGGACAAGAAAGAGAGAAGAGCAGGGAGAAGCAGGATACAACACACCTTCCCCCTTTAAACGGAAAGTTGAAGAAGATAAAAGAGGAGAGCAGAAGAGTAGATAATGGAACAACATAAAACGCACAGAAATAAACACCCTCTTCAGAATGGTGGAGAGAAGAGGTGAGGGCGAGGGTACCAAGATTGTACCAACACCATGAGCTAACAAGAATAAAAGTGGTTATGGTAAACCATGAAAAATGGAACTGAACACCTCAATGAAGATTTGAGCAATAAAGGTTCAGTACCGACAATCATAAATAAAATCTGAACACCTCTAACAAATAGAGCACATAAGGTGGTTCATTTAGTATGACAATAAACTGAGCCCCTGCGGCTCCTCACAGCAAGTATTTGAACCCCTCTAACAAATAGAGCACAATAAAGTGGTTCATTTAAATTGAAAATAAACTGAGCCCCTGCGGCTCCTCACAGCAAGTATTTGAACCCCTCTAACAAATAGAGCACAATAAAGTGGTTCATTTAAATTGAAAATAAACTGAGCCCCTGCGGCTCCTCACAGCAAGTATTTGAACCCCTCTAACAAATAGAGCACAATAAAGTGGTTCATCTGAAATTGACAATAAACTGAGCCCTTGCGGCTCCTCACAGCATGTATTTGAACTCCTCTAACAAATAGAGCACATAAAGTGGTTCATTTAGAATGACAATAAAACTGAGCCCTTACAGCCCATCACCGATAAGCATAACTAGAACGGAGCACCTCAATAGGTATTGAGCAAATAAATGGCTCCAACAAATGTAGCAGAATTAAAATTCCTACAACTAACCACCAGAATAAATATAATGGAGCACCTCAATGAAAATTTGAGCATGAAAATGGCTCCGCACAAGAACGCATTAAAATCAACTCCTCACAAGAAAATTCAAAATAGGAACACTTAAAAAACAATTGAGTAGTAAGTATAGCAGAATAAGATAAACGTTGAGCACCTCAATCAATATTGAGCATGTAAGTGGCTCACTACTGTAATATGGTGAACCGAGCATTTCCAGCACCATCACAGAAACACTGAAAACAGACAAAGCAATAACTCGCATAATGTAACACATAATGAGCAATGCAGGCTAACATTTGGTAAATGGATATTCCCTGCATGACGAAAATACTATACAGAACACACTAGTACTGCATACCAAAGCGTAAACAGAATACAAAAATAAACACACTCTGTAACTGAGTTAATATGCAAGATGCTGACACAAGTTCTTAAACATAACAAATTAAAATAATAAATGTAGTCACCGTTGTCTGATTTTCGGAGGCAGCTTCCTCCTTGACTTGTAGACTGAAGTGAGAATGGGAACACCGATAATCTTTTCCTTAACATGCAGCCACCCAAAGTAGAGAATTTGGAAGCACAAAGTTGAAATGCCAACCAGGTTTGTCGCATGCGTTCTCCTTTGGCAACACGAGTGACTACATGCTTGGAAAAGTTAGACTCACCACCCCGAACCTCAGTGATTCCAGTCTTCACAGCGTCCCTGTGGTAAAACTCTGCCTCCTTCAACTGCCAGCCGTTTGTGCACACCTTGTGACCCATACCTCATCAAACTCCAATACTTCTTCAGAGTCGAGAGGCAACAGCACAGAAGAACAAGGATGAGTGCCCGGCCAATCGGCTAAAGAGTAAACTTAGTGCTGAAATAACAAAATGGCGGCACGTTGATCTTACGCTTGCCGGGTGGCTCCAGGTACGCTTATGCTGCAAGTCGTCCAAAGGCAGCAATGAGATCTGCTTAGCAACGACAAGAAACGTCACATAAGACTCTCCAGCTGATCCAGTTGAAGAGGTGAGCAGCGCGTGCCTAGTTTAAACTTTTGAATGTCTGCGCGGCAGTTTTTCTTTTAAACTACACAGCATGCCTTTAACATTAATTTCCAAAGTTAGGCTCACCCCGATAAAAATCAATGTGACAACACTCCACCGATCTCACAGCAGGGCACCTCAAAATATGAGTCCTCTTGTAAGTCGTGACTAGATGGGGTAGTGGAAGAAAGTCTATTAAAAGTTGCTGAATTCTTAAACGTTGGGACACATCTATCTTCAAACGGTCCTCAGTTTCACCAAACTCTGCATCATTAAATCAACGTAACTGCTCACCAGAAGTGTGGGTTTTCCTCAGCACACTTACAAACGGCTCACTGGGGTGTGTTGCATCAAACACTTCAGCAAACTGCAAAAGATCCAAACTGGTAATATTGAATCCCTAATCTTCAACTCAGTAGCATGTGTAGAGAAATCATCCAATCCATGCAATGTCCATCGCTCAAAACATCAAATGAGTAGATAGTTAGTAAGGTAGCAGGTTTAAACAAATTCCCAGAGCTTACTTCAGTAGGCTGTCTGTTGTTGTAGACACCGGTGGGGCATCCAAGGCGTTGGGAATCAGGCTTAGCTAGTTTCTCTTAGTTTCTTTTGTAATTTCTTCTCTTTACGCGTGGTTTCTTGTGATAGCAATTGTTTATGAAAAAATGCAATAAAAACAAATTTAAAAAGAAATGTAATCAAATAACACCAGCGAAATCTAGTGGGGGCCCTGTAAATACCATATTAACCAGAGGCAAGAGAGATAGCACTACCTCTCCCCAGAAACCTGAAGTAACAGTAATGGTTTATCTCCCCATCACCTGATGACAAGGTTCATGTTATCAGTGCCATAGCTCCATCCATCAAGTTGTTATCATAGAATATAGCAGGCCTATCCTCCAAATTACCCTGCCCAGAATGGTGCTATTTTATCGATCAGTATGACCTCGGAATCTTTCAAGAGACTTGGTCAGTAAAGCCCTTTTCCCGCACAAGTTTTGTTAACTTCTGTCAGGAAGTTGTAACTACCGGGAAAGGTAGGCAATCTAGGGGATTAACGGCCTGGGTCAGAACTACTCTAGCATGTACAATCAAGAAGAATAAGATGGGCTCCCCAGATATATTGAGCATTAGCCTGACAATTTCCCCACATGTAGACTACTACATATATAATGTGGATTGTAGATATGTGGGCAACAAAACAGAGTCCCTGGTTATAGATCTTCTGAATTCACATCTAGATGCAGTCCCCTTTTACGGTGATGAAAATTGTGGGGGGCGACTTTATTTGCCAAATTTAACCATTGGATGTAAACGGTGAGGCCCTTAAAATAGAAGAGGACAGTGTATGGTCGATTCTGGGTCTGACAATCCCACCCATCAAGAAATGGTCACCCTTGGCAGTCCAACTAAATGCATTCACCCTTAACCAGGGACTATGAGCTTGCAATCGTAGAACAATCTCCTCCAAAGAAGGAAACTATACATTCAACTGTATATATAACATAGTCTCATTGACTATATAATGTTGGATGTAAGGCTATGGCCGTACATGATTGTAATATCTCGCTGAGATAGTGATAACAATGCCATTGCCATCGCCCTCATGATACCAATCCATTATTTATTTAATAACAGTGTGGAGCCATTCAATAGAAGGCTTAGGACATCTAATAATAGGCATAGTATTAAATGGAGCACTAAGATTCACTCCAAAGAGTCTTTCGGGAGATTTACAAGCTTGTAGTCGATGCTATAGGGGGTTTGCTACTGCTGGATCTGTTGTGGGATCGATGGGCGTCTCTGGACAAGGTTTGTACCATACATATGCAGATGCTCCAAATGCTAAGGAACCATTTTTATATAGAGACAATCAGACAGTAGAAAGGAAGGGTCCTTCCTCTTGGTTTACCAAACAATGTAGAGGTGGTAGGATAGCACTTGCTGGCGCAATAAAGAAACACAACAGATTGCAGATTCAAGTCACCAGAGGGGCCCATAAAAACACCATTATTGAGGCTAAAAGAGAATGAGAGCAAGGAAGATGGGAGGGTCTGTTGGTTGCAGCCAGAAGGAGAGATTATCGCTTCTTCTGGAATATAGAGTCTACTGGAAGTAAAGGTGGTTGTTGCCTCATAGAAAGCAGTATTTCAGCAAGCGATTGGATTGCCCACTTCTTTAGTTTGTACTCCCAGTTGGGAGCTCTAAAGGACCCCCAAAGTAATCTGGTAGAGTCGCTGACAACATGGCAATACTGTGAAGGTAGAGTGGCCGTGCCGTTTAACCCAATGACAGCGCTGCACGGGTCTAGCGAACAAAGCGATCAACATGATATCTCGTAACTATCAGCCTTTGAAATAAGTAAGCCTATTAAGAAAACTATCCCCAATAAAGCACCAGGGTTCAATAAGATGCCAGGGGATTTATTTCTAGATTAAACAGGTATTTGGAGTACCTTCTTTTTTTGGTAGTATTTTTTATATAGTGCGAACTAGACCTGAAGGTATCAGAGCGCTTTATACGAGCACCAGTTGCATTACAGAAGGACAAGTTCATTTTTTGCTAGGCATGGGGAGATTTAGTGATTTGCCCAGAATCACCGGATGTTGAGCGTCCCTGCCGGGACTTGAACCCGGTTCCCCAGCTTCAAGGTCGACCACCCTAGCCATTAGGCCCCATCCTCTCCCCCTTTGCAGTGGTTTTTAATGCTGTTATGAAAAGGGCACCCATCCTGCCTACATGGGCTGGGGCAGAAATTATCGCCATATTTCAAAAGGACTCCCAAAATCTTCCAACCAATTATAGGTCCAAAAGCCTTATAGATAGCTCCCAAAAGTTGTTTAGCAGGATAATCCTGGATGGACTTCAGGAATGGCTAGTCACAAAAGAAATCTGGACTCCTTTGCAAGCGGGCTTTCGAGAATGTACTAGTATGATTGACCAGGTGTTTCGGCTCCAGTTATCATACTGGAAAACAGTTACCCTAGGTGGTCGTCTTTATGTGGTATTTGTGGATCTGCGTTCCACATTTGACTTAGTGCCATGACTTTCTCTCTAGCAGGTACTCTCTGAAATGGGGGGGATCCCCAAGTACCTGCTGGACATCATGATTAGACTCCATGATAATAACTTTGAGCAAGTCAGATGCGGCCAACTCTGCAAACTGTCTGATCCATTCCTGTTAATAGAGGAGTCAGGCTGGGTTGTGTTCTTGCCACCACACTGTTGCCATTGTATATCAATGATTTAGTATCTTATTTGAACCAATGTGATAATGATGCACCACGCATGGCAAACATTAGGGTTCCCACTACACTATTGCTTTGTAAATTACCCATGGCCTTAAAAAACGATTAGATCGATTAAAATGTTTTTGTAAGCAGAGGAGTCTGGAGATCAATGTAGGGAAAACAAAGTATATGATCCTAAACCCCTGTCATTTCACTAGATCTAATCCCTTGTTAAAAGGGATCCCATTGGAGCGGGTGCACACTTTGAACACCTCGAATGGCACATTCACATAACCCAGCGTAGGCTCAAATTGGAACAAACAAACGGGGAATAGTAAAAACACTCAGAGGCTCACAGTTTTGCCCCATCTCTCTCGCAATCTAGAGTTACAATCACTCGGCCCTAGAAGCAGCTCTGTATGGTGAAGAATTGTGGGGCCAAAGGGATGTGACTGCTCTAGTAACAGCTGAAAATCGATTTATACACCAACTGACCAGTCTTGCTATTAGTACCCCCTGTACTCCCCATCAGATTAGATCTATGACTTAGAGTAATCTCTGATAAGAAAGGAGTGAGACCTATCTTACATTGGAGAAGAATTTAGGCTACCCCTGAACTGTGCTCCTGCCGCCTGGGTCTACAAGGTATATTACATATCCCTGGCGCATGTAACATACTCTGGCGAAGATATGTAAAAGCAGTCCTTGTAAAGATTGGGAGCGAGAGCCTTTGGATCACCCCAAGTGATGCTGGTGCGACCTCCAAGTTGTCTATTAAGTCTATATATTGACAACACAAAAAGAGACTTCCATCTGGCCAGACAAACCCTGGTACTTTAACTGGTGCTTTTCTCATATGGAAGAATTCTTTCTTGGAAGAACTGTTCCTGGATGAGATAGAAACTGCAACAGCCAGGAGGTTGTTCCTCCAGTTTCGCTGCAGGACACTGCCCCTTCATTCTTTCACTGCAAAATGGGCACGAGATCCCAGGGCGGTAGATTGGCAGTGCCCCTCCTGTGGCGAAACTAAAGAAACGCTTGAGCGTGCCTTCTTCTTCTGGCTGACTTATATGAGCAGTGTGAAGAATTGGATATTACCACTGTGCCGTAATCTAGGTGTTCGGGAGCATAAAGAGGTACTGAGAATCCTGAAATCAGATACAAGGCAGCTGGGAGTCTTTGCAATCTCTCGATTCGCGATGTCCATGTGCAGAGTCAGACGGAGATTGAGTACTGACTTAGGAAACTAAGGTAGCGGCGCCACATTGTATTGTGTAAAATCTTAATGCTACTGACTTCAACATTCTATAGTCTATAGTGCAATTTTACACCTGCTATGAATCCTGTAACAATGTTATATTTGTTTTAATGAAATTAAATAGTTACAGATGTTTTTATGGTTTTTATGTCCATTCTAGATCGCATATATTTATTCTCATTCTATATGAATATAATGTTTTATATGTGCTTTTATGGCTATTGTACCGAAATAAAGCTTTGAATGATGATGATAGTGAGATTTTGAGCAAGAGATTAAAAAACACACAAGGGTGAAGAAGGAGGAAGAGAAAGACGGAAAACCTGCGACAATGGTAGAATGAAAGACTGGGGCAAAAGGGCAGGAAGTGTCTGGTGGTGGATTACAGAGGTACAGGGTGGAATCAAGAAAACACAGTCTTGGCATTCAGCAAGGTGACATGCAGTAACTCCAGCCAGGAGCTTCAGAGCCAAACTTTGGGCCCTGGCACTTATTCTTCTACAATAGAAGCACTGCTGCTGCCCCCCCCCTTGCCCTCCGAGCAGAGTGTATTATGGCCAGGTACAGCCGAGTCCCCCTCCTCCCTTAACTCCCGCCCTTGGGGGGTGGCCCCATTTCTCTGTGCCCAAGCTGCTCACCGCCCATCCTCCCCCAAGGCAAACAATTTCATCAATACCTATTTTGGGGATCAAGGGTCGTAAACCCTGGCCGTATTTATTACATAACAATAATCAAACATTAATATATTTACATTATGTACACAATACGCAGAAAGTCCGGTCCGTTACATTGATAGGTACAGTATGTCCTTTGGCTAACCTTAACCTGTTTCTAATACATAGCCATTCCTATCCTAAGCTAATCATTCAACAACATAACATTATCTTTCTGCGTATCCCTGTTTGAGCCTACGGCAAGGTCAATGACTGGCCCCAGATCCTGATCAAGCTATGTCCCAAACTCCTACCGGAGTGACCTTGCACAGGGGGCCCAGTTCACCGGGAGGATACCTCACACCCGCGCACCCCCTACGCCCAGAAGATTATCTCCATAAGGGGCCCGTGCAGTTATGCGCAGCTTACTTGCGCCCTTGTGCGCGTGCGGGGTGGCCAACCAGCCTACCGGAAGCGTAACACCCCTCCCCCGCACCCTTCCAGCCTACCTACTGTAACTGCCCCTGGAGTTCCATGAGAGGCCATCTGTCCCCCCCTCGGGCGTCCCCATTTTACAATGGCGATGCCCGCTAAGGACCGTAAGTTTATGCTCACCAATCATGACCTTACCGCCACAGGCCAGCATAGTTGCCCGACTATCTGGCCTCCCCCCTCTGCCCTTCTGAAGGTCATGCCCTGTTCCGTGACCCTACTAACCAGGCAAGAAGGTTTTTCATGAACAGCTCACTACCCAGCTTGGAAAGGTGCACGCCATCCTGTAGGAAGTACTGCTCCCCCTAATGCACCCCAATGCGCTATCGTCTGCAATTTTGAGATCTGAATAGTCTATCAATCCGGTTATTGACTCTTAACTGAATGGTTCAAGGCCTACACGGACTCACCCCCCCTCCACTGAAATCTTGGAATCATAAGTGACCATACCAGTATAGCCCCAGGGCATCTCTTGGCCAACCATCCCACTTCAGTGATCAATGCTTCCACTACCCCTTTTCTACCCAGATGTACCAAGTCGTTCCCCCCAGATGCAGAATAAAGACCTTTGGGGAGAGTCCGCTCGCAGCCCAGCAGACCTACCACCATATTTCTGAGTTGGCCAAAGCGCCAGCCCCCCTGCCCATGAAAAGAGACCCTAGAACCAGCCTGCCTTGCTCTAAGCTCGTAGTTGCCTGTAAGAACAAATTGTTGCAACCCTTTCACATAGGAGTGGCCAATGACCCATACGTCGTTTGCTCCCTGTTCCCAAGCGGGTACCTGGTCTACCGTAGATGTTGACAGACGACGAGCCGCTGCAAGTGTCCCTCCCGCGTGACAGGATGTAGAGACTGGCGTGGGCGAGGCTTAGTTGACCGGCGGACGCCGGCTAGCTCCCCTCATTGCGGGACAGGACGTGGAAACTGCAGAGAAGTGAGACAAGACAGGTGAAGAAGGAGGAAGAGAAAGACAGAAAACCTGCGACAATGGTAGAATGAAAGACTGGGGCAAAAGGGCAGGAAGTGTCTGGTGGTGGATTACAGAGGCATAGGGTGGAATCAAGACAACACAGCCTTGGCATTGGGCAAGGTGACATTCAGTAACTCCAGCCAGGAGCTTCGGAGCCAAACTTTGGGCCCTGACACTTATTCTTCTACAACAGAAGCACTGCCGCTGCCCCCCCTTGCCCTCCGAGCAGAGTGTATTAAGCCGCGCTCGGTGCTGCTGCGCCTTCAGCAGCCTCCTAACCCTCTTAACCTGCCGTCCTCACACCCCAGGCTCCTCAGCCGTTTATGAGTTTTCCGTGTGAAATAATATTGCAGGTCTTATCACACTCTAAGTAGATCATATCTTCTTGATGCTCTGCCCTTCCTGGCAACAAGATGAGATCAGGCTGGCATCGCCCCGGGGGCCTCTGGCTGGTGCACAGCCCTCCGGTGGCCCAGGGCTGGCTTACAGTGACGCTGTGGACCCACACACCAGCACTGGGGTTGTGTTCTCGCAAGCCCTGCATCTTCCTCCTCCAAACCTGCAGTGTGTGTAGGGGTGAGAAGTGTGTGAGGCGGTCTGCTTTAGCATATGTGCACATACTGCTCCGACCTGTTTTTACCTGCTATGTGCTTGACTTTTATTGTCCTGCTCCTCGGGGTGTTTGTGTGTAGGGTGGGAGTGGAGGGGGGGGTGGGGATCTGGACCACGGACAGTCCATATGCCTTCCAGATAATGCACACAATAACATGGTTTTGGCTTTGCCCCTTACCCTGTTCTCCATTTATAGTAATCACAGATTGTGATATGCAACCATGCTATGCATTCAATGCTTTAAGTGGGATAAAAGAGGTGGAAGGGGGATTCTAAAATTGGTATGGCCAAAGAAGCGTAACTAGGAATCGTGTCCAAGATGTGTGGCCTATGTAATTCAGGCCATGGGTTAAAATATCCAAACTAAATTCTATGCTTTACACAGCATGCTTCCTGGCCAGAAACAGAAAACTCAAACATGTGACGGCAATTAACACATAAATCTCAAAGAAACCAGACCTATTGGCTTTGCCAATGCTTGTTAACTGCATCAGATAAATGAATAACAATGATTTTGTTGTTACGATGACCAGACATACCAGATTTGCCGTAACAGTCTTATTTTTTGGTACCATCTGTCCCAGCAGATTTCAATATATTTAGCACATAGCCTGGTTTTTAGAGAGGGTCAACTGAACACCGAGGGATGCAAGTTTCACATATTCCAGTGCAGAATTAATTAGCAGCTCCAGCAGAACACAACTTAGTTAACACAGATGAAACTGTGTCTAAAATGTTCATCAACTCCTCTTAGTGCACTTCGTCTGTTTTCAATTGTTGGTAAGCGCTGTCGTTTCAGTCATTCTGTGCCCCTCAGTTGATGCAAAATTGTAGTCCTACGTCTATGTTTGTAGAATATCCTGGCTTTTGGTTTTCAAAATCTGATCACTCTATTTGTAGTAAATATTTAGAATTAAAAGTGTTTCCATTCTGAAAATAAGACGCTGTAAATTAAACATTCCTAAGGCCTGTGGAAGTGGTAGAGGCCTTTGGGGTGTCTGACACTCCTGTTCTCCCCTTGATGCAAATTAGCTCTGCATTCTCTGTTAGACACTTCCCACATCTTTCTCAAATCCTCCATCTTCATATCTCACACTTTCCCACAAATACAAATGGCATGTATGTGTCCATCGTTCTGCAGAGATGCCAAGAAATGGATTGGCATGCAGTCTGAGCTTGATTTTGATCCACTGACAAGCGCTGTTAGAAATCCACACTGCCTTCACTCTCGACAACCTGAACTCAGCCAGTGACTCAGTACACAGGATGCACCATACAAGGGTCATATTTTGCATGAATAAAAACTGTAGAAACATAGCATATTGGCACAAGCATTGGCAAAGTCAATAGCTCTCGTGAGAGCTATTGGCTTTTTCAATATGTTTTAGTCATGTTGTACAGCAACACAGCTGCTGTACAGCATGGGTAAAAGTTAACATAAAAAGTACTTATTTCTGGCAGGAGGATGTGGCGGGAAGGGGCAAGCAATGACTGGGGGAGGACGGCAGGGTTACGGGCAAGTAATAATGGGGGAGGTGGATGGTGGAAGCATCGACAAGGAAGGGGCAGGGGGAGGGGTGAAGAGATTGAGCAACAACACAGGAGGGGGTGAGGGACTGGGCAAGCAACAACGACAGGGCAACAATGCGGGAGAAGAGATGGGAGCAGGGCAAGCATCGATGCAGAGCAGGAGAGGCCAACGACACGAGGGACAAGGGGGCAAGGAACAGGAAGGAACGGGAAGGATGGGAGGGAGGGGGCCTGCAAGAATATGCACACTTATGGAGTATTATAAGTAAAAGAAAAAAGGAGCCCGGGACCAAAAGTGCGAGCAGTGGGACACTCACTGAGCACAGAAGCAGTACTTGGGCCATGTTCCGTGAGAGGGACAAATACATAAACAGGAAGTGAAGCTGGCACAAGCTAATCAAAGAGAAATAATGAAATGAGAGTGACATGAAGTCAACCAATGTTAGGTAATCTCTCTAAGCCCCCTGTAAACTAACAAAATGTCTTGCAAGCAGAGTGCATTCACTGTCTCAGGCAAGACCTATAAAGCACATACTCCTGGGGAATGCCAGATGAAGCAAAACTTGTGAAATGTAAATGGGGTTTGCATGCATCTTTGACATGGAATACATTAAGGTTTTTACAGTCATAGTTGAGAAATTGATCAGTGTTTTGTTCGTAAAGGTAAGGACATGAAAATAGAGCCAGATAACTGACCTGTTTCAAAGTTTTTTTCATTTACTGCCAGGACCAGGCCTGACAAGACCTACCCCACTTAACACCCTGCCTGCAATGCTTAATTTGAATTGGTGGTTGCAGTAGAGGCCACCAGCACTCAGTTTTGGGGACCAGCACATATTTTCCCTCTTCAGACATTTCCAGAGAGTAAGAAAGGGGAAAACACACAAAGTGGAAAGACAGAAGAGAAAGATGGAAAAAAACATCACATAAGGTGAAGTAGGAACCTGTAAGAGTAAGATAAAGGGACAGAGGGTGCCTGGCAGAGGATTAAAGAGGCCAAGGTGGATTCAAGGCTAGGCAACCTTGATATTCGGCATGCTGACTTTTATTAGCACTGGCCCCGGGCTTCCTAGTAGAGCTTTGGGAGCCAGCACTTATTCTATTACAAATTAAGCACTGCAGGCTGTCTGTAAGTACTGGGCAGAGGACTCTCCTGTTCCCCTTGCAACACCATGAGGTCATGGCTTATCGCCATTGCATGTGTGCAACATCCATTTGTTCCCAAAGGCATAGCCCCAGATCATGCCTTGCTTGCAGGTATTGTATTCTATTGCAACATCTATATAGTGGTTGCTACCCCATCTGAGACGCGGAAGTAATTGCCTATATGGGCAGCAAGGTAGAGCATATAGGGTGTGTGGCTGGAAATGTGTTGTCTTTGTTTTTGATCCTATGTGGAAAGATTTTCCATGTTATGTGTGATGACCATGTTATGGAATGCAGGGCTCTGAAGTTTAGTGGATGAAGACGTTTGAGAGACATATTTTTGGTTTTCAGTAAGCTGGCAGCTTGGAGCAGTTCTGCAGGTATCTTTATGGTATTTCTTATCATTATAGTCTATTTAGCTGGTTACTGCACTTGGTTATCCAATCAGATATATTGTTTCAATTTTCTAGTCCTGAGCAGGCATGTTTGAAGAGAGAAGTGGTGAGGAGATCTCCTGGGATGGACTTTTTACTATCATCCCATATCCGAATGTCATTGCGAGATGGAAAGAAACGGTCAGAGTAAGTAGCTTGTTAGACCTGCAGTGGTGGACTAGATTAGAGTCTTCCAGTTGGCCAGCAATTTTTCATTGGATAGAAGATCTCTTCAGTTATTCATGCCTGTTCAGCTGGATTATGGGCTGGTACAGTACTGGGTGATGGATGTGACCTGTAGCAAATATGTCTTATGTGACTGTAAGAGGAGTTGTTGTGCATCCTGCATGAGCTACAATTAGCTGCCAACTAGAGTGGTTTTAAATTAGTATTGGCGTGGGCCAGAAGAGTTATATATTAATAAACAATACTATATAATTCCAAGGATAGCCATAGGTCAGCCCTTCATAACTAACCTGGATATAAAAGGTAGAGTGCGGGTTAGGCTGTTCCATATCTGTAGGCTGCACACTGTAGGTTGTACTGGAAGGTGTGATTATCATTCTGGGTTCTATTATAGGAATGTGGGATAATGAAATGGCGAGTCCGTTAACTTTTTTTTTTTTTACATATTTTATTGAGTTTGAAATTTAACTAAACAACACTGCCGAAAAGGCAAAATAATAATAGTACAAACGATAAAGCAAGATCAAAAGAACATACCTGCCCATCAGACCCCCACCCCCTCTGCATTTATTGTCATACGTAGAAATGTCCTGAAGGCCACATTGGCCATCACACCCGGCCCTGGTTACTGTCCCCCGACCCCCCTGAAAGCTCTATTTTATCCTGAAGCGTGTGGTGAACGGGACGAACAGGTGCCAGGACTACACCCCTACAATCCGCCCATCTCTTCCATATTTTGGGGTGTTTGTGAGGGCAACCTCTTGCCTTGCAGACTTCTATCTCTAGACCCATACAGGGGACATAACCCACTTCCACACTACCAGCGTTGGGGGCACCTCTACCTTCCACTCTTTGGCTATATGGGGACTAGCGAGGGTCAACCCCAGGTACAGAACGGACGATATATATCTATTCCCACCTAGGTCATCTGTGAGATGTAGGAGGGCTATCTTCGGGTCTCTCTAGATCTGCCAGGATAGAACCTCACTCAGGCATACCAACACTCCCCATCAGAATCTGCCCAAATGCAGGGCACCTCCACACCATGTGGGGTAATGTGCCCCCTTCTGCACCACACAGGCAGGAGGCAATCCCCCTGTCGGAGGGAGGGTCGGAAATGAAAGCTAGGAGGCCGGATAGGTTGCGTGATGTTAAGAGATTTTTATTGGTCGTATGGGATGGCTGAAGGTAGAGAACAGAATTAACGCCGGTGGGTGGGTTGAGGCCAATACAGTCCGTCAGTAGGTGGGGATGTTTGTCTGTACGTTCGGTGGCTTTGCCTTCGGAATCTTGAATTCTCCTTCTCTTCGGTGGCTCCCCAGGATACTCAAAGGGATGACAAGAAACAAAGAGTGGCGGTAAGTTTTCCGGTCTTTAACCTTTTGGCACTGTGACACTCTTCACCATTCCCGGTGCAGATAGTGCTGTACAATGGTCGATGGTGGTGAGACACGTGAGGGAAGGGGTAACGGGTTTGGGATAGGTCGTGAGGGGGGAGGGGATAATGAGAGTTCACTTTCTTCAAAGTGCAAGGTTGGTCCGGTTTACCAACAATGGTCAGGCACTCGCCCTTACTGGTGCTCCCACCATAAAGAAATGTCAGGGCCTAAGCAGCGTACAAACAATAAACTTTTAAGGGAAAGGACTCCCCAAGGTGAAAGCAAATTGCCTTAAAAGAAAAGAAGCGGGACTGTTCTGCCACTAGCAGACGTCCGCCCCGGCTCCCGTGTCCGTATCCCTCCTTCCCCCCTGTTCTCCCTGTCTCTATTTACTCACCGCCAAGGCTGTAACTCTCCTGAGTCACGGCGGCAAACTCGTGTCTCCCGGGGTATCCACCAGTCCTCACTCCACGTCTCTGGTTCCTCGGTGGCGGCGGCGTCTTCTCTCCTCGGGGCTTCCGCTTCCAGCTCTCCTCGCCTCCCCGATGTCCAGAGATCTTCCTGCTTTTCTCCCTCCTCGGCGTCCGTGGCTGTGCTGTCTCCGTCCTCGACAGCTTCCTCCTTCGCCCCGTTCTCTCGCGAGAGGTCCTTTTTCCACGCCTCTCCCGGCCCTGATTGGACGTTGTCCCTCGTGAACTCCGCGTCGTCCTGTAGAGGAGAGGGGGTGAGGAAGTTGTTAACCCTGTGGATGCCGGACGTTATTCTCTCCGCGACCGAGGGTCGAACATCACGGTAGGCATTACGGGGTCCCCATCCGGGCTTTTCCTGGCATTCCCCTACCCTAACTTTCCTGCCAGCAGGATACCGTTCAAGTGGATACCTAGAGAGGTAATCGGCATTAGTTTGGTCCTTGCCTTTTCTGTGATGGGTGGTGAAATGGAACGGCTGGAGGGCCAGAAACCATCGTAAGATGCGGTCATTGTGTCCCTTGTTTCTGGCAAGCCATTCCAAAGGAGCGTGGTCTGTATATAGTATGAATTCCTTACCCTCCAAGTAATACTTCAACGATTCCACAGCCCATTTAATAGCCAAGGCCTCCTTTTCTATAACGGCATACTTGCTTTCTCTGGGGAACAGCTTTCTACTGATGTAGAGTACAGGCTTCTCTTGGCCTTTTGAGTCCTCTTGTGACAGAACTGCCCCCAACCCTTTCTCCGAGGCGTCGGTCTGTAATATAAATGGCCGGTTGTAGTCAGGACTTAGGAGGACCGGCTTAGTAGTGAGGAGGGTTTTTAGGTGTATAAAGGCCTGTTGTACACTGTGGGAGGGATTCCTCAGGTTTTTCTCTGTATGTGCGTCTTTTTTCAAGAGATCGGTCAAGGGGGCTGCTACTTCCGAAAAGTCCGGAATGAATCTCCTGTAGTATCCTAATATACCCAGGAAAGCCCGGAGATCCCGGCGTGTTGTGGGGAATGGCAGCTGCGATATTGCGGCTACTTTCTCTTCTTGTGGTTTGATAAACCCTTCTCCTAGAAGATAACCAAGGTATTTTACTGACCGGGCGGTCAGATGGCTTTTGGCCGGGTTTATGGTGAGTCCCCCTTCTTCCAGTGCCTGAATGGTTTTTTCTAGGTGGACCAAGTGGAGGTCCCAGGTATCGCTGTAGATAACAATATCATCTATATATGCTGAGGCGTATTCCTGGTGCGGCTCCAGGATCAGATTCATTAGGTGCTGAAAAGTGGCTGGTGCCCCATGCAGACCGAAGGGTAGCATCTTGAAGTGGAACAGCCCTCCCGGGGTGGAGAAAGCGGTTTTTTCCTTGTCGCACTCTCTAAGGGGTACCTGCCAGTACCCCTTGCACAGGTCCAGGGTGCTGATATATTTGGCCTTCCCTAGCTTTTCGATCATCTCGTCAACGCGGGGTAAAGGGTATGCATCGAAACGAGAGATCTTATTGACTTCCCTAAAATCAATGCAAAAGCGAATGGAACCATCAGGCTTAGGCACGAGCACTATTGGGGAATTCCATTCACTTTTGGAAGGCTCAATAATGCCCATTTTCAACATTTGTTGGACCTCTGCCTTGATAGCCCCTCTTCTGGCCTCAGGTATTCGGTATGGTCTTAATCGCACCTTCTTCCCTGGTTCAGTGTGAATGGCATGATGGATTAGGGTGGTTTTTCCCGGTGTTAGGGAAAACACCCTCTCCAGGGGCGTCAGCCTACTTCTCAGTTCTTCTTGTTGGAAAGAGGGTAGATCGTGATCTATGCTTTGTTTAAACAGGGGGTCACAACTATCCGGTGTAGCCATAAAGACCGGTCTGGGTCCTTCCCATTTTTTCAGGAGATTTATATGGTAGATCTGGGTGTTTCTTTTCTCTTTGGGGTCTAGCTCTAGTCGGTACGTCACCGGGGTTATTTGTGCAAGGACCCTAAAGGGGCCCTGCCATTGTCCCAACATTTTATGCTCATACGTAGGCCTCATAACCAGCACAAAATCATCAATATGCAATGTTCGCTCCTTGGTCTTTTTGTCATACTGTCTTTTTTGCTGTTCTTGGGCCTGTTCCAGATGGGTTTTTACTATGTTTCGGATTTTGTACAGTCTGGTTTTCAACCCCAGGACATACTCTGGCAGTGGTCTCGCCCCCTCGGGTACCTCTTCCCATTCCTCCTTTATCATATCTAGAAGGGTACGGGGCTGCCTTCCGTACAATAACTCAAATGGTGAATAACCGGTGTTCTTTTGCTGTTTACAGCGAAGAGCGAAAAGAGCCAGGGGTAACATTTCGTCCCATTTCCGAGCCTCTAACTCGAGCAACTTTTTCAAGGTGGTTTTTAATGTCGCGTTATACCTTTCACATAGACCATCTGTCTGAGGATGATATGCGGCTGTTCTGATCTGTTTTATTTTCAGCTGTTGACACACTTGTTTCATTAGGTTCGACACAAAAGGAGTACCTTGGTCTGTTATGATTTCTTTGGGGAATCCGACTCTGGAAAAGATATTAATCATGGCCTTTGCTATCTGAGTAGCGTTTGGTTGTCTTAAGGCTACTGCTTCCGGGAACCGTGTGGCATAATCTACTAAAACCAAGGCATATCTGCACCCACTACGGGAGGGAAGAAGAGGACCAATGATGTCCATCCCTATCCGGGAGAACGGTTCCTCGATCACCGGAAGGGGGTGTAGAGGTACCCGTAGGGGCATAACCCTGCTGTTCTTCTGACAGATGCTGCATTCTCTACAATATTTCCGGACCTGATGGTACACCCCCGGCCAATAAAAGTTTTCAAGGATGGCCTTCTCGGTTTTTTCTCCCCCGAAATGGCCACCTAGGAGATGGCTATGGGCTAGATACAAGACTTTCTCGCGGTGTGACTGTGGTACTAATAATTGGGGATTCGCCTCTTTCCCTCCTTTCCTATACAACAGACCCTTGTTCCTGAAGAACTGGGGACCTACGAGGTCGAGGTCTTCCTGTTCTGAAGACCTGTTCCATGCTTCCTGCAACGTGGGGTCCTCTCTTTGGGCTACCCTAAAGCCCTGATCGTGTTCCCATACCTTGGTGGTGGCAGTCTGAGTTAGGGAGACAGGGACCCCCTGACGCTTCTCGTTTCTTCTCTGTTTCTTGCTTTTTCGGGACTTCCCTGGGCACAGTTCATAATCAGGTATTCGGGAAAAGGGTGCGGTTTGTCCCCATTCTTCTTCTTCGGGTATTGTTTCCAAGATCAGTTGACTCATGTGGGGATAGTCTGTCCCTAGTACGAAGGGCTCCGGGAGCTGGGGAATCAGCCCCACTTTGAGGGGAACAGGGTCAATATCAGGGACGTGTTGGACGTATACCTCGGTGGTGTTATAGGGCTTCTGGTCCCCGTGTACACATTGGATAGTTACTATGCCTTTCCCTGACTTTACCCCCCCTGGGATGACCTGTGGCTGAATAACGCTCTGGAGGCATCCGGTGTCTATGAGGGCTCCCCTTTGTTCCCCATTCACCCTCACTATTCTATGGTAGGGGCGAGCCCCACGAGGAACAGTGTTACAAACGAAAGACCGAGTGAGCCCGATTTCCATGGGTTCCTCTTTTTGGGGACAGACGCGTGCAATATGTCCATGTGCACCACAGTGAAAGCATTGAGGACCCATGGGCGCTGGCTGTCGAAAGGAAGGTGGGGGTGGTCCAGGTAACAGAGTCACAGTTTCTGGTTTTCTCCCAGGAGGTGGTCTAGGTACCCGAGGATTGGTGTTCCCCCCTCCATATTTCCACTGTCCTTCGTCCCTCCCTTTTTGAATTTCTTGTGCTCGATTGTACGCGCTTGCTATCTCCACTGCCTTCACCAGAGTGAGATCGGTGTGCTGCCTGACCCATCGTTGAATAGGGGGGTGGAGGGATGTCAGGTATTGTTCGAGGTACACTTTCTCCATGATCTCCTCTTTCGTAGACTGTTCGGGTTTTAACCAGCGGTCCGTCATGTCTCGTACCCTATAATACAGTGCCCGTGGAGTCTCTTGGGGCCCTTCCCTAATCTGGCGCAACCGGATCCTATAGGTCTCATGATCTAGACCCATGCGTTCAAGAATAGTCCTTTTGATGTCAGGATAGGGGGTGACCCCAAGGGGGTTTGCGGCCTGATAGGCGGCTTGAAGTTCACCGGAGAGAAGGGGGCCCAGATACTGGCCCCATTTATCATCTGGCCATGCGGCCACTCGGGACATCCGCTCAAAGTTAGCGAAGAAGAAATCTGGATCCTCCCCGCTGACATACTTTTGTAACACGACTGAGGGGAGGGCAGGATGTCCCCGCTGTTGTGTAAGGGTTTCGGCCAGTCGAGTAATCACGGTTTCCTGAGTCTGGCTCTGCTCTGTGAGGGACTTGTGGAGTTTCTCGCGGTCTTCTTCTGCTACTGCGAGGAACTTCTCCATGACTTGTCCTAGTTTCTCCTGGTTGTCGGCCATTTTCTTCAAAGCGGCCTCCATTTCCGACGATCCTACTTCTGTCACCACTTGTCGGAGGGAGGGTCGGAAATGAAAGCTAGGAGGCCGGATAGGTTGCGTGATGTTAAGAGATTTTTATTGGTCGTATGGGATGGCTGAAGGTAGAGAACAGAATTAACGCCGGTGGGTGGGTAGAGGCCAATACAGTCCGTCAGTAGGTGGGGATGTTTGTCTGTATGTTCGGTGGCTTTGCCTTCGGAATCTTGAATTCTCCTTCTCTTCGGTGGCTCCCCAGGATACTCAAAGGGATGACAAGAAACAAAGTTTGGCGGTAAGTTTTCCGGTCTTTAACCTTTTGGCACTGTGACACACTTCACCATTCCCGGTGCAGATAGTGCTGTACAATGGTCGATGGTGGTGAGACACGTGAGGGAAGGGGTAACGGGTTTGGGATAGGTCGTGAGGGGGGAAGGGGATAATGAGAGTTCACTTTCTTCAAAGTGCAAGGTTGGTCCGGTTTACCAACAATGGTCAGGCACTCGCCCTTACTGGTGCTCCCACCATAAAGAAATGTCAGGGCCTAAGCAGCGTACAAACAATAAACTTTTAAGGGAAAGGACTCCCCAAGGTGAAAGCAAATTGCCTTAAAAGAAAAGAAGCAGGACTGTTCTGCCACTAGCAGACGTCCGCCCCGGCTCCCGTGTCCGTATCCCTCCTTCCCCCCTGTTCTCCCTGTCTCTATTTACTCACCGCCAAGGCTGTAACTCTCCTGAGTCACGGCGGCAAACTCGTGTCTCCCGGGGGTATCCACCAGTCCTCACTCCACGTCTCTGGTTCCTCGGTGGCGGCGGCGTCTTCTCTCCTCGGGGCTTCCGCTTCCAGCTCTCCTCGCCTCCCCGATGTCCAGAGATCTTCCTGCTTTTCTCCCTCCTCGGCGTCCGTGGCTGTGCTGTCTCCGTCCTCGACAGCTTCCTCCTTCGCCCCGTTCTCTCACGAGAGGTCCTTTTTCCACGCCTCTCCCGGCCCTGATTGGACGTTGTCCCTCGTGAACTCCGCGTCGTCCTGTAGAGGAGAGGGGGTGAGGAAGTTGTTAACCCTGTGGATGCCGGACGTTATTCTCTCCGCGACCGAGGGTCGAACATCACGGTAGGCATTACGGGGTCCCCATCCGGGCTTTTCCTGACACCCCCCCATTCGCCACAGCCAATGGCAAGTAAAATACACTCTATGTAGATATTTAAATTGGATTAATCAGAGCCTGGCCACTATGGCCACCTCCCGGGGTGTGCCCAGGACCTCCTTCCATTCATTGTTCTCTAACTCCCCAACATCCGCCTCCCATGCCGCTCGACATGGGCCAAATGGGTCTGGAAATTAGTGTTTGATACATTTTTGCTACTTTATGGTCCCCCAGGTCTCCTAATAGAAGTTTGCCCTCCAACTGATTAAATTTGGGGAGTGTAGTCAGTGTGTCAATGTGCGGGGAGAGTGTGTGACGGAGCTGTAGGTCTGTGGAATTGGCTGCGATGGAGCTGATATTCCGTCTGCAGGGTTTGGTATGATTTGAGGACTGTATCTTGCATAGCATCCCTCAGGTAGATATCCCTATGAAGTCCCATTTCCGGAACCCCACTAGTGCGGCCACCTGTGGTAGCATGCTCCACTGCCACAGTGGCATCTGCTCTGTCAGTTTGCCCCACCATTTCAGTCGTCGAAGTGAGGAACGCCATAGGTTCAGTACCAACTGTGTTACCAGGGAAAGGCTATCCCCCCGGCACCCACCATACAAATACACGGCTAGTGGGGAGTCCCCCATTGCCCACTTGTCTAGGGCATTTGCCAGTGTGTCATACCACCAATCGTTTATGATGAAGAGGTGTGCTGCCATGTAATAGGATTTGATATCTACAGCAGTGATACCGCCACAGTAGGGGAACTGAAAGCACATGTTAAGTGCGATGTGGGGTGTGTCCCTTGTCCATAGGGATGAATTAAGGATGGGATTCAATTTGGTGAACCATCGTCGCGGGATAGGAGTATGGACACTTCTGCAGTTGGTAAAGAAATTTGGGTAGAGTTGCCATCTTAAAGATGGCTGACCGCCCGGCAAGGACAAGGGGAGCACCGTCCAGATTTTTATGTCCTCTCCAAGGCGGGTCAGGATCAGCTCTACATTAAATGCCCATGCCGCTTTCTCGTCTGGGGATACAAAGATGCCCAGGTATTTGAATCTGTTGGTGGCTATTCTCAAGCCTGATGCCCACTCAAGACTCAGGGGGTCAGTGCCCAGTGCGAATACTGTGGATTTTGATGTGTTCATGTAAAGACCAGAGGTCTCTCTGACTATCTGCATAATCTGGTGTCCCGTGGAGCCCGGTGCTGTAAGGAAAAAGAGGACATCATCAGCATATAATGTTGTCCTATCTGACAGCCCTTCGAAACCCCGCACTTGAGCGTCCATCCTGACCCACACAGCCAACAGCCCTGGCCATGGCCAGAGCAAACAGAGGGGGGCAGCCCTAATTTATGCCCTGCTGTATGAGGAATGATTCTCATCCGGCCCCGGCCACCCATACTGACGCCGGTAAATCTGTATATAATAGGCAGAGGTAAGCAATGAATTGTGGGCCAAAGTTAAGGTGCCAGAGGAGTAAGAATAAATATTCCCAACTCAAGGAATCAAACTCTTTGTCGATATCCACCAGAAAGAATGTCGCTGGCTCGCCCAGTCTTTCTGCCAATGTCATCACTTTATAGACACGCCGAATGTTGTGGTGGGTTGGTCTGTGGGTCATAAATCCCGCTTGATCAGGGTGGACATATGGTATCAGACTACTGGCTAATGCCTTCGCCAATATCTTGATCTCCAAGCTGAGTAACAAAATTGGGTGGTAGGAGGAAGGGTCATCCGTTGGCCGGCACGGCTTAGTGAAAACTTCGATCTCTGCATGGCGCCAGTCCGGTGGCACAATGATGAGGCATTTAGGTCTGTCACCACGAGCGAGAGCTCCTCCCCGGTGAGTTCACTGTCCAGCTGCCCACGGACCATGGGGGAGAGGACCTTGAGCAGCAGGGCATGTACAAATTCCTCTAGTTGTGTTCTGGTCAATAGCTCTCTCACAGCATAAACCTTCCCGAGATGGGAAGCAAAACAGCTGGTGATCTCCCTTGGGTCGGTGAGCAGTGTCCTGGGCCACAATCTTTAGCCCGGGCCGCAATCTTCAGCCCAGGGGCTGTACGCCTGTCAGGGCCTGGCGTACAGGTAAAGGATTGAGGGTCACCCGGCTCCCTGCGCGGCCCAATCTCAAATCTTCTATAGGGCGCTAGTCTTTTTACTTCCTGTCTGACTGTGTCCGCATCTGCAATTCAATGTGTCAGCTTTCCTAAGAACCTGTCAGGCTGTCTATCCTTGTGTTTTAGTGCGTGTATGTATCCGGTCTGCCTTTCATGTGTGTCTCTTAGTCAGTGTCTGTCCCTGTGTTTCTTGCAGCCAGTATGCATGTCTCTCTGCTATGTGTCTCCTTTGTCCAGGTGCATGTTTCCTCAGGTCTTGGTGCCTCTGTCTTTGTCCCTTTCTCTCTGTTCTGTGTCTCCTTTTGTACAGGTGTTTCTCTATAAGCTTTGCTGCCTGTCTCGCTGTTCTGTATCTTCCTTTGCACAGGCCTGGGTTTCCCTAGGTCTTGCTATGTGACTCCTTTGTCCAGGTGTGTGTTTCCTCAGGTATTGCTGTCTGTGTCTTTGTACCTGTCTCTCTGTTTTGTCTCCTATTGTGCAGGTGTTTCTCTATAAGCTTTGCTGCCTGTGTCTGTCTCTCTGCTCTGTGTCTCCCTTTGCACAGGCGTGTGTTTTCCTAGGTCTTGCTATGTGTCTCCTTTGTCCAGGTGTGTGTTTCCTCAGATATTGCTGGATGATTCTTTGTTTCTTTCTCTCTGTTCTGTGTCTCCATTTGTGCAGGTGTTTCTCTGTAGGCTTTGCTGCCTGTGTCAGTGTCTGTCTCTCTGTTCTGTATCTTCCTTTTCACAGGCGTGTGTTTCCCTAGGTTTTGCAATGTGTCTCCTTTGTCTATGTATCTGTCCCTACATATCTTGCTGCCTGTGTCTCGTGCCTGACTGTCTGCTTTGCATCTGTTCACTCCTCACCAAGTCTCCCCCAGGGCTTGGCCTCTCTGCTGGAGCCCTTCTCTTGGTTGGCTGGGCTTCCCAAGTATGCAGAATGTGGAGGATATTGTGAATAATTCACAGAGGTGGAGAAAGGCTGGAGGGATAAGGCAGTAATTAAGAAGCTTTCAGCACATGGAGTGCAGGAGCTGAGGTGTGAGGGGGGGCAACTCCACTAGAACAGCAGGACCATTCACATTTGTTCTTATTCATCCACCTCTTCCTCTCTTTCACGTTTTTCTCTCATTCATTCTCCCCTCCCTCTCGTTCACAATTGTTTGGTCTCTCCATCACTTCCCAACATTGATTTAGTGAAATAAAATGTCTGCAAAAGAAGTTTCCGGTCAGTAAACAGTCCAACTCATGTTTATGTAAAGAGGAAAACACACGGGCCCTTGCACGGAGTATGCCCTCGTTACGCTGAGGCCGCAGGGGTCTCTTCCGAGGCCGCAGGGGTCTCTCCCGTGGCCTCAGGAGTCTCTCTCGTGGCCTCAGGGGTCTGTTATTAACTTGCAGTATCGAAGTTAGGTCTCTTCTCCCACAGGAGCCATTTGGGACAAAAAGGCTTCGAGCAGCAATCCTGTTTTTTTTTTGCATTTTGTTACCAGGGTGGATAAGTCAGATTTACTAGTTTATCACGGAGAGTTCGCTGTCAGGCCTAACACTGTAACATCACATACCACAGACCTCCCTTGTTTCCAAGCGCGCGCACAGAACACCAACCTCCATTCCACCAGAAGTCCCCATCAGACTTCAAATCACGTGATACGTAAGTAACACCACAATAGGTTAAACGCCACACCAGACTTCACCACTATAGGAACAGAATGCCCACCACTACGCTGCACCCGCGACTGCCCAACGTCCTTCTGACCCAATGACCTAAACCACAAAATGGCACTCACATCACTAGGGAAACTGGGTGAGTGTTTTTTTTTGCATTCTTTGGTAAGTGGAAGCAAATCTTAACGTGAATCCATGAATTCCTCTGAGCTTTTTCCGCCTACCACAGGTGGAAGAAATGGGTATTTTGCAACTAACTACAAACCGCTATAAGATCACAGTGACCGGAACAGTCTGTGCCAGGATGCCTGGGCAGAGACATGGCAATTGCTAAATGGGTTGCCCATCAGTCAATCGAAGGAGTCTAACCATGCGTACAGCCAATCAGGATCTCAGAAACAGAAGGCTGTTTCAGACTTGTGGCAGCAGGAGCCCGCCTCTCTCCTGACTGACAGCATGGAGTCCACTGATTCAACACACATACTCCATCGGACACACTTGCCACCAGACACTCACCCACATCTGCCCACCCTGGCATAGGCATAATATCTACCCATACAAACAGGGTAGAGGTAAATTTATGCACACATACTCGTGCACACCACAGTACACGATGCACAACTTATAAAATGGCACAGCAGCTCATCAGGCATCACCACCAACCGGGGGAGTTAAGATTAGTGAATCTGTGCTCACCTGTACATACATACCTGGGGATATAGTGGTAGTCGATATTGTAAAGTCTACATTTTGACCTTGATATTGTCACATACAGCCAACAAAATAAACACAGCATGGAACACCAATGGTGCTTGAAAGGCCTCCTCTTTGTCATCTCTCCTGGGATCCAACAACCAAACACTACGTGATGAGTTCATAAAAACAAAGCTTCATCCACGCTCATCCGCAGGACCCATGGGAGATGGGCAACAGCACAACCCTTTACCCTGCACTCCTGAGTTTACCACACCCCTGTCTATAGACAGATTGGTTTGAGAGTAAATACTTGAGCAAGTAAGTCCAGACGCCTTGAAACACTCTGCAACACTAATATTTCGCCCTCAAAAGCACCCTGGACTTTTGTCAAGCAGGCACATCCTAAACACGCTCATCATCTGCACACAGCCAATCACAAACTCTCTCCAAATCTCAAGCCACGTGCACCCAGCATAGCCAAGAGCAGCACTCTAATCCATCCGCCTCCATGTAGGCCATGTGCTTTCTTTCTAATCAAGCCCAGGCTATGCAAACACCATTCCAAAGACCCTTCGTCATGCAAGTAGGGTGCTTCCCAAACTGGCGATGACTTGCTTCAAAGCAGGGAAAGGTTCACGCTACCAAGTAATATCACGGCCACCTCCTTCACAATAACTGATTGCTCTTTCTTAGATAAAGGCAACAGATTTGCCCTGTTTCACTGACAAGCGACCTCTTTGTTAGAGGTGGGCGAACCACTGAAGGCTCGAGTATGGCTCGAACTACGTGCTCACCTTTGGCTCGGCTAGAGTTTCTATGGCACTCTCGAGCCTAAAGCCAAAGCTTCTATCTCTCCTGCATCCATCCCCTGGTCTATCATGAAATTCTCCATGCCCTCCTGGGTGCAGCAGATGAGAGCACAGCCAGCGCTTCAGGCTATTTCCATTTCCACAACCAAGGGAGGGGGGGACGGGGGGGAGTTGGATAATGAGAGGGAAGCAGAAAGGAAAAGGAAGGACTCGGGCTCCTCTCTCGGCAGAGGATGCTGTCTTGAGGCATTCCCACTGAACCGAGAAACACTGGGCGGGGTGGAGAAGCAGGGGGCGAGGGCGATGGGAGAAATGCAGAGCATCAGATAGCGGTAGTGAGGCCTACAAAGCGAGAGTGAGAGAGAGCGGAAGTGAAAGACAAGCATTGGTAATGCATCGGTTTCACCTATGTAGTGAATAAAGAGCTGTTTTCATCAATCATCGTCCAGGAGAAGGAAAGAGCTCCCTGACAGATAACACGGGAGGGGAGAGGATGAGGCGCAGCAGCCAGAGCTGCTGACTAGAGAGCTGGGGATCCCGGTTCCAGTCTCTGTGGCGCCACGCAGCAGCCTGTGATTTTATGCAAATCACTTAATCTCTCGGGTGATAAACTGTTATATAAATATGCTGCAAGAGTAAAAGGCAAAACTTTATAAAAAATAGTTCCACCAAAGCGGGTGTTAACAGTATTTCGGCTGTGGGAAACTGATAAGAGAAGCAGAGAGGAACAAGTATTGGTAAATGTAAGAAAATATGCTACAGTCAATAGAAATGGAGGAAAGGTAAGTGCCACACACAGGAACCAATGAGAAGCCAGGAAAGAGAAGAGGCGGGATGTAAGTCCCTTTTAAGTTTATATTAAAAATAAGAGAAAGAGGCAGTAGTAAAAAAAAACAGAGAGGCTGCGAGCGACAGAAAGACGAGGCAGATAGTCAGGTGAAGGAGAAGGAGGGAAAATGAGAGAGTAGTCACATTCTGAATGTGTTTTTTACAGGCTCAGCTTATGCCTTTGCTCTTAGAGTTAAGGTGACCTCTGGCTCAGCCCTCCCCATGAATTCTCTGGTTCTCCCACCTCCACTCTCCTCACCTCCACCTTGCCTGCTCCCTTCAAGCTGGTACACCTTTTAACCCTCGGACTGTGAATATTCACTACAATCTACTCCACTAAGCCCCCTTGATTTCATGTCCCTTCGATAGCTTACATCACGCACTCCTATGCTGTGGCTGCTATCTTCCAGTCATTTCCTCATCCCTTTACACTGGCTGCTGTACACTGACTGCCTGCAGGCGCTCATTCAGTCTTTAAAGATTCAGTGCGTACAAGCCGGACAGCCATTCCCGCAGGCTGCTCACAAAACAGAATGTAACTTTCGCTGACACAGGGGAACCCACGTGTTGCGAGGTGACGCCATACGCTCCCTTCAATAGTGCATGGGAGAACCCCCGTGCGATAACAAGACATGCTGCCCTCACCGGTGTACGTGACCCACCCAGGGCCTGGCTCTGTCGCCTCCTCTTGACGTAGCTTTACAAGTGGGTTCCCTCCTCCGCACAAACCCGGCGAGACCGGATGACTTAGAAAAGAATGCATCTTTATTTACATATACATTACCAGGATAAATATAATTTTCTTACCCAGAGCACGTTGACCTGCCAGCTCAGCCTATCACTATGGCCTGGCTGAAAGCCAGACCACACTATAGCTGCACACATTCCATGACATCGGCTTTGCCTTGCAAGTGCGTCACAGGGGCGTAGAGCAGGCCTCTGCGGTCCAGGGTGGAGGTGGGGAACTCGTCAGTGAGCCCCCATTCAACCCAAGGGCAATGAATATATGTGAGACTTACGGGCCCTTCATTTTGCTTTACGTCACTGCTGTATCACATTCTCTCATACATACACACTCAAATACAAACACACACACGAATACACACTTTTCACCACATCTCCTTTGCACACGAAGGGGGAGATTTAAGAAGATTTTGCGCTGTGTTTGCGTCACAAAAATGATGCAAATCGGCGCAAAATCTTTTTTTTCCAATTTACTTTCCAGTGCTAAACTTGTTTAGCGCTGGAAATAACGGAAAAGTAATGCAAAGCATCGCATGGCGCTGTTTTACATTACTTAGCGCCATGGGGGCGTACCAAGGGTGGAGCATGGGCATTCCCATGCAACCACTGCAGGTTTTTCACGCTAAACCCAATTTACTAAATTAAGTAGATTGGGTTTAGCGTGAGAAAAGTGCACCCTTTTAAAGTAGGAGCAAGGAAGGAGAAATGCTTTCATTTCTCCTTCCTTTTCCGACTTTGCATGTGAGCTGCACTGTGCAGCACGCATATAAAATGGGAAAAGCTTTGCATCTTGTCTAGGCATGGTATTTTGTACTGGAAGGGTACCCTTCCTGTACAAAACCTATGCTACACTCACACACACACCCTAGCACTATGGCCCTATGGTGTGTGTGTGGCGCACGGCAGCTGTAATCAGGGCCGGCGCAAGGGAAAGGGGAGGAGAGAGCTATATCTTTGAAGATATGGTGCTCTCCTGCTCCCTCCCCATCACGCAGCGCAGCGCAGCCTCGCTGGGGGCTGCACTGCGTTGAAAGGAGTTTTTGTAAATCTCCCAACAAGGGGGAGATTTACGAAGATTTTGTGCCGTGTTTGCATCACAAAAGTGACGCAAATCGGTGCAAAATCTTATTTTTCCAATTTACTTTCCAGCGCTAACCTTGTTTAGCGCTGGAAATAACGGAAAAGTAAAGCAAAGCAGCGCATGGTGCTGCTTTACATTACTTAGCGTCATGGGGGCATACCAAGAGTGGAGCATGGGCTTTCCCATGCAACCACCCAAGGTTTCTCACACTGAACCCAATTTAATAAATAAAGTAGATTGGGTTTAGGGTGAGAAAACTGCGCCCTTTTAAAGTAGGAGCAAGGAAGGAGAAATACTTTCATTTCTCCTTCCTTTTCTGACTTTGCAAGCGTGCTGCACTGTGCAGCACGCATACAAAGAGAGAAAGGTTTGCTTCTTGTCTAGGCATGGTATTTTGCACAGGAAGGCTACCCTTCGTGTACAAAACCTATGCTAGACTCACAGAGACACCCCTGCACCATGGCGCAAATGTGTCTCCGTGGCGCACATAAGCTGATTTCAGCACCGGCACTAGTGAGAGTAGAGGAGAGTGCCTTATTTTAGTAAATAGGACGCGCTCCTCCTCTCTCCCTTTCACGTAGCGCTGCGCAGCATTTGCGGCTGCTGCAGTGCGCTACGTGAAAAAATAGTAAATCTGCCCCTAAGAGAACGACGCCAGCTGCTGCAGAATTGATGCTTGTATGAGGTATGCAAAAATAAAGAAACAATTTTACGACTATTGGCGGGAGAGAGGCCTGTGGTGTGTTCGGAGGTTCACAAAGGACAGCATGAGAAAAGGAGGCTGCAAGTGGATTTGAGGACCTTGTACCAGAGCATAAATAATGCAAATGAGAAGTCAGCCACAGAACAGAGAGGACGAGAAAGCAGCCACTGATCATTGCAGGGAGAAGTATTAGAGCAGGAAACAGGCTCTACTCATAGGTGGAACTCCTGGGCTCACAAGGGTTTCTATTGGTCGGCTGCATGAGTTGTGTATAGCAGTAGTGACCTGTAGATGCACACATGGAATCTTACTGGAGGCAAATGCCCGGATGATTATGAGCATGATATTTGAGACTGGGAGGAATGTTTTATGAATACATTTATTTTTTATTGTGTTTTGTTGAAGGGATATTATGGTTATAATCCAAACGCTAAAACACCGAAATGCCTCTGTTACGTTTAATGAGACACATATAAAGCGCCCAGGGTTCTGTTAATCAACCCATACATGACCTCACCAATTACATCACAGATTGTGACCTCCGACAAAGCTAGTAGGTCAGCCTTTTGATAACCACACCCCTAATATTGTCTCTGATATATGTGGGGGGACTTGGGTTATCAGGTTTAGGGCTCATGTTGTAGGAGAGTAGGATCTGCTTCACATGGGTACCCCCACTTTTTGCTGATGCTTCACTGTTTTTCGATATTAGTCTGGCTGGGGCCCTGCTAATCAGAACCCCAGCCTAGCTGCTTCCTCTCTAAAATGGTTTCCATGTGCCTTAGGCACATCACTGATTGGAATCTGGAGTGCCCTTATAAGTCCCTAGTATATGGTATACTATGTACCAAGGGCATAGGTACCTCAGAGGCCTACCAGGGGCTGCAGCACGTATTGTGCCACCCCTGGAAGGCCATCCAAACTGACACCACAGGTCTGCTACTGCAGCCTGGGTAAGGTGGTGCATGCACCCCTTACTGTGATATAGGTTACCTATATCACTAAATACATACACACATATAAACCTATAAGTCACTCCTAAAGCAGGCCTTATCAATCCTGAAGGCAGAG
Organism: Calotriton arnoldi; assembly: GCA_963921515.1. Classification (NCBI taxonomy): domain Eukaryota; kingdom Metazoa; phylum Chordata; class Amphibia; order Caudata; family Salamandridae; genus Calotriton; species Calotriton arnoldi. Next base: position 193,751 of record CAWUFW010001555.1, read on the forward strand.
TGCATGGTTCCTATGTGAGAGGGTGCCCCTGCATGAGCAGGGCCCCTCTGCAGCGTTCGGAGACCCTTCTCTGATGCTGTTTGTAGTGCAGCCTGACCATATACTCTTAAGCGCATTATAACCTCGCGTTAAATGCTAACTTTGGAATGGCTGCACCTAAACATGTCGTGTTTGGTGTCAAACATCTTGGAATACTACCCCCCGCCAATTCTGGCTGCGGGGGTAGCATTCCACCCTTCTAGAGGGAAAGACATGTTAACTCTGGCTAGCCCGGTAACTTCTTTCCAAAGCCCTGGCATCACAAAATGGATGCTGCTGCCACAGACACGAGTCTGGCCTCCTGCTGCTGGACGAAACTCCGGCAGGGGAGGCCTGGACAACAGGTTTCCTGTCCCAGGGACGTGTGACCACCTCCCCAGACAGGATAATGTGTATTGGGGCTGGGCGGGAGCACTTCGGGTGCTTTGAAGTCCTGCACTGGGGGCACATTTGGTGTCCCTGTGCATACCCCAGTTCAAACCGGATCAGGGGCTTGCAGCCCCTGCTTTGGCGCGAACTGGACAAAGGGAAAGGGGTGTAGCCACCCCTCTGCCCTGACCCACCCATAGGTGGGGCCACAGAGTAGTCCAACCCCTAAACTTGGTATAAGTATAGGAACCCAGTCCTTAGGACTTTAGATTATCCCTGGACGAAACTCTGAAACAGAATCCTGGACCTTCGACGCTCTACTCAAGATTAGAGGACAGAAGAATCTCCCTTGGGGTCAAGGAGTGACTCCCCTGCTTGGCAGGCACCAAAGACGCATCTGTCCGGTCTGCATTTCTGAAGCTCCCTGCCGGACGCCGAAGTCTTCGCATCACCAGAGGTGGATTCTCAGACTTCCCGAGGCTACCCTGAGTCCCCAGCAAAGCTGAGGCCCGTAGCTATCGTGGGTGACGTGAGACCGTGACCCCTGGACACCGAGCACATTTGCAAGTGCATCCTCTTCTGGGTCTCCCACGAAGTCGTGCTTTGGGCTCCGAGTAGCCCTAGCCTCCAGCACCAACTGCACCGAAGATCACTGGCCTCCACTCCACGAGTGTCCTGTGAGCCAGATCCACGTGCGACGTCTCGAGGCTCCTTCGCAGTCGCTAGCCCGTTGGCTAGTAGCCCTTAACGAAGGCCAATCTTTTTCTTCTTGGGCATCCTGGTTGCTCCAGGCCTGCCCTCACTTACCCTCGCTGGGTGAGTTCCCCAGACCTTGCTGGTCTGCACCATCGACGATCTTCATCTTCATCGAGACTTGCCGTTGCCAAGGCTTGTTGGGTCCAATCCGGTCCCCGACACCTCAGCACTCGACAGACATCGTGTACCAGCCCGAATCCTGCTCCTGGTCGCCGACAATGCCTCCTGGACCTCGTGGCTGAAGAGTCAAGACGACCGTCAACGCACCTGAAGCACTCGACATCGGTGGGCATCTGTCCATTGCCTTCCTGGTCACTGGCTAGTGACCCAGACTCTGTCCCCTCTGCTTTCAGATTCTTCAGATCTCCGATCCACTCTTGGATCCACCCGGACACTTTCCACTTGGTCGCCAGCAGCACTTTGCAGCAGATCGCCATTCAAATCGACGACGAAACCCGACCCCGAAAGGCACCTATGCACCCGGCTTCCCTGGGTGAGGTAACACGAGTACTCCGGTGCTCCCGTGGGTAGAGACTCTTCAAAGTACTAGTTCTCAAAGGGTTTGCTCCAAGTCCTCCTTTAAGTGTCCCTTTTCTTTAATTTCCTGATCGCGACTTTCTCCATAGAAGTCAACGGCGTATCGCGGTTGTGTATTTACACTGCACGCGTCCCCCGTGGGTCCCCTGTGTCACTACCTTGGGTGGTTCCTTGTGGTCCAAGCACTTCTAGAGGCTCTAGGCCTAGTGTCTAGTTCAGTCATGGTTCTTATACCACTTTATTGGTATATGGTTTGGTACGCACCTAGGGCCCAAACGTGTATTTGTGCTATTACTGTGTTTAAATAACTTATAACTTGTGTACTTCGAACTCTAGCCTCATAAAGAGACTAGAGGGGTGTGTTTAGCAATAAATACATATATTTTGAATATATACCTGGTGTGGTGCTTTCATTTGGTCACTCAAGAGATTATAGACTGGTAAAACAAGCTGCTTTACATTCCTTCAAGACTTAGCCTGAAGGCTGCTCTCCATAGCTACCACTAGGATAGCTTTCAATAAGGTTGTCTTTAACCTATCTCCAATAAGGGGTTGTTTGGACTGGTGCAAGGTGCCCACTATAATTAGTGGACAGCATATGCCAGGCCAACTTCTCACACATGTCACCCTAGGTATTTTCTTCTGCCTATATGTAGATATTTGTAAGAAAAAGCACTGGCTGGACAATGATTTGAGTGTTGTTGTTGCATATCGTGGAGCTGAGGTTCTGACCCACACCACCTGCCCTGAGTAGACCTTGGACTGCTCCGCTTCACTACCCTGACAGAGTCAAGAGCTACAAAAAGGTTCTTGGTTCCCAGTAAAGGAAAAGCTGTGGACTTATCCCCTGTGAAGGGCTCACATACTGCGCAACTAATAACACACTTCCTAACATCCACCATGCCAGTTTGAGTCACAGTGTTTGAGCGAGTTCTGGTTTGGAGTGCACCACAGCAGCAGACTGCCTACTGGAAGCTCTGGTTCGAAGGCATGCAGTGACCAAGTAGAGCAAATGTACTGTCTATGGTGGTGAAAGATTGAGATGTGGAATCCCCTTGAGGGGAGCTAGGTGTGTTAGGGGGCTGGCTACAGGGGTTGGGCCCTGAGCATGTTGGATCAAAGCTGCCTCAAACTAAGCACCAGTGCAGACCAGAGGTGCAATTACTTCTGCGGTCCCCCCAGAGTTTATTTGTTAAAGTGCAGAGGCACAACGTTTTTCTTTATTATGCCGGTCTAAAAACAAATGCTACCCAAGTCTCAATTCCACCTCATGCCTCAATTCCACCTTCCTGTTCCTCAATCTCACTCGTACAGATTCGTTTTGATTCCTGATTTCTCCCTTTGTCACTTTTACCCTAACATTCCCTTCATCCTTCTGTTTCCGCTGTTCTCTCACTTGGTCTGGAACATAAGCTGCAGTTAACAAAACTGAGTGCTGGTGCCCACCACCTCCAAACACTGCCACAAATCAAGCACTGCAATAATGACATTTACAAAGGAGTGCAACAAAGCAGGCAAGCCCAGGGGGACTTTAAAAATCTAGCAGGGCTGGGAAGACCTCCTTGCCATTATTGACTTGAAGCTTGCACCCAGTACTGAATTTGTAAAATAAAATAAAAAAAGTGCTGGGGCCCTTGTTAGGAGGACACTGAGCTTGCACCACCCCTTGCCCCTGCCAGCGCTGCAAATGACAATACCAACATAACTACTAACCATCACACTCTTATATGTGTGCCAGTTCAGACTACTCCAAGCCACTCAAAGCTAGAAGAATGGCGTGGGCGGCAGGTATTAGTCATTTTTAATGTATATTCAGTTATTAAATAACTTGTGCACAACCCAAAATTAGACAAACCGTGCCACCATGTGGAGGACTGTCATAATTGCTGGTGTTGATAATTAAGTACTGGTGTCAAGCACTGAAAACCACTAGCTCAAATTAACAACTGCTTGAACCTGCCCTCTCCTCAGGGCTTTTAGTCGGTCGGGTCCTGCCGGTGCTAAGCACCGGTAGTTCTAAAAAGCAGGTGCCTCGACGGGTCCCTATCGGGCTCTCTATTTTTGCCCTCACCTTTAGGGTGAAAACAAAATCTCAACTCTGCAATAGTACCACACTTCACTGCCCTTGAGGTAACTTCAAAGAGACTCCTTCTAGTTCTTTCAGTCTCATCATTTCACAACTGAAGCATTTTCAATGTTCTATACAACAAAGCCATAGCTGTTGCTTATTTATTTTAGGCAACTAACAACCATTGACAAAGCCAATAGTACTGGCTTGTTGTAGGTGTAATGTTATTTGTTGTATTATATATCTAGATGCAATGGTAGAAGCAGCAAAACACCAGTCGGGCGGGACACTATGCTAAGCACAGATTTTTAGCTTACATTTTTTTAAGCCACGCTCTTAATTACATCTGCCACGGCCCTCGGAGAGACCCCCCAGTTTTTTTATTCCACTTAAAGCCCTGTTTCTCCTGATCATCATTCGACTTCAGTACCACTGGCCAGCTATGGTTTCGAGTCCAAGCGTCATCCATCTGCCCACACCACTGCAGCACTACTCAGAATCGACCACTAAACTGAGCTGAGTGGGTGTGCTTTGTGCACTGACGCTCTTCATCAGAGGCTGGCAGGAAGACTAAGGGGTGTTTGGTCACTCTGTCCTGCAGGAGCAGTTGAGAGGTGGAGACTTGGAGGTGGAGGTACTAACTCCTTTAAAACTCAATCAGAACGATATTGCCTTTGTGGAGGTAGGGGTGAGGTAACATCTTGGAGACCTATACGCCATTTAAACATTGTCATTCTGGTGCCATGGTGTATTTCATTTAATAATTTGTTGGATTCCAAAGTTTTTTTCCCGGAAGCTATCATCACGTCGCTGTGCACGGTCAGGAGAGTTTGGAGTGTAGGGTCTAGTGTCTGCTATGGACTGGTCAGTTGGGAAACTGAATATGTAGAGGTCCAATCTGGCTCTATAAGATAAATGCTTCAGAAGTATCTGTCATTCACAGATCAATAGATCCCCTGTACTGGCATAATTTACCTGCAGATACATTTCTGGACGTTCATTCCCATGGTTGTGTGCTGGAGTTTTGGTACCTGGCTGTCTCTGGCTTTAGTCACTGATGCTGTTTAGGAAACGGCCTTAACAACGCGGGCTCAGCCAGGCGTGCCGTTTCCCCGCAAGTTGACCATGCTTGCCTTAACCACACATATGCCTTAACAACGCATATGCGTGGTTAAGGCAATGCGCAGTATAGATGCAGACCAGATGGACGGGCACACGAAGTGGAAGGATTGTGAGAGGACGCGGTGAGGTAAGTGGGGCTGGAGCCCAGTCTTGAGGGGGTGGGGGTCTTTTTGGGGGTGGGGGTAGTGTTTAGGGCTCGGGGTATTCTGGTTGTTTATAGGGCAGGGAGCAGTTTTCAGGGCTGGGGGCAGTTTTAGGCCTAAGGGCGGGGGGGTGGGTCATGATAGTTTACAGGGGTACGAGGAGTTTTCAGGGCTCAGGGCAGGGGGCTGGTTCGGGGTAGTTTTTAGGGCGTGGGGACAGTTTTTAGGGTTCAGGGTGGGGAAAAGACAGTTTTAAGGGCTGGTGGCAGTTTTAGGCCTCAGAGCAGGGGGGCTGGGTTGGGGTACTTTACGGATGTAGGGGACAGTTTTTAGGGCAAGGGGGCTGGGGTCGGGGTAGTTTTTAGGGCATGTGGTTAATTTTTTTCCCCTCAGGGTGGGGCAGGGAAAAGGGACAGTTTTCGGGCTGGGGGCAGGGGTATGATCTTTAGCACACATGCCCCTTTACTAATCATGTCTTTACCACGAAATTGCATGGTAAAGGCATGCGTGGTAAAGACACAGTCATGGTTAAAACCACGTAGTTCAGGCATGCGTTGTTCCATCACACAACGATGCTGTTTGCATTACCAGTCAGCCACTCCCTTGTCCCATTCTATACTCAATCAATCACTTATACAATGTACATAAACTCGATCACGCAGGGCGACTGGGCGTTTACTCATCTAAGATGACCCAAGGAACTGAGTGTTCAGTTCTTGCCCAAGCCAATCAGGAAAGAGATTTCACCCGGAACTGGCAATAATTGCAGGGAAGGATCTAACGCTGGCATTTTTCCTGCACTTACAGCGAGTGCCATCAGATGCATACACTTTGATCTCAAATCGTACACAAGGGGTCTGATCAACTTAAACCTGGCAAAAGACCATTTTAAGCTTGAGTTCTCTGTTCCTGATTAATAGCCGTATTTTGCTGCTCGCTCACTGCCTGCGGGCTGGCAGGTGCCCCTAGGCTTCTTCCCGTCAACAAGGACTCAGAGAGGAAAGTCAAAAGTGCTGAGCACTCACATTTTCTGCTCTGAACAGCTTTCCAGCAGAATACGCAAAATGAAAAGAAAAAACATAAGTGGGTGTTTTGAAAGGCAAAAAGGCAGAGTTGCTTGCCTCCTTTGTCCCGGGCTTTAAATGGCTCCAGCTGCACAAAATGGCTGCCAGGCGAGGTGGGGGTGGCGCGCGCATCCTCAGAAACCCTAGGCACCTTTGGATTACAGGTTCGTGGACCAGCCCAAAGTAGTATCCTGGGAGAGGCAATGGCCCTTATTACGAGTGGATGAATTCTAGCTGGGACTGGTAACAAGAGTTACCGGCCTCATCAGGAATAACAATAGGTGCAGTATTAAAGCATCCGGTACTCCCCGGTGCAATAATACTGAATGGTTTACCAGGGACATACCCCCCAAGTTATACCTGAAAATGCAGTATCATGAATTTTGACGTTATTCCCCAAATCATAGGTATCTACAGGGGATCAAGTTGTCATCATGTGGTCCGGTTGGAAGTATACATCTCCACCCCGACCTCTCCCCACAGTATTATTAATAGGTGTGGTATTACCGGTCCCTATTAAAGGGCTACTCCTAATGTGAACCAATGTCAGCTGCAAGGCCAAGACAAGCTGAGGATGTTGAGCTGGCCAAAATTTCAAAGCCGGCTACTTTTGTCAAAAACAAATCTATTTATTTAGTATGTCCTTAGAACATGAGGAGACATTTCCTAGCACATGCGTCTTGGCTCACAGAGCTTGGTACTTCTAGTAGCAGACGTTTCCCCTCCATCATCGTCTTCATCTCAGCCTTTACATAAACATGTGGTAAACCACATGATGAAGCAGGCAGTCTACTTCGCAAGAAACTTAAAAACAGCAGGGTTGTTGGGAGGTGACCCTTTATGGCCCAGTCCCAGAGAAAAGAGGGACTTACCAAGGGAGGGACTTACCAGCCCTCAATTTAATTTTTGTTCTTGGCTGCATGGTGCATGTCTCATGAGGTGACTTTCCTCTTGTGTTATGTAAAGACTGTGACAAGGCAGGTCGAAAAGGAGTAATAAGATTATGGGTAAAATGGGCAACTTGCATTTTACATTTTGGGGTCCATTTCTAGATAAAACATAAAGCCTCCTAAATGTTTGTGGATACATAGAAAATAAATCAATATAAATGCCACAGTGTAGTTACCACTGTGTAGTTCTAGTTAGGTCAGAGTTTCCATTGGATGAGTTTATTGTTTCAATAATAACTTTGGCACCGTCTAATGAATCTGCACAAAACTTTCTAAAAACAAAGTTCATCACCTTCCTGGAATGTTTTGGGGTGATCCATGAAGAGAAGGTCAAGAAAAGGAGGCGTTCCAAAACAGTGAGTTCACATGTTAATATATTAAACATAGGAATTCTTGAGAAGCGATACAGAAATAAACAACAACATGGAATTACACCACATTTGGCAGAAAGTTAGAACTTTGCTTATAAACTGTACTTTTCATTATTTGGTTTTACTCCATTCAGCAGGTTTAGAGAAATTTAGGGAGGTGCTCGGGTTGGTCACGAAGGGGTTAAAATGTAGGTAAATCTGGACTGTTGTCTCCAGATATGCTCTGATTGGCCACTTTAAAGGGGACTAGTTAATCCTGAATGGCTGGCCCACAAGCTGAACAATATATTGTGGCAGCTGGAAAAATAAACTATAATGGCAAAGAGGGAGGGGGCATTTCCTCTACTCACACATTTGTCAAGGGTACAGTGCCACCAGCTGCACCTAGTCTCTGCTCGCCTCCCTGCCACGCATGACAACAGGGAAGTACCCCTCCATCTTTGTTGATGAGCTAGAAAGAAACCCAAGTAGGGTTATTAAACATAACATCTAAACAGGTATGAGAGTCTTAGGCCTCTATCCTTAAGTGCATATTTTCATAGAGCACTGCTCATAGGGAGGGATCGTAAAAAAGCCCAAAGCCGGAGACCCGTTTAGGCCTATTAGAATCAGCTGAAACATGCAGGCGAGCATTATAGGATCTATGAACCATTGTTTGTTCATGGCACATCCCGACACAACTTTTAACCATGATATGGATACCTGGAGAATAAAGAGAGATAGCTCCAGTCCTTTTTAGAAAGACTGGATCCCAAAGTTTATCCAGAATAACATCTTTATCATGAACTCCCAACAAATGTTTGAGCCCATTCGAGTAGTATCTACTAACTCTAATGAGTAGAATGGCACCTATGATGAAGCATGCTAATATTAATCGTGGGTGAGGTGTCTTCTCCTAATGTACAACTATTCCTGTGACTTGATAGGAGATTTGATAATTAGGTAATCCCCGGTTATGAGCCCATAACAGTGTTTAATTTGAGCTGGTGGTTTCAGGTGCTCTGCACCGGCACTTAATTTTTAACACCATCGCTTATGACAGTCTGCCATCTGGTGGCGCTGTTTGACTGATATAGAGACAAGCACAACAACAGTTGGTTATTAATTCAATATAGCTTAAAATGTCTATTACCTTCCTTCCAAGCCATTGCTACAGCTTTTGGGGCCTGGAATAGTCTGAAATATCACACTTTTAAAAAAAAATATATTTTTTTTTTATGGAGTTTTATATAGCGCGAACTTGACCCGAAGGTATCGGGTATCAGAGCGCTTTACATAGCACCAGTTGATTTACATTTGTAGGGTTTTATGGTTAGTAGTTGTGTTGGTACTGTTTTAGGCGGTGCTGACAGGAGCAAAATTAAGCACTGGCCCATACACCCTTATGTGAGGTGTTGAAGTATAATTGTTAGGAAGAACATGTGTAAGCTCAGTTCTCTTGCTCTCCTGACTGGCGTGTAAGTAAAGTTAAGGTACCTAACAGCAAGAGTTAGATGCTGTTAAAAATGATCGAGAAAATAAACAACTGTGAGCTGTTAGCTTTCAAACGGATTGCCAATTTCATTGATTGTGATAAAATTCGAAAATTTGTTTTTTTAGCTTTTATTTTTTACATTTTGGTTTCTAGCTTTGTGATTTTACATTTTTAACCTAGATTCTTTATTAGTCTCTCTCTTGTCCTCTTGGGGCCCCAAGATCAAGTGTGAACTGTCAGAGTTTGCAACTGCACTGGGGAAAGATACTGCCTCTATCTGTGCTAGGCATATCCACTTGAGAGTGTGTCATGACGCACACGATCAATAATCTGGCCCGTGATGCCTTAAGAATCAGAAACATTCTACACTTGTGACATTTAGAACAATTCAGAATACTGTAAATGTGGCCTTCAGAACTATATGCAATGCCCGGGTGTGTTTCAAGAACTAGACGCAATACTATAGATGACGCACGCATTCCAAACAAGAAGCAAGGCTCTAGGTGAGGCCTTCAGAATGGGTCGCAATGCTCCAGATATGCTACCTTGTAGAACTTTGTGCCTCGCTGTATTGCCTTTAGTGTGGCCTTGAAGCGCTACTGGAGTTTGGGCACCTTCACACGCTGGTCTCCAGGATTCCATTACAGACTGGGAGGTCAACAGGCCAGATGTGACTTCACCAGTGACTGACAAGTAAGACCGCCATTTTGTTGGTTACAACGCTGCCTGCTACCCTCTGCTCACCCCAGCACTCATCTTCTGCTTCCCTCGGCTGGGTCTCCTTGTTTATGCCACTTAGGGGTCACAGATGATCACGGCAAAATCCCCCTCCTGTTCCCTCGGCTTTAGAATCTGGCTTCCACCTGCTCTTCCACATCTGTACAGCACTCGTGCCTTCGGCCTGGGCTCGTGGAAATATTTTAAATAAATGACCTGTTCTGCTGCTTTTCTGCGGTTTGCAGGTGTGGCGATGGATGTTGCTGCGGGCAGGCACCTCCTCGGCACGCTCCCTTCGCCCCTCAGTGGGCGCGCTTCCAGCCTGGGGCAGCGGCGCACAGCGCTGTACGTGAAGCCCCGCCCCTGCCCTCTCCGTGCTGTATGGGGGCGGGGGGCAGGCTGCGCTCCTCGGCGCCGCGCTCGGTAATGAGGCCCCCGCCGCGCGCCTCCATCCTAGCTAATTAGCAGACTTTCTGTTCCTTCTTTCAACAGACCTTCGCTTAACTTGTCAAAGCAACAGAAAAATAATTAGAAAAAACAATTAAAAATAATGACAGGTAATTTTACCCAATGTACATCAACTCTGCAGAGCAGGTCTCTCGCCCACCTCTTCCTCTGGAGTCTTTATTTTATAAACGCTGATCCGTTACAGTTTGATTCAAAAGAGGAAGTAAGACTTAACGGAAACCGCGGGGCGCGAAGGCGAGCCCAGGCGGGAGGAGGGGGTCTTGCATAAAGCACACCAGGCAGAGACTTTTTAAGGCATGGGCAAAGTGGGCTCTGGCCCAGGGCCCCAGCCTTTCAGGATCCCCTGACAGAGCCAGCTCTGTTCTGCACAGCGTATTGCCCCGATTACCTTGAATAATTCTTAAACAGATTGTTTTAAAAACGTTTTCCTTTAATTTAGTTTTAATGTGGATGATTGTGAGAGTCTATTACAGACATTTTGCAGAAAGATTGTGGGTTAATGTTTCAATCACGAAGTACGATCGAGGATAAACCCGAGGGAACGCGGGTTCGTTGGAATTAATAGCCACGAACGAGGTACCTTATCGGTAGGATCTAGGGAAAACCCAGATACCCGCAAATAGAAACGCGACCGAGGGCGGTGTTTTATTTCAGAAATCGACTCCCCTTTTTCATTAAGAAGCAAAGGAAACGTCCCATAGATTCCATGAAATAAAGTTATTTTTCAACCTCAACTACGAGTTGAAAGGATCTATAAAGTCTAGCACTGAGTGTAGTTGCACCGATGGTGTGAAAAACGTTACACAATCTTAAAACCACTGTTGGAAGAGACTCGTGAAACAATTGTGTACTGAGTGCAGTTGCACCGGTTTGTGATATAAGTTGATTTTTATATGAGGAGAGAATAAAAAAAAATGTTGTCCTGAAGAAGGTGGTCCTACTGTGAATGTACCACTGAAACGCGTCGACGCCTACAATAGAAGTGTGTTAAATTTGGCAAAATTCAGCATTATACTGCAGACAGGGAATTTGGACCCATGCTCTATGCTGTTTATATGTATGGTCGAATTAACACGTAAAAGACATAGTGCAGTGTCTTTATATTTTCTCCTTTTTAGCACCATTTTTAGATTATTGTGTTTTTAATGTTTTTTAATATTTGTGTCTAAACTTATGTGTCATATGAAAATTGTATAAAGAAATCTTTTTTATTAAATAAATTAACCATCTGATTAAGAAGTGTATCCGATTTATAAGTGCCTTAATTGTTGATAAGTATGAGATATGTGAAACATTAGTATGGTTGGAGTATAAATTGTTGAATTTAGGTCCCATCCAAAGGGAACATTTCTTTTAACTTTACGGTTAATGTTTCAAGCAACAGCCATAAAAAAAAGTTTATTTTAGATCAAAACAGGACCTGGCATATGAGAAATGAGAGGGATGTAGAGAGCCATCCGGGCTCTCCACTACAATGTAGCACTCTTACATGCATGCATACACCCCTCGGGGCGGGCTCGGCCCGAGGGGATAAATAAATGGCAGGAGACCGCTCGGCGTCTTCCGACCAAGGGGCCGATTCCGATTCCGGCCGGAAATCTCTCCGACCGAGCCGGACCCGGAGAGAATTCCGACCGATTCGGACCCTAGCAGCCCGACCGGATGAGTACGATGCATTCGCATGCTATCGGACTCGATTCGGTCGGACTCCCATTGAAGTCAATGGGAGCCGGTCGTACGACGCGTACGCGGGCTCTCATTGACTCAATGGGTGTGAGGCGAACAAGGGCGCCCCCTACAGTGGGTACGCGTCCATGCGCATCGCGGCATACATGCACAGGTAGGGGGGACCCATGGGTCCCCCCTGTGTGCGACTCGCGTGCCTACGCGTACAGGGGGGTCCGACGCGGACCCCCAAAGTCCGGCTCCGACAGCTCTTTCGAGCCGGACGGCGCGAGTCGGTCGGACTGCTTGTGGCACGCATCGTACTTACCCGGCCGGGAAACGTCTCCATAGCGCGGTGCGAGTCGTGTCCGTGCGAGTTGGTCGGAGCGTGTTGAAGCCGCGTACGAGTCGGTCGGCGATTTCGCGGGAGCTTGCATCGTACTCGCTCGGCCGGACCCGCGTACGATTCGGTCGGGAAACAGGGCTCCGAATCGGATCCGGTAAATCCAAATCCGATTCGGAGCCCTACCGGCCGAGATCGGAATCGGCCCCTAAGTGTAATAAACTGATATGGCCTACCGTAATTGTAGAGCGCTGCTGCGGCCTTATATCATCAGGCACCGCCGCGCTACATTGGTGACGAGGCCGGTCGCGACCAACGCATGCACCGCCTCCTCCGTTCCACCCTGCACGGAGCACGCGGAGCCCACCCGCGAAGCTCCGGCCGCTTGTGGGCGAAGATCCTGCCTGCGCCCACGTGTGCTGCCGATTGCTGCTGAGGCCAGCCCCGCCCGAGCCCCGCACCGCTGCCGCTGCTGGGGCCCACACATCGCACAGCACCGCGACTCCTGTCGGTGCACCCTGCACCCGCCCGCAAGCCTCCTCGGAGCCGCAGGAGCGTGCTCTGGCCGGCTGTGCGCCCAAGCGCGAAGGCGTCACCGGTGAGTGCCAGGCCCGCGATAATCGGACCCCCAGTGGCACGTGGTGGCACTGCAGGCCGCCCTCGTCGTCGAGGAGCCTCAAGGGTGTCTCCCGGCAGCCCAGTACCGGCACAGCCCTCCCCGTCTGCCAGCTCCTACACGGCCCTGTGGCCCACCACGTCTGGAGAGGCCCAGGAGCACCGGTCGGCCAGCAGGCCCCTGGCAGCCCTCAGAACCTGACAAGCCTGCCCACACGCTGGGGAGGGGAATCAGATGAGCCCATCACCAGTTTCAAAGGCCGAGCCATACCGGGTGTGCCCCCCCACGCTGGCAAGCAGGGTACCATCCGCCACAGAGCACTTTGGGGAATTGAGCCACCGCCCCAGGAGAACCGGCCCAGAAGACCAGCCACACCCACGTGGCCACGCGCCTGCGCTCCATTGTGCCCACAGGAGCCCTAGTGCCAGGGCCGCACCACTGCACCTGTGCACGAACGCACCGACACCATGAGCAATCAGGCCCAAGCAGGTGCTGGCGCTCAGCAGGCTGGAGTGGACAATCCAAACGTGGGTGCCAACGCACCGCCTTCAGGTTCACAGCCACGCAGGTGTCTCCCCACTGCCGCCATTCAGTGAAACTGCTGACCCCGCTACGGCGGCCCCATGGTGGAAGGTGTGGATCGGACGGCTGAACCACTACTTCAAGGGCACCAGAGAGACCGACGGTACCGTGAAAAGGTCGCTGCTAATCTATTACGGAGGCGCAGAGATCTATGACCTGTTTGAAACTCTGCCTAACACAGGCAACGAAGATGACTATGAGGCGGCGGTCGCCGCGCTCAACAGGCATTTCGACCCTCAACTTAACCCCGACTTCGAGCGGTTCAAGTTCAGACAGGCGTCACAGTCGGACACGGAGTCCGTGGACATGTTTTGCGCCGGCTGGCCAGCACGTGCGCCTTCCCAGATCAAAGGGAAGAAATACGCGGCCAAGTAATCCAGGGGTGCCGCTCGAAACTGTTGCGGAAACTGATCCTTCGGCAACCGGGGATCTCGCTGGACGAGATCCTCATTCTGGCCAGGTCTCATGAACTGTCGGATGTCCGGGCCGGCGAGATGGAGGCTGCGCTACACAAGGCCGTTATGGCACCACACGCACCAAGATACGTGCCCGTCAAAGAAGAAAGGGTCAAGGCGATCCTACAGCGCCCCACAACGACTCGCCAGGCACCGAGGGCGACGACCGGAGGGCCATGTGGCAACTGCGGAGAGGACCATCCGGCAACAGCAGTGTGCGGAGTGAAAGGGAAGACGTGCTCCCACTGTGGGAAGGTGAACCACTTCGCCAGGGTATGTCGAAGCAGCCGGTCCCGACAGGCCGCTCCAAGGTCACAGGGCATGTCGCAACGCCTGCGCCAAGTCTCACTCGAAGACCCACAGTCACAAGAAGATGACCCACCACGGGAGCGTTGCCTCGCTCTCGAAGATGATGACGATGAAGTATTCGTTGTGTCCTTTGTTAGCAGGACTGACAACCACCGGAGGCCGCAACCGATGTGTTTTGTCCTAGTAGAAGGAACTGCTGTCCGGGCACTCATCGACACGGGCGCATCTGTCAACGTCATGGACTCGGAGCAGTATGACCGTCTGTTGCCACGGCCCCCGCTCGCACCCACCAAGGCCATGGTGTACACATACAGAGGGACAGACCCACTCCCCCTCCGAGGGGTCATCGAGGCGAAAATCGCCAGCGGAAATCATGTCACGGTGGCTCGGTTCCACATCACGGAAGGGAGAAAAGGCACGCTGCTCAGCTGCCATACGGCAGAAGACCTGAGCCTGGTCTTCTTTGTGCACCAGATCCATGACTCTCACGCCGACACCATTCTGAAAGAGTTCCCGGCGCTGTTCACGGGCCTTGGGAAGCTAAAAGGGAAACGCTTCAAACTCCACATTGACACCACTGTGAGACCCATCGCCCTAAGGCACCGGAGGGTGCCGTTCAATCTCCGCCCGCAGGTGGAAGAAGAGCTGAAGAAGCTGGAGGACCTCGACGTCATCGAGAAGGTGTCCGGCCCCACCCCGTGGGTGTCCCCGCTGGTCGTGGCTCCCAAACCAAAGCAGCCAGGGGCCATCCGGCTCTGCGTGGACATGAGGCTCCCGAACACAGCAGTCAAGAGGGAGCGCCACCTCACGCCCACCATGGACGACATAGTGGCCGATTTGAACAGAGCCAAGTGGTTCTCAAAGCTGGACCTGAATGCGGGGTACCACCAGCTGCAGCTCGAACCTGAGAGCAGGTATATCACCGCGTTCTCGACGCATGTTGGCCTCCGGAGGTACAAGAGACTGAGTTTCGGGGTATGGTCGGCGGCCGAAGTCTTCCAGAATGCCATCAGGGAAGCACTATCGGGCCTGCAGAGCGTGATCAACCTGAGAGACGATATCCTGGTGTTCTCGAACACCCTAGAAGAACACCACAATAACCTCCGGGCCACCCTCTAGAGAATCGAGGACTGTGGACTGACCCTTCACAAGGCAAAGTGCTCATTTTACCAGGAGTCTGTTGATTTCTTCGGGTACACCTTCACCAGGGAAGGACTACAGGTAGACCCCAAGAAGGCCGTGGCCATACGAGCCACCAGCACCCCGAAGACCCCCACAGAAGTACGCAGTTTTCTTGGCATGTTCATTCAAAATTTGGCCGCCCTGTCAGAACCACTCCGCACCCTCACCCACAGTGATCACAAATGGGAATGGACCGTGGCTGCCAACACGGCGTTCAACAACATCAAGGCAGCGCTCCTGGACAAGACAGTGATGGCCTACTTTCACCCGGGGCGGCGCACTGAGGTGGTCATCGATGCCAGCCCAGTAGGCCTGGGAGCAGTTCTCCTTCAGGACCATGGTCAAGAAACCTGGAGACCGGTGGCGTACGCCAGCAGGGCACTCACGGACACGGAAACAAGGTATGCCCAAATTGAGAGGGAGGCGTTGGCAATAAAATGAGCGTGCCAGCATTTTCACTTGTACCTGTACGGCCAGGAGTTCCAGGTGGTCACAGACCACAAGCCCCTGCTCCCGCTCTTTGCCGGATCATCCAGGCTGGCGCCCCCGAGGATAGAGAGATGGGCCGTGCAGTTACAGGCGTACAATTTCAAAGTCGTCTTCTGCCCTGGGGCACACAACCCGGCCGACTACCTCTCGCGACACCCGGAGTCCCTGCCACCTCGGAGCTCATCGACGGATGTAGCATACTCTGACACGTTCGTGAAGATGGTCTCACAGGAAGCGTGCCCCACGGAAATGACGCTCGAGGAAATTGGCCAGGCAACGGATGAAGACGAGACACTGTTCAGAGTGAAAGCCACCCTGCTGAGCAATGGATGGGCGCACTTCATGGACGGGACTCAGGCACTCAGAGCCGAAGACAGCCACGCTCGAAACAGATCTGGCAGGTACGCCATGAACTAAGGGGCCCATTAGGATGGCGGGCGGTTTGCCCCCGCCGGGCTGGCGGTAGCCCCCGGCGGGTGCGAACCGCCCGCCATCCACACCAGAAAGACCCCCCGCCATATTAGGATGGCTGGGGGTCCGCGGCGGACGGAAAGACCGTCTGTCGCTTTTCCGCCGGTCGACTCGTCGACCGGGCGGAACACATGTTTAATATGGTGGCGGTGTCTTGCAGACACCGCCATCCATATCAGGATGTTTGCGGAAATCAGCCTTTCCATGGCGGCGTTGCCGCCATGGAAAGGCATGCGGTCTTTGCTTTTGGGGGCCCGTTGCGGGCCCCCAGGGTGTTGGGGGGGTGGGGGGCGCACATGGGGGGTACCTATGGTACCCCCCTGCATTTGCATGCACAAGGTGGCAGGCACCGCGCGGTGCCTGTCACGTTGTGCATGCAAATGCACAACATGCTGTTTTACATTGCGGCGGGTGCTGCTTGCATATGCCACTGTGGCGGGCGCATCGTAATCGGCACAGCGGGACTGCCGCACCCCTGGCGGACGGCCCCGCATTCCGTTGCGGTGGCGGGCGGACTTTGTCCGCCCGCCATCGTAATAGAGCCCTAAGTGTGGAAGAGCATGGAGTCGTTCTGAGGGACATGTGATCATAATCCCGAAGAGGCTACAGCGGCGGATCCTTCAGCTTGCCCATGTCGGACACCAAGGGATGGCAAAGACAAAAGCCAGGCTAAGGAACAAGGTCTGGTTCCCAGCTATGGATTCCATGGTGGAGGACATGGTGAGGCAATGTCACGCCTGCACCATCACTGGGGAAGACCCGGCGCCGGTGATCACTGAAGAGCCCAGCGAAACCCCATGGGCCAAGATCAGCCTTGACTTCGGAAGTTTCCCGGATGGGCACACCATGTTGGTGATGGTTGACTCCTTCTCAAAGTTCCCTATCGTGGAGGTGGTGGCGTCAACGGCGTTCACGCATGTCCAAAGAGTCCTGAACAAGACATTTGCACTCATGGGTCTGCCAGAGGAAATTCGGTCAGATAACGGGCCCCCGTTCCAAGGCCGGGAATTCCAAGAGTACCTGGAGAGAAAAGCGATCCACCACCGGAAGATCACCCCTCTGTGGCCCCAAGCCAATGGGGAGGTGGAGCGTCTCATGCGAACACTCAACCGGGCCCTGCGCATTGCCGTGGACCAAGGAGAAGATGCAGAAGCGGCACTTGATCAGTTCCTTGACGCATACCGGCAGACGCCACACAGCACAACCAAGTGTGCTCCCTCACACATACTCTTCAAGAGGCCCCCGCAGGACAGCATCCCGACAGATCCAACGTGGAAGCCACCAGAACGGGACAACGAAGCCGTCCAAGCGAGAAGGACAATGACCAACCAGAAGGCAAGTGAAGCCCGCCGAGCACGAGAGCCACAGCTGAAAGCGGGGGACCGCGTTGTGGTCAAGGACAGACACCCTGGCTGGAAGTTCAGGACACCCTATGAGCCAGAAAGGTGGACTGTGGTGGACGTACAAGGAACCATGGTCACTGCCCAGCGAGGGCAGCAGGTTGTCACAAGAAACGTGTCTAGCTTCAAGAAAATTTATGATCAGAACGTTGGCCAAGAAGAGTCGGAAGATTCAGACGAGACCCTAAGTCTCACTCCACCCAGCTCGCCAGGGCTGTTGGTCTCTCCACCGAGGAACTCACAAGTGGAGAATGCAGAAACTGTCCCCGAGGCTAGCAGGCTCAGTCAGGAGGTGTTGACTGGGTCACTCCCGAACACGCAATCGGACGCAGTGGTCAGTTCCAGCTCCCGGAGCCAGAAGTATGGTCTCCGGCCGAACCCTGTGCCCATCAAAAGACTAAAAGACTTTGTGTGTGCCTCCCCGTGAACCTGAAGGACCTGATGGTCGGTCACTAAAAGAAAGAAAGGATGTAGAGAGCCATCCGGGCTCTCCACTACAATGTAGCACTCTTACATGCATGCATACACCCCTCGGGGCGGGCTCGGCCCGAGGGGATAAATAAATGGCAGGAGACCGCTCGGCGTCTTCCGGCCAAGTGTAATAAACTGGTGTGGCCTACCGTAATTGTAGAGCGCTGCTGCGGCCTTCCATCCCCAGGCCCCGCCGCGCTACAAGGGTGTCGCAGAAATTATTTGGGGGTAATTTAAGTAAGTTGCTGTTGTGTTACAATATTAAAAATACATGTCACTATTCCTGAATATTAGATGTAAACACATTTAGAATTTGGACGAGTGTGCCTGTGCACTCACTATCAGTGACCTGGCCAAAGAGGGCATGAAAGATATGAAATTGGATCATATTTTCAAAGCTGTTCTGAAAAGGGGCCCCCAAAATAAGTTTGGCCCAGGGCCCTCCAAATCCTTAAGATGTCCCTGTGGCGTAATGCAGGACTATGCTGCGCAGGGTGGCAACCTTCCATGGGGCCCCGGAGCCCATTCAGCCCAGATTAAATAAATATCTGTGAGATTTTGGAGTCATGGGCCCCTCATCACATTCTGCAGGGAGGACACATTATTTTCCGTTACGCCACTGAACTACACTTTAGTCGAAATTAACCTGACACTAGACTGTGACGTGTCCAGCAACCTGAGGGTAACAGTACTGTAGGAATCCAATAGGTGACTGTGACATCACTCCGCGAATCTGATATGACTGTGATGTCACTACATGAACCTGACATCAGATTGTGATGATACTGCAGGAACTCAATATCAGACTGTGACATCATTTCAGAACTCAAACAGACTGAAATCACTATATAAATCAGATATCTGATTGTGACATCACTATAGTAATCCGATATCAGATTGCAACATCCCTACAGAATTTAAACTTCAACCTATGACATTACTCCTGGAGCCCAACAGACTTTGGCATTACCTAGGCAAGCTAAATAACGGACTATGATATCACTTCCGGAACCAAATATCAAATTGTGACATTACTTCCGGAACCTGATATCCGATGGTGGCATTTCTCCAGCAAACTGAAAATACTGTGATATTCCTGCAGGAACGTTACATCAGACAGTGTTCTCGTCCCACGAAGCCGAAATCAGACTGGAACTTTACTTCAGAAACCTGATGCCCGACTATGATGTCTCTGTAGGAAGTCAGACTAACCACTAAAGGAATCCAACCCTGCATGATATCCCTCGAGGAGCAATGCATTAGACCAAGATTCAGACATCAATTTAGGGTCTGAATATCAGCCTGTGACATCATGCCAGGAATCTGAAGCTTGATCTAGATTTTGACGTCAATCCAGGAACCTGAGAAAGGGCTTTGATATCACCTAGCAACTAGATGTCGGACTGTTGCATCGATGCAGGGACAAGGAGCCCACCATGATCTCAGCCCAGTGTGACATCACTTGAGAAACCCACTGTCAGACTGAGGTTACTCCAGGGACCTGACTGCAATGTGACATCAGTTCAAGAACCTGATAGTCTGTGACATCACCCAAGGAGCCTAATTGCACGCCATGGCTTTACTCTAGGAACCTGCCAGCGTAGTGTGACATCAATCCAAGAACTGGAAGTCAGGCTGTGAAATCACTTACAAAAATCTGTTTTCAAACTGTGATATCACTTCACTTATCTGCCAACAGACTGGGACTTAACTCCGGAAACTATGTATCACCATGTAGCATTATTCAAGCAGCTTATGTCAGATTTCTCACAAGTTTCTGGAATCTGCCCTCGGCCTGTGACATTTCTAGAGAAACACGTCAAGACAGACTTCACTTTAGGAACCTAACATCAGGCTGTGATATCGCCTGAAATCAGAAAGCGACATTACAGCAAGAAGTTGAAGTCTGGCTTTGTATGGCATCAGTCCAGGAACCTGATATCAGATTGTGGCATCACTTCAAGAACCTGACATTTGGCTAGGACATCCCATCTGCATTTCATATCGGGCTTTGCTGTCATTCCAAGATCTTCATGCCAGATTGTGACATCAGAAGATTGTGATATTCCAGAAGCCTGATTTCAAGATTATGACATCATTTCATACACATTGCATCAGATTGGGGCTTCACTCAAGGAACCTAACAACAGACAATGGTGCCCCTTAAGGAGCAAGATTTCTACTCATTACATTGCCCCAGTGCTCTGCTGTCAGACTGTAATATCCCCCCAGGAACCTGGCACACTGAGATTGTGACATAGAGCCAAGAACCTGAGGTCAGGCTGTGACATCACTCAGCAACCAATGGGCAGACTGTGACATCTCTAGAGTTTGACTGTAACAAATCTGAAACTGACTGTAACAAAAATACACGGTACTGAAGTCAGGCTGCAACATAGTAATATTCTGTGAGAATGTTTGGCTGTGTGGCTGGAACCTCCGTTAGGTCAGAATTACATTGTAAACATTTGTAAACAAGTTTAGTTATCCTGGAGTTGAAGAAAGGAGCGCACTGTCGCCGTTTGGGCTCTGGAATGGTCTAACCTTTACAACGTGTTGCTGTGCTATGGTCTTTATTCACAATGTCACAGAAAAGGAATCTGATGTCAGACTATGACATCACATCTGAAACCTATCAGACTGTAACATCACTTCTGGAGTCTAACGTTAGACTTTGACATCACTGTAGGAACATGACGACAAATTTCAAAATTGCTGCAGAAATCTAACAGACTGTGAGTAATGTAAATTCAACAAGCAGAGGTCAGGCAATGACATCACTTCAGGATCCTAATGTTAGACAATGACATCACCACAGGAACATGATGGAAAACTAGAACTTCAGGACCCAGCACCAGATTATGACTTCCCTCCATCAACCATCAGACTGTGACATCATTACAGGAACCTCCCAAAAACCTAATTTACACTGTGACATAACACTAGGAACACAACAGCAGATTGTGACATCACTCTGCCCAGATATAGGTCCCGTACACACCGTGTCACTCGACCCAAATTATACCTGGCTGATAAGCCCTAACTAGGGTGAACCGGTCCTAGGTTGCTTGTGTTCCGGTTCAGGGAGGACCTGGCCTGGTAGTTCGGGCTGGACCGCTCCTGTTGGTGCAGGGCCAGGACTGATTTGGATATAGATGGGTCCAAACTGAGGTGGAATGGTGGGCGAAAAACAATGGATTGGGATGTAGCACTGAGTGATTGCCACTGGCTGTGGTATTTGTTGTGTGAGTGTCGCGTGTGGGTCGTGTGAGGTATGTGAATGCGGAGAGTGGAATGTGGAGTGTGGTGTCGCGGGGGATTCGAGGAGTGGACAGTTGGAGAAGAAGGGAAGCGGAGGAAGCTGTCTCCGGTGTCGTTGTACCTGTATTCTTCCATTAAAGACTCTAACCCACTACTTACCGTCTGGATACCTTCATTTCCACAATGGCGACGAGCGGGGAGCATAACGACACCGGGGACTTCTAGCAATTGCCATCGTTTTCTTTGGCTATTCGGACATTTGCCGGACTCTGTCGGACGGTCGCATTGCATGCAGATTCTATTCTGGAGAATTTCTGCGCGACTGGTTGTCCTTCATTTGGCTGACTGATCCTGGTGAGTTCGTGTGTCGAAGTGCGGAGGAGAGGAGGATCATGACGCAAGCAGGGAGCAGGGACCGTCGTTGAAGCGTCATTGTTGCCATAGCAACGGAAGAACGCCGACGTCCGTGGCATCTTGATCCTAGCAACTGAAGGTCGTCCGACGCTCGCGCTATGTCGTCATCACGCGCATGACGGTAGCAGCCATCGTTAATCATTTTCCTTGCCATCGGGAGTTGTACATCTCTGAAGTGGTGCGCAACATTGGGAGTGCACATTTCTGAAGTGGTGCGCAGGGAAGTTCTTCACTACCGTTTCAACTGAGCTCAACTTTCATTAAAGGAATACCAGTTTTCAACTGAAACTGGTCATCTTCAGCCTATTGCTTTTCAGGTACTGTTGTGGGGTAGCAAGTGAGACTGAGACAGTAATTCCTGGGTCCTTGGGCTGCCCTTCCAGTACAACTTACGTGTTGCTGAATTCGGTGACAGGCACATCCCTGTCCATTTGTTTTTGTGCAATTAATTGTTTTAAAACCTTCTGTTTTAACAACGTTTTTGTGCTTGCGGACTCAAGTGACTAGTGAATTGTTTTTTTTCCTTTCTGCTTTCCTTGCTAAATTGACCTTGGTGAAATTTCTTTTTAATAAGATTTTGTGCTTGTGGATTTAAGTGACTGGAGTATTTTTTTTCCTTCTCCTTTTTCGTCCAATTTGTCGCAAAATTGACTTTGGTGAACTTTTTCTGCAAGCATACACCCTTCTTCTTATTCCTTCTAACCACCAGTTTTTTCATTATGGCAACGATTCAACCACCGCCGTTTTTTTACCTGATTTAGGTGAACCTCCGATTGCTTGGGATCTGTGGATTGATTTGTTTGAAGCCTATGTGGAGGTTATTGAGAAGGATGAGTGTTCAGAAGGAAGGAAATTGTCACTTCTTAAACACAGGTTAGGTGCTGTGGGGTTGAGAGAATTTAAGAATCTACCCTTGATAGAGAATGCCGGTGACATTGGGGTTTATCAATATGCAATTAAACAAATGCATGAAAGGTTTGGCAGGAAAATCAATGTAGTTATGGAAAGATTTAAGTTCTATTCGAGAGTGCAGAAAGAGGAGGAATCTATTGACCAATTTGTTTCTGCTTTAAGAGGTTTAGCAGTCACGTGTGAATTTGATCGCATGACTTACGATCAGGTTTTACGCGACCAAGTCTTGATGAAGACTAAGTCCAAGAAGATTCAAGAAAAGTTATGGTCATGCGGCAGTATTTCATTGAAAGCTGCTGTTGATGTAGCCAGGGGTGTTGAGGTTTCTGACCAATGCATTCGTGAGGTGAGGAATGAAAAGAGTATGTTGGGGAGCGAAAAAGTTATAACCAAGTGAGTGCTGTGAATAAAGATTGCAGGGCTAAAAGTAAAAGTGAAAGCAAAACTTTGGAGAGTATTCCTAACAGGAAATTTAATGAAACACGGGGGTTTGTGTGTTACAGGTGTGGTTCCAGTAATCATTTAGCTAATTTTAAATGGTGTCCTGCACTAACTAAAGTGTGTACTATGTGCAAAAAGAAGGGACATTTTAGTAGAGTATGCAACAATTTGGGGAGGAAGGTCAATTTCATTCAAGACGATGTGCATGATGATGATTTAAATGTAATTGGAGAAGTATCTAGTGTTCATGATAAATCAATTGTTGAGGTGGACAAAGCTAAAAAATTGCCCACGTGCACTGTGCGCATTGATGGTGTGGACGTATGTGTTATGGTGGACTCTTGTGCATGGTATACCATAATGGGCAAGGAGTTATTTAGGAAATTGTGGCCTGGTAGACCGTTGCTGGAGCCTGATGTGAGTCCTGGAAGCTATTCAGGTCATAAAATCTCCTTGGAAGGTTTTATATGGGCGGATGTATGTTTTGAACGTAAGTCATGTCGGGGCAAAGTGTATGTTGCCAATAGGGGTGCAACTATTTTAGGTTGGCCACATATCATGGATTTGGGCCTTAAGATTGATGCGAGTTTGGAGTGCCCTGTATTTGCGGTACAATGTGAGGATGAAGGTGAGAAAATACACACTTATGCTGATTATTCTGAATTTAAGAAAATGTACCTTGATGTTTTTTCTGATAATATAGGCAAAATGGCGAATTTTAAACATAAAATTATATTACGAGAGAGTGTGTGCCCAATAAGACAAAAGCTTAGGAATGTTCCTATTAGTTATCGTGAAAAATTAGGGGACATCCTTAAAAAATTGTGTAAGGATGGAATTATTGAGCCAGTGGAGAGTTCTGATTGGGTTTCTCCAGTGGTGATTTCCCTTAAGTCCAACGGGGATTTACGTGTATGTGTGGACTTGAGGTGTTTGAATGAGGCCATTTGGGTTGATACGTTTCCCCTACCTAACCTACAAGAACTTACATCTTCTGTTGGGGGTTCTTCCTGGTTTTCTAAAATAGATTTAGCAAGTGCGTATCACCAAATTGAATTGGATGATAACTCTAAGCACTGCACAGCTTTTATCACTCCTGAAGGCATGTTCAGGTATCGACGTATGCCTTTCGGATTAGCAAGTGCTTCAGCTGGGTTCCAGAGGGAAATGTCAAGAATTTTGCGTGGGATTGATGGAGCAAAAGTGTTCCAAGACGACATTTTGATCTTTGGGAAGAATAAGGAGTCCCATGACAAGTATCTGCATGCGGTTTTGGAAACCCTTAGGGAACATGGGTTAACTGTTAGGAATGAGAAGTGTGTTTTTGGGAAGTGCGAGGTGGAATATCTTGGCCATGTTATGTCCAAGGACGGTATTCGACCAAAAGTCAGTCATGTGGAAGCTATTTTGTCGGCTTTAGAACCTAAAAGCAAGGAACAATTAATGTCCTTTCTGGGCCTTACTGAATTCTATTCTCGGTTCATTGAAAACTACGCATCTAAAGTGGAACCGTTGAGAATATTATTAAAGAAAAATGCATTATTTGTATGGGAGCAACAACAGAAACAACGTTTTAATAATGTCAAGAAGGAAATTTCTGTAACTCCATGTCTGAAACCCTTCATGCCTTCAGCTGATTGTATGTTATCTGTTGACGCTTCCGGGTATGGAATTGGTGCTGTGTTTTCACAACATACCAAGAATGAGAAATGGGTAGTGGCATATGCGTCTCGTACGTTGACAACATCTGAACTGAATTACTCTGTGATTGAGAAGGAACTGCTTGCTGCTGCGTGGGCTGCAGAAAGATTTCGTATGTATGTGTGGGGGAGGAAGTTCAAGATTTGTACGGATCATAAGCCGTTAGTGAACATTTTGAGACCTGAAGGAGGGAGGAATTTGACTCCAAGGTTGGCCCGGTTGGCTTCTAAATTGCAGATGTTTAGTTATGAAATTGAATATATTCCGGGCAAGGAAAACCTGGTTGCTGATGGACTTTCACGGTTGCCCAGTTTGACTCCTATTGATGGGGTGGAGGGGGTGAATGAGTCTGAAGTTGCTTTCACTTTCAAAGATATTTTATCCATTGAAGATGAGGGAGTGGTAGTGGGTAAAACACTGTCTGAAGAATCGTGGGTGCGCGAAATGGACAAGGATGTCGTCCTGAAAGAGGTAGAGAAGTATATTATGGATGGTTGGCCGAGGGAATCTGTTCTACGAGGAGAGTGTTCTGCATTTTGGAAAATAAAGGAAGAGTTGTGTTTGTCAAATGGAATCATTTTGCGGGGGGACAAGATCGTGCCTCCGTTGGGCAGGCGCAATGGAATTATTGAGAGGAGTCACAAGGGTCATGGTGGTATGTCAAGTACCAAAAGAAGAATTAAAGAATGTTTTTGGTGGCCTGGTGTTGATTCTATGGTGGATCGTTGGGTTAGGGATTGCAAGATTTGTGGTGTTAGTGATAAGGTTGCTAAACCCTTGTGTATACCTTTGACTATGGTGGAGTTGCCAGAAGGACCATGGCAAAAAATCGCTATTGATTTTATGGGCCCATTTTCAGCCGTGTCAGCAAGGGATTGTTATGCTATTGTTCTGATTGATTACTACTCCAAGTGGCCGGAGGTAAGGATGGTCAGTAATGTGACTACGGAGGTGGTTATTGAATTTTTGGAAGATGTGTTTTCAAGGGAAGGTGTACCTGAGATCTTGGTGTCGGACAATGGTTCCCAATTGGTATCGGACAGAATGCAGGAATTTTTGATGGAAATGGGTATCAAACATATACGGTCATCATTATATCACCCTGAAGGGAATGGACAGGTGGAACGCTTCAACAGGGTGGTTAAAGAGGCAATTCAGTTGGCCCTAAGTGCAGGGTTACCTTGGAGGAAGGCTCTGCAAGAGAGACTTATGGCATATCGAGTTACTCCTCATTCGGTGACTGGTAAAACGCCGTTTGAGGTGTTGAGGGGGAGGAAACCTTCGACTGTTTTGGTTCCTTGGTGGTTGAGGAAAAGGAATAATAGAATGAGGCCTAAGGGTAGTGTGATTGATAAAGAAATTAAAGCTAAAGTCACGGAATTCCAGGAACGCCCAGTTCGTTCTCGTGGCGGGAATTGCCGTTGGCCTGTCGTCCATGTTGGTCAGATGGTTCGTGTGAAAAATCCTAGGGGGGTCTTGAAAGGCGAGGCGGTTTGGTCACAGCCTTTGGAAGTACGGAAGGTGTTAGGTAGCGCAGTTGAATTGGAAGATGGTAGGAGATGGAATTTTCGTCAGTTGAGTTTTTGTAATGATCGGAATAGTGTTCCGTGTCGTAGTGTTCCAAGTGAGGAAGGGTGCAATGGTTACATGTTGGGGGAGGATTGTGGTGTAGAGTTACGTAGTAGTGGTGTGGAGTCAAGGGGTAGGAATGATGGTTTGGTAGAGGCTGCTAGTCATGAACCAAATCTTGACGATGAGGTTTTGCGTCGTGGTAGCAGGTTGAGGAGAGTTCCTGCCCGTTTTGCTGATTACACATTGGGATAGTTGTTGGTTGAGTTTATCATTTGCGTGGTGTTTACGTATGTGTTGTTTATCATTTGTGTGGTGTTGACGTATGTATTTGTTTGTCGTTGTGAAGGGGGAAGTTTGGGTGTTGTTGTAAAGGGGGAAGGTGTGTGGTATTTGTTGTGTGAGTGTCGCGTGTGGGTCGTGGTGAGGTATGTGAATGCGGAGAGTGGAATGTGGAGTGTGGTGTCGCGGGGGATTCGAGGAGTGGACAGTTGGAGAAGAAGGAAGCGGAGGAAGCTGTCTCCGGTGTCGTTGTACCTGTATTCTTCCATTAAAGACTCTAACCCACTACTTACCGTCTGGATACCTTCATTTCCACACTGGCTGAGATTAATTTCAGCATTCCATCCATCACCCGGTTGTTGTTGTTGCAGTTTATCACTCCAGGAACTTCATCCCTCCAGGATCATGTGACGTCATTCCCGGTATGTGATGGCGGATTATTGCTTACCTCCAGGAAATACAACCGCTCACTGTAAAGCGCTCCTGGAACCTGCAGAGGGCTTCAGTATCGCTCCAGGAAGAGGACATCCCTTCAGGAGAACATCAGCACAGCGTGAAATGAGTCGATAATCTAACATCAGAGTGTGAAATCACTCAACGAGCTCAATGTCAGACTGTGACATTACTGCAGGAACCTGACTGCATGATGTGACACTACTTACAAGAAGCTCCGTCATACTGAAGCATCGCTGCTGCACTGTGCCAAAAGCCTGTAACATCCGTGCAGGAACCTGAATCCAGCCTCAGGCATCACTACAGGAACCCGCCTGAGGCCTGACATCATACCGAACAGCTGATGTCAGAATGTGACATCAGTTGAGCAGCCAAACATGCGACGTTGATTACAGTGCAGTCTGTTTCACTGTCCACTCTAAAACCAACTGTGATATAACATACAATTCTACAAGGTGGCACATGGTTTGTCCACTGTGGTGTCCTGTTCCAGTACACTGACCCTGAAATGCATCTGATAATTGCAAATGGTTTTTTTATATTTAAAAGAGCATATTTTTTGTTACAGTTGTATTATGTCATATTATAATTAACATTCCTGTGTGCATTAGTGTCCGGTTTAAAATGCCTGCCAAGAAAATATTGTCAACCCTTGGAACCTCAGAAGTTTTCTGTCCTCTTTATCAGTGGCGGCTGGCATCTATAAGGGGGGGGCAATTGGTGGTTGCACACACCCGCAAATAAAATTTAAAAAATAATTAAAATTAAAACACTTACCGAATCAAGGCGACACAGCGTCCTCCTCATTCCGGACCTCTTCTGCTGAGCCTGCGTGCGGGCCTCAGCAAACTCCCTTGACCATTCCTGGCGCTGCTTAATGCTGTTAAACAGCATGAGAGCAGTGCCCTGATTGGAGGGAGCGGCCTCTATCGGCGCTCTCCAGTGCACTGGAGGCCTGCACTTGCTCTCAACCCAGCTGTCTTGAGACAGCTGGGTTGAGAGGTTTAAAGTGCGCATGTCTAGCTGGCCATCACAAGACGGCCAGCCAAAGAGACATGCACACTTTAAAGAGTGCGCAGGCAGCCCTCTTCCCACCACTCCTCCCTGCTGCCACTCAGCAGGCCCCGCCCCGCCCTGACACTCGGTTCAGGACGGGATGCTGAAAAATAAAATGGTAATAAGTTGCTATTTTCTTTTTTATTTCTGGGGCTTTGGAGGGCATTTAAGTGGGGCGACGCTCCTCTGCTCCAAAGGAGGATCCACCCCTGCTCTTTATCTTCTTCTTGTCAAAGTATTTTCTTGTGGGCAGGTGTAATTAATTTATAATTACCTACAACAGTAGTCCTGGGGAAAGCTGGAGGTACTTAATGACTCCACTGGAATGGGTGCCCAGAGGCTTAAGAGACAGACGCCAGTAGCAGAATCCTTTGTCCTCACCAACGAGAAGTCCTGTTCAAAGAGCAAGTCTTGCCAGGGAAAACGTAGTTTTCCCGTTCAGTTACCAGGAAATCACACGGAGCATGACCTTCCGGGGGATCAAGGGCGCGATTTTATGTCAAGACCCGAGGCTGATATTATGCATGAATTCCTTTATTGCTGCCACTCAGCAGCCCATTTACAGCTCAAAGAACACAAGAACATTCCAAAGCCAATAGAGCCCAGCGTAACCAACCGGCTTTCTTAATTTATTGCCTCTACTCTCTCAGATAAGTAGTCTATCTGCGTCCGCATGAAACATATGAACATTTTATTTGAGTTGCTCTATGTGAGTTGTGTGTTTGCCATGTTTAAATGGATTAAGGTGGCTAATCCTGTTTTGTGCTGATTGTGTGCATTTGTGCTAGGGTACGTATTTGAGTTATGTATTATGGGATTCTTATGTGGTTTTCGAGTTGCATAGTTTTTCAACAATCCATTTATTTCAACAAATTTTGAATGTTAGGTTTTGACTCACAGTTGATTTCTTGGGCTTTTAGTCGGAATTTGAGGGGCGCCCTTGCGAGTTGAAGCAGGCCACGACAGTCGTAGCATCAGCAGTTTGCCGTTTCACGTAGGCATATGGTGTCACATAGGTAGTTGGCCATTTTGAAAACGACTAGAACGCCAGTGCGTTTCTACAGCATTTGAGACCCGTAATGTTAAAGATCTCATACATGACTTTGGTGCAGCCAATTTGGTTTGGTTTATATATATTGGTTATTTTCTTAAAAGACCCACTGGAAAGAAATTGGTGAAGGTCTCAACTTTAACTCAATCTTTTATACCCAGTAACTTGTCAAAGTGGAAATCTGGGTTCTTCACCCCACTGAGTGGGTACAGAAGGCTGCCTATCTCTCTTGGCCACAGCTAATCCTGCCCCAGAATCATCATATCAGTCTTGTTGTTGGCATTTAGCTTCCGCAAGATGGGTCACTGATGATGCTCAGACAAGAGGAAATCCAACCATCGGCATAGAGCCCCTCGCAGCCACCAGGGGCTGCATGTTCATTCAACAGAATGAGAGAAAAGGAAAACACCTGGGGGCACTGCAAGAGACCACTGAGCTTCTGGGTGGAAAGGGAAGAGCATAAGTTCTTGACTCCTGTTCATGAGAATTAAGAACCAAGACAAAGCCTGGCCATTGATTCCCACCACCAACAACCAAAGGATTAAGGGGCCGATTATGATGGCGGGCGGATTGCCCCCGCCGGGCCGGCGGTAGTCACCGCCGCGCCGGCGGGGGCGATCCTCCTGCCATCCAGACAACAAAGACCCCCCGCCATATCATGATGGCTGGGGGGTCCGCGGCGGGTGGAAAGACCGTCCGCCGCTTTTCCGCCGGTCGACTCGTCGACCGGCGGAAAACGTGGTGAATATGGTGGCGGTGTCTGGAAGACACCCCCATCCATATCACGATGCCGGGAGTGAGCAGCCTTTCCATGGCTGCATTGCCGCCATGGAAAGGCTGGCG
Organism: Calotriton arnoldi; assembly: GCA_963921515.1. Taxonomy (NCBI): domain Eukaryota; kingdom Metazoa; phylum Chordata; class Amphibia; order Caudata; family Salamandridae; genus Calotriton; species Calotriton arnoldi. The sequence continues at coordinate 223,795 of CAWUFW010001555.1, forward strand.
GTTCCTGCTGTTGGGGGCCCGCAGCGGGCCCCCATATAGTTGGGGGGGGTGCACATGGGGGCTACCTATGGTACCCCCCTGCTTTTGCATGTACAATGTGGCAGGCACCGCGCGGTGCCTGTCACGTTGTGCATGTAAAAGCACAACATGTTTATTTTACATTGCGGCGGGTGCTGCTTGCAGCACCGGCACCACAATGTAAAATATACGGGATGCGCCCGCCAGTGTGGCGGGCGCATCCTAATGTGTATTGCGGGACCGCCGCACCTATGGCGGGCGGTCCCTTTTGTAAATGCGATGGCGGGCGGACTTTGTCCGCCCGCCATCGTAATCGGCCCCTAAGATAGAACGATCCACCGTGTCAAAGGCAACAAAGAGTTCCAGTAAAAGAATCACTGACAAAATATCGAAAGTCAGAATATCGACCTACGGAAATATCGACACAAGAATATCGAAGTCAAGAATATCGACATCCTATCTACATTATGGTAAGTACAAAAATATCGAGAGAAAAATATCGATGTCAAAAATATCGTTGTTAAAAATATCGTTTTTATTTAAGTTAAAAAAATAATGTAAAATAAAGTAAATAATACATATAATTAAAATAAACATAGTTAAAAATATTTTAAAATGTTTAAAAATTATAAGTAATATATATGTAATGTAAAAATAAATTAAACATATACATATAATATATAATATATATACTTACTTACTAATAATTTTTTATAATTATTTTAATAACATAATTTTTTTTTAAATATCATATAAATTATAAATACATCTATACACATAAAACAATAATATAAATAAAATTTAAATAAATATATATAACACATTAAAAAAATTAAAATTATTTTTAATTTTTTTATTATTAATTATATACTACATTAACTAAAATAATAAAAAAAAAGTTAGATAGCGGAGGTAATAAAATTACTATTCCAACTCCAAACAGTGCAACAGTAGGGAAAATGTTGGATAGCGTAGGGGTAAAAATTACTATTCCCACCCCAATGAGTGCAACAGTAGGGAAAGTGTTGGATAGCGTTGGGGTAAAAATTACTATTTCCACTCCAGTGAGTGCAACAGTAGGGAAAGTGTTGGATAGCGTAGGGGTTAAAATTACTATTCCCACTCCAGAGAGTGCAACAGTAGGGAAAGTGTTGGATAGCATAGGGGTAAAAATTACTATTCCCACTCCAGTGAGTGCAACAATAGGGAAAGTGTTGGATAGCGTAGGGGTAAAAATTACTATTCCCACCCCAGGGAGTGCAACAGTAGGGAAAGTGTTGGATAGCATTGGGGTAAAAATTACTATTCCCACTCCAGTGAGTGCAACAGTAGGGAAAGTGTTGGATAGCGTAGGGGTTAAAATTACTATTCCCACTCCAGGGAGTGCAACAGTAGGGAAAGTGTTGGATAGCATAGGGGTAAAAATTACTATTCCCACTCCAGGGAGTGCAACAATAGGGAAAGTGTTGGATAGCGTAGGGGTTAAAATTACTATTCCCACTCCAGGGAGTGCAACAGTAGGGAAAGTGTTGGATAGCGTAGGGGTCAAAATTACTATTCCCACTCCAGGGAGTGCAACAGTAGGGAAAGTGTTGGATAGCGTAGGGGTTAAAATTACTATTCCCACTCCAGGGAGTGCAACAGTAGGGAAAGTGTTGGATAGCGTAGGGGTAAAAATTACTATTCCCACTCCAGAGAGTGCAACAGTAGGGAAAGTGTTGGATAGCGTAGGGGTAAAAATTACTATTCCCACTCCAGTGTGTGCAACAGTAGGGAAAGTGTTGGATAGCGTAGGGGTTAAAATTACTATTCCCACTCCAGGGAGTGCAACAGTAGGGAAAGTGTTGGATAGCATAGGGGTAAAAATTACTATTCCCACTCCAGTGAGTGCAACAATAGGGAAAGTGTTGGATAGCGTAGGGGTTAAAATTACTATTCCCACTCCAGGGAGTGCAACAGTAGGGAAAGTGTTGGATAGCGTTGGGGTAAAAATTACTATTCCCACTCCAGTGAGTGCAACAGTAGGGAAAGTGTTGGATAGCGTAGGGTTAAAATTACTATTCCCACTCCAGGGAGTGCAACAGTAGGGAAAGTGTTGGATAGCGTAGGGGTAAAAATTACTATTCCCACTCCAGTGAGTGCAACAATAGGGAAAGTGTTGGATAGCGTAGGGGTTAAAATTACTATTCCCACTCCAGGGAGTGCAACAGTAGGGAAAGTGTTGGATAGCGTAGGGGTCAAAATTACTATTCCCACTCCAGTGAGTGCAACAGTAGGGAAAGTGTTGGATAGCGTAGGGGTTAAAATTACTATTCCCACTCCAGGGAGTGCAACAGTAGGGAAAGTGTTGGATAGCGTAGGGGTAAAAATTACTATTCCCACTCCAGAGAGTGCAACAGTAGGGAAAGTGTTGGATAGCGTAGGGGTAAAAATTACTATTCCCACTCCAGTGAGTGCAACAGTAGGGAAAGTGTTGGATAGCGTAGGGGTTAAAATTACTATTCCCACTCCAGGGAGTGCAACAGTAGGGAAAGTGTTGGATAGCATAGGGGTAAAATTACTATTCCCACTCCAGTGAGTGCAACAATAGGGAAAGTGTTGGATAGCGTAGGGGTTAAAATTACTATTCCCACTCCAGGGAGTGCAACAGTAGGGAAAGTGTTGGATAGCGTAGGGGTAAAATTACTATTCCCACTCCAGTGAGTGCAACAGTAGGGAAAGTGTTGGATAGCGTAGGGGTTAAAATTACTATTCCCACTCCAGGGAGTGCAACAGTAGGGAAAGTGTTGGATAGCGTAGGGGTAAAAATTACTATTCCCACTCCAGAGAGTGCAACAGTAGGGAAAGTGTTGGATAGCGTAGGGGTAAAAATTACTATTCCCACTCCAGTGAGTGCAACAGTAGGGAAAGTGTTGGATAGCGTAGGGGTTAAAATTACTATTCCAACTCCAGTGAGTGTAACAATCAATCAATCAATCAGGGAATTGTAAGCGCGCTACTCACCCGTGAGGGTCTCAAGGCGCTGAGGGGGGTCCGCAGATCTGTTTAGCCGAAGAGCCAGGTCTTGAGGGTCTTCCTGAAGGTGTTCAGGGAGGGGCGCGTCTGATGTCTGCCGGTAGCTCGTTCCAGGTCTTGGCTGCAATGTGAGAGAAGGATCTTCCGCCTGCTCTGGCTCTGTGGATGCGCGGGGTTTCGGCCAGTGCGAGGTTGGAAGATCGGAGGTTTCTTTTGGGTACGTGGAAGTTGATTCTGTCGTTGAGGTATTTGGGTCCGTTGTTGTGTAGGCATTTGAAGGCGTGAGTGACAGTGACAGTAACAGTGTGGAAAATGTAGGATGGCGTAGGGGTTAAATTAACATACTTATTAATTAAATAATTTTTGTAAAATAAATAACATATTAATAATTAATTAACAAAAAATTTTATAATAAATACCAATAAAATTAAATTAATATTTACTTAAATAACATTAAATTACTTCCCACCCTATTCCCCCATAAACACACAACCCACTACACATAAAAAAGAACACAATTAATGTAATGATAAATTAATCAATTAATAAACATTAATTACCAATTAATAATAAATTAACAATAAATTAATTAACAATAACAATAAATAAAACATAATAATAAATTAATTAGAATTAATATAATTATGAATTAATCAATTAATAAAAATTAATTACCAATTAATAATTAATTCACAATAAATTAATTATCAATAACAATAAATAAAAAATATTAATTAATTAATTATAATTAAATTACTTCCACCGTATTCCCCTATAAACCCACAACCCGCTACACATTCAAATGAACATAATTAATTTAATTATCAATTAATCAATTAATAAAAATTTATTACCAATTAATAATTAATTAACAATAAATTAATTAGCAATAACAATAAATTTAAAAAAATATATAATTAATGTAATGATAAATTAATCAATTAAAAAATTAATTACCAATTAATAATTAATTAACAATAAATTAATAAGCAATAACAATAAATAAAAACATATAAATTAATTAATTATAATTAAATTTCTTCCCACCCTATTCCCCTATAAACCCACAACCCGCTCTGATACTAAAACGCAAAATTTGCTTTAAAAAATTACTAATTTCTAAACATTTAATACATATATTTAAAAATAATAAAAATACGTTGCAAAAAATGTTAAACATACATATAAAATACATACTAAAATACATAACACTAATATAAATATCGATATTATTAACAACGATATTTTTGCTAACGATATTACTTACTTCGATATAAAAAAAACGATATTACTTACCTTAAGGTCGATATTCTGGTCACCGATATTCTTGACATCGATATTCTGTCCCTACGATATTAAAAACTCGATATTAGTGTAGGTCTTCCACCTGCGATAAGATGCTTGAATTTATCCTCCAGATGAATTTGGGGCATTTTTTATGAGAGCTGGAAAAACATAAGACGTTAGATTTTTTTAGATTAATTATCAGTTGTTCTTTTGATATGTATATTGCTAGTTGTGAGATCAGGCGCTGTAGACCAAGCGGAGTTTGAGAGAGTAACACGATATCGTCCGCGTATTGCAAACTTGCTATTGATGTCTTTTCCAATTTGGGATGGTCTCCCTGGATGAGACTAAGGTTGCTTTCTAAATCAGCAGTATGATGATGTTGAAAAGACAGGGCGCCAGAACGCATCCTTGCTTTAGCCCATTTTTTGTTGGAAATTTCTTGGTTAGACTCCGGCCATCCCCTTTTTTTATCTGAACCCAAGTTTGTGAGTATAGGTTGATAATTGCTTCTAGTAATTTGGGGGGGATTCCCCAAGCTTTCATTTTGACCCATAGCTTGGCTCTTGGCACTTTATCAAAGGCTGCTTTAAGATCTACGAAGCATGTGTAGAGGATGTTTGAATTGGCAATCGCTTTCTTTGCTAAGAGGGTGAGTGCTGAAATATTTGTTAAAGTCCCCATGCCGGCCCTGAACCCAGTCTGCGTTTTCGGGATTAGACTTTTGCTGCTTACCCATGTCTCCAGGTCTGCCAGTAGATTTGTTGCATAGATCTTAGCCTCTACATCTATAAGGGCTATCAGTCTGTAATTGCTGGGGTCTGAACGTGTCCCTGACTTATAAATGGGTTTGGAGGATGCTGCCCCTCCAAGAATCGGGGAAAATTCCGGTCTCTAAGCTAATGGAGAACAGGGGGGGTTAAATAGCAGGACCAAAACTCTGGGTCGTACCTGAACAGTGCATTCGGTAGACCATTGGGGCCGGGTGCCCCATCCGATCTCAAATGTTTTATTGTGTGCAGGATCTGCTTTTGTGTTATCTGTACAGGTTCTTCTCTTTGCGCATGCTTGATAAAATCGCTGCTGTCTTTCTGTGTTTCTCTGATTTCGATATGAAGTTTAGCGTTGGATAAATTCTTTAAGTCGGTGACTGATGCCTCCACTGATGTCCATTTTTCCGTACTCTGACTCCTGGCTTCTGATTTTTTCTCCGGACTGGAGCACCTTTTGATCTCGTTTGTATTGACATCAATGCTGACCGTTGTCTGTACAGTTGTGAAATTATAAGTATCTTCGATATGAGTGCTCCAAGATTGTTCTGTTATGTCAGAGGTGAATTGACGATGTTTGCCATTTAGCAGGAAGTAGATTTTTGCCCAAAACTGTTTCGAGTTTCTCTGCTTACTTGCGTGGAGCAAGTTGATCTCAAATTTTTCCTTGTATGTTCGTTTGGCCACCTTTATTTCGTGTTTTAGTTCCTTTTTCGTCTTTTCTATAATTATGAGAGTCTGTTGCGAAGGTTGGGGACCCTTAGTTCGAATTAACCTTAGTTGTTTGTTCAGTCGCGTTTTTATTGCCCGTATTTTTGGCGTATACCGTGGCCCTCCTCCGGTTCTGGGAGTTTTATGATCTCTATGAGTGGGTTGAAATTTTTTATTGATGTTGATTGTGAAAGACTCCCAGCCCCCCGTAATATCTCCAGCGTGGTCTGCGTCTGTAGGTGTTAACAATGACCGGCATATCTCCATTATTTTGTCGATGTTCTTTTCATCCCAGATTAACCGTTTTAGGTTGTAGAGTTGTGTTGTTAATGTAAGAGGATTAGCCTGCTCTGACCCAATTGGAGTGATGGTTAATGTGAAAGTTTGAGGGTAATGATCGCTTTCGACTCGGTCCTGTATTTGAAAATCTGTTATATATGTAAATAGATCAGAGTCAGCTAGCGTAAAGTCAATTGTTGATCCTGTTTTAGATGTTACCCTCGTAAACGCTGCTGGACTGTCCAAGGGGCCTCTACCATTTAACGTGTGTAGGAAAAGTGCGTCCAATTCTGCTGAACATTTCTTACCCATAGGGTCTTGTCTGCTTCGGTTGCCCTGTCTTGGCTGTATGAATCTCGGTAGATTGCGCTCTTGGCCTTGGATTAAGTTCATGTTAAAATCCCCTGTTATTATTATGTTGGCACTTGGGTAAGTGCTTTTCAGCGTTTTGATTGCTGCTATTAGTTGATCGATTCTTTGGCCCTTCTGCTTTCCTACTGGATGAATATAGAGATTCAATATTAGTAGGTCCATTGAGGGTGAAAGATCTACTTTGGTACATTGCATCCATGTGGAGTCGAGGTCGATGCTTGTGTCTCGCCAAGAGAGGTCCGTAGATATATAGGTCGATAAGCCACCTTTAGCCCTTCCATGCTGTGCCTCCTTTTTTGCTGGAATAAAATTTTCTTTGTAGCCCACTAATGGAGAATTTTTTGTCTGCCAGGTTTCTTGAAAAAGAAGTATGTCATGTTGTTGGATAAAGTCCACAAAATCTTCTTCTTCTAACTTTGCACTTAGGCCATTAACATTCCAGGAGCAAATCCAAGTGCCCCTTGCTTTCCTTGGATGTTGGGTTGGTCTGGTTCATACTTGTCCCCGCTGCTTAGGTCCCGATGTTTTTTGGGGAAGCGCCTCAAGATCCACTGCTTCTCTTTGTGCAATTGTGATTGTAATTTGTCTAATTGGATGACCCTCTTCTACCTTGGTGCAGGTCTGATCTGGGCCTTTTGCGCCTTTTAAAAGGCTCTGTTTTTGTGTTTGTTGTTGTAATGGACTAGGGTACCGCAAGGGTTCCACCTTTTTTAATTCGATGCCCCAATTGGAGAATTCTTCCCTGTGCTGCAGGATCAATTCTGTGAGGCTGTAGTCGGTCCATGTTAGGATTGTAGAGTCTGGACCAGTTTGGTACGGGTTTGGTTTAAACTCTATACTTTCCAAGTCACTGGATTTTATATGACTCATAGATGGTAATTCTTCTAGTAATTTTAGTATTGATCCCCTATTCAAGATGTCATGTGGTCCCCTTGAACTATATTGCGGGATGAGCTCTACTTTTTTGCTCGTAGTTAACCGTAATAAGTCTGTATGGTGATTTTTTGCCCCGTTACTTGATTTGACAATTGCAGCCCTGATTAGATCTTGATCTGGGGGGGCAGGACTTCGTTGGTTGTGGGAGCAGTAACTTGCGATGCCCCTAGGGTTCAGGGCTGGGGCAGCCTTGATTCCACCCGTCGACTGCTCCCATTTCCCCCCTCCTTTGCACGTGCTGCTCTCCACTATTTCCACTTGTCTGCTGATTGCTGTCTCTTCTGTAGTGACGGCTCCACCCGTTGATATAAGTGGATTTTTATGAGAATCCAGGCTGGGCGGTTTAACTTCTTCTTTCCCTGCCTGAGGGTAGAATATACTGTACATTTTCAATGATTGTTGATTGTTACCGATACGTTGTGTTGCGCATTCTGTAGTTTTGTCCTCCTTTGGGGTGGGGTTATAGGGTATCTTTGTCCCGGTCATGGGCCTATTATTACTTTCAGAGTTTTCTCTCTCTGTCGGACCCTTGTCTTTTGTATCGGGCTTAATTTCTAGAGGGGATAAATCGATCGACCCTCGATTTTTTGTTTTACTCTTTCTCGCTTTTCTCAGGCGTTTTCTTTCTCTCTTCATGAGGGGAATTGACAAATTGCTTTGGGGCTTGCTTTTTCAGACAGGATGGAATGTTTTGGGCTTTTGTTTTCGGACATTTCTAATGCTTGGTTGAATGACGCCGCCTCTTGTACTCCAGGGTGCGCTTGTTTGATCGGATCATCTAGCTTCCTTAAGTCGTTTATAGTGGGGACACTTAAGAGCATTGTGGTTGATAGTCCCTCTTCTGCGCTCAGGACTCCGTCAGTGCTGCCATTTCCCTGCTGGCCGGGTTGTTCGTCTGATGCCTGCTTAGGTGTTTTGTTGGACTCTTTAGGGGATTGTTTAACGGCCATTAGTATCTGCGACATCAAGATAGGTACCGTTGCCAATTTGTCGATTATCTGGGGGCAGTGGCACGTATGGTATGTAGTATCCCTGTCTTGTTGTACCTTCTTAATCGTTGAGTTCAGGTCTTGCAGGTTTGCTTCTATCCCTTGCACATGGATAGCTAGGAGATTTAACAGTTCGACTTGAATATCAAGTTTGTCTGCATGATGTGTCATTGCTTTCCCAATCGTGTCCATTATGTTTAATAGTTAGGGCCATGCGGAAAACGTTGGCTGGTTCGTCGGTGCTTCCTGGAATGTTTGATTTAATTGAGGTGAGTACTCAAGATGCTCCATATGTTCATTGTGCTCACTCAGTTGTTTGTTTCTTTGTGGGGTTTTGAGTGGCGTAGCCCCCGCCTTTACGATACTTGACTCAATGGAATCTTGAGTCTGGCTCCTGCTTTGTTTGATATGTTCAGTTTCTTTGGATTCTCTTGAGAGGAGGGTTGTGGGATTTATTGAGCCCGATGGCAAGAACAAGTTGTTGTATTTTTCCGCCCGACCTTCTTGTTCCAATGGATGTTGTTCTGTCATTAGCGAAGGGAAATGGACCATTGCGAACAGGCCTGAGGCTTGATCCTGTTGATCTTGATAATGATTGTCATTGTACCGAAAGCCTCCTTCTGTTTCTTTGTTTATATTTTGCGGTGATTGCGAATAAAGTTGTTGGTTAAGAATAAAGTCCCAGCTTATGTCAGGCTCCCTATGGACTAGAGCGAGTGCTTGTTGGTGATGATGGACTTGTTGAGCTTGAAGAAGTGACAGTTGTAAAGGAGGGTCCGAAGCTTTGAATGGTGGTGGGCTGATTCGAGCTTCTAATCCAGGTGGACCGATAACAATGCTCCCTGAGCTCACCAGATTTCCAATGTCGTAATTGTTGATCTTGCTGCAACACTCTTTGTCTTTGCTTGATATTTTTTGTTTGGTGTTGCTGGGTGTGCTTTCCTTGGGATCCTCGATGTCATCTCCTTCTGTGCTTTCCGTGTGGTCCTTACAACTTCCTAAAGAGAGTCTGTGACAAACTTTTAAAAAATCTGTTATCAGTGCCCGCTTACTGGCTTTAAGACCGATGTTGTGGGCAGAGGGCGCACCTAGTTCATCTACTTTTATTCCCTCATGAATTTTTACTGAACTGCCTTCTGTGCCAGCTGCGGGAAAATCCTTAGCTGCACTGGGGGCGGGGCTCGACTTCCCTTGCTCTGATTTATTTCTGAAATTTCTGAGGTTTTAAAATATCTTTCCTTGGACCGATCACAGGCTCGGTTTCTGTCTCCTTTTCGGACACTGGCCGGGGTGGATAGCTAGGAGAGGCCGTGCCCCTGTTTGTGACCGTGTCCGTGTCAGTGCCTCGTGTGCCCCCTCTTCCTTTTTTTATTTTTCCCGCTGGTTTTTCTTCTCCGTCTCTGGACTTCCCTGATCTCATGGTGTGCACTCCGGAAGAAAGTTTTTGTTTTTATGGGAGTCCAAATATTCTGATGGTTAATGGTTGATGATGATAGCAAGTCTCTGCCCTTGTTCCCTGATTTGCTGGTTTGTTGGGAACTATGCCCGCAAAAAGGGGGGCAGCGGGGGGGCCGCACAAACCCCCCGTCCGTACTCTCAACGCCTGTGTGTTCTTTGTGCGGGCTGGGCTGGGCAGGGCTGGGCTGCGAAGGGGGTAGATTAGATGCCGCTAAAAACTGCAGCTGAGAACTGCTGCCGAAAAAACGCTGGGGGCCTGAAGGCTGAAGGACCTGTCAAGCCTGACAGACACGCCAGGAAAAGCCAAGACAAAGCCGAAGCCCAGGCACGCTCTCCGCGGCTCAGCAACTCACCGCAACACACTGCCCGGTGGGCAAATGGCATGCAAGGCTGTGAAGGAGCAGGGGACCCGTCTTGTGCTTTACCTGCTCAAGCCGCCCTCAGGGCTCCACAGGGATCCACAGATGTAACTCCTCAGATGCGGCGCTCAACCGGGAAACCGGGAAGCTCCTGCCGCCGCCGCACAGCCTCTGCTCTGCTCTGCTGCCTGCTCCCTGCTCAGGCACGAACGAAACCACGGAAAACCAGCGTCCTATATCATCCTGGTCTGAACATTTGCAGCTTCATAGAACAATTTGAGCTCCTGGTCATCCATCCAACCCTGCGAACACTTTGAGAAATGATTGGCTGTAACTGAGCTACATAATCATGTCTAGGAGCAAAGAGATCTTTTCCAACAGGTAGGTTCATTCTGCCTTTGGTCTGCCATGGGGTCTGCCAAGAATACCTATAAGCAGAATTGACCATTTATTAACTTCATTAATTTCTCTGGAGACTTAATATAGTCCCATGAACTTCCACTTTCTTAAGGCTCAAGCACCTCTGGATGGTTTTGCATAAACCCATTCAGCTTGGCCCATGCTACCCCTGGTGAGCCAAAAAGAACCTTCATGGAGGCTTATTTTCTCGCTTCTCTGTCTCTAAACTTCTGAATAGGGCAACTGGGAACAGAACTGAAGAATGTAAAACCTCTGCTCTTGCACCTACGCCTTCTCTGCTAGGACTATTCTCACAATTTTACAATCTGGACACGTGGAGCGGCCAGGATTTGCTTTGGTATCCTATGGGCACTAAGTAGGGCCAGGCCTATCGCGGCTGAGCCCTGCCAAAGCAAGCAAACTGACTTTCAGCCAGCGCCCTACAGCATCCTTCAGTTCTGTCCTTTCCCTGTTGAAGAAAAAAATCCCACCTGCATGCCTGTCTCACACTGAAGCTGCAAAGCCGCATCACTGCTTGCCCTCTACATGACATGAGGGCGAAGTGACACAGTAGAAACTATCATTTACCACTATGACCCGAGGACTAAGATACTACTTCACTGCAAATGAATAACCAGGTTATTCGCTGTGTACACTTGTCTCTCCACGGGTAGCAACAGTACGCAGTGTTTCACGTGCTTACATTTAACAGTAAATTATCAATTCTTTTATTGCTTGTGAACCATGATAATGGCACTATGCAAACTGCTAATAAAGATTTTTCTGCTTGCCAATTTCATTTATTCTTTGTCCTGTAAGACACAGTTTATGAATGTGTCAAGCACAGGACTCTATTCCACATCTATTAGTGCGCGCCCTTATTTGTTTAGGCTATGCCTCTTGTGCAGGTTTCTTCAATATGCTTCTGTTTCCACACCCTTTTTAAAGCCCTTTTTTCATCCCTCTTCAAGCACTGAATTACATTATCGAAAATGTAGTGTCGTATTATCCCCAAAACTGTCATTAAAAGATGTGAAACCCTTTTCTTTATAAAAATGATGCCCAATTCTCAATTGTATGTCTATTTAATAGTTTATAATATAGCACTTCATACTGCATTTCTGCCATTTCTAAGCACTGTAAACAGAGGGTCTCGCCATTACCCGATTTAAAGGTAATGGTAAATGTACATGGTAATTTACCAACCGATCAAGAACTGAAGGCTGATTCATTCCCACCGCAGATCACTGCATATCTTTGCACAGAACATGTATGATTCATTCCCGCCGCAGATCACTGCATATCTTTGCACAGAACATGTATGATTCCTTCCCGCCGCAGATCACTGCATATCTTTGCACAGAACATGTATGATTCCTTCCCGCCGCAGATCACTGCATATCTTTGCACAGAACATGTATGATTCCTTCCCGCCGCAGATCACTGCATATCTTTGCACAGAACATGTATGATTCCTTCCCGCCGCAGATCACTGCATATCTTTGCACAGAACATGTATGATTCATTCCCGCCGCAGATCACTGCATATCTTTGCACAGAACATGTATGATTCATTCCCGCCGCAGATCACTGCATATCTTTGCACACAACATGTATGATTCATTCCCGCCGCAGATCACTGCATATCTTTGCACAGAACATGTATGATTCATTCCCGCCGCAGATCACTGCATATCTTTGCACAGAACATGTATGATTCATTCCTGCCGCAGATCACTGCATATCTTTGCACAAAACATTTGAATCAATCAGCCATTCTCTCATTCAGACTTTATAACATCTGAGCAATTCTCATTTTTTATTAAAGATACTCATTAAAAATGTATACATTTTTACATTTTTGTTCTTTATTAAAAAATGATGTGCAACTTGTAATATTTAAAAAAAGTTTCACTTTCATTCTTAATTAAGTATGTGCCCCAGTTATTTTGGCAAGATATGCAAAACGTATGGTATTGATAAAAACTAGGTTAATTTGTATTCTTCATACACATTTTTTTACAAACAACCAGATGGTATTTAATGTAAGGTTAGCCAATATTGGCCTAAGTCATTTTCTTTCCGCCATAGCAAAACCTTTGGCGCTTTCTGGATTCGTGGGTTCATGGCTTGTTTTGTAAGTACATGAAATGAATAAGATAAGTTCCATGGTATTGAGTCCCTCACAGCACATTCTACAGAGCTTGTAAGGTCTGGGAATAGACATTCACGCTCCCATCAACCTTAAAGTGCTAATCTGCTTGTTACCACCTCAAAACAGTATGGATCTTGACTTATACAGGCATCGCAATATTGAGCATACATCTTATACCACATATGGCAAACCGGTCAAGATCACATTTTTAGACTAATTTCCTTAGAATGTTCTTGCCCAGTTTGGGTTTGACAAAAATACCAATGTCTTTTTTTGCTTAATCACATGTTTATACCTCACCTTAAGAGTCCTACAACTTACATATCCAGCCCTGAACAATATACTGGCCTTCTCGTTTTTTCTGGGCAATATTCAGTATTACTAGCCACTAAACAATATGAAACACAACCAAATACAATATCAACAGTTTCTTGCTGTGAGGATGGAATTGTTTTAATGTTTATTACTTATTGTGCACACTTTATGAATTTTATTAATGTTTTATTGTGCATGGTATTGCAATGGTTTTATAACGAATCACGCAATAAAGATTATTATTACTATATTTTGGAATATCAACAGCGTCTAGGACTTCGGTCAAGGAGAATCCCAGAATTATGAAGGGTTTCCAGATTCCAAAAGTACTATGGGGCCCATACAAATAGTACAAAGTGTTATTGCGATACACATACCTTAACATAGCATACGTCTCCTTGCTCAAGGCTGAGTGTAAATGCTTTGTTACTGCATGTACTTCTCGTCTGAGCTTTAAGCAGCATACCGCAAAAGTGAGGCAAAATCCAAAACCTCATTATTGCTAGAGCATAGTACAGCATCATATTTCCTAACTATTATTTCCATGGGAGATCTGCAAAAAAATAATTTCTCCACTTGACTTGTGTATATGCTCTTTCACGATCACTTTACACAACATATTAATGTTGGCCAAAGCTCGGGCTAAATTGTCGGGTCCAACCTCCGCACTGAATAGATTTACCTTTTCCTATCCACCGACATATTTTGTAGCAATGCGGCTGATATGGTCACTTTTTCATCGTACATCTGCTAAAAAAGGAGAGGGTTACACTGTCTCATTGGTGTACATTTACAAATTTCAGGAATTCACAAACATTTTCAAGACTACCTGTGTTAATCTCTAGCATTCATGGGTTTTCTGGAGTACTACTGAAAAGCTTTTCTGTATTCCAAATTGCATCTATTCTGCAAGCTTAATTGTAAATCATGTATGACTGTACATTTGGAAAATGTGTATAATTAAACGTTTTTTCTCAACATTTTCCCCAATATGGAAGCCATTTTCCCTACAATCTCACCAATCAGTTGTGGGGGGTTTCCTGTCCCACCTTAAAACCCGAGTTACTCCTGCAGGAGTAAGTCTTTTGCTGCTTCTATGGTAGCAATGTGACATGGATAAGTTTGTATATACTCACAGGTTTAGATATTGTTTCCAAACTTTCCACAGCATCTGCACCCTGGAGCACGCACTTGTCTTCCATAGTAGCATATTTACCCGTGCATAACACTACACCATTGTGTGGTTGGTAATTGTTTGCCTCGGTTTTGGTTTAGTTTCAATTAATTAATTTGAAAAACACCCTGAAAGCACTGATATGTAGGTTAAAAGTGTGGGACCGGAGCAGTGTCATTGAAGGCATGAAATCCACACTCAAAAGTAAACCAGAAGCTCTCCCAAAACTCACGAGGAAAAAAACACCTTGCACCCCTCTAAGGATCTGTGACACGTACCCAAAATATCCAGGGGCGCCTCCTTGTGGAGCACAGCCAGTGCTTAATTTGAGCCAGTGGTTTCCAGTGCTAGCCACCGGCACTTAGTTGTCAGCGCCGGAGCTTGTGACAGCCTGCCACAAGGTGGCGCTGTCTGGCTAATTTAAGTACGACCACAACAACAGCTAAATATCATTAATGCTATATGCTTTAAAATGACTATTACCTGCCGCCCAAGCCATTCTTCTAGCTTTGGGGGCCTGAAATAGTTCGATTTGTTAAACTTGTAGGAGTGTGAGGGTTAGTAGTTGTGTTGTTACTAGCATTACAGCATGGCAGGGGCAATGTGCGGTGCAATCTGCGTTGGCCTTCTGACGAGGGCCCTGGCAGGGGCGTAGCTAGGGGGGGGCGGTGGGGGCGTTCCGCCCCAGGCGGCACTAATTTGCGGGCGGCGGCTGCGCGGCACTGGTGGCCCGTGGCCAGTCCAGGATTTTGTTAGGGACAACACGGTCACCCCCCACACGTGCGGCTGTAACTGAGCAGCACTGCACACGTGTAGGTAAGTGCAAGCACACATGCTTGCAAATGCTGCACCACCTAGCTTAGTGGTGGTGCAGCGCTCGGCGTACAGTGTATTTGGATCCCAGGGCCGTCAATCTTGTAGCGCGCGAAAGCGCTACCAATGACGGCCCTGGGCATCTTTTTCGGCCAGCCCCCGCGCTGTACGGTCGTCAGTTAAAATATACTAGTAACGAGCACCACCACCACGCGCTCTCTTTAGTGGAGTCTCTGCAGTGAAGGGCGATTTGCAGCAGACAGTCTAGCTGATTAAGAACAGCAGCAGTCTCACTTAGTTCGAGAGCTGCACTTCGCGCCCACAAACTTCCTCTTCCCAACGATGTGAAAGGACCTGAGGCTGAACTTCCCTCCGTTTAACCCTAATCCTCGCTTTGCACAACGAGAAACAACAGCACAGTCAAGCTGCGTTTCCATTGTCTTCTTCTGTTGCACGTGTACTCTGTGGTCTTCTGGGCGCTACGTCTGATATGGCATTTACAGCTCCGACCACCACCGCTTCGAGATCCCCAACCGGGCCGTGATTATTTTCTATATATAGCGCTTACTATCCCTGATGAGGCGCTGAAATAAGTTATTAGATTGTAGTAAAATACCTCGTCAGCCACTGCCTCGCCATTGTTCCTAAATCCCGTTAAGTAAAATCGGTACATTTAAAAAGATCAAATGGCAGACCCTCTTGCATTACTGGAATGTAGAGGTAGCGTTTTTGTGGTTTTTAAACTGATTATAATTTATATAGCCCACATTTCACAAGATGAAGTTTTGGAAGTGCTTGGTATAGTGTTTCAGACGTTACCAAAGACACCAAATCAAAGCATACTAAACACACACAAGCAGTACTCAAGGTTTAACAGAAACATGAGGCCCACTGACTGAGCTCACACCATCTAGGTGGAAAAGTAAAGGGAAACATAATTTAGTATTTATGGTTCTACACATATCCCAAATCGTAACATCCTAAAATTCAAACTTAGATACAATCAAGGACAAAGAACGCAAGGGATAATACATCTGAATTGCCTTTCACCATTTCTGACAAAATCCATTGCTTTTGAACAGAAAGGCTGATAGCAAAAAGTGTTTTAATAAACTTGGAAACTTGGCCTGTGGATTGGAAAGAGGGGCAATGACATAATGGGATGCGGAGACCCAGACACGAACTGTGTAACAGAAACACGAGCAGGTCTGAAGAGGTAGGTGGAAAATGGCAAGACACATCCTCAGCAAAGAAAAACTACTATCAGTAGACTACAGCGTTGCATAACAAGACACTCAACAATGGCAGGTGGACAAGGAATTCGCAAACACCGGGCGAGATGAAAAACCCATGATATAACATTGTATACCATAATATCCATGTAGCATGATTTTCAGGCCGAGCATACTAGACTTTGCTGTCTGCTGTAAACCATTTTGTGGCTCACAAAGAACATACAGGGTTCGCCAATCGCTTGAGCTCCGACCACCACCGCTTCGAGATCCCCGACCGGGCCGTGAGTATTTTCTATATATAGCGCTTACTATCCCAGACGAGGCGCTGAAATATGTTATTAGATTGTAGTAAAATACCTCGTCAGCCACTGCCTCGTCATTCATGCCTCACGAGCCGCTCACGTCTCAATCAATATGGAACAATAACAATATTATTACCGAAACACTATGACCTCATTATAATATTTACATCCACGGGTCATTAACCTTCACTCTAACCCTGACCAATAATAAGCATTCTATCATATTCATATTAAGTACATGTAAGTATCCTAAAATGTAACATCTAGAGCTAAGTATGTTGAACTTAACCAATGTTACATACCTAATTGTCACAATTAAATTAAAGAAATGAACACTTACCATAAGGCTAATGTTGGGTCTAATCCTAGTCAATTTAAATATTTAATTATATTAATTAAATTAAATCCAATGACATTTTTAAAAAAATAAGCAGCCATTACCCTAACCCTATTCCTTGGGTAGACCTTAATACTAACCATAACCAAATATAAAAAATATAATATCAAGTAAATAAAACTACATTCAATTAACCTTTACATGAGGTAATGTTGCCGACTGTAATGGCAGACGAAGACGTGGAAATTGTCGAGGTAAATGACATTGCAAAGGTGAGACAAGGTAATGTGCTCGAAATAACAGTATGTCTCCTGTGTGTGGTTCTGCAAGTCCAGGCTTGTGAAATATTGTTAGTTACAACCTCAGGTCTAGCAAAAGCTGCTACACGTATCATGGGCCCATTGGCAGCCACCGGCCCGTTACCACTGTGGTCTTGGTCATGTACAAGAATTCCACCCCTGTTTCTGCTTCAGGGCTGTGAGTCTTCTGACTTACTTGTGGACCGGGGGTATGTAATGCATTCACGTGAATACTGTTGGTGCCACAATCAAAAGTAAGTGCTATTTTGCCTAATTTACATCAGTTTTCTCCTACTGGAACCCCTCCCTCTCCAACCCAACAAAGAACGGGTCGTGTTTGTAGGTGCCACTTGTCGCTTAGGGGTGCTGACGGAAGCAGCTTGATTTATGGTAGGGCCTGCTCTGCTTGTGTGTATTGGTGTTTTATTATAGGATGATGTGTTTCGTGTGCGAGTAAGAATACGCACAATACTAGGCAGAGCTTTTCTGGACCCGCAGATTTAGGTAGTGCGAGTATAGGAGTGTGAAAGACCTATTTATTCATCTCCTGACAGGCCGACATCTAATTGATTTGTTGCTTTTCAATTGCAGGCTCATGGCCTCTTCAAGAGGCCACAAGCCTGCTACTGAAAAGCAACAAGCCCTCTGGTGTGCTTGTTTGGTAATTTAATGCCTGCTAGTCAGGCCTGACGTTACTTGTACAAGATGGCTCGCCTCTCTAGGCTCTGTCACCTCGCCATTGTCACCGGCCCAGTGACAGATGCTCCAAGTGGAGATGACTTGTCTCGCGCAGGTTAATAAATGTGTTTCCAGTGCTTTGAAGGACAGCTGCCAGAAATTGCAATTTTCTGAATGTATGAAACATGTCATGCAGTAGGTACTGGTGCTTCAGAGAAGTTTTTTCTACTTATGAACTTTATGTTCACGAAATAATCGCACAGTGCTATCTTCAGGTGAATAGTTTACGCACTTTAAACAATTGCTGTGCTTTTCAGAGTTAGTTGTGTTGCCAAGGAGCAGTAACTGTTACCTTGCTTTTCGGTTCCCCCAGTTTTGAGTCTGCACTAATCCTCTTGTTCACCTCGTGTATTGTGCAGCAAACGAAAGACAAGAAGGCTAGCTGCTTGCAGAATGCTTATGGGTTCTTATTTCAACAATTCTGGCATTTTTACCTCGTAATATCAAATAGGTTAAATGCAGTTAAGGACCTAGAAGAAGCACAAATGTGGAACTGCTAATGATCCAGAACTTGGCATGTAGACTATTCCTAAATAAATAAAAACACAACCACGTCACCCGGGCACTGATGGCCCGCCTTTTATATTCTGAAGCAGTAAAACAACAAGTTCCAGGTTTTGTGTCCCATACATGCAGCCTTTCATTGTAGAGGCACTTGCTACTTATAAGAAATGGTCACACACTACCCATGAGAAATCTGTTATCCAGAAATGCTGCCTGCTCCTACTAAAATAACTCCAGGTATCGGAAGCATTGATTAAAGCTCTGATAGTTATGGTCCTCCTCCTGTGAAATTAGCTAGACTTTGTTTATGAGTTCATCTTCTTTCAGTTCAGTAAACACTTTAAAAACCTACCTCTTTAAAAGGGCCTGTGGCACTTTCTTGTCTGAACCGGACACCACCCTCGATCCCATGGATTGGGCAACTCCATCGAATAGGAGGACCCTTCCAAGATCAGATTGTTCGCAGGAAAACTGTAAGGAATCTCCCAGTTAGCTGGAATTCCTGGACTGAACAGAAAAAAAGACTAGATAGCACCCTGGAGTGTCTGAAACCCTGCCAATCCACCCCCGCTGCTCGCCGTCCATTTCCCCCAGCAACCAGCCCCCCCCCAAGTCTTTTTCCCCAGCAACCCTCCCCCCCCCCAAGTACCTATCATGGGCGCCAATCTGAGGGATAGCCCCGGGCGCCAGAAGCTCTAGCTACACCACTGGGCCCTGGCACTTATTTAATTTGTTTACATATTAAGCATTGCGCTCTTTCCCTCAGAGCCGCCCTTCCGCCCCTGCTCATCTCCTTGCCGCTTCAATGAGCTCTTATCTCCAATGAAAGGTGTTTCCACCATTACCAAGGAAACGTGGCCTGTTTCCACGCCGTCCTGCTCCCACCTGCCGACTCACCCGATAACGGAGAGCGATCGATAACCCGGACTGATGCTGGGACACTCTCCGAGCAGCACTGCTGTGTTTACCTTCAGCAGGGCCCTTCCCACAAGACTAGTCGCGGTGCGAAATTACTACTTTGCAACCCGTTCGGAAAATACCTAGAGCATTTGTGACTGTCCCCAAAATATTCCAAGGGTGGAGTTGGAGCAGTTAATACGCCTCCTGCTCTACATAAACCTGCCGCCCTCACATTCAAGAGGGCAGGCTCTGAGGAAGTTACACTTTAACTTGATCTTCTGGGCAGGTGTGCGTTTATTATTTTTACGTCACGTTTATCCTTCGTGAAAGGACTGCAGCGTGTATTATTGACAAGCTACGTGCAGCTCGCGCTCTTTATTAAGAAGGCAGGCCATGTTCCTTCTGCGTGAAAGGCGCGCGGGTCGTATTTTCATGAAAGAGGCGGGGCTTTCTATTCTTGCTGGAGCTGTGAGTCATGCTTTGTTTGTAAAGGTTGTTTCCAAATGGCACCCAGACATCCTCGGGACACCTGTAGGGTAGCAGTGGGTGATGGGGAAGAGTTGAGGTGCACTGGCAGAGCTGGGAGTGGGCCCCAGTGATGGAACTTACATTGATGCAGGGGGCAGGAGTGAGGCCCATCGGAGAGCTGCGTGTGGCACCTAGTGCTTTAACTGCACGAGGGCTGCTAGTGGGGATCGAGGTGCTTTGTCGGAGTCTGGAATATGGGGGAGTCCCTAAAGTCAATGTTGAGCTCTGTGCGCGTTCCAAGAGGAAATGGAGTGGAGGTTCGTTGAGAGAGCTACATGCACCTGTCCCCTTTCTCAATAGTGAATGCCAGTACTGGAATAGCTGGAATAGCAGGGGGTTCTGCTGCTCAGGGTCGAGGTGTACTGACAGAGATGTATGGGGGCCCCAGGTAGCAGGAGGGCTGCAGGCCAGGCCTGGGCTATTTTCAGCTGTGTGCGCTTCTCGGTACTGGAATAGCAAGGGGTGTCTTCGCTCAGGCCTGGAGTACACTTGCTGAGCTGTTTGTTAGTCCTAGTGTTGGGAAAAGCAGAGGGGGTACAGACCAGGATAGGGGTACATTAGCGCAGTGGTCTATGGGTCCTAGTATTCAGATAGCAGAGGGTGCTGGGGGTCAGGATTGGAGTACATTGGATGAGCTGGTTTGGGGGAAGAGGGGGAGGGGTCTTAGTCCTGCAACAGCAGAGTGTGCTGGGGTCGGGCTGAGATGCACTCCCGATCCAAGTACAGGTCTCAGGGCCACTGGAATTATGCGATGCTGTGGCGTTATTCACATCATTATAGATGTGTCACATTGAATGCATAATCCATCATCTTCTGCATAATCTGCTGATTTTAACAAAAAATTATTGCTACCTCAAACCTTTCAAAAGTTACTAAAAATGCAATGACACCTTGCCAGGCAGTGGGAAGCCCTTGAAAAGGTTCACTGGTAACCTTTCTGTTGCTTATTGCTATATGTGGGTACAGCCTCTGCCCAGACAGTGTTCAGAAGTGTAAAAATGACAAAACGAAGAAGTAATACTATCACAAAATGTGCGCATGACGCTTCATAATTTGCCTTTTCTTGCCGCGTAATTTACTCAACCATGCCGCATAATTTGGCCCTCCCCTGCCACATAATTTCAATGGCCCTGGTCTCGGTACTGGGACAGTACAGGGTCTTCTGGCCCAGGATTGAGATGCACTGGCAGAGTTGTGTGCAGTCCCAGTACTGGGACAGCGGGCGAGGTTGGATTGGGGTACATTGGCTGAGCTGTGTGGGGAGCTAGGACTGTGGGTCAGATTTTGGCTCCGTCGGCGGCGAGTGTCTGAGCACTGGAACAGCCGTGGCTGCCAGCCGGTTAACATTTGGGAAGAGCGCTCTAGGTAACCCTCGCTTCTGACCTCCACTTGAGAGCCGGGCTCCTGGCACCGACCTCGGATGCCGCGGGAGCCACCTTTCCGGGCGGGAAGGCAGCGCAGCCCCGGTGCCCGCGCTGCCTCTCCGCTAATGGCGCTCTAATTGCCTGTGGAAGCGTGCGGACGAGATGCTGTTGCTGCCGCCCGGGAGGCGTGGGCCAGGGAGGGGCGTCCCAGGGAGTGTGCCCACGGCGCCAGCACCGCCGCTCTCAGTTGCCGGGCAGCTCACGGATGGAGCTGAGCTCCCGCACTGAGGCGGCGTCGGTGCCATGTAATGCCAAATTCTAAGAAACGGACCCACTCCTCACAGTGTCCACGGGCGCGGACTAGTGTTTTTGGAAAAGACTGGTTGTTTTTGCACTTCATTTTGACCTGGCACCAGGTGACCTGGCTATGAAAGAGAACCGAGCTCCGCGGTTGTGGGTCGATTCTGGGTCCCAGTGACCCACCGAGGAGGCTGCGCGCGGCCCCGGTAAGTGCAATTAGTAGATGGCTCCTTGAGGTAGTTTTTTTGTTCTTATTCCACTGCCACTGTTTGATCTCCAATGCTGATACCGAGTATTTGTCGATGTGGATATATATAGGTGAGGAGAATGTATGTGCTGGGGAAGAAGGGGTCATAAGTGAAAAATCCCTTAAATAACCGGGGCAATTTTCTGGAGGGGTGACCGGATGGTTCTCGGCACTGGGCATTTAATTCTTTCCAAACAATAACCTGAATATTCAGATCGCCTGGGAAACGATACGGAACGAGCGGTGTCTTTCCTGTCAGTCCTTTTCTACCAAATAATTCCCTCTTCCAGTTCCAGGTCCACGGGCTTCTCCGGAGCGAATCACAGTTTCTGAAAGTCCATTCCTCACCCTTTGTGTGCAGCATTCAGTCTGACCTGAGGGTGGAGGGTGGGCACCCATCCTTCACATTTAGTAATAGACACTTGATGTTTGAGGGTATTTTGCCGGCCAGTTCCACTCCCCATTGACGCACCGTGTTATCGTGTGCCGTTCGCCTCTTTTCTCCCTGCGTGTATGCATTACCATACAGACAGACTGTGGAGAACGCTTTATAGAACATTAGAAAACGGGGAACATGGGGTTCGGCAAGTCCATTGGCGACAGTCAGTACAGGTACATTCGTACACCCAGTCGCTGAGGGGGGTGGGGGGTGTTGTCAGTGAGGCAGATCCGATGTGACAGTCTCCTGAATTTGTTCTGCTCTGGTTTGGGGAACATGAACCGCTTGGACGTGCCCTTAGTAGCACTTTATGAACGATGCAATTTACGAATATAGCATCTTTCATCGGACGGCTTCTTTGCTCTACTGTCGGTAAAATTTACTCTATGAACCTAATCAGCTCCTAAAGAGGTTCAACAGAACCCAAACTCCGCGCGTCAACGAGACTGGACACGCTGCAAACTAGGTCACATGACTTCATGCGTAATGAGATGCACGAGGAATTCTCTTCCAAGTCATTTAATTACTGGAATCCATCCGTTAAATCAGCTTCCATCCGCTCGCTGCTCAAAGCCTCCCGCGCGGCTGCCCCAGAAACTCACGGGGACGGCCAGGCGCGGTGCACCCGCACCCCAGGGGCTCGAGCCAACCTTTTATCATAGAATGATAGATCGTCTCCACCCTCGCCACCCCAGCGCTCCTTGGGGTATCAGTCTGTTTTATGCTTCACGTGAAAAGATTATTATAAATCATAACATGCGCGTGCTATTTAATGGAGCACCCATTGCACCAGATTTCATACTTTCAGAGCTCACAATAACATTTGGGCGACTTCCAAATTAATAGTTCTCCTTTCAGCAACCACAGAATGAAGTTGGCACCACTATGGTTCAAGCCAGGGACCTGTAGGCGTCACTGCGATCTCAGCAGTAGTCGCATTAACCCAATGAGCTATGCTGCCTGATACATGTTCGCTGTGATGACAATTGCGATTTCTCGAGGGTCAAAGCTGGCAATGAGGTGGCAGGATAAAGGAATGTGTGCCTGTGGGTGGGGGGTTTAGAAGGTGTTTCACCCACCGCCCGTCATTTACTGTCAGATATACGCAATGTCCAACCCCTCCCCTCCGCCCCCATACCCCCTCCCGGGGCACGCAGCGCCCATAAACCAGGGCACCATTGGGAAGGTT
Source organism: Calotriton arnoldi (assembly GCA_963921515.1). Lineage (NCBI taxonomy): Eukaryota > Metazoa > Chordata > Amphibia > Caudata > Salamandridae > Calotriton > Calotriton arnoldi. The sequence goes on from CAWUFW010001555.1 coordinate 247,227, forward strand.
CAGAGAGTAGCGCTCTCTCAGGCTCGGATAGTCTGGGCTTCGAGCATTCGCCCTAGGGTGGCTGTTTGGCTGCTCCTGTGAGGTCAGCATACGTGAGATGCTTGTATTGTACTTTATGCACCTTCTAGGTGGCTCCAAAGCGCTTCAGTGAACAAGGGACGAGGAGGCGAAGGAAGAGGCGGGACAGCTGTAAACGAAGGCATGAGAAGAGGGTTGCTGTATATTCAGGGCACAAGTCCTAAAAAAAGAAGTGGGGGGGACTAACCAGGTTAGGCAGTATGCAAGTGAAATCATGACGCAGCGCATGATGTCACGACGCGTGACACTGCACGTGGCATCACAGGAAGTGACCTCATTGGAAGTGACATCACAAGAAGTGACATCAGATATTAAGACCTTACACATATGTTTATCAGGTATATCATGAGTACATTTAAGCACATTATGAGATTTAACAGATAAAATTTGGGGTTGAGGTTGTGCCAAAAAAGTGGCGCTATCCAGACGCAAAATCTGGGCCTCAACTAATACATTATTTTTTTAAAACCCTGCCACAAAGAAATTGGCAACATGGAGAAGCATGGTAGTAGATTTGTTCTGCTCAATTGGTTGCAAAGTCTGCATTGTAAAATATTTGATTGGGTTAAGGCATGTGCTGTGAAGGTGCCCAGAACATCTCAGGGAATAGTAATAATGGTGAGCTAACTCTGGTGGTTAATGCACTTGCTGGAGAGATCTTTGTTTTGTGAAGTCCCATATTTGAATCAAAGTAGTGGAGAAGGTAAATGTGCCTCCTGCAAAGCACATCATCTAACACGCAGATTACAGATTTTTATTTTATGTAGATAGTAAAGTGGGTTACAGCTTTTAACACAGAGATCTTTTTGTTGCCTGCAGTTCATAAATTGTAATCCTTCTAAAAGACCACAGTGAGGTATGAAGTACATGTGACTCCTAAACCTTGTAACCCTCACTGTCTCATGTAACTCATCTTGTACATTGATTTGCACATGTACATGATTTATTGTCAATGTATAATGTGTATGTTACGTAAAGAGCTCTGGCACCCTGCATTGGGTTGCCTAGGGCTATAAAAGAAATAAAATAGTGCTATTGAAATTGTTATTTGTGTGAATACTGGGACAGACCAACACACCTGACATTCTTACAATGCATGCATCTATTATATACAGGGACTGAACAAAGGCAAAAGCTGCCTCTCTTAAGTACCTGTGAAGAAATAAGCTGTATGCCTTTGTTTCCCCTCCGTGGCATTTACATTTAAGTGTGAGGTTCCAGGCCCCCTCCCTCAGGATATTCAAACAAAAGGAGGCCTGATGGCCCTTTACCTTCGGCCCAGCTGGAGGTGAACCCCCCCCCCCCCCCCAACCCCCCTCCCTGCCTGCACGTTGCTGCTGGGAATGGAAAGCAGACAACGTGCAGGCGCTGCTGAACGTGTCCTGGTGTCTGAAAATTACACCGGGACAAGTTCAGCATATTTCTGTGGGGCCCAACTTCTTGGCAGAGGGGACGGCGTCCACCCTGTGAAAAGAGTGGGTGGACGCCGTTTACCTGCGTGTACCCCCGACTTGTGTATATTGTATGTAGTAAAGCTGAACTGCCTTGCTGCGTTGCTACGTTCTTCTGACGAGCTCTATCTAGAACGAAATGAGTATCAGGAGTTGCACGATGTGTATTCTAAAATGACATGTAAAAATGTGCAAACTACTACATCCTTAATATCATTCATACAGTGAAACATGAAATTCACCTTCACATTATCTGCTGGTTTATTGGAGTCTGCGTCCCATTCTGGTGTTGAAATATTGCTAGTGAAACAAAGCCGTCCCTGGGCTGCTTCAAGGCAATACATGGAATAGGAGAGCAAGGGAGGGGAAAGACAAAGGAGTGCAGGAGAGAGGAAATGTAGGTGTCGGAATGGAGTAATTCTGTTCCTTCGGGGACTATTGGGTTAACTTTATCATTTTTTTGCGGTTTGCTTTTGTAGTTTTAGGTAGAGCTGTGTCTTTTTTCACTGATTTCGCCAATCTTTTCAGTTCAGGGATGACGTGGCTACCGTTTGCACATCTCATAGAGGGTTTCTCTTTCTCAGTAGTAGGTGGAGTGGGTGTCCAGCCAGAAGGTATATGGTGCTATATATAGGCTTTGTATATTTCCAAACATTGGTGGATTCTGTCTAATTTTATTAAATTAAATCCATCTAAAACTGAGCTCTTAATTACTCAGGCTGGTAGTATTACTCAAGAGCGTCTACACAGGGCAGACATGGGTCCCTCTTCCACACCTGCTCATGACGAGGCATGGAACCTCGTCATGGGCGTCTCTTCCACACCCTCTGCTTCCCCTCATGGGTCCTTCTTCCACACTCTTGGCAACCCCTCATAGGTCCTTCCATGTCTTCTTGAACACCAAAGATCTTCTGTATCCCATCATGGGTCCCTCTTCCACACCTTCTCAGGTGGCATGGAACCTCGGTATCCCCTCATGGGTCCTTCTTCCATGCCATTTTGGATGCCACGGAACCTCAGCATCCCATCACGGGCCTTCCTCCACACCATCTCAGACGGCATGGAACCTCAGCATTCCATCATGGGTCATTCTTCCACACTCTCGCCATCCCCTCATGGATTCTTCTTCCACGCCTTCTCAGGTGGCATGGAACCTCGGCATCCCATCACGGGTCCCTCTTCCACACCTTCAGCAGCCCCTCATGGGTCCTTCTTCCACACCTTCTCAGACAACATGGAACCTCGGCATCCCATCATGGGTCATTCTTCCACACTCTTGGCATCCCCTCATGGATTCTTCTTCCACACCTTCTCAAGTGGCATGGAACCTCTGCATCCCATCACGGGTCCCTCTTCCACACTCTCAGCATCCCCTCATGGGTCCTTCTTCCACACCTTCTCAGACAACATGGAACCTCAGCACCCCATCATGGTTCCTTCTACCACGCTCTTGGCATCCCCTTATAAGTCCTTCTTCCACGCCTTCTTGAACGCCACAGATCCTCTGCATCCCAGCATGGTCCATCTTCCACGCCTTCTCAGGATTGCATGGAACCTCAGCATCTTCTCATGGGCCGCTCTTCCACACCATCTTAGAAGGCATAGAACCATCACAGGTCCTTCTTCCACACCCTCGGTATCCCCTTGCGGGTCCTACTTCCATACCTTCTCAGTTGGCGTATAACCTTGGCATCCCCTCATTGGTCCTTCTTCCAAGCCTTCTTGAATGCCACAGATCCCCACACACAGTGTTGTCTGTGTGTGGGGGTGGAGATGCGGGAGTGCGCAACCATAACACGGCATACCCAGCATTTACTTTACATATGCACTAGGAATGCAGAGTTGCTTAGAAGATTGTATGAGAAAAGATCTTTAGAAGTGCCCAGTATTCTTGGGAAAAGAAATACGAAATTATTTGTAAAAAGATGAGTTAGTGTTTGAAGTGTGCTCAAGAAATTTTGAAACTGCACTCAAGAAACTATGAAAAACTGCCCGGCATTTTGTGGGAAGATGTGAAACTTTTAATGAAAAGGTTGCTTTATTCTTGAAAATGCATTCATTAGTTTGTGAGAACGTACCAGAGAATTGTGTAACCATTTCCAGGATTATCTGTAAATGTGCCCAGGTTTATTTAAGAAAGTGATCAAGATTCTTTGAAAAAGAGCTGAGGATTATTTTGAAAAGTGTCCAATATTCTTTCAAATATCTGTACAGTATTTTTAGTAATGACCCAATAGCCTTAGAAAAAGATGGCATCTTTGATAAAGTTTCCAGGGTTCTTGTAATAAATGTACAATATGCTTTGAACAATTGTACAGGATTTTTTGTTAGCTCCCCAGTATTCCCACAGAAATAGTGCAATATTCTTTGAAAAATTGCACAAGAATACCTAAAAAGGGCTCATAACTTTTTTAAATCGTAGCAGTCTCATTTGTAAAGTGTATAGCACAAGTTGAAGAAGTGGTTAATGTCACGTTTTTAGATATGTTAGAATCTTTAAAAAGTTGTTCAGGGGACGTGTCTAAAAAATCCCACATGTTCTTTAAAAAAGTGTTGTGGATCCCCTGAAAACTAATCCGGATTCTTTCAAAATATATGCAGGATTCTGTGAAAAGTGATCAGGATAAAAAATGTGTAGTTTCTTGAAAACACACACAATGTCTTAAAAAAATTACTTAGGATATTTTGAAAAATAATTCTCCCTATTTATTTTTAAAAGTGCACATATTTTTTTAGAACTGTCATGCTTCTTGAAAGTCATAGGGGATTCCTTGAAAAGATGCTGAAGAAATGTGCTCAAAATATATGATTAATGGCAAAAAGGAACAGGTGGGTAGGATTAAAATGTGGGTAGGATTCGATACAAATGTGTGCCAGAATCAGGATTTTATTAAAAGGTCAACCATTAAAAACAAATTGTACAGGATTCTTCCAAAAGTCCCCGAAGCCCTCTGCAAAATTATCAGGATTCATGGAAAAGTTGGTAGCTTTAGGAAGGGTTGAAGACTTTTTTTATTGTAATAAAATGTGCAGGATTGTAAAAAACTACAAGTATTTTTAAAACCAGGAAAACTTACCAACACTCTTTGAAAAGTTTCCAAGAAAAGAATATTAATTTCAGAAACTGAGTGATGTTCTTTGGAAAGTATTTGTAATTGTGTTTATTGTCTGTGGGTGTCTTAAAAAATGTCCACGTTTTTTGTAATAAATGTGTAACATTCATCGAAAAATATCTGATGAAAAAGGGTGAAACATAATTAAAAAAAGCCATGAGTTTTTTTTTAAACCTCGGTTTTTCCCCATGATTCTCGAAAAATTATGCAAAGTTAATGAAATTGGTGAAAATCTGTACATAACTCTTTGAAAACGTCCAGCGAAATCTTCGAAAAAGTGCTTTGTTTTCCTTAAAAGTTTACTTAATATGCCAATCCCTTCTGATGACTCAATGTTTAAATGTTTGGTGACAAATCTTTGAAAGAGTGCTTTGGATGCTTCTTCGAAAAAGTGAAACAACAAAGCAGAATGTTTTAAATCTTTTTTTAAAAACTCGCAAAACATTATTTGAAAAAGAGCCAATAAGTAAATCCTGCAAAATTTGTCAATGACATTTACAGAAGTTTTTCAGGAAATTTTAAACTGAGCAGAATTGCTTTAAAAAGTTTTGTATATTCTTCAAATTGTGTGCAAAATTCTAAAAAGTAAGATAAGGGCAGCACTGGGAAACTGGAGGGCCTGCTTTTTCAGAGTAATTAATTATTTATTTAATTTAGACTTGTGGTCGTCCGTCGAATCCCCCCCAACCCGGCCAAACCACCCACCGCTCTTACCTGCACAGGCCGCTCCTATGGCAAAATAGTGTTTCTTAGGAACTCAAAAGATTCTCTAACATCACTCATGTGTGTTCTCATGCCCATATCCCCTAACTTCTAGAAAGGTTCCTTGATTGGCTGGCACCTCTCATACTAGTATTCGCCACATCCCTGCACTCTAGGATATCAATTATTTATAGAGTGCACTGACACAGCGGCTTCATGGCGCTCAGTGCTTAATTTGTAAAACAATAAGTGCCAGGGCCCTTCTCAGGAGGCCACTGCAGCCTGCACCATGCATTGCCCCTGCCAGTGCTGCCAATGACAGTACCAACATAACACCGACCCATCGCACTCCTACAAGTCTTACAATTCAAACTATTTCAGGCCACACAAGGCTATAATAATGGCGTGAGAGGCTGATATTGTTAATTTTCAATGCGATTTGACTTAATAAACATAATTACGGTGCTCATTTCGAAATTAGACAGACAGCGCCACCATGTGGTGGACTGTCATTAGCGTGTCAATTAAGTGCCAGTGCCGAGCACCAGAAACCACCGGCTCAAATTTAGCACTGATGATGTTAAATAACTAAGGCCCTCATTATGATGGCAGTCAGATGAGTTTCCGACCGCCATCGCCACGGGCAGGTGTCCGTCCGACAAAGAGTCTGAGGTCCCACCTGCCCTATTATGATCGGAGCGCCATGCAGGATGGTCGGAAAGTGCTTTTTCATACTGCGGCTTGTGCTGCAGCCCAGGAAAAAAAGGGGAAGAGGGACCTGTGATGGGATGGCGAGGTTCCATGCCTTCTGAGAAGGTGGGGATAAAGGACCCACACTGGGATGCTGTGGTTCCATGTCATCTGAGAAGGTGTGAAAGAAGGACCCATGAGGGGATGCAGAAGGTGTGGAAGAAGGACCCGTGATGGGACGCCGAGGTTCCATGTCATCTGAGAAGGTGCAGAAGAAGAGCCCATGAGGGGATGCAGAGAGTGTGGAAGAAGGGCCCGTGATGGGAAGCTGAGGTTCCATGCTGTCTGAGAAGGGATGGAAGAAGAACCCATGATGGGATGTCGAAGTTCAATGCCATCTAAGAAAGTGTGGAAGAAGGACCCGCGATGGGATGCCTAGGTTCCATGTGTTTGAGAAGGTGTGAAGGAGGGACCCGTGATGGGATGCAGAGGTTCTATGCTGTCTGAAAAGGTGTGGAAGAAGGACCCACAATGGGATGCCTAGGTTCCATGTGTTTGAGAAGGTGTGAAGGAGGGACCCGTGACGGGACGCCGAAGTTCCAGTCCATTTAAGAAGGTGTGGAAGAAGGACCCGCGATGGGATGCCTAGGTTCCATGTGTTTGAGAAGGTGTGAAGGAGGGACCCGTGATGGGATGCCGAGGTTCTATGCTGTCTGAAAAGGTGTGAAAGAAGGACCCATGAGGGAATGCAGAGGGTGTGGAAGAAGGACCCGTGATGGGACGCCGAGGTTCCATGCCATCTGACAAAGTGCAGAAGAAGGACCCATGAGGGGATTCCGAGGGCGTGGAAGAAGGACCAATGATGGAATGCAGAGGTTCCAGGCCATCTGAGAAGGTGTGGAAGAAGGACCCGCAATTTGATGCTGGGGCTCCGTGGCATCCAAGATGGCGTGGAAGAAGGACCTATGATGGGATAGCGAGGTTGTATTGTATTTTGTATTTTTAATTTGTAAGGCGCAACAGCTACCCAAAAAGGGTTTCCCGGCGCCAGCTAGGAAGGACCAAGAAGAAGGGGACAATTATTGTTTACCACCAAGTCTTTAGGCCTCTACGAAAATTTACATATACAGTTTCATTGCGAAGTGGCGCAGGGAGAGAGTTCCATAAAGTGGGGTCTAAATAGGCAAATGATCGACCGCCCATACGTGACAGTCTAATTGTAGGTACAGAGAACTTCGCCTGAGTGGCAGAGCGGAGCGCGCGTGAGGGCAAGTAGGGGTGAACCAGTGCCTGCAGGTATTGTGGGGCCGCTCCAGATTTGATTTTAAACATGTAGCTCAGGGCTTTGAACTTAATTCTGCTCTCCACCCTGAGCCAATGAAGGTCACGCAGTGAGCCTGAGATAGAGGCAGTTCTGGGAACCTGACAAATCAGTCTGGCGGCAGAGTTCTGGATTACCTGCAGCTTGCGGGTTACCTCCTTATTTGCCCCCAAATAGAGGATGTTGCCATAGTCCAGTCTTGAGGTGACAAGAGCTTGGACCACGGTTCTCTGGGTCGAACTAGGCAGCATCCAGATGATCTTTTGAGCCATTTCAGTATGGTAAAACAAGTTGCAGCCACCTTTACTGCTTGATTTTTCATAGATAATGAGTCGTCTATAATGAAGCCTAGATTGCGAATATGGCCAGAATGTTCAGGGACAGCACCCATTTCAATGGGCCAGTGTTGGGGGCCCCAAAGATCTTTATGCTTCCCCAGAATCAAGACCTCTGTCTTCTCCCCATTAAGTTTAAGAAAATTAGCCTGCATCCAAGATGCAATGTTGCACAGACCTAGCTGCAAAGCAGATGTTACAGATGCTTTCTCAGCAGAGAGGGAGAAGATAATCTGGGTGTCATCTGCATAGGAGAACAAGGACAACCCAGCCTCTTCTGCAATGTTGGCTAAAGGTCTGACATACACGTTGAACAGTAAAGGGCTTAAAATTGAGCCCTGAGGTACCCCATAGGGGGAGACATGCTTATTGGAACAGGCGGCCGGAGAGAAGACCTGGAACGTATGGTCCGTGAGAAAAGAAATGAGCCAATTAAGTGCTGTTCCAGTTATGCCCAAGGATCGTAAAGCCTCCACTAACACGGTATGAGAGACCGTGTCAAACGCTGCGCTTAAGTCCAGCAGTATGAGGGCTACCGTGGCTCCTGCATCTAGATGGTATCGCAGCCTTTCCGTGACTCCAAGGAGTGTCGTTTCGGTCGAAAAACCGTCTCTAAAGCCTGACTGAGATGGATGTAGAAAATTTTGAGATTCAACAAATAGGGCTAGTTGAGAATTTATGTGCTTTTCAAGAATTTTTGAAAAGGACGGAAGCAGTGAAATAGGCCGGTAGTTGGACGGCTGGTCCGGATCAGCATTGGCCTTCTTTAAGAGAGGAAGCACCATTGCGTGCTTCCACTCTGAAGGAACTGTTGCTTCCTCCAGGGAGGCGTTCAGAAGTTCCATAATTATCAGGAGTGAAGGCGACTCAAGCTGTTGAAGCACCGAGATTGGAAGAGGATCTCAGGGTGAACCAGATTTGATGCTATCTAAAATCCGTTTGAAGGAGTTCATGTCTAGAGGGGCCCAGGATTCAAGTGTAGCCCTAGATTCTGATGCCTCATTGTTTTGGTAAAAGATGGTCCTGGCTAAAGGAGTAAATGAGGATGTTTGTTGAAGGTTGTTGTCCGGTTTCCTGTCCTTCATTTCAGAATATATTTTTTCTACCTTATGGAGAAAATATTTGGCCAAGTCTTCACATTGTAGATTATTTAGTGCAGGAGGCATGGCTTGGGTTTCGGAGCCCGAAAGCTCTTTAACCATTTTAAAAAGGGTCTTAGAACAATTCAGTGCACTAGAAATAGTCGAAGTGACGTATTCGGCACGAGCCGATTTGCAAAGAATATGGTAGTCCTTTTCCATCTGTGATGGTATGGAAGAGGGGCCCATGAGAAGATGCTGAGGTTTCATGCCACCTGAGAAGGCGTGGAATAGGGACCCATGATGGGATGCTGAGGATCTTTGGCATCCAAGAAGACATAGAAGGAACTATAAGGAGATGGCAAGAGTGGTTGAAGAAGGAACCATGATTGGGTGCAGAGGTTCCATGCTGTCTGAGAAGGTGTGGAAAAGGACCCATGAGGGGATGCCGAGGGAGTGGAAGAAGGACCTGTGATGGGATGCTGAGGTTCTATGCTGTCTGAGAAGGTGTGGAAGAAGGACCCATGAGGGGATGCGAGGGTGTGGAAGAAGGACCCATGATGGAACGCCGAGGTTCCATGCCATCTGAGAAGGTGTGGAGGAAGAACCCATGATGAGATGCCGAGTTTCCTTGCCATCTGAGACGGTGTGGAAGAAGGACCTATAATGGGACGTCAAGGTTCCATGCCGGCTGAGATGGTGTGGAAGAGCGGCCCATGAGAAGATGCTGAGGTTACATGCCACCTGAGAAGGCATGGAAGAGGACCCATGATGGAATGCAACTGCTGTACATAGGGTTTGATTCTGTTATGTTATACAGTTTTCACATAGCACCTATTCACCAATATTTGGCCTCTTGTAGCTTTGGTGCACAGCTTGTCTGTGTCTATGGGGTGGTGTGAGAGGGTATCCATAGGCATGCTCTGGCCCCAGTGAGTAAGTTTGATGTGGAATTGAGTGCATGGCTTTCCATGCAGATGGGACCCTTGTTGCTGTAAATCTGGCAATCTGCTGTCTAAACCCATGTGGAGTTGGTATAGTATATTGTTTTTGCGTGATTCATCACAACGGGGACACAGTTCTTCAGACTCTTGTCTAACCGAAATCAGCGGTGGAAGTGTGCTCCAAAGTGAAACCTTAGTACAGGTCACATGGAAGAAACCCTGCACTATATGACCAACACTTGAGGCTGATTTGGAGTGGTGTCATACTGCAAGATCTACCTATTTCTAGAATAGCTGCAACATTGACTGGAGGCATGTCCTTCATCATACTATGCCTAGGGGGCAGGAAGTCTCGCTTGTGGACTCTCTCACAGACGTTTTAATGCATGGGCAAAGTGGACAATCGCCCAGGGCCCCAGCTTCCAAGGGGCCCTCGGGAAATGATGTTTTTCTCTGTTAGACCTCTGTCTATTCGATTTCTCCCTCTAAACATCTCTCCCTTCATCTACCTCTAATCCAATGTGTTGTTATGGATTTTTTTAAGCTTATTTCAACAGTTTTTTAGACACTGTTAAAGTTTAACATATAATTCAGTATTGCTTGGCATCATGACAATTTGAATATGCAAATGGGTAGTACAATTCAAATTTGTGCTCTATAGGGGCTGCCAAAATGTCTTGTCTGGAGCCCCCAAAATAAGTCTTGTGCAAAGCTCCCCACATCTTTAAAATGACAGTGGACTCTCCTACTGATTTAGCATTTTGTACAGAAATCAAAGGGTATTTTTCACTGCTTGCCAGAAAGCCCTAAATCTGACACTTAGTGCTGATCTGCTGTGAATGTAATGTTAAGATTAGGAAAGTGCAGGAAGCCACCGGCCCCAGCTAGTCTCTGCAGAGGCCGGCCAACGCTTATTAAAGCTGAGCATGCAGATCACTGCTTCCTTTACCATCCCTGCAGGCCCCTTTAGCAAATCCAGCCTCCTCTACTGCCATTACAGGCCCTTTCAGCACCTCCAGCTTCCCCTGCTGCCATTCCAGGCCCTCTCAGCACCTCAGCTTCCTCTGCTGCCATTCCAGGCCCTCTCCGCACCTCAGCTTCCTCTGCTGCCATTCCAGGCCCTCTCAGCACCTACAGCTTCCTCTGCTGCCATTCCAGGCCCTCTCAGCACCTCAGCTTCCTCTGCTGCCATTCCAGGCCCTCTCAGCACCTCAGCTTCCCCTGCTGCCATTTCAGGCCCTCTCAGCACCTACAGCTTCCTCTGGTGCCATTCCAGGCCCTCTCAGCACCTCCAGCTTCCCCTGCTGCCATTCCAGGCCCTCTCAGCACCTACAGCTTCCTCTGGTGCCATTCCAGGCCCTCTCAGCATCGCCAGCTTCCCCTGCTGCCATTCCAGGCCCTCTCAGCACCTCCAGCTTCCTGTACTGCCATTCCAGGCCCTCTCAGCACCTCCAGCTTCCTCTACTGCCATTCCATGCCCTCTCAGCGCCTCCAGCTCCTCTACTGCCATTTCATTCCAGACCCTCTCAGCACCTCCAGCTTCCCCTACTGCCATTCCATGCCCTCTCAGCGCCTCCAGCTCCTCTACTGCCATTTCATTCCAGGCCCTCTCAGCACCTCCATCATAACCTAACACTAAATGCAAAGCAAACTCTATGCAGTGGTGATGTCAGAAGAGCAAGCTTCCCCTTCAGATGAGGAAGATCACTGCTGCAAACAGAACCCCGAAGTGCTGGTCCTAGCTCGGGGAGTGCATGGGGGGAAGGAAGTGCTGGTAATGCCATGGGAAAGTGCACGTGGGGCAGGGAGATTAGTTGCCAACGCTTGTGGCTCCGTTATGTATGTACCCGCTGCAGGGATCTGGATTTGACCCATGGTCACATGTTCAAATCCAGCAGATCCACTCAGCTATTCATCCTTGCAAGACTGATACACAGGGTACCATTGAGCTAGGTAACAAACATTTGATATGGTTTGAGTTGTAAGAATGCTTTACAAATGCATATGTTATGCTATGTTTACTAATGGTATGGGCTCTTTAGAAGCTCCTGCACGCTTGCATAGAAATCCTGCTATTATTTCCTTGTGTGTAAAAGTGTTGCCACTGTGCGTGTAATAACCTGCTGTCCTATAGGCAGGGCCAGTGGAATCACGCGGCAGGTGAGGACCATATTATACAGCAGGTGAAGACCAAATTATGCATCAATAAATGGCAAATTATGCGATGTAATGTGCCACATTTTGTGATATTATTTCATACGTTTGTCATTTTTTGAGGGCCTTCCGCTGTGCATCAACACTTGTCTCTGTAATGTTAGTAACTTTTGATCCGTTTGAGATAGAAACATTTTTTTGCTAAATTCTGCAGATTATTCAGCCGATGATAGATTATGTGGCAAACGCTGCAAATCAATAATAATGCTGAAAAAGCCGCAGAGTTGCATATTTCCCGTTGCCCTGTCTAAAGGGAGGCCATGACACTGTCCCTGTGAAAGTGCCCTCACTCTGCAGTCAAGTGCTGGAAATGTCTTTGTACTGTGGTGTTGCAAAGTCATCCTGGGCACCCCCCAACTTTTTGCTGACTGGTACTGGTGGTAACTGACTCTGACTGACCCTGGGCTCTGCCTAACCAGGCCCAGTGCTATGCTGAAAGAGACACATTTAGAATACAGTGAAAACACCTACATACACTAGGGTGCACTATGGGTTGGGGTACCCCTGTGATTGGCATGACCTACCCTATAAGACCCTAGTACATAATAGGGCAGGGGGATTGAAACTACCTATCAGTCCCTAGTATATAGTAGGTCATGGCAGTTTAGAGGCCAGCAGCCTTTTCTGCACTTGCATGTGTGCACGGCTGAAGCCTGAGGTCAGTTTAAAAGCAGCCCTGGGTTCCATGACTGCTTTTAAAAAGTAAATTGTGCCCAAACTCGACTTTGGTGTTTGGGGCACTTAAAACTGGATAACCTACAATGTTTTGGCATATTAGGAACCCCCAGGGTCTCCCCTAGGTGTCCCAGGGGTGGGGGTCAGTTATTTATAAGGTGGACCCTTATCAAATGAGTTTTATATGCCCTGGGTTAAGTGAAATTTCACATTTCACTCCCCACATTGTGATAAAGTGCTGCCCAAATTCGACTTTGATGCTAGGAGCACTGTGGAGGGAGGATCTGCAATATTTCTACAGATTCAGAACCCCTAAAATTCCCCTAGGTGGTCCATGGGGTGGGGGTCCTGTAGATATAGGCGGAGTACTTATAAAATATGTTTTTATAAGTCCTGGTGCTGGAAAAATGGCCCAAGTCATTTTTCCCATTGCAAATCCCATGCCACATAGGTTAACATGGCAAGAAGTTATTAACTAATAACTCCTGATAGGAGAATGATAGAACTTCCATTCAAAGACTTCCCAGAATGGTAGTGATAAATCCCACAATATGATATTGTTGAAATTCTCCTAAAATATACAGACAAGAAGTTATAAGACTTTCTTGCTTGTAGGTCCAGATTCAGCCTTCCAGTGGTCTGTCCTGATTGGTCAGAGTTAAGTGGATTAGCCAGGCTGCTTTGAAGAGGTGATAAAGAGCCCCTGGGGTTAACCAGCTCTGCTGGGAGGGCAGTGTGCTGCTACACAGGAATGCCAGAGCAGGGGGAGGAGTCGTAAACCATTGGTCTTCAAAGGAAAGGGGAAAGCCTCAGTGTCAGTTACCACTCTACTCTTTTGACCCCAAGCCACAGCTAGGATTAAGGAAGGAATGAGCAGATGCAAGGGGGAGAGTCTAGGGAAATTAGCCATCCTAGGGGTGTGTTTAGCCAGCTCTTAACTCTCTGCTGGAAAATCAGCCATTATGAATTTGGAGGATTTGGTGCACTCTGGGACAAAATAATGCCACACTCTACAGGATGTGGTCATAACCTTGGGGAGTTACCCTGCCCCCATTGGTCAGGAGTGACCTCCTGCTTGACCCAGAGAACTTGGAATAAGTATCTGAGAAGGGCAGAGCCCCTCAGTTCTGCTGCTTGAAACTTAAGAAAGCAAGACGTTGTGCCATGCTGAGAAGTTTGATGTGCAATTTCTAATGCCTGCCCTCTGAGGACTGCACCATCTGGAATGACAGCCCTGTGGACTACCTTGCTGTGAAAAAGAGTAAAGAGTGGACTCCCTGCAAGCTACAGGTTAACAGAGCTCACCTGGATCATCACCACCAAGAATCCTCAACCTGGAAAACTACCAGTGGATTTGTAAGGGTTTTGTCCAAGTGGATTGTGGGAACTGAAGTCCTCAACTTTCAAGGACCATCTTGGAGCTTCCAGACCCTTGGAGTGAGTTTGAGACACTTTGGGACCCTTAAGGGGAACTTCAGGAAGAAGTTCCAGGAGTTTGGAGAACTTTGGAGCAACTTTGGAAAAAAGCTCCATAAGGGGACCGACTCAACCTGGTCAGCCAAGCCGCCTGCCTTCAACCGCGAGTCGGTCAAGCCATCCAGGTTCGTCCCGCTGAAAGCTCCGTAGGTCTGACTTCCAGAGTTTGACCGGGAGTAGAAGAAATCCGAGGCCGGCGAACCCTCACCGAATCCGGCCTGGTGAAGAGCATCGAGGGACCCCACGAGAAAAAAGCTCCAGAAAAGTTTCTAAGTCCAAAGGTAAAAACTGTGACCGGGACCTACCGCGAGGGGTAGCCGCTCAGGGCTCCATCGCGGTCGGCCTGAAACTTTGACTTGGAGCCGGTCTATCGCGACCAGATGTCCCAATATGGTGCTATAGGTTTCTAAGTGCTATAAAGTGATAAATCTTTAAAAAATTCATATCTCCGGTTCCCTACATTGGATTTTTGTTGTTTTGGTGTCATTTTAAAGATAAAAATATTTCCTATTTTATAAATTGGTGTTGGATTTTTATTATGCATTGTGTCTTAATTATTTACTGAATTGGTGTTTTTAAATGCTTTACGTACCTGTCTTTGAAGTTAAGCCTGCCTGCTCGCAGCCAAGCTACCAAGGGTTGAGCATGGGAATAATTTTCTAAGACCTATTCTGAGCCCTATACTGTGTTAGTGGCCTTATTGCCAGTGGCAGACTTACATTTGCCCCTACTAATAATCCACTTTCCAACATGTGGTCTCTTACCTGTTGTCCCACAGAGTGGTGTTGATGCTGTCCTTTTAAAAACAATTCTGGCTCTGTAGTGAAGTGTGGCTACCATCTCTGGAGAGATCCTACAATTCTGTAGCGAAGCGCTGGTATTCTCTGTCCCTTTAAAAAGGTCCTGCAGTTGTGTACAAAAGTACCAGTTCTGTCCTTTAAGAGGCCAGTAGAGCTGTAAGGCATGCTTAAAGATTTAAAGGGAATAATGCAGAATCCTGAGAATACATTCCATCTTTTCTGACAAAGGAAGGTTTTAGGTCGAGCCTACCACAACAGCACCAGCTGTGTAGTTGGGAAGACCTATTGTCAGCTTATCATCTTGCAGTGAACTTAAAGCCCACACATTGCTTACCATTTGTTGGTTTTACTGTCACTCTAATTTGCTTGTTTCTTATTCAGTGGCTTGCCTTGTTCATCTTGTGTTTGTCCCTCCCATGAAGCATAACTTCTTTACTTGTGTGCTTCCACTGCTCACTTTTAGGAAACTAATTTTTTCTTTTTGCTTAAGAGTGCATGTATTTTTCAGCTGTCTCCCTCGTGTGCCTCTCCCGCATACTGTGTTGCTGTTTTTTCGTGTGCTTCTCTCCCTGTTGCTCTCATTTGTTTACTTTTCCCTTTCACCCTATGTTGTTCTCTCCCTCTTTCGCATCTCCCCCCGCACTCCTTGTTGCTTTTTCCCTCATATGCCTCATGTGCTTCCTACCCCCACCCACTACCCCAACCCGCTTCTCTGTTGTTCCCCCTGCACCCACAGGTCAGAGTGGGCAACATCTGTGGGGAAATATGTGCCTATTCTTTTTTAGTTTAACAAAAACAAGTCCCTTCTTTTTGTTAAAAGACACCTGTCCCAAGATAGTTAATTTTGGCAGTTGAGATGCCTACGCTGAAGCTAGAAGAATGGAGTCCCCTGTGATGGGATGCCTAGGAAGGGACAGACAGCTACACAGGAAACAAACCTTCTCTCCATGGTGCCTGCTGCCTGAAAGAAATGTAAATGTGCGCAATTGATTAATCTGCAAATGTGAACGCTGCTTAGAAGCTGGTTTTGGCTTTAATTGTTGGAGTCCTTTGAAGCTTCTTGATGACAAAGATTTATTCTTTTTTTAGAGGTAGTATAAGGGTGTTAGCAGCTGAGCAGTGGAGTGCATGCTATTAATGAACAGTTATAAAAATATTTGCACTAGGTACTGTCTGCCTAATACTAAAATCTATATTTTGGAAGCACTTTTTAATCTTAAACCTAAATCTTTTTGCACATTTTGTGGCAGCCTATCTTATACGGTGTGTAATAGTGCATTTCCCACTGATTAGCTTCACTTGAATTTATTTTTAATTTAAGATGTGCGTTATTTTATATGCAGTTGCCTAAAGGTGAAAGGCCAACTAGATAGAGAATTTTTTGATCTTTTTATCCACGCCTTTGACCCCGCCCCCACGCGCATTGCCCCCACCCCATTGTATTCTGGATCACAGTTCCCCCAAAAAATGTATGCATCTCGATTGCTGCTTGTACTTGCCCAAAGCAGTCCTATTTTTTTTTTTTTGTGCAGGGTTAGACAGCAAATTCCTGTCTGCACTTCCACTTTCACTTTGCAAATGAGGATTTCATGATATTTCCTTTTCATATTTGTTTTTATTTACCGATCCTTCTTGGATTGGTAAATTAAAAAGGTCGCCACGTTACCCACAGGAGTCATGCATGACTCCTGCGCACGCCTCGTCATTGTGTTTTTCTCCCCCCTGTGTTTATTTTTTCTGATGCTGTACAGCTTGAACAAAAGAAAGGCACTGACAGAGCTCTACCAATGCTTGTTTCTTAAACAGGTGCAGATGGCCAGGGTGAGTGCAGATGTGATGCTGCCCCTGGCCCCCTAATCCCCTTTTGGTCTTCTCTGTTGCCCTTGGTGTAGTTGGAGGACACGCACCTACGCAGGCCAGAGTCTGCTGAGGAGGGAAATGGAGCTCTCGTCATTAGGCCAGAGAGGCTCTCCTGACCACGTCATGCTACATGTGGTATCATACCAGTGCTTAATTTGTCAAAATAAATAAGGGCCAGGGCTCTCGTCAGGAGGCCACTGCAGCTTGCAACACACATTGCCCCATCCATGCTGCCAATGATAGTAATAACACAACTACTAACCATCACACACCTACAAGTGTGACAATCCACACTATTTCAAGCCCCCAAGCTATAAGAATGGCTTGGGCAGCAGGTAATACTAATTATTTTTAATGTATATTGAATTAATAATAATTGTTGTTGCAGTCATCTCTAAATTAGCCAGACAGCGCCACTTTGTAGCAGACTGTCACAAGCACAGGTGTTGACAATTAAGTGCTGGTGCCGGCTCAAACTAAGCCCTGGGGCATACACAAACCTCAGCCTCCCTGCCTGTCTGAGCCACTGCTGAGCAATCTCTGCCCTGGTCCTCTGAGCCCTCCTGGCACTTCAATAGGAATCCATAGGAGGAGGGTGAAGGTCACCAATGGAACTTCTAGTGGGGACCTAGGCAGGTCCGGACTGGGAACTGAAACCGGCCCTGGCAAAGAGCTCAGCCGGCCCCGGGGAATACCAAGTGACCATATATAAATATCACAGCTTAATATCCACACCCCATTGGGTTCTGTAAACTCAGACCGGATAATACGAGATGCCACCACCGTCACTGTGACAGTGGGGGGGGATCGTATTACTCGGTCTGAGCTCCACCTGGTATTTCCCCACAACAATATAGGAGCAGTATGAGTGTTCCAAGAATTTCTGGGAGAACTGATCCATTTTACACTTAGACTTCAATGTGACACTGCTGTAAAGAAATGCATTAACCCTGATGAAGTCCTCTCTGAGGATGAAACGCGTTGGCCGGGCTATTTCTTTGATGTATTGAACAATAATAAAGAGAATTGTTTTGAGACTTCATACCACAGCTCCCACGTTATTTTGATTTTGGAGAAGAGTACATTGATATTGACACAGTTGAACTATGTGTGCTTAGTGAAAGGAGGAAAGAAGAAACAAAGAGAACAAACTCTACAATATAATTGTTGGACTCATGAGGCTCTCTCTTTTTTTGTGTTTTTTCTGTTTTAATGTATTTATGGTTTTGGAGTAGTTTGACCATTAGAGGGTGAGTGCAGACCACTTTTACCTTGTAGAACTAGCACCTGTGCAGCTGTCTTTAGCAATACTACTCTTGCTTTGGGATTATTTGGTCCAGGAAGTGTGTTGCCTCACAGGTGTAATTAAAACACGTGACTCATGGCCCATGGAGTCTGCCCCCTCACAGGATGTAACTGAGATGGGCGGTTACACTGGTTCATAGAGGCTGTCCTCACACAAAACATTCTCGTGGTCCATGCAGGCTCACCTCTTGCAGAAGAAACTTGTGGTCCAGAGAGTCTGTATTTAAGAGAAGGTACTCTTCGCCTCAAGGGTGTCTCCCCTCTCAGACTGTAGATGAAAAAGCAGGTAATCTTGGTCCATGGAGTCTGTCCCCTCACAGGGTTTGAGTACGAGAGAAGGTACTCATGTCCATGAAGCCGGTGCCACCACAGAAGGGACTGCTGGCCTAAGAAGTCTGTTGCCTCACAGGCATAACTGAGATACAACTGACACCTGGTCCAGGGAGTCTGCTCCCTTGCAGAACATAATCCTGGTCCGCGGAGTCTGAGCCTTTGCAGAAGGCACTCCTAGTCCAGAGTCTGTTCCCTCACTGAAGATAAACAATTTCCGAGGAGTCTGTCCCCTCGGATTATAATTAAGACAGCGTGTACTCCTGGATCATGGTGTCTGACCCCTGACAAGGTGTAACTGAGACATGAAGTACTCCTGCTCTGTGCAGTCTGTCTCCTCACCTAATGCAACTGAGACAGAAGGTACTCCTGTCCATGGCGTCTGTCCTTTCAAAGAAGGACAGCTGCTCCAGGGCGTCTGTTGCTTCACAGGTGTAACTGAGACCAAGTGACTCAGGTCCATGGAGTCTGTCCCATCACATAGTGCACTAGTGACAGAACTGGCTCATGTGCACTTGATTCTGTTGTCTTACAGGATGTGAAATAGATCAGGAAGGCTTGTGGAGTCTGTACCTCATGGAAGGGACTCGTGTTCCATGGAGTCGGTCCCCACTCCTAGAGTTACCGAGACTGAAGGGACTTCTCTTCCATGACACGTGTCTACATCACATGCTGCGGATTTGCTTTTCCTAGCGTTCTCCTCTCATGTGGGTTGTTTAGGTGTCAGCAGTGTGGCACCTTTGATATTTCATCTCTGCCGCTGTAAAGTTTGGGGAGGACAAAGGATTGCACCATGGCTCTTGTTTGATGAGTACAGGGCAGTCACAGGGCTAGATGTAACCAGCTGTCACGTTCAAGTGTCAACATAACTAAAACTGTTCTCTGAGGCCCACATTAACTACAGCAAAACTGGCACTGCCTTCCTTCACTAAGTGAGAAATACAGACCGCACTGTTGTATTCTGTACACTGGCTGTTTCAAGGGCACAACTATAGTGCTCCCCCAGCCCTGGGATCTAGTCATCTATCCTTATTTCTCTCTCTCTCTCTTTCTGAAGGCTGGGCGTCACTCAAGGGTCAGGTTTAGCTGTGCTTGGCCTAAGTTTCTTTGAGAAGAAATGAGAACTCAAAACAATTTCTAGATCAGATCAAATACACTCAAGACTAAAATTGGTAATGACGGGGCATGCCTCACGCTAACAAGCAAAGCGCAACATGGATGAAATCAGTGTGTCCTGGAATGTGTTCTGCAGAAACTGACTGAAAACACTAAAGATCTCCTAAGAGAAAACAATATTGAAGTCAACAGAGTGCCAGAGTCTGGAGGAAACTTGTAATCCTATAAGGAGGAATATTATTTTGCAGGCTGCGCTGAGAGGCCGCTCTGTTAATGTACATGTCCAAGTGCAGATGGTATGCTACCTAAAAAGGAGAAATAGCCACAGCAGTTTTTGATTAATATTTTTAGGACTATGTTTTTCATGATTATTGTGGTTATTGTTAATTAGCACTTGCACAATGCACACTATGCCATTAGTAAAGCATCATGGCGTCTTTTGGTAGCCAGGGGTTTAAATTCCCAAAACTTTTCAGCGCAGACCAGCATGTGATTTAGTTTTATGGAGAATTGCGATAACTGGAGCAGAACTGTCTGGATTAAAGGGTTGTGGGTTTTTGGTGGGTGAAACTCGAGGGCTGTACCAACCTGCTAATATGCATGGCCACTGGAAATATGCGATTGTGCAGCCATGTTGATTTTCGCATAATTATAAATTTGCCGCATGTGCCACATAATCCATCATCTGCCACATAATCTGCAGATTTTAACAACAAAAAAAAATTCTAGCTCAAACGGTTAAAAAGTTACTAAAATTGCAGTGATGCATGTTGTTGTGTAGTGGAAGGCCTTTTGCAAAGCTGGACTGGTCACCTTTCAGATGCTTATTGCTATATTTGAGTATTAAACATCCATAGATGAAGTGCAACCAATGCCCAGACAGAGTTACTGAGTTTAAAAATGACGAAATAATGAAGTAATACTATTACAAAATGTGCCGCATTATGCCGCATAATAACCAGTTAATTGCATATTCGGCCTGTGTTGGGTGTATGTTCCGAGTTGTGCCTTTGGGTAAATCATGAATCTTGGCCTCTGGGTGCGAGGGCTCATTAAAGGGCCTGTACCTATAAGCAGCGCACCTGTGCAGCATTTGCATTACCTCTCCATCACCTTGAAACAACAGCAGTTAAAGTACAGGGAACTTGTTACTTGTTAGTCTGACGAGCCGGAGACTTGTCAGGCTGCTGGGTACTTAGGAGGATAAATATTTTCTCAGATACCAAAAGCATGTTACAGCTCATCTCTTTGAGCCAAATCCCTAAACACATGCCCCTCCCTGCGGATGAAGGATGGTTCTCTAACCTGGGTGAAACCACCTACTCACAGAGGTATGACCGCTCGTGGTAGTGGTGGAACGCAAAATGGCGGGGCTCCCGCAGAATGTCATACGGAGTCCCCGAGTCTCCACCTCTCATTGATATTCTTTGGCCTGAGGCTGAGTGGGGGCCCTTTAAAGGTCCCCCCACTGTGTTACGCCCCTGGCTCTTGGAACATGCTTACAGGTACGCCCATTTCTTTAGACCTTGTATTCTTAAGTGAGGGACGTCACGCGAGCAGACAAGTTAGGAATGCTACAATTCTGGCCCGAGAGCTTCCCTGGTGCCTCATTGTCAGAGTCCTGTTGTGGAATCCTCCACTCTTCATGCCTTTGACCTTTAGTTTTTATTGTGTTTGTGCACCCAGCAGCCTGCAACAAAGGCTAGAAACATGATCTGTGAATATACGTTGTTTGTTGGAGCCAGCTATACCATTCTTCCCAAAGAACAGCTTCTATAAATAAACCACAGTATGGTTGGGTGATGATTTTCATAGTCTAATAAAAAACATATTCTTCTGAGTGGAGGACAGCATCTTGTGCTAAACGTGCACTGCTGCAGATGCTCCAGTAAACGGATGTCTGTCTTCACCGCCCTTTATCATCAGCGCAGACTTATTTCCCAGGTAACTACTAGGCCACACATGCGAAACACCTGTCCCTCGTGTCAGCTGGCCGAGAGCGTATTCCTAGAGTGACTGGTCACGGGTTCGAACCCCCATGAGGCCTATCGTCCTGAGCACCTCAACAAAATGAGTATCACTGAGTTGGGCAGTAGTAGCACCTATTATTTCTGCGCATAGAAGTAAATCAGTTTGAGGGCTGCGCTGTACGGCTCGTTGTTTTCTTACTCTGTTGCTATTTTCCGCGTCCCCTGCAGACAACAACAAAAGGAAGCCATATTTGATGAAGATGTGAAGATGACGCCTTCCCAACCAAGAAAATTAGGGTTACTGTATCTGATCACAAGGGGGCAAGACCAAGTGCACTGTCAGCGCCACAACAGTGGGCAAGCCACTCCTCTCCTGCCCACGAGCAGGACCGCCCACCTGCCCGCCCCCAACCAAACCCTTCTGCTTTCACGCAGTGCGAGAAGCAGAAACATAAATGGTATTTATAATACCATTTTATGTTTCTGCTTCTCGCACTGCGAGAAAGCAGTGGGGCGACGCTCCTCCGCCCACATGGAGGAGCCGCCCCTATGCATGGACAGATGTGCCCCCCAGAAAACGGACGGTGGCTTAAAGCTCTTCACGGTTCTAGTAAACCCTCTTCTACAACCAGGGGTCATGTCAGATGCGGAAAGCAAATGTTTGCGCACAGCATGGAATATAATGTGTGTCCTCTTTGTGCACTGCATTTTAATGATGCACAAAACTGGATTATGCTGAACTGAAAACAACTTACAGTGGTTATGTAAAGCTGATGATAAACTGTTTTACTGTGCAATTTGTAAAACAGTAAGGTAGGCATGTAAATCACCACTGGTGTAGCAAGGGTTCCATGGGCCCTAATGCAAGCATAGAAAGGGGCTCTTGTATAGAAAAGATAAACATAACTAGGGTACAGTGGGCCGCTCACACCCCTGGGGCCGAGTGCCACTGCACCAGATGCACTAACGATCACCCCTGCACGCCATCGTCTTCTTTCCGAAGTATGACTCCTTTTGCAGATTTAACACAAACAGTCGTACAACTTTGGCATGAAACATCTGATTTGCATGCTGAAGAGCAACTGTTTAATGTGTGCACAGTACTTAACTTAGTTTCCGGTTACATACATTGCGTTGCAGTTTTGCACCAGTGCAATCTTACAGTGTCATTTGCACTGACTGGCGCTAACCCCAGCATTTGTACCACTGGTCCCTCGTGCATGTCATTTTTTGTTGCACTTTACGCAGGGACTTCTTAAGGATTTTGGGGGCCCTGGGCAACGTATTTTGGGGGCCCCTACAGCTTTGAATTTATAATACAATTTCAGCTTTTTCATGCTCTTGTTGGCCAGGTGACCCACATTGAGTCCCAATTCTAAATGTGTTTCTATCCATTAGTCAGGAATTGTGATGTGTGTTTTCAATATTGTAATATAGCTACAGCTCACTAATATTATTATACATAGTCTCTGCAACCCACTGCCATTTCTCACTTGAGAGATCCTGTTTTGATCTTAAATGAACTTTTTTATGGATGTTGCATGCTGCTAAAAAACAAACAAACATTTATCTGCAGAATGTCTGTAACAGACTCCCATACATCACTCATATTAAAAATAAACTAAAGACAAATGGTATTTAAAACAATGTAAGTTTAAGAATCATTCAAGCTCTTCAGGGCAGGACTGTGTGGAGAACAGAGCTGGTTCTATCAGGGGCCTGGCTCTGGGCCAGAGCCCACTTTGCCCATGCCTTAAAACCGCTGTGACTACGGGTGCCGCTAGGTGAAGCAGTCCGGCCTTCGCGTCTGGCTATGTTGGTCTCACGTGAGACTAGAATGAGAGCAGCCCACGAAATTATTTTGGGAATATAGGAGCCCTGAGTTTTACATTTATTTTGTAAACTAGATCATTTGAAGAACACGCTCAGAATATAGGGTGGCCAGATTTTCCGATAGAAGAACAGGAGCGGGCGCAGACATAGGAATAGTACTAAATGTCCTATTAGGTCTCAGGGCAGTGCGTGAGTGTGTGCGTGCGCGTGTCTTTTTTCCACATTCCCTCCCCCTTTCTGTGAAGAGCTCCAGGGTCCGGCTGCTACGGATTCACACCTCAGTAATTCCTGCTGTGCTGCTTCAACGAGGCGAGGCAGCACAGCAGGGGAGAGTAAACAAAAGAATTTCTATCTCCATTTGTGAGAGGGCCAAATGTGAACCTGCACAACACTCTGATTAATGTGCAGGTTGACCGGACCCTCCCCTAAAAACCGGGACATTTTTGTGTTTTAGGAGAAAGTGTCAGGACGCTGGGACAGTTCTTCAAAAACCTGCCCTGTCCAGGCAAATTCGGGACATCTGGTCAGCCTATCAGAATATGAACATGTTATTGTGATGACGTGAAGGGAAAGAGCAGAAGGACACACAAATAGC
Organism: Calotriton arnoldi; assembly: GCA_963921515.1. Lineage (NCBI taxonomy): Eukaryota > Metazoa > Chordata > Amphibia > Caudata > Salamandridae > Calotriton > Calotriton arnoldi. The sequence continues at coordinate 271,114 of CAWUFW010001555.1, forward strand.
CGAGTGTATTTAATAGGTCTTTCTGGAATGGGTGGAGGGCGAACACAATTAAAATACAGTGTAAATTCCCTTGTATTTGTGTTTTCTATAGAGAGGTAGGGAATGCACCAACAACTCTCCGTATATTGTTAGTGCCAACTCTACTGCCTCTCTATAGGAAGGCACATCTGCATGGACGTCATGTAGGGCAGGGCCAGACTGGCTGTAGCGGGCACCAGGCGTTTCCCCGGTGAGCCGTAGGTGTGGGGGCTGGTTTTGTCACTGGGGCCTAGTTTTGCTGCAGAGCTGCAATATCAGCCCCCTGTAACAAAAGCGGGAGCAGTGCTTTTTACTAGCACCTCCCGCTCCGAGGGCCGGTCGAGCAGCAATCTGCCAGTGCTGGTTGCTGTTCCCAGTCCGGCCCTGATTTGGGGGTCGCCAGGGGTTGCTGCTGTTACCGCTATTTTGCCCCTTACACCAGTGACATTGCTTTTTTGATCCCTTGCCGCATAGCTGGCAAAGTTGGTGCCTAGAACACAGGCATAGCGGGCTCCACCATACTTTTATGCCCATTTTTAGGTCAAAGCCTGCAACAGCACACGTGCTGTGCTTGCAATGATCTTTTGTCTTAAAACAAAAAGCTAAACTAGAAAGGGCTTTGAGTGTGCCCATTACTTACCATTGGTAGGCTCCATTGTCACCCTCATTTCCATGCTTTTCATTTGTTAGTGGTTGCAGCTTCACTACTCCGTGTCTTCTTCGTGTGTTTATCACTTTGTGGAGCTTGGACCAAGTACAGATTGACAGGTTTCTTAGTGTCCTTCCGCTGCTAGCACCCAGACTCCCGCTGTTTAAAAAAAATATAATTGTTACATGCGCCGCGTCCCTCTCATATTCCCTTGTTACTTATTTTATTTTTCTGTAGCTGAACCACCCAATACACAGCTGGGCAGGGCCGGACTAGGATCGCAAACCAGCCCTGGCAATTATGTCCAACCAGTGGGGGGGGGCACTGGCGGGAACACTGCTGCTGCGCTTTTGTTACAAACGGCTAATTTTGCAGCACTGCTGCAAAACTGGCCCCCAGTAACAAAAATGGCCCCCACTGGTCCAAAACCGGCCCCCACCCTACCGGCCCACCAGGGAAACGCCCTGCAGATGGGACGCATCCTCATATCAAGGGTCACAACATCATCAAACCTGCCTTTTTGAGCCAACATCATTTTACAGTTCTTAAGCCCCTACTTGTACAAAGGAAAAATAGAACTACAAATCATACAGCGTACAATGATGTTGGCTAAAACACCAGAACTTGCTGAAAGGTTGAACGATGGCGTGGTTGCTTGACAGATGCTGCTTTATAAATGTTATTTTACATTGTGAACCACCAGTCCAGAAAACTGGACGACTTCTTCTTTATTCTGTGATCATTTGGAGCTAATAAATGTCTTTTGCGGAAAGAAATGTAGCTGAGTCTTTGATGCTTTAGACGAGGTTGTCCAATCTAGGTTTAGGGTAGCCAGATCTTGGCCAAACATTCAGGAAATCCTCGTAAGGCGCCTTCTCCTAAAGTAACCTACATGCAATTTATTTACCTAGTCAGCGGTATACAGAATTCTGGCACGGATCTGGCCCTCCTGGGTGTACATTGGACACCCCTTCTTTAGATGCACAGGTGATCGACAGGAAACAACGATGTGCAGTCACTTTCAAGAGAAGGTGTACACATGAGCAATATGGGCACCTGCACGCACTTTCACATTAATCTGGACACCGACATGTATATTCCTTCTTTAGCAAGGTAACTGACATATAGTTTATACAATAATCTATCGGATACATATTTAAACAAGAACTTTACATGGGGCTGTTTTTTTTGTTGTTGTTTTTTTTTGGGAAGGGTCACTAGGACATGTTTTTTCCTCTGCTGTACCGGTAGACTTTTGTTTGGCTTTGTCTGTCTGAGATTTGAATGGACATGAACATTTATATTAAACATTTATGCTGTGTAATTATCTAGCTGTTATAGAGAATCATTTACAGTCTGAAATAATCCAGGTATTATTTTCCACATCCATTTCATGGTTGATATTTATCCCTTTCAGAGAGAAAGAAAATATGTAAACCTATTTTAATTAAGGTTTTTCGTTATTACTTTAGATTTTACTTTTCATAGGATTTCTTATCTTGTGATCAAATTCTTAGATGGCATTGTGTTGAAAGGTCAATTAAAGGAACTGTAGGGCTACCATGTACACCCACTCTCGATTGGGATCAGGAAGCTTTCACAGGGAGTAGTGAGTGGCATAGCCAGTGTCACGGGCCCTAGTGTGAGGAAGGAAACACCCCCAGGCCACTCTTTGAACTGTGGAGCACACCAGGGTTCAGTGGGTCCTCAGTCCTCTGGCCCAAGTGCCATGGGACCTGCTTTACCAATGGAAGCTGCGCCCCTGAGAGGGAAAGGGAAACTTCCTGAGAGTGCTGAAGGTCACGAACCCATGGATGCCCTATACCTGAGCAGTCTGCACTATGATATCAAAGGTCGTGGCCTGGCCTAAAACTGCCTATGTGAAGGGACTGCTAAGGATTTATTTGGGTTATGTTTCTCCATGTTCTGAGCTGGTATTTACATGTCTGCCTTATTTGTTTGTTTTTTAGGTCGAAGCATGCAACAGCGTGCATGGGTTGTGCTTGCAACGATCTTTAGTTTCTTTAAAAAAAAAAAAAACTAAAAAGTGCTTTGAGCCTGCCCAGTCCTTACCATTGGTAGGCTTCCTTGTCACCCTCATTTCTCTGCTTTCCATTTGTTAGTGGGTGCAAAATCACTTCTCCTTTGTGTATTTATCCATTTGTGGAGCATAGACCAACTACAGATTGATAGGTTTATTAATGTCCTTCCACTGCTCACACATGGATTATGGCAGTTTAAAAAAAAGAAAAATTGCTACCCCATTGTTAGTTGCACCCACAGCGTCCCTGCCATATTCCCTTGTTGCTTATTTTATTTTTCTGTAGTACACCAATAGTGCATCTGTTTTTACAGTTCTCGCCCTCGTGTGCTTCCTTCAACATTCCCCCTGCCCAACTCTCATTGCTGCTGTCCCCCCAAGTTGTGTGCTCGCTCCCTCATCTGATTACCCACTTAACCCACCACCCTCCTGAGCTCCATGTTGTTCTGTCAGCTCGTGTGATTTCCCCTCCCTGCAGTTCTCCTGACCCCCCCACGCTTTGTGTTACTCAGGGAGTAAGAGTAGGCGACCTTACGCTGCAGAGGATCCGCACAGATTTCCTAGCGGTGTTGGGAAAGAAGTGAAACGTATCTCGCCCAGGTACGCGTGTACACGGAGTGCACGATCCAGTACGTTGCATGAGGCTAGGATAGTGCTTAGTGATGCGGCAGGAATTTAGATCAAGACATCCCTGCTCTCTGTATGTATTGTATGTTTATTATTTATATAGCACTTAATACCCTATTGCAGAACGCCAAACCGCCTTCTCTGTCGGATGCGCTTTGTAGTCACTTTACACTTCTATGCTTTAAAACACTGAAGAAACATGCATGTGTTTCTTAGTAGCTTTACTTCATTTGTGCATGTCCCATCCTTTAATACTGGGTGGTTACTCTTTGGTGAAGGGATGGGAGCCCTGTACCTACACATGCTTGCCAGGAAAGTGATTTCTGGAGTACAAAACACACAAAGTTCATTAGCTTTCTTTGGAGCAAAGTCTGCTCCTCCTATAACTTCCATTCTCTTCTTTTTTTTCTGCAATTTAATATAGCGCTAGCTCGAATTAAAGTTATTGGGTGCTTTACACAAACAACAGTTGCATTACACAAGGTGACGTGCACAGGGAGATTAAGTGGTTTGCCCAGAATCCCAGGATGCTCAGCCAATGCCGAGACTTTCACTTGAATTCCCAGTTTCAAAGTTGGCAGCTCTGGCCGTTACGCCACATCACATCCTCTTCCCCGTCTGTCCTCTGCAGACAGGTCTAACAATCTGGGTAGAGATAGACTCTCCTGTGGCAGAGAAGAGTGTATGTAAAACTGTCAGATGAAAATGAAAAAAACATGGCCATATCTTCAGGCTAATAATTAAAACCATACTTTTACATGGTGTCATTGATTGATGCTGTGAAGCGTCTGGCGAGAGGAAACATACAATGCTCACTAGTAGTAAGACAAGTATTGGCAAAGCCAGTAGGTCTCCTCAATGCTGCACAGCATAGCTGAACAAAACATTGACAAAGCCAGTAGCTCTTGCGTAGACAAGACCTATTGGCTTTGACAGTGCTTGTTTATTGTGCCATTAGTGAATAATAGTGTTTTATTCATTATTAGTGAAATAAAAAAATGAAGCACCAGATGCTTGGAATGGGACCTTTGGTGGCAGCTGTGGTAAGTAAAATAAAATGCATTCCAATGTATGTTGTTAGAGCGCATGTGTGTGTGAGCGCATGTGTGTGTGATAGAGAACAGGTGCATGTGTCTCTATGTGTAAGCATATGTGCATGAAAGTGAGTGAGAGGTAGTGAGCATACGTGGGAATGAGCGAGGTCGAGGGGCGGAGTTATTTAGATTTTGCACCCGTGTCACGCACAGTGATGCAAACTGGCTCAAAGTGTTGATAAACTATTTGCTTTCCTGCACAAACCATGTTTTTTGGAACGTAGTGTCAACGCAGCTCAAAGTGCGCTTTGCACTACTTTGCATCAAGGTGGCGTGACCTGGGTGTTCCCACGCTACAACCCATGGTCTTCAACCCAGAACCCTTTCTACTAAAATTGTTAGCTAGAGCGTTGCACCAACAATTAAGATCTCTTCGAGGCAGGTATTAAGTTGGAGAAATGTTTTAATTTCTCTTAACTTTTCATACATTGCATGTGTGCTGCATTGCACAGTGTGTATCTAACATATGAAAAGTTTTAAAGCTTGTCTAGGCATGATAATGTGTACTGAAACTGTTCCCTTCCAGTACAAAATCTATGCTAGACATCACACACACATGTTTGGTGCAAAGATGTGTGCATGGCGCAAGGCAGCCTTCTTGTGCACCATATCTACAGAAGAGAGCAGCAGCGCTATATCTTAGTAAATGTGGATCTGAAATAATCTCCTCCTTAAAGCAATGCAGAGAAGCAACTTTGGTTGTTGCATTGTGCTGTTCTTTAGTAAATGTGCCCTTGAGTGTCAGTATGAGTGAGAGAGCGAGTGAGTAAAAGATTGAGTGGGTGAGAAGGAATAATTAAGAATGTATGAGGGAGCATGAACGAGAATGAGAGGGAGCTGCAGTGAGTGTGTGACTTTTTTGTAAAAAAACTAAGGGGCCACCTTGTGCGAAGTTGATCATGGATGCATCGTTGCATCAGATCTACAGTGCGCACTAGGGGCCACCTTGTGCGAAGTTGATCATGGATGCATCGTTGCATCAGATCTACAGTGCGCACTAGGGGCCACCTTGTGCGAAGTTGATCATGGATGCATCGTTGCATCAGATCTACAGTGCGCTCTAGGGGCCACCTTGTGCGAAGTTGATCATGGATGCATCGTTGCATCAGATCTACAGTGCGCTCTAGGGGCCACCTTGTGCGAAGTTGATCATGGATGCATCGTTGCATCAGATCTACAGCGCGCACTAGGGGCCACCTTGTGCGAAGTTGATCATGGATGCATCGTTGCATCAGATCTACAGCGCGCACTAGGGGCCACCTTGTGCGAAGTTGATCATGGATGCATCGTTGCATCAGATCTACAGCGCGCACTAGGGGCCACCTTGTGCGAAGTTGATCATGGATGCATCGTTGCATCAGATCTACAGCGCGCACTAGGGGCCAGCTTTTGCGAAGTTGATCATGGATGCATCGTTGCATCAGATCTACAGCGCGCACTAGGGGCCAGCTTGTGCGAAGTTGATCATGGATGCATCGTTGCATCAGATCTACAGCGCGCACTAGGGGCCACCTTGTGCGAAGTTGATCATGGATGCATCGTTGCATCAGATCTACAGCGCGCACTAGGGGCCACCTTGTGCGAAGTAGATCATGGATGCATCGTTGCATCAGATCTACAGCGCGCACTAGGGGCCACCTTGTGCGAAGTTGATCATGGATGCATCGTTGCATCAGATCTACAGCGCGCACTAGGGGCCATCTTGTGCGAAGTTGATCATGGATGCATCGTTGCATCAGATCTACAGCGCGCACTAGGGGCCACCTTGTGCGAAGTTGATCATGGATGCATCGTTGCATCAGATCTACAGCGCACACTAGGGGCCACCTTGTGCGAAGTTGATCATGGATGCATCGTTGCATCAGATCTACAGCGCGCACTAGGGGCCACCTTGTGCGAAGTTGATCATGGATGCATCGTTGCATCAGATCTACAGCGCGCACTAGGGGCCACCTTGTGCGAAGTTGATCATGGATGCATCGTTGCATCAGATCTACAGCGCACTAGGGGCCACCTTGTGCGAAGTTGATCATGGATGCATCGTTGCATCAGATCTACAGCGCGCACTAGGGGCCACCTTGTGCGAAGTTGATCATGGATGCATCGTTGCATCAGATCTGCAGCGCGCACCAGGGGCCACCTTGTGCGAAGTTGATCATGGATGCATCGTTGCATCAGATCTGCAGCGCGCACCAGGGGCCACCTTGTGCGAAGTTGATCATGGATGCATCGTTGCATCAGATCTACAGCGCGCACCAGGGGCCACCTTGTGCGAAGTTGATCATGGATGCATCGTTGCATCAGATCTACAGCGCGCACCAGGGGCCACCTTGTGCGAAGTTGATCATGGATGCATCGTTGCATCAGATCTACAGCGCGCACCAGGGGCCACCTTGTGCGAAGTTGATCATGGATGCATCGTTGCATCAGATCTACAGCGCGCACCAGGGGCCACCTTGTGCGAAGTTGATCATGGATGGATCGTTGCATCAGATCTACAGCGCGCTCCAGGGGCCACCTTGTGCGAAGTTGATCATGGATGCATCGTTGCATCAGATCTACAGCGCGCACCAGGGGCCACCTTGTGCGAAGTTGATCATGGATGCATCGTTGCATCAGATCTACAGCGCGCACCAGGGGCCACCTTGTGCGAAGTTGATCATGGATGCATCGTTGCATCAGATCTACAGCGCGCACCAGGGGCCACCTTGTGCGAAGTTGATCATGGATGCATCGTTGCATCAGATCTACAGCGCACCAGGGGCCACCTTGTGCGAAGTTGATCATGGATGCATCGTTGCATCAGATCTACAGTGCGCACTAGAGTCCCGGCTTCACTTTATTGTTGGACTCCATGCACTCACTGTTCTAATGCTCTTGCCCTTGGTGGTATTTCTCAACCTAACACATTATGACAGCTGTAAAAGAAAAGTCGAAGACTTGCACCCTTGGTGAAAATGGGTCAGCTGGTAACCTTTGGTCAAAAACAATTCCAACTCCAATGGTATTTTCCTGAGGCTGGACCGACCGTCGGGTTACTTCAGATCAGTGCACCCGGTGCAGTGCTTTCCCACCCCCAAGCAATGCTGCAGGAACTCCAGCCTGTCGCCGACACGGTGAAGCAGGCCTTGCTGTAGGCACACAAACAACCTCGGGTATCTCACTGTGATGGGAAGGATGGAACACACACATCCACACACAACACACACTTTTTATGTTTTTACAGCAGTCCTATTAACTCCATTAGGCCACTGCAAAGTTCGACCTGCAGAGATCTGCCCTTCGAGCCATCTTCCTGTTATTGAAACCTGTGACCCCAAAGCGATAGCAGATCATCGCAGGGTATCTTATTGGGTGAGTAAGATACCCTGGGTGCTACATGCTCTCTATAACATGCTCTCAGGTCACTGAAGGACTGCCAGCATGTCCTCATTTTTCATATGCAACACCCTGCCGCAACAATACTTGATTTGGTTTGTGCGGTTTTCTACAGTGGCTTTAGGTCTCACCTAGACAGCGCATGCGCTGTCTTTGCAAGACATTTTATTTACATACAGTGAGTTTACAGCCAGCTATAGCTTAAAATCGGTTAGTTTCAGTGTCACTTTCATGTGCTTCGTTCCCGTCTGTAACTGCATGCCTGCACTCTACTTGCGTATGGACCAAGTACTTGTAACCTTCCACGGCTCCCCTTCTTGGAGCTTCTTTTTTTGTGTTCAAGCACTCCATATGAGTGCTGGCATGTCAGGCCATCTCCCATGTCGGCTTCTCAAACACCACCGCGTGTGCTTCTTTTCCGTCCCACTGCCCCGTTCATATTGGTTCTTTTCCCTTGCCCCGCCTCCCGTCCATGTTGCTTCCTTTCCCTCCCACCCAAAAGGCTGCCTCCAGCTTGGGCTATAGTAGGAGACCAACATGAGCCCTCCGAGCCCCCAGGGCAACGTGCATCTGGCTGTCCCGGTCTGCAAAACACACTGATGCTGAAAACCATTTGCACGTGTTAATTGAATGCATGCGTGCATGTATCGTTTTGTGACTAGCCTGATTTGGTGCTCACGCAAAAAAGTTATTTAGACGTGTAACATTACCCAACAATGAAGTACTGCTATCTTTAAATCCTACTACATGGCCCGGGAGTAGATGTTCCAGGCTAAGGACGGTCTGGAACGTTTGTGGATACAGACAAACTCGCACAAACTCACAGGTTTGTGGGTATTCACAACCTTCTTTCAGGCCCATTCCCACCCTGCAGTCAGTGAGTGACTTACTCCTATAATGGACAGAAGTAAACCCAGGGCTTTAAGTGGGATGAAAAAAATTGAGGGGTCTCTCAAAGGGGCGTGGCCAATGTAATTAAGGGCGTGGCTTAAAAACACTTAAGCTAAAAATCTGTGCTTAGCATAGTGTGCCGCCCAACTTATATTTTGCTGTTTCTGTCATTGCATCCAGATAAATGATACAACAAGTAACATCATGCCTACAACAAGCCAGGACTATTGGCTTTGTCAATGGTTGTTAGTTGCATAAGATAAATAAGCAGCAACTATGGCGTGTATATAATATTGAAAAAGCTTCCACTTAAAGCCCTGGTGACACCACGACGATGTTGCTGCTCCCGAGTTTCAAAAAGAGAAGGGAAATCCAGAGAGAAAATGACTCTCTTTAAAGGATTTCCCTTCCCCTATAATGCTCACCTGGCATGACGTCATGCCGTAACTTCTCCACAAGTGAGAAGTGAGCAGTGTGAGCACGCGCACGTGGATGTGCCTTCTGTCACTGCAGTCCAGGGTAAAACGGACCGCCTGTGCCAGGGCACAAAACAGAGCCCGATAGGGACCTGTTTCGAGGCCCCCTTTCAAAAACTGCCGGTGCTCAGCACCGGTGAGACCCGGCCCACTGAAAGCCCTGAGTAAACCCCTTTTAACTGTAAGAATGGGCTAGGACCACCTCCAAAACTGGTGGCTGTGTAAGGGGATTAGTTTCTTCACGGGGAAAATTATTTTTCCTGTACAAAAAAAATCACAATTGTACCAATGCGAAGGAGCATTCACAATTGTACAATGACATATGCAGAACTCCACAGGACTTCCGGAAACTCTTTCAAAGCTACTCCTGGGAGCACACGACAGTCACAGGTCACCCAGAGTGCTCTGTTATTTCTTTGGGACTTCTGTCATTTTGCTCTCATAGGATGGAGCGGACTCACAGAAGATTTACACCTTACTTTGTGAATATGGACCCGCTTGGTCTGCCCCTGGTTTTGCACGGCCTTCTTCCATGTGAACCCTTCTGCAGCACTACTTGACTTCACGCGCCCCCACACAGCCCCTTACAGGTGCCCCCGAAATGGTGGTGTTTTAGGACTCTGGGAACAGGTGTTGAGGGGAATGGTTGTGTTAGAACAGGAAGTCATTCATTTGAAGGTAGAAGGTCAAGATGCTTGGACTTGAGATTCGAGTGTGTTGCTTGTCTTGGACACCATTGGCTCATGTTCTGCCAATGCTGGATTACTCGCTGTGTGATCTTGGACAATCTTTTTGCTCGAGCCTCACTGCTGCAGCAGGAAAGAGGGTCATGAAGCGGTCTGTTAGGGGTACTTTTCCTGATTTTAAGTTGGTGCCGCAAAGAATGATGTGATCTCTCTCGACCTGATGTAAAATGCATGAATGTGCGGGCTGGCTCCCATGAGCTGACTCAGGGTGTAGTACATGATAAAACAGGCAGCGCCTCCTACGTGTAGAAGACAGCGGAGGAGGCGTCCACAGCTGCTGCCTTCACTCAGTGGTTCAAGTTTCTGCTACAGTATCTAAGCAGGGTGTTTGAATCTTGGCAAAGCTGACTCAGGTCATTTTAAAATATATTACATTTGGGTTCAATGGTGGTGATCCTTTCTATTTCAAGTGCCAGTATGTTTCATTTTGAGGCCAGTGCCATCTTGATGCTAAGGCACATAGTGCCTAGCGCAGGACAGCAGGGAAGGCATCTAATATGACAAACCAACACAACAAACCCTTTATAGACATGTGTTGGTCCAGTGGTTGCTGCGCTTGGCATGGGATTAAGGAAGGAGTTAATTTCAGACTTTTGATATTTGTATCGGTCACTGCACATGTGGATTGTTCGATGTCGGGGATGCTGTCTGTCTTGTGCTTCAATTCTACATCTGTGGATCCACACAGATCTTTAAAAAATGGTTATTTAGGAATTCCTGGCTCTCACTTACATATTACACACAGTATCTATGAATGTAACCTCGTTGGTGCGGTGCTCAAAAGGGAGAGTGTACACCCAAAGCCCTCAGACAAACCCAAGGGTTTTAAATAACAGCAAAAAGCCTTAAGCACACAAGATGCATACATAAATTGTGAAATTGTTTTTCAGATGTCAAAGTTCATTGTTATCAAATGTCCAATCTTTATTGGTTCTTCACCCACTGCCAACATGTGTTTCCTCTGTCATCACGGCTAAAACAAAACAAAGCCTCCATTTTACATAAACCGGGCAATTGCCCTCAGCGTGAAAACAATCACCCTGTGTCAAAGTATATGTTTTTTCACGACAAAACTCAAAATATACAGTTTAGTAGAAACCCATGCATAGTTGAATTTCAGAGAAAAGTCAGTGTGCAAGAGATGGTCCCCACATCGGAGAACATCCTGATCACAAGTTGTTTTAATATAGCCAAAACAAATAAACATACAGCCCTGTTCAATATACAATGTGGGACTCAGATGTGTCCCAACCGCCATCAATAGTAAGTGGGGTCACACCATGTACACAAGAAATCAAGTAACATTCACACATGTATACACTTATAGCTCCTTGTGTTACACGCTAATAGCCCCTCCATCCTATAAAAAGCCTCTAAATGCTCATCACTAGAACCCAATTCACACCAATGCAGATACACCATATACCATGTTCTTTCAGGTGCATATCTGAAAAAGAAATGGCACACATTAGTGCCCCAAACCAAGTCTGCTATTCCCATAATAATCACCACTTCTCGTGTTTACGTTCTTGTTTGCAAATGCAGCCGTATTTATGTGGGGAGCACAATCAGAGCTCTGAAGGATATGACTGCCGAACACATGAGGGCATTAAAATCAGGTGGCGTCAAGTACCCGATAGCGGTTCATGCCATTGAATGTAAAGCACAGGGACAATATAGGAGCTTCCAATTTTTGGGAATTGATCAGGTGACTAGGGATCCCAGAGGAGGGAATAAGGAATTGAATCTATGTCAACGAGAAGCCATGTGGATAGTAAAATTACGAGCGGTTGAGGAAGGGTTAAATATAGATCATGAACTACAATGTTTGTCTCACTCTTTGTAATGTGACGGGTGCATCATTGCCTCTCCATTTTTGTAACATTAGTGATAGCTGTGTGATTGTACTGGTTTACAATAACAAAGAAGCTATTGGGGTGGGGGGTCTAATTTGACCCCCAGAGATTGTTTTCTGTGGTCTGACATGGAGTTGATTGGAAAATATTATGGTAATTTCTTGTACTGACACCACTGGGAATACACTATCGTCGCTTATCACCTACTATATTGTGATGGAACACGTATGGGGAATATCACCCATCTTTCTTATTGATCCCCCTCCTATGTATGAGATGTAGTGAGGAGGTAGTTCTCGCAGATACTGAATAAGACGGCCTTATGATGGCAGCCACAATAGGGAATCGATTATGTCCAATATGTTCACATTTTCAATGTATCATAATGATCCCAGGCATGGCATCCAACATTGAGGGATCGGATGATGTGAAGCTGGCAGCCGCTACAGAGAGGTTTACATATGCCTTGATTGATTATTGACTGTAATGATGTCGATTATCACCGATACCTATTCGTATGGTCTGTAACTGGCCGTGTCACAATACGTTAAGTAATTATTAAATTGCAATTTATCACTGCGGGGGCATGTGAGAAACAAATTGGGATAATATTAACTTTTTCACAGGAATAAGGTACGAAAGTCAAGATGGTGGGCGGTTTAGAGGGAGGCTTATTATTTGGTCATTATTTATGGTTTGTAGATGAACAAGAAAAACAATTTGCTACTGTAGGCAATTACGTCTATGGCCAGAATAACGGTCTTGTTGAAGAAATGTGGGTTAAACAGTAATAGGGACTTTTTTACTTATGGGCGTTTTGCCAAAAATTGTATAACGGGGTAAAAGTGTAACTGATTTGGGGCATTATTGAAAACTTCAAGATGTCAGCCACGATAGTGGCAAACAGGTTGTCTGTCTTTCACTGTACTGCCGGGGTGTGGTAGACTGGTTGTCTGTTTTCTAATTTTTTGCCGATAAATACGGCAAAAAGATGGCGCCCAGGAAGGACGCCATAATTGGAGGTTTACTCGCTGAGATTATCCACACGGACTGAGTTCTGTTCTATAATTTTGGCTGACTGGGAGACTGTTTTGGGATAGTGGTAGTTGGGCTACCACTGACCTTTGTGGTAGTTGGGTCCCTGACCTTTGTTTTAATATTATTTACAGGAACATTCTTATTCCTTTAAAACAAGCTGCCTGGATATTGAACCGGACTCGTGACGGTTATCCGGTCATGAGGTAGGAACCATATGTATACAGATTGGCAAGTAGGAGGTATGGGCAAATTTAATTTGAGATAAAAAATGTACTTTTACCTTACTTACAGAAACACAGGACAGGAGTAACTTGACACACTCTATTGGTGTTTTTTTGAAGTGGTGATTGTTAAGGGAACAGCAGACTTGGTTTGGGGCACTGTGTGCCATTTCACTTGCAGATATACCAAATACCTTGTTATTTTAGGCATGTATCTGCATTGGTGTAAATTGGGTTCTAGTGATAAGCACAGAGAGGTTTTTTATAGGACGGAGGGGCAATTAGCATGTGACACAATGGGCTTTTAAGTGTATTTATGTGTGAATGTTATTGGATTTCTTATGTGCATGGTGTGACCCCCATTTATTATTGCTGGTGGTTGAGACACATCTGAGGTCCACCTTGTATATTGAACAGGGCTGTATGTTTATTTATTTTGTCTTAATTCAAACATCTTGTGATTACGGTGTTCACTGATGTGGGGACCATATCTTGCACACTGGCTTTACACTGAAATTCACCTGTGCATGGGTTTCCACTAAACTGTTTATTTTGAGTTTTGCTGTGGAAAAAACATAAACTTTGTCACAGGGTGATTGTTTTCACACTGAGGACAATTGTCCGGCCTATGTAAAATAGAGTCTTTGCTTTGTTTTAACCCTGATGAAGTTGTGGGGAAGATGCCTGATTGACGAAACACGTGTTGGTTGTGGGCGAAGAACCAATAAAGATTGGACATTTGATAACAATGAACTTTGACATCTGAAGGATAATTTCACAAACTGTGTTTACATCTTGCGTGTGCTTAAGGCTTTGTTGCCACACAGAACATTGTTGCTACACAGACATCCTCTGCAATCTGACTAGAAAGGAGCAGTGACAACAAACCAGGTATAATGACCTTTTGTATTAATAAGGAAACTGCTACCACTAATAAATCTATAATGAAAATAGTTTTCAGTCACCCTCACCCTAACTCACTCCACATGTAGACCTAAGAATCACCTTAACCTCAATCCCGAATCTAAATTTGTATTGGACCTTTACGCGAGCCATGAGCCTTTCCGAACCTTAGATCTAAGGTTAATGTTTACTCTAAACCCAACTCTTACTCTGACCCTGACGCTGATCCCTACTCTTGCTGTCACCCTCAACCATAATCTCTAGTACTAGCCCAAATCAAAAATCCATGACGTCAATCAGGTGCTGTAGCCTGGTGGCTAGAGCAGCAACTTTACGGAACTAGGCTTGATTCCCAGCCTTGTCTAAACATCATATGATTCTGGGATAATCACTTATCTCCCTATTCCTAAAAAATATAAAAGTGTAATGTAGTCCGCTTCTCTTCTAAAGCACACTTGTGCCCTTGGTCCAGGTTGGTGCTATAAAAAACTGCAAAAAATATTTAATGCTAACCCAAATAGTAAAATTAACCTAATACCTTACTCTAAAGCTGGCATTTATCTTCACCCGTTTTATGAATATGTCATTTCGTCTAGTTAACATAGAATGTAATAAGGAATTCAACAATTGCAACGTATATATAGCTTGCCCATTTTCAATGTTTTGGATGCCTTGGAGCAACGATCGGTGTTAAAAATATTGACTCATCTACAGTTAGACAAGCTACAACGACTCAGTTACTTAATGTGTATTGTTAATATTTGTGTGCTCTCAAATAGTATCTTGATATTTAGCCATCTTTGTAATTTCTGCAATTCCCCTCTATTACCTTAGAGTGAAGGTCATGCGTCAATTTATATTGTCGTGTATGAAGGATCTCCCTTTCTGCTTACCTCCATTAGAGAATTGGGGAAAGGGAAATGCTACTGCTGTTAATTAATACAAACATAACATCAGGAAAATTAGAATCGAACATATTTCTGTAGGTCCAAAATAATGGATTTCTTTGAGATTTTTATTTCAAACAAACGTATCTCCAAGGCGTTCACTTGATTTATTGACATGATAAACATATCATCGAGAAACATTATCCTAAGCTGTTGTACCTGATACTCATCAGGTAGCGTTTCCCTGAACTTTTTCGCTTTTTCCGCCTGGGTTTTGCTGATTCTCATATATGGCCTCCGGGCTCTGGGCACCTTCATGCTGTAAATACTGTGCGAAGTGCATGTGCCCTTCCTATCTGTGTTGGGAAATGGCGCTGACCGGTGGGTGCGCACTGGCATCTATCGTGAGTACACTCATGAGCAGCTTGCCATTGTAGGCCGATGTAAGTGCGCATCCGCACCGCTGGTGCCAGTGACTGCGTGTGCCGCCTGCCAACGCAGGATTGTACGTGTGCACAGACACACGTATTAGTTAAATCCATGTCCAGTGTGCCCTGCAGACTCGGTGGGTACATTTGCACCCCTGGTGCTGGGAACCATGTGTCCTACCTGCCATCGCAGGTCAGTGTGCACACTAGCGCACGTGTTCCCAGGTT
This sequence comes from Calotriton arnoldi, assembly GCA_963921515.1. Classification (NCBI taxonomy): domain Eukaryota; kingdom Metazoa; phylum Chordata; class Amphibia; order Caudata; family Salamandridae; genus Calotriton; species Calotriton arnoldi. Next base: position 286,595 of record CAWUFW010001555.1, read on the forward strand.
GTGAGGAATACCTATGTCTGTTTTCACTACCGATGAGGCCTGCTCTTCCCATAGGTTAGCATGGGGAAATGGTTGACATTACTTCGGACTGCAATAGTGGATTGCAGTGGAGCAGCCTCATGATGTTTCATATCAATGGATTCACCATGCCAAACCCTTAGGGGGTTTTGGCATAACTCGCGTAGAATGCCACTTATAGAATATGGACATTTCTATGCTCCAAGAGTCTCAGAGACAGTGGTGTCTGGTTCTAGTAGACACCAGGGGTCGGGGGAGCACATCTGTGCATTCCCCAAGCAGCAGCCATTAACCATGGGCGTCCCGCAGGAACGGCAGACCTCTGCCATTTGAGGGCCGAATGGCATAAATTAAAGATAGAGGTTTTGACACTTAGCCAGGATCATGGCCCCACTAAAGATTAAGATCTGCATTCCATGGCCCCATGGCAGACAGACCTACAATTTAGGGGAGACATCTGTGGTTCAAAGGGAAAACCCCCCAAACCACCCCGAACTTCAAAGACACACAAAAGTATAACTACGGATGCCATCCTTCAGCAAAAGGTGAGATACGCTTGTGGGGACGTGGGACCGGAGAACCCGGACTGCGTGGTGCACATTGCCAGAGCACTCTGTTATGCACATGGAGGATAACTGTCCGAATAGTGGCTGACCTGGGCCAAGGACCTGCTGAAGTGTGGCGCCCCGAAGTGTGCTCTCCAAGGGCCTGACCTAGAGCATCCTGTTCTCCCAGAGATCTCAGTGACATCAAAGATCTCTCGCGAGGGACCTGCAGCATCCCCCTGTGCCATCTGGAGAGCGGTGCCCTCTCAAGTGCCGACCTCGGCTATTGAATCTCAACGTGTAGCGTGGTGTAAGTGGGGAACTTGTGTCTGGAGACTGGATTGTCTAGTGTGGAGCCCCAGAAATCTGGCCCACATCTAGGACGCGTGGTTCCTGTACTGCGGGGACCCCGACACTCATAAGCGTCTAGTTGGTGTTGAGCAGATTCACCGGTTGCATGACCCCATGTGGCCCATTTCATCGATCATGCCGCATCTCTCATGTGACAAGCCGACTGCATGGTCATTGCATGCGGTGTCCAATTCATAGGGTGCGACCCTCGGAGTTGGGGGTTTCCCGTAGTAGTGCCTAATTCTACCTCATGAGGCTCTGGTGAACTTGCGCTTGTGTGTGCGTGACTGGACTGGTTTGGTGCAACCTGTATTATCGTGCACTGGGCATTGTGCCTCATTTCCAGGGAGATTCGGAATTGCGTCTCTTCACTGTGTGTGATCAGGATTGCCTGGTGCAACCCATCTCAACGTGCAGTAGCCCTGGTGCTTCCTTTCCAGGGAGGTGCGGAATTTGCAACTCATTGTGTTTGAAATCTGAAGTGCCTGGTGTGACCAAGCCCACTAGGTGCTGTGCCCAGATTGCCTGGGCACGACCTGGATCGTCGTGTACCGTGCATGGCGCCTCAACCTATCGAGAGGCTTCCCTGTGTTACTCCCTATTCATCGGTTGTTCCCTCTTTGACCCTCATTACGGTGGACCAACTGCCTTCTCCACACCTGGCCCCTCCTGAAGACATCTTAGCACCAGGTAGTAGAGAGAGAGATTGGCTGGGTTAAAAGAATGCTTCCGAGACAGTTTGAAACCAGGTCAAGAGACTGCCTGACTCCTTTGTGTTTTGAGACCTGTGGATAAACTTCCTGAGTGGCTGCTAAACTCTCCCTTGTTTACGTCTACCTCCTAATTAAAACTGCTACACCTGCTTCCCATGGACCCAGACAGTGTGATTTTGGCCGCGTGCGGCCCAGTGACCGGGGGTGGGGTTGGTTATCTTCCATTCGGGGTATAGGACAATCGGGGTGAACCAGCTGGTGGAGGGACGCTTGGACCACGGAGTCTGCAGAGGGTGAACCTGCTGGGTACCAGTGGCACCGCATTAAGGTGCTGAGTGCATATGTGTGTGTGTGTGTAAGAGCGTGCTGTACAGACCGGATGATACCTGTCGCCCCACACCGGTGCAGAGTGAGTGTGTGGGAGTGATCATGTGCAGCCCGCCTGTGATTCACGACACAGGCCGGCGGTGGTGCCACTATATATGTTAATTGTAGAAATCGGAAATTGCGACCGCGAACAGGCCTTTGTTCATCTGAAAATGCCATTTTGCATTTCTTAACAAGCCGAAATAGCGATTGAGCCTGTTGAGAAATGCTAAATGGCTTTGTACATCTGGCCCCAAGATTCTGCGACTGCTGGCGGATCAATGGACTGCCTGTAGAGGAATTTAAAAACTACAGTTATTTGGGTGTAGTAATAACCAGTACTTTATTTTGGAGGAACCCGCTAGCAACTTTGACAAAGCCCAGGTGGCTAGCAATGGTTAAAAGATCTTTGAAAGTAAATTAGGTGCTCTGTCTAACCGGTGTTGACAGCTAAAGTTGCAACTTTGCGTTGCTATCACCAGATTCATTTTTTGTCTACGTTAGTTCTATGGGTAAAAGATTAAACGCTATTAAATGTAATGCCATGAGGTACCTCTTCAATTTAGGGAGACAGACACCCCAAGAATTGCTGTGCCTGGAATTTGAAACTGGTGCTATAGATAAACTGTCTTCTATTATTTCTTCAACTTAAAATGGTAGAGCCAAAATCCATGGCAGCGCGTCTGTGGGAGAGCTGGAAGAGAGAAATTCAAGACAGACGCAGCCTTCCACCCGCTGGCGGCCCGGTAGCGATATAGGGATGCTTAGGAGGCTGATTCAAGCTCTAGGATGCTAAAGAAAGCTACACTGAAGGCAGCAACAGGCAAGGACCACCATACCCTCCGTTCCATTGATACCGCTCCTAAGGGTTTTATATTACCGACCAAGACGGTTCTAATTTTTTGACATCACTCCCTGCTCCTCTTGGGGGAAGCATGGGAACCATAACAATGTGTGTGGTTTATGTGGCCTAACGTCTGTGACTGGCATGCACATCATGCACCTTAGCCCAGGTCTAATAGATATTATATCATTGGGGCACGCTATTTAGTAAGGGACTTAAACAATAAGATTAGGACCAGTTTTATGATCTTGTCTTGGCTAACTCCCTGGCCCATCAGTTAGTTAACACTATCTACCAGGCAAATACAGCAGTCATAATCTGTAAAGTTAGGGGTGATTATTACTCAATCCCCCAAACCGTGACAAAGATGTTTGAGCTTCTGTTTAAGGGCCCTCAAAGTGAATTTTATGAATTGTGTTTTTTATGATGTATTTGATTTTTCATGTCTGCAATTCTGTTTGAAGTCTGGCTTAATTGCTGGATTAGATTTTAATCAAGAGGCAATTAACAAGCAATTGGATCAATTAGCTGCAAAGTTATAATTGACCTCTAACATTTTGCTCTGGAAGGGAAACGAAATATGTTAATTTAAAGGGCATTTTAACATGCTGCCCTTTGATCATATTATGTAATGAATTAAGGATTCCCAGGCCAGTTATTCTGCCAGTTCTTGGCCTGTGCTTGACCCAGGCCCTCAATGGTCTCCCGCTTTTCCTTTGCTTTCTTCGTGCTGTTGTTCTCCTGTGCCTGTCCCAGGAATGTTTGAATGTATGAATAGTTTTTGTTTCCTCGATTTCCGCTAACATAATCTTCAATGCACCGGAGATTTCGCCAACCTTAACTGTGACTTTAATTACAAGAGTTTCTTCTGCTAAAAATAATTTTGTGTTGCATTCATTCTCCTTATAAAAGGACTTCTACCCACACATCATTTCCAGGGTTGCCCAAATATTTACATTCCTAATTAAACCTCTCCTTACTGACGATTGGCTTAGCCCTGGCCCCATTGGCCTCCCCGATCAGTTCTGTGCCCTTAGCTTATGGCTTGAGGTTTAACCTATGCCCCATTTTGGTCACCTTCAGTATTTCAGTGCCCTCAGTTCAGGACTTCCCTCTTGGTGTGCTGATGCAAAGCTGCCGCTCACCTAAACCACACCTCATACTTTCCACTCCCTCTGGGCTCCCTCCCAACCCTATGACAGATCGTTGTGTCATCCGCAGACAGGCACACCTCACACACCAATCTCTCTTTACTGTCATTTCTGAAGAAGAGCCACTTCAGGAAGCTGTAAGGGGTGGAGCGCGAGCAGCACTACTCACTCATGACGCTGCAGTGAAGAGGGAGGCTTGGCTGGTAAGGGGCATTCCTGTCTGTCTGTACAACTCGTTTCCGTGCTGCTGGCCCAGGTTTGCAATTTCCTTGCTGTTGTCGTCCAAGAATGGAGTCCTAGTTGTAGCTAAATATCTCGGTATGGGCTACTGGGCCCTGCCTGGGCAGAGCTGGACTACGGAACCAAAGCGGCCCTGGCACAAAAGGTCAAACCAGCCCCGCTCCCTATGTCTCTTTGTGCCACCTCTCTCTTCCCATCCATCCATTTTCTCTCTCTATCTCGCTCTCTTTCCTCCTTCCCCTGCCCCCAGGAAACTTGGGAAAGTGAGAGGGGCACCAGCAGTGGCCCTTGGCTTTCCAAATCGGCCATCAAGGGTTGCAGCCCTCGGTGCCCAGTGCCTGGGCCCACAATTCTCCATTCCCTATGTATTGTTTAGGTCTGGTTTGATTGTGCAGCAATCTGCTAGACCAACTGTTTACATTATACATAGAGTGGGCTTTGGGTCGGCCCCCTCAAACCATTTGCTTGTTTCAGTCAGCCACCTTCAGCTACTGCTTTGCAACATTGTTAATCCCATCTTGGATTAGCTCAGACAAGTAGTTTGTCTCCCCTTACTGCTATTTGCTGCTTGGTGTATTATTCCGCTCTGAGTAAGCTCTTCCATTGCAATGCATGAGGGAATAGTTTACATCTGAAAACTAACACTATATCATGACACCTTGCCATATTGAATTCTTTATCTAACATATGGAGAGTTCTCAGAATGCACTTTTTTTTTTTTACTGAAGTAGGTCTTCAGCTTGAACCTTACTCTGTCCTGGCCACCTTACTGGCTAGTCTTTTATGCATAACGGGCAGCGAGATCCCAAGATGGCCGCCCCAATGTCTGGCGAGAACAAAAGCAGAGATCTTGCGACACTTCCAGCACTCATCTTGGAGTCAACCCACTCCAGCTCCCTTTCTTTCCCTCACCTGCCCTCCTGAGTGTCTCTCACCATCCTGTATCCCCACCCTTCTCTCATGCTCCTATGGTATCCCACCTGGCTCCCTCCTGTTCCCCTAGGTCTCTCTCTGCTCCTCTCCTGTCTTTTAACTCTATCACCTTTCTTCTTCTAGCCGTCCCTTTCCCTGCGCTCTCCCTCTCTGTCACTTCCTTGTGTTAACTTTATGATCCACGTATGATGAGAAAAATGATGTAGATTGGGTGTGCACACAAACTGTATGACTCCAAGTTGGTTCACATCACGACCAGTGATGCAGTGTGCCCTTTTGAGGTTACATGCCACAGCCCTCTTCTACCTTCAAGCCATGCCAGTCTCCAGAAGTTTGCAATGTGGTGGTGAGATAAGTGGAAATGAAGAGTGCTGTCCAGTGGCTTAGACATGCATCGAACACCGAAAAACTGCTGGGTTAATAGAGACTGTCTGTGAGGCACTAGAATAAAGATTGGGGAGGATGTGGCCTCATGACTAGAGCTGCCGACTTTGGAGCTGGGGAACCAGGTTCGAGCCTCGGCGTCGACTAAGCATCTTGTGATTCTGGGCAAATCACTGAATCTCTGTGTGCCTACCAAAATGTGAATGTGTCCTTGTGTAACGTAACTGGTGCTCATGTAAAGCGCTCCAATACCTTCGAGTCGAGTTTGCGCTATATAAATCTGCAAAAAAAAAAAAACAAGAGGGCCTGTGAAACAGGGAAGCGAGACTCGTGACCATACTGAGGTTAGCCAAACCCGACGTGTGTATGTCTCAGGTGAGTGACTTGCATACAAAGTGAGCATGTACCAAAAAGCGATAAATGTACACTGGGCAGAATACACACCTTTCCAATGCACTTTGAAATGACGTAGTCAGGTTTCTAAGCCTTTACAAAGTGCAGTCATTACATGAGTCAGGTCTACATGGCAGTCAGTCACACTACACCATCCCCTCAGGTCATGGTAAGGCGGAGTCAGATCATACTTTGGCAGACTAACGTGAGAACTATGGGCTGTGCCAAGGCTTGTTTGTACAGCGCCCTCCTGAGAAAATCTGCTTAAATTATTGAGAAGAAGTAATATTGTAAGAGGCATACAAGACAGGCGTGGAGAGAGGTTTAAAAGGCAATACTCCGGCTTGAGGAGTGAGATGCTGCCAAGGGCATAGTCATTCTTTTGGGCTTCGGGAGCCTGGGACAGGAGGAGAAGGGGGGTTTGAGGGAATCGCGGACAACGGATGACGATAGCGGTAGCAACGTATCACACCCTTCAACCCTGATGACATCAGAGTTTCACCTCTGTGTTCCTTCCGTAGTTATTCAATGGCCTAATTTTTGTTGCTGAGTACCCAGAAGAAAAGCAACGAGCGGAAACTACAGGAAGTAAACATGGCGCAAGAATCCTCTGCGTGCACGCTTCCGTTCTGCCTTCTTGCCCAAAGGGTGGAAAGAGGGATGCCACAGGTACCAAAGGGCTTGCCCCTGGCAGCGGGTGGTAGCCTTGATGTCTATGGTGGGTAGTGGACACTGTCGGATTGGAGATCTTCCAGTTAGCCTATCCAGCAACCCCAAGGTGCCAGTCACTGAGGCTGGGCGAGTGCACCAGTACCACAAACCAGCCTCAACCCCACAGATGCCAGTCACTGTGGCTGGGGAAGTGCACCAGTACCACAAACCAGCATCAACCCCAAGGTGCCAGTGGCTGAGGCTAGGCGAGTTCACCAGTACCATAAACCAGCCTCAACCACACAGGTGCCAGTCACTGAAGAAGGGCGAGTGCACCAGTACCACAAACCAGCATCAACCCCAAGGTGCCAGTCACTGAAGAAGGGCGAGTGCACCAGTACCACAAACCAGCCTCAACCCCAAGGTGCCAGCCACTGAAAAAGGGCGAGTGCACCAGTACCACAAACCAGCCTCAACCCCAAGGTGCCAGTCACTGAAGAAAGGCAAGTGCACCAGTACCACAAACCAGCATCAACCCCAAGGTGCCAGTCGCTGAGGCTAGGCGAGTGCACCAGTACCACAAACCAGCCTCAATCCCACAGATGCCAGTCACTGCGGCTGGGGAAGTGCACCAGTACCACAAACCAGCATCAACACCAAGGTGCCAGTCGCTGAGGCTAGGCGAGTTCACCAGTACCACAAACCAGCCTCAACCCCAAGGTGCCAGTCACTGAAGAAGGGCGAGTGCACCAGTACCACAAACCAGCCTCAACCCCAAGGTGCCAGTCACTGAAGAAGGGCGAGTGCACCAGTACCACAAACCAGCATCAACCCCAAGGTGCCAGTCACTGAAGAAGGGCGAGTGCACCAGTACCACAAACCAGCCTCAACCCCAAGGTGCCAGTCACTGAAGAAGGGCGAGTGCACCAGTACCACAAACCAGCCTCAACCACACAGGTGCCTGTCGCTGAGGCTGGGCGAGTGCATCAGTACCACAAACCAGCCTCAACCACACAGATGCCAGCCACTGCGGCTGGGGAAGTGCACCAGTACCACAAACCAGCCTCAACCCCAAGGTGCCAGTCACTGAAGAAGGGCGAGTGCACCAGTACCACAAACCAGCCTCAACCCCAAGGTGCCAGTCACTGAAGAAGGGCGAGTGCACCAATACCACAAACCAGCCTCAACCCCAAGGTGCCAGTCACTGAAGAAGGGCGAGTGCACCAGTACCACAAACCAGCATCAACCCCAAGGTGCCAGTCACTGAAGAAGGGCGAGTGCACCAGTACCACAAACGAGCCTCAACCCCAAGGTGCCAGTCACTGAAGAAGGGCGAGTGAACCAGTACCACAAACCAGCATCAACACCAAGGTGCCAGTCACTGAAGAAGGGCGAGTGAACCAGTACCACAAACCAGCATCAACCCCAAGGTGCCAGTCACTGAAGAAGGGCGAGTGCACCAGTACCACAAACGAGCCTCAACCCCAAGGTGCCAGTCACTGAAGAAGGGCGAGTGAACCAGTACCACAAACCAGCCTCAACCACAAGGTGCCAGTCACTGAAGAAGGGCGAGTGAACCAGTACCACAAACCAGCCTCAACCACACAGGTGCCAGTCGCTGAGGCTGGCCGAGTGCGTCAGTACCACAAACCAGCCTCAACCACACGGGTGCCAGTCGCTGAGGCTGGGCGAGTGCACCAGTACCACAAACCAGCCTCAACCACACAGGTGCCAGTCGCTGAGGCTGGCCGAGTGCGTCAGTACCTCAAACTTGCATCTCTTCTGCGGCTGATCACAACTCCTTCCACAGATGTCCTTAGTACCTGCCTCACTATACACCATTCAGCCCTCGCCAGCACCCTGGCGTCCTGTGCTTTGAACGGCTTGTGCCCTCTGCTGTAGCTCCCGCCCGGTGTAGTGCCACACCTCTGTCTCTCGGTCTCTGTGGACGGCAGCTATGCTGGGCTCTGAATATTTTATACTGAATGCTGTCGTACATGCTTCTTCATCCTTGACTAATCCATTTATTGTTTGCTCCAACACCTTCTCCGCCTGCCTGCGGTTCATGCTCCAGTGGAGGGTGCAACAACTATCTCCTGTGCCAGTGCTTTTATGCTTTTACCTTGAATACTGTATAAATATGTAGGTAATTCATGGAGCTGCACCACTGCCTCCTCCCTGCTCCCGTCAGGCCTGGTGTGCTTTGTACACAGAGGGCCTGAATAATGGTCCAGTTGGCAGATTTTCCAGACCCTCTTGTGATGGATTCCCCTCCCCCTCCAAGGCAGCCGAGGAGAAACCACTGATCACCATATTCAAACAAAACATCATCATTTCTGAGATCAGGGCACACACCCACTATGCACCAATGTCCACCTGTGGTTGTGATTGACAACAACATTGCACCAATTATGTCTACAATCAGGGCTTAGCGGTGATCCACTTATCAACATGGTACTTGTGAAGTACTTTAGCACTACACATAATCTCCACAATCGGGGCTTACATCGATAATGCGCCAATATCTCACTGTCCTTGCCATGAACATAAGGCACCAACAATTTCTACACTCTGGGCATTCATCGGTGATACACCAATACTGCCTTATGGCTGTGACAGACATCCACAATGCACCAGTAATAAATATTCTACACTGCTGGCATATATTAGTGATGCACCAGTACTGCCTTATGGCTGTGACAGACATCCACAATGCACCAGTAATAAATATTCTACACTGCTGGCATATATTAGTGATGCACCAGTACTGCCTTATGGCTGTGACAGACATCCACAATGCACCAGTAATAAATATTCTACACTGCTGGCATATATTAGTGATGCCCCAGTATTGCCTTATGGCTGTGACAGACACCCACAATGCACCAGTAATAAATATTCTACACTGCTGGCATATATTAGTGATGTACCAGTACTGCCTTATGGCTGTGACAGACATCTACAATGCACCAGTAATAAATATTCTACACTGCTGGCATATATTAGTGATGCACCAATACTGCCTTATGGCTGTGACGGACATCCACAATGCACCAGTAATAAATATTCTACACTGCTGGCATACATTAGTGATGCACCAGTATTGCCTTAGGACTATGAGAGGCACCCACAATGCACCAGTAATAAATATTCTACACTGCTGGCATATATTAGTGATGCACCAGTATTGCCTTATGGCTGTGACAGACATCCACAATGCACCAGTAATAAATATTCTACACTGCTGGCATATATTTGTGATGCACCAATACTGCCTTATGGCTGTGACAGACATCCACAATGCACCAGTAATAAATATTCTACACTGCTGGCATATATTAGTGATGCACCAGTATTGCCTTATGGCTGTGACAGACATCCACAATGCACCAGTAATAAATATTCTACACTGCTGGCATATATTAGTGATGCACCAGTATTGCCTTAGGACTATGACAGACATCCACAATGCACCAGTAATAAATATTCTACACTGCTGGCATATATTAGTGATGCACCAATACTGCCTTATGGCTGTGACAGACATCCACAATGCACCAGTAATAAATATTCTACACTGCTGGCATATATTAGTGATGCACCAATACTGCCTTATGGCTGTGACAGACATCCACAATGCACCAGTAATAAATATTCTACACTGCTGGCATATATTAGTGATGCACCAATACTGCCTTATGGCTGTGACAGACATCCACAATGCACCAGTAATAAATATTCTACACTGCTGGCATATATTAGTGATGCACCAGTATTGCCTTAGGACTATGATAGACACCCACAATGCACCAGTAATAAATATTCTACACTGCTGGCATATATTAGTGATGCACCAGTATTGCTTTAGGACTATGATAGACTCCCACAATGCACCAGTAATAAATATTCTACACTTCTGGCATATATTAGTGATGCACCAGTATTGCCTTAGGACTATGACAGACATCCACAATGCACCAGTAATAAATATTCTACACTGCTGGCATATATTAGTGATGCACCAATACTGCCTTATGGCTGTGACAGACATCCACAATGCACCAGTAATAAATAATCTACACTGCTGGCATATATTAGTGATGCACCAGTATTGCCTTATGGCTGTGACAGACATCCACAATGCACCAGTAATAAATATTCTACACTGCTGGCATATATTAGTGATGCACCAGTATTGCCTTAGGACTATGACAGACATTCACAATGCACCAGTAATAAATATTCTACACTGCTGGCATATATTAGTGATGCACCAATACTGCCTTATGGCTGTGACAGACATCCACAATGCACCAGTAATAAATATTCTACACTGCTGGCATATATTAGTGATGCACCAGTATTGCCTTAGGACTATGACAGACATCCACAATGCACCAGTAATAAATATTCTACACTGCTGGCATATATTAGTGATGCACCAATACTGCCTTATGGCTGTGACAGACATCCACAATGCACCAGTAATAAATATTCTACACTGCTGGCATATATTAGTGATGCACCAGTATTGCCTTAGGACTATGATAGACACCCACAATGCACCAGTAATAAATATTCTGCACTGCTGGCATATATCAGCGATGCACCAATACTGCCTTAGGACTATGACAGACATTCACAATGCACCAGTAATAAATATTCTACACTGCTGGCATATATTAGTGATGCACCAGTACTGCCTTATGGCTGTGACAGACATCCACAATGCACCAGTAATACATATTCTACACTGCTGGCATATATTAGTGATGCACCAATACTGCCTTATGGCTGTGACAGACATCCACAATGCACCAGTAATAAATATTCTACACTGCTGGCATATATTAGTGATGCACCAATACTGCCTTATGGCTGTGACAGACATCCACAATGCACCAGTAATAAATATTCTACACTGCTGGCATATATTAGTGATGCACCAATACTGCCTTATGGCTGTGACAGACATCCACAATGCACCAGTAATAAATATTCTACACTGCTGGCATATATTAGTGATGCACCAATACTGCCTTATGGCTGTGACAGACATCCACAATGCACCAGTAATAAATATTCTACACTGCTGGCATATATTAGTGATGCACCAGTATTGCCTTAGGACTATGATAGACACCCACAATGCACCAGTAATAAATATTCTGCACTGCTGGCATATATCAGCGATGCACCAATACTGCCTTAGGACTATGACAGACATTCACAATGCACCAGTAATAAATATTCTACACTGCTGGCATATATTAGTGATGCACCAGTACTGCCTTATGGCTGTGACAGACATCCACAATGCACCAGTAATAAATATTCTACACTGCTGGCATATATTAGTGATGCACCAATACTGCCTTATGGCTGTGACAGACATCCACAATGCACCAGTAATAAATATTCTACACTGCTGGCATATATTAGTGATGCACCAATACTGCCTTATGGCTGTGACAGACATCCACAATGCACCAGTAATAAATATTCTACACTGCTGGCATATATTAGTGATGCACCAATACTGCCTTATGGCTGTGACAGACATCCACAATGCACCAGTAATAAATATTCTACACTGCTGCCATATATTAGTGATGCACCAATACTGCCTTATGGCTGTGACAGACATCCACAATGCACCAGTAATAAATATTCTACACTGCTGGCATATATTAGTGATGCACCAGTATTGCCTTAGGACTATGATAGACACCCACAATGCACCAGTAATAAATATTCTACACTGCTGGCATATATTAGTGATGCACCAGTATTGCCTTAGGACTATGATAGACTCCCACAATGCACCAGTAATAAATATTCTACACTGCTGGCATATATTAGTGATGCACCAGTATTGCCTTAGGACTATGACAGACATCCACAATGCACCAGTAATAAATATTCTACACTGCTGGCATATATTAGTGATGCACCAATACTGCCTTATGGCTGTGACAGACATCCACAATGCACCAGTAATAAATAATCTACACTGCTGGCATATATTAGTGATGCACCAATATTGCCTTATGGCTGTGACAGACATCCACAATGCACCAGTAATAAATATTCTACACTGCTGGCACATATTAGTGATGCACCAGTATTGCCTTAGGACTATGACAGACATTCACAATGCACCAGTAATAAATATTCTACACTGCTGGCATATATTAGTGATGCACCAATACTGCCTTATGGCTGTGACAGACATCCACAATGCACCAGTAATAAATATTCTACACTGCTGGCATATATTAGTGATGCACCAGTATTGCCTTAGGACTATGACAGACATCCACAATGCACCAGTAATAAATATTCTACACTGCTGGCATATATTAGTGATGCACCAATACTGCCTTATGGCTGTGACAGACATCCACAATGCACCAGTAATAAATATTCTACACTGCTGGCATATATTAGTGATGCACCAGTATTGCCTTAGGACTATGATAGACACCCACAATGCACCAGTAATAAATATTCTACACTGCTGGCATATATCAGCGATGCACCAGTATTGCCTTAGGACTATGACAGACACCCACAATGCACCAGTAATAAATATTCTACACTGCTGGCATATATTAGTGATGCACCAATACTGCCTTAGGACTATGACAGACATTCACAATGCACCAGTAATAAATATTCTACACTGCTGGCATATATTAGTGATGCACCAGTATTGCCTTAGGACTATGATAGACACCCACAATGCACCAGTAATAAATATTCTACACTGCTGGCATATATTAGTGATGCACCAGTATTGCCTTAGGACTATGAGAGACACCCACAATGCACCAGTAATAAATATTCTACACTGCTGGCATATATTAGTGATGCACCAGTATTGCCTTAGGACTATGATAGACACCCACAATGCACCAGTAATAAATATTCTACACTGCTGGCATATATCAGCGATGCACCAGTATTGCCTTAGGACTATGACAGACACCCACAATGCACCAGTAATAAATATTCTACACTGCTGGCATATATCAGTGATGCACCAATACTGCCTTATGTCTGTGACAGACATCCACAATGCACCAGTAATAAATATTCTACACTGCTGGCATATATTAGTGATGCACCAGTATTGCCTTAGGACTATGTTAGACACCCACAATGCACCAGTAATAATTATTCTACACTGCTGGCATATATTAGTGATGCACCAGTATTGCCTTAGGATTATGATAGACACCCACAATGCACCAGTAATAAATATTCTAAACTGCTGGCATATATTAGTGATGCACCAGTATTGCCTTAGGACTATGATAGACACCCACAATGCACCAGTAATAAATATTCTACACTGCTGGCATATATTAGTGATGCACCAGTATTGCCTTAGGACTATGAGAGACACCCACAATGCACCAGTAATAAATATTCTACACTGCTGGCATATATTAGTGATGCACCAATATTGCCTTAGGACTATGAGAGACACCCACAATGCACCAGTAATAAATATTCTACACTGCTGGCATATATCAGTGATGCACCAGTATTGCCTTAGGACTATGACAGACACCCACAATGCACCAGTAATAAATATTCTACACTGCTGGCATATATCAGCGATGCACCAGTATTGCCTTAGGACTATGAGAGACACCCACAATGCACCAGTAATAAATATTCTACACTGCTGGCATATATCAGCGATGCACCAGTATTGCCTTAGGACTATGACAGATATCAACAATGCACCAATAATCACAACAACCGAGGAGCAGGTAGGTGATGCATCAAATCACCCTGTACTTGTGATGAGCATAAACAATGCAAGAACACTCTCTACACTGTGTGCATAAAATAGTGATGCGCCAATCCCCCCCACGCCCCCCAGGATTGTAGAGATTACTGGTGCATTGTTGATGTCTATCACAATCAGGGCATATGTCAGCGACCCACCAATACCGCCTGTATTTTGAATGTACATCGAGAATTCGACAACATTCTCTTCAATCGGGGAACACATCAAAATCCAACATCATCTCTTGCACTTTGGACGTACACCAGCAATGCACAAGTAAGAACTACAGTCAGGGAGTAAATCACAGATGGGATATTGATCTAGCTGTACTTGTGACAAACATAATACATTCTCCAATAATCTCTGCACTCAAGGAACACGTGGGAGTTGCATCAAGAACCCCTGTGCTCGTGACTTACATAATCAATGCAACAATCATTTCTGCAATCTGGATGTCAATCTGCTACACACCAAAGGACCCTGTGTTTGAGATGCACGTTACGGGAGCACCAATGATCTCTAAAATCAGGCATACACTGAAGATGCACCAGTAGCCAATGGTGACTGACATCAACAATGCACCAATAAACTTCACAAGTAATAATAATAATAATTCCTATTTGTAAAGCGCGAACATATCACTCCCTTAAGGGTTTCAAGGCACAGGGGGCCGTCTGGGAGATTAAGTGAGCTATTGCCCAGAGTCGCATGATGCTGAGCTGAGCTGCCACCGACTATTGAACAGTGAACCCTGAGCTCCGGAGTCAGCCGCCCTGGCCACTGCGCTACACCTCTCCACCAAGTCAATCCTACTTTGATGCACCAATATGTCCTGGGTCTGGCATGTCCATCAACAATGCACCAATAACCTTCACAATCGTACCTCGATGCACCAGTATGCCCTGCGCCTGGCATGTCCATCAACAATGCACCAATAACCTTCACAATCGTACCTCGATGCACCAGTATGCCCTGCGCCTGGCATGTCCATCAACAATGCACCAATAACCTTCGCAATCGTACCTCGATGCACTAGTATGCCCTGCGCCTGGCATGTCCATCAACAATGCACCAATAACCTTCGCAATCGTACCTCGATGCACCAGTATGCCCTGCACCTGGCATGTCCATCAACAATGCACCAATAACCTTCGCAATCGTACCTCGATGCACCAGTATGCCCTGCACCTGGCATGTCCATCAACAATGCACCAATAACCTTCGCAATCGTACCTCGATGCACCAGTATGCCCTGCGCCTGGCATGTCCATCAACAATGCACCATTAACCTTCACAATCGTACCTCGATGCACCAGTATGCCCTGCGTTTGGCATGTCCATCAACAATGCACCATTAACCTTCACAATCGTACCTCGATGCACCAGTATGCCCTGCGTTTGGCATGTCCATCAACAATGCACCAGTAACCTTCACAATTGTACCTCGATGCACCAGTATGCCCTGCGCCTGGCATGTCCATCAACAATGCACCAGTAACCTTCACAATCGTACCTCGATGCACCAGTATGCCCTGCGCCTGGCATGTCCATCAACAATGCACCAGTAACCTTCACAATCGTACCTCGATGCACCAGTATGCCCTGCGCCTGGCATGTCCATCAACAATGCACCAATAACCTTCACAATGGTACCTCGATGCGCCAGTATGCCCTGCGCCTGGCATGTCCATCAACAATGCACCAATAACCTTCACAATGGTACCTCGATGCGCCAGTATGCCCAGCACCTGGCATGTCCATCAACAATGCACCAATAACCTTCACAATCGTACCTCGATGCGCCAGTATGCCCAGCGCCTGGCATGTCCATCAACAATGCACCAATAACCTTCACAATCGTACCTCGATGCGCCAGTATGCCCTGCGCCTGGCATGTCCATCAACAATGCACCAATAACCTTCCCAATCGTACCTCGATGCACCAGTATGCCCTGCGCCTGGCATGTCCATCAACAATGCATCAATAACCTTCACAATCGTACCTCGATGCACCAGTATGCCCTGTGTCTGGCATGTCCATCAACAATGCACCAGTAACCTTCACAATCGTACCTCGATGCACCAGTATGCCCTGCGCCTGGCATGTACCTCAACAATGCACCAATAACCTTCACAATCGTACCTCGATGCACCAGTATGCCCTGCGCCTGGCATGTCCATCAACAATGCACCAGTAACATTCACAATCGTACCTCGATGCACCAGTATGCCCTGCGCCTGGCATGTCCATCATCAATGCACCGGTAAACCTTCACAATCGTACCTCGATGCACCAGTATGCCCTGCACCTGGCATGTAACTCAACAATGCACCAATGTAGTCGTACCTTAATAGGTCTGATTAACTGGTGTGAATCCTGCGGCCCCTCGTAAATTTGAAATGGCGTGGGGCCCCTGGAATCATATGGGAGACGACGGGGAAGGATATGGGGGAGAAGCTGGGAGATTGTGATGTTGTCTGGGTTGGTCGACTGCCAGGAACACCGAGACGTAAAGGAGACTTGGTGGGGCATTTGGGGGTGGGGGAGGTGGAAGAGACCAAGCACATGGGGCAATCCATCAAGGATGGACAGGCATGTGAGCTTGATTGTTTAAATATGTATTATGGACCTCGAGGTTTCAGCTGGTAACCGTTTATTGTTTGTGTATACCTCTTTGTGGTGAAACTAATCAGCAGAATTAAAAAACAAAACAACGTATCAATATCTCTGCAATGAGGGCATATATCAACTGTGCACCATTAACCCACTGCTTTTTTGAAGAACACCAATCACAAACCAATAATGTGTGCTTTCGGGGCGTAAGGTGACAATGCATCAATATCTATTGTGTACTTGTGATGGAACATCAAAAACGCATCAGTTATCTGTTTAAACAGTAGCTGTGCACTGAAGATGTCTCGCTGTGACCTTAAATTGATGATGCATGCATAATTTACCGAGGATGAGCCATAAACTGGTGAGCGCCCAAGGGGTCTAGCTTTTATTAGTGCAGCAGGTGCAGTGGCAGCATGATCCAGCGCTTTCAGGGGCTCAGTTATGGCTGCTCTACTAAGCGATGGTGGCACAAGTGGCCCTTTTCCTCGCTTGCAGTGGTACCTTGGCACCTTTACTACACCACCGGGTGCACCATTCATTTTCTGCACTCGGGCCGTGCCCGGAATGTGTGTTCCAATAATCCCCTGGCCGGGTTTTGTGCACTCATCATCAACAACTTTATTTGGGTTTTTTCAAAGAAAACCATGAAAGTCAAACAACACTAGTAAACATTTTCATCAAGTGCTAAGCAGAGACTGAAAGGAACGGTACAGTGTCCCATAGATACGAAATTAAAAGACAAGAGCTATGTCAAAATAAAAAAAAGAGAGTAATTCAGAAATAAAAGACATCATCGTAGTCCCATAAAATACAGAATAGTGAGAACTACATCAAAAGCAATAAAAACATCCATTATTGCCCCAAAAAGTACAGAATTAACAGCATGGACTATATTAAAACAACCTCATCTCATCACACTGTCCAAGATTTATCAATAAATGTTAATCACAACTGGACCTGAGCCTAGCTGCAGCCCTTAAAAAGCTAAGAACATATAATACTGAATTACTTGAAAGCAGTTGTAAAAAGATAAAAGCGGGTCTAACCTGCCTAAAACTTTCTTTTTTAAGAATGGGGAAAATAAAAGACTTTCTTGGTATCTCAATAAAGCCACAAATCATTCAAAAGTGCATCATGTCCTGTGGAGACTTCCCATCGCAGCCACAGGGTGGGAGGCTCTGCCCTTTGTGTGCCCCACGGGGTGGGCCAGAAGATACTCAGAAAGGTCCAATCGAAATCAAGTCAATACAAAGCGATCGTGGTTGCTTTTAAACCATTAAAGATAGGGCTCAGTTAAAGGCACAGTTTTCAGTACAGAATGCCCACGAACACTGAGCTTCCTCAGCTCCACTCTTCTCTGGCCCACGTACGCCTTTTGAAAAAGTTCTCCTTCACCCAATACAGATCCCTCCTACAAATTTTCTCCGGGTTCTCAAATAGATCTGTCCTTCCCATACACAACTTTCCCTGACATACTTAAGCCAGCAAATATGATTAGAATGGTCAAGTGAAAGAGTCCCTCAAGGTTTACTTGCTTAGGACAATTCCCTTCCTGAGTCAGATTTCCATCCACAACAATAAAGGACGATAAGCCAACACATCTGAATGAAAGACCATCTCTAATTCTTCATGAGATATAAAGGATTGGGTGCCCTGCGGCAAGCAAAGTATCCGTCTCAGAAAGGCATTTCCAACAGTTTGCAATGCATAATACTCAATATAGCCCCACATCCCCCTGCCATGGATCACCTTTGAAATGCATTTAGCATTTAAAATCTGCAAAAGCGTCCGATGGGCTTCCCAATCTGGAAGCAATATTAAAAACAGCGGCAATAGCCCTAACGAAGTCCCCTTTCTTCCAACTTATCAAAGGGCGCCAGTTCAAGGCCGCATCAATCACTACCCCAGGTAGGAAAAAACGTCGGTCTTCGGGACAGGCGTAGCCCCTACCATAAATGTATAGGGCTTAGCTGGACGGAGGCCCACTTGCATTACAAACGATTTACTGTTATTGACCAGTAAGTCCAGATCCTCCATAAAATGAACAAAGGAGTTCAGCAAATATTGTAAACCCCTTGCTGTCCTAGCCATGAGGACAGCATCATCAGCATACAGTAGGACAGGCAAACTTGCTTACCCACCTGAGGACAGTCAGTTTTTGATTTTAAGAGGACCTGCTCCAGATTATTAATATACAGGTTAAAAAGAAAAGGGGCCAGAATGCACCCTTGATGGACCCTTCTCTGGATAGAAAACTGGCAGGTGACTTTAGGATCTTTAGAATAGCAAACTACAGCTTTGGAGTCTCTGTGGAGATCCCTTAAAAACAGGACAATTTCTTTGTCGATGCCAATAGAAAGCATCATCTGCCAAAGCTTGGATCTGTTAACGCGATCAAACGCGGAAGACAGATCTATAAAAGCTAAGTAGATGGTGCCAGTGCGGGCGATGGTATACTTGCTCAAAATCATTTAAAGATTTAAACTCTGGTCTACCATTGAGCAACCAGGACAAAAGCCATATTGGACCTCGGCCAGGATATTATCATGTACCCAGCTCGAAAGCCTGTCTAGAACCATACGTCCCACCACCTTTACCACGGAATCCAAGAGGGAGATGGGAATATAGCTGTTTACAACGAATGCGTTGTTCACGCATTCCTTTACAATGCGGTCGTTACCACGACCGCGTTGTTATCACGCGAACCATTACATCGCAAGTCTTTTCAACGACTTGCTGTAGGGGGCGCGCTGGACTTAGGAATAGTGTTATTTACTATTCCTACTCCAGTTTGTGCAACAGCAGGGAAGGTGTTGTATTCTAAATCCAACACCAGCACGCCCCTACAGCAAGTCGTTGAAACGACTTGCGATGTAATGGCACGCATGGTAACAACGCGGTCGTTACAACGATCGCATTGTGATGGTACCGCGTTGTGGAGACAGCGTTGTAAACGCTGTTTCCCGGGAGATGGGCCTATAGCAATGAGTGCTATCCCGATCTCCTTTTTTGAAAACAGGGACAATAGTGGATAACGACCAGGTATCCGGACGACCAATCGTGACTGCAGCATTAAGGATTGAAGTGAGAGCAGGTACCCAGATATCCAAGTTCGAAATATAGAGGTCTGGGGGGATCTCATCAGGGCCTGGGGGCCTTGTTTTTAGACAACCACACTATGCCTGCTCTTACTTCCTGTGCTGTAAACACGACCTTAGATTTACCCTAAAAAATAACCTGGGGTTCCCTCAAAATAAGGTTAGTCTAAAACATATCCTTAAAGTGACTTACCCAGTTATCCTCAGTAATATGGGCGTCCAATAAATTGGCACTATTTGCTGCCAGAAAGGGATCGTTAATAATGCTCCAGAACTTGGAGCTATTCTTCAGAGTACTGGCCTCTATCAGATTTTACCAGGCCTCCTTTTTCAGAGCGGACTTACGCTTTGCCAAGGCGGCCTTATATTGTTTACGATATCCCTTAACTACAAGGGCGCCCCTTGGTGTGATAGAACTTCCTTCAGTCCCCTGGAAGTGCGAGAGCACTCTGAGTCAAACCATTTCGGGCCTGTTTTGTGCACTCATTGATCACACGCCAATCATCACCTGCACCCAGGCTGTATACATTGACAAAGCGCTGATAACCCACCATACTTTAATCATACATTGACGATGTACCAATGATCCTGTATACCTGGGCCTTGCATACACCATGCAGCAACGACCCCCTGCACGCGGTGTTTATGCCCCCATGATGCTACGGTAATCCCCAGCACTTAGAGGCAGATTTACAAGCCCCTTACGCCACTTTTGCCTCATTTTTCCCATGTTAAAACTGACGCAAAAGTGGCGCAAGGGGCTTGTAAATCTGCCCCTCAGAGCGCACGTCGATGACGCACCAGTAATCTCTGCACGGCGGCCATTATCTCGTGACGCATTCAGGGCATGCGTTAAAGATGTCGGAGTTCGCAGTGAAGAGAAATGGAAAGTACCAGAATCTCAAGTCCCATGAAGCCTCAAGGAATATTCAAGAGTCGATCAGTCCCCTCGAGCGGAGGTTTCCCCGGTCATGTGTCATAGGAGAGGGTGATATTTTTTCCCTTCCTAAGAATAACCGAGGATTTGGGCCTGGCTTCCTGTAAAAGCGCACCGGGGTCCCTCCCTTATCCTGCCAGTTCACACGGAAACATCTGCAGACGGTTCCACCGAGAGTGCGCAGGGGACAGGCCCGCTGCAAGACTCAAATTGTTATCTACTTTAATACTGCAGTAATCGAACTGTCTCGAACAGCTCTTCACAAAATCTGAACCAACACCGGTTTTAGGCCTGGCTTTCATGAGAACCCGCCACCCTCACTCAGAACAGGCTGCAGACCCAGCTGGCATTCTTTATGGAAATATTACCTATTCTTCCTATATTCCATTAGAAGTATTTTTTGTTGTTACTAGAACATGTTTTTACATATACGTTTCATCATAGCCCCAGCCCATCCCTCCATGTACACAGTTTAAACAAACATTTCCTTTACAGCACCGTCCCATGCCCCAGCACGCCTCTTCCCTCAGAAGTGATTATTTTTATTAGAGTATTTTCTTTGTAACATATCCCCGAGCGCGCCTTTTCTTGATAAATCATTCTTTTTAATACACAATTTCCTTTGTAACGTGTCTCTGCCTTTGGGAGAAAGTATTTCTCTGAAAATGTTTCCTTTGTTCCTCATCCCCTCAGCCTCTTTGTGTTTTTTCCTTTAAGAGTAATTCCTGTTCCAAGAACACCTGACGGGACATCTCTTCGCAGCTCCAGCTGCCCCGACCTCTAGAAGCAGCTCATGGTGTAAGCGCATTCCTCCTCCCAGGAGCCATAGGTCTGGTGCATACCTAATCACTGTAATTACAATGGCTGGTGTGCACCTGTTCTGCCTCATTCAATAGAGGAATTCCCCTGGGCCCTAATGCTGAGAGATTCATATCTCCACGAATGTAGGGAGTTCCTACCCGCCCCGACCATTGTACTCAAGGAACAATCATTCTACTAATGGTCCAACCCCCTCTCCCACACACCTAGGGTCAATGTGTCCAGCCCGCTGCTGTACTGTAGGAAAACATTTACTAGAACCAGTGGTTAAAAAGTAATGCTAGAAGTGTAGGTACTCGCAGTCCCAGAGTACCAGTGTGCTATAGATAAGGGTGGTAGTCTCCGATTAAGTGTTGACCCCTTGCTGAGAAGTGCAGGTACTCAGTGCCAGATAGTGCATGCTCATTTAAAGCACTAACTAGAACTCCCTGGTCCCCCGGATCACCATGTCTACCCCTTGCTTTGAGGCTAGAATCCTCACTGTACTGATGTGCTGAGGCCCCCTACACCTACGGATCTCTGTGTCCAACCCGTTTTGTGGGGCACGGACCCTCTCTATACTATTTTACTCACCACCACCCCCTGTGGATCACCATGTCCAGCCCCTGCTGTGGTGCAGGAACTATCTATATACTAATGTACCCCGGCCCAACCCTGGTCTCTTGTCCACTGTATTCAAGCCCGGCTGTGGTGCAGGAACGAGATATATACTAATGTATCCCGGCCCGGCACTGGTCTCTTGCACACTGTATTCAAGCCCGGCTGTGGTGCAGGAACAAGATATATACTAATGTATCCCGGCCCGGCTCTGGTCTCTTGTACACTGTATTCAAGCCCGGCTGTGGTGCAGGAACTATCTATATACTAATGTACCCCGGCCCGACTCTGGTCTCTTGTCCACTGTATTCAAGCCCGGCTGTGGTGCAGGAACGAGATATATAGTAATGTATCCCGGCCCGGCACTGGTCTCTTGTACACTGTATTCAAGCCCGGCTGTGGTGCAGGAACGAGATAAATACTAATGTATCCCGGCCCGGCACTGGTCTCTTGTACACTGTATTCAAGCCCGGCTGTGGTGCAGGAACGAGATATATACTAATGTACCCCGGCCCGGCTCTGGTCTCTTGTACACTGTATTCAAGCCCGGCTGTGGTGCAGGAACTATCTATCTACTAATGTACCCCGGCCCGACTCTGGTCTCTTGTACACTGTATTAAAGCCCGGCTGTCGTGCAGGAACGAGATATATACTAATGTACCCCAGCCTGGCCCTGGTCTCTTGTCCACTGTATTCAAGCCCGGCTGTGGTGCAGGAACTATCTATATACTAATGTACCCCGGCCCGGCCCTGGTCTCTTGTACACTGTATTCAAGCCCGCCTGTTGTGCAGGTACGAGATATATACTAATGTACCCCGGCCCGGCTCTGGTCTCTTGTACACTGTATTCAAGCCCGGCTGTGGTGCAGGAACGAGATATATACTAATGTACCCCAGCCCGGCCCTGGTCTCTTGTCCACTGTATTCAAGCCCGGCTCTGGTGCAGGAACTATCTATATACTAATGTACCCCGGCCCGGCTCTGGTCTCTTGTACACTGTATTCAAGCCCGGCTGTGGTGCAGGAACGAGATATATACTAATGTACCTAAGCCCGGCCCTGGTCTCTTGTCCACTGTATTCAAGCCCGGCTGTGGTGCAGGAACTATCTATATACTAATGTACCCCGGCCCGGCTCTGGTCTCTTGTCCACTGTATTCAAGCCCGGCTGTGGTGCAGGAACTATCTATATACTAATGTACCCCGGCCCGGCTCTGGTCTCTTGTACAATGTATTCAAGCCCGGCTGTGGTGCAGGAACTATCTATATACTAATGTACCCCGGCCCGGCTCTGGTCTCTTGTACAATGTATTCAAGCCCGGCTGTGGTGCAGGAACGAGATATATACTATTGTACCCCGGCCCGGCCCTGGTCTCTTGTACACTGTATTCAAGCCCGGTTGTGGTGCAGGAACTATCTATATACTAATGTACCCCAGCCCGGCCCTGGTCTCTTGTTCACTGTATTCAAGCCCGGCTGTTGTGCAGGAACTGTCTATATATTGATCTACAACCTCCCCGGCCCTTGGATCAGGAAGTCCATTCCCTATTGATGTGCATGAACCCTCTCTACTAACTTACTAGCCCTGCTTCCATCACCATGACCAGTGCCTGCTGTGAGACATGAACCTTCTCAGTATTAATTCACTCATCCCCCTCCCCCATGGATCACCGTGTCAGGCCCTGCTGTGGTGCATTAACTATTGTGTTAGCCCGCCCCCAGGCTCTTTGATCACTGTATCTACGTCTTGTTGTGGTGCAGACACCAACTGTTATCTAATTTGCTCGCCCCACCCCCCTTTGGATCATTCTGCCCAGTCCCTGCTGCAATGCAGAGCCCATCTCTATACTGCAGGACCCTCGGATCACCATGTCCTACCCCTCATGTGATGCACAATAATTGTAATATTTATGACCTGCGACCCCTGGATCTTTGTGTCCAGCCGCCTGATGTGCTGCAGGGCCATCTCTGTGTTCATTTACCAGGTCACCCATGACTTTATCATGTCAACCTCCTGTTGGGGCAGAAGGGTCACTTTTGTGCTGATGTTCTAAGATCCCTTGGACCTCTGGATCACCTGTTGCAGTGTAGGAACCAATACTGCATGTGTGTACTAGAATCACAGCATTGTTGGGTCCACCTACATGCCGTGGTGCAGGAACCCTAGACATAATAATTATAGACTAATAGACCGGGATCCCCTGGAGTCCTGGATCTCTGCATCCAACCTTTGCTGTGGTTCTCAATACTGGAATCCCTGGACACTGTGTCCACCCCTGATGTGGTGCAGGAACCACGTCTACACTGGAATCCCCTGTACACCTCTGCTGTGCAGGAATTATCATTGTGCTAATGTTCAAAGAGTCCATGTGTCTCTGGATTAACGGTTACAACCTCTGCTGTCGCGCAGGGCCCATCTCTATATTTTTCTGGAGGCCTCCGAACCATTGCATTGCTGTATCCAACCACTGCTGTGGTGCAGGAACTGTCTCTATACTGGGATCCTCTTGACACTGTGTCCACCCCTGCTGTTGTGCAGGAATCATCAGTGTACCAATGTTCTAACTTTGTTTGCGTCAGTGTATTTATGTGCATCACCTCTGCTGAGGCACAGGACCTATCTCTATACTAAGACCCCTGGACCATTGAGTTGCTGTATCAAAGCACTGCTGTGGTGCAAGAGCCACTTCTATACTAGGATCCTCTTTAGACACTTTGCCCATCCCTGCTGCGGCACAGCAGTCCTGTCTGTGCTAAAGTTTTAGGATCCCTTGCAGCAGCATTGCTAGATCTTTGGCCACCCGTGGCGGTCCCTGCATTTGCCGCCCTGCGGCGGCTGCATGTAAGAGCGGGGGAGGGGTGCTGGTAATTCCTGCATTTGCCACGATGTGACGGCCGCAGGTAAAAGTGGGGACCACCGCCCCCCAAAGCTCGTGCCGCCCGGGGCAGACCGCCTCCCATTGCTACACCACTGACCCCTTGATCCTAAGTCCAGCCCTTGCTGGAGCGGAGGAGCCAGGGTCAGACTGGCTGATAGAGAAATCATGCAGTGCCCGATGGGCAAATCTGACAGATCAGTGTGTGGGTCAGTTTTTTGGCTATTTGTGGGACTGTTTTATGGTCTGCTGGTTGGCTTTTACTGTTGATTTTCCTGATATTAAAACAGACATTGCTTGCATCAAGCTCAAATCCATGCAGTCCTCCATTCCTTGTAAGACAGTCATCCAGTGCGTCTTTACAAGTTGAAAACTGACCCAGTTTACCAACATGGGCCAATTTTTGGCCTATCAAATTCACTCATGGGGGCCACTTTTATTTCGGTGCCCAGGCCTATTTTCTGTCCAAGTCCGACCCTAGCAGGAGCCATATCTGTGCTAATGTTTTAGGACCCCTTGGTCACATGCCCAGCCCCTGCAGCCGTGCAGGAGCCGTGCCTGTGCTGATGTTTTAGGTCCTCTTGGTCACATGCCCAGCCCCTCCAGCGGCCCAGGAGCCGTGCCTGTGCTGATGTTTTAGGACCCCTTGGTCACATGCCCAACCCCTGCAGTGGCGCAGGAGCCGTGCCTGTGCTGATGTTTTAGGACCCCTTGGTCACATGCCCAACCACTGCAGCGGCGCAGGAGCCGTGCCTGTGCTGATGTTTTAGGACCCCTTGGTCACATGCCCAGCCCCTGCAGCGGTGCAGGAGCCCTCCGTGATGTTCTTGGCTCCTCGTGCCCACCCCTGCAGCGCGCGCCACGCCCTCACCTCACCTATTGACAGAATCCAGAAGCCTGTCAAGGATGACGCCACGCGCCTTGTTGCTCAAGCAGAGAGATTGAGTCAGTGGATGCACTCTGCTGTGATTGATTTTACAGTAATTCAGCAACAGGAAGGAAATGGGTAATTACAGCTCTGGGGAAAACTCATCGGTGACTCACTGAGACGTGCATTTACTTCAGCCCCGACAGGTAGAACGGTTCTCTTACCAGGCTTCGGGGGAGCGCGAGGCTCAGGGGATTGGCACGCGGATACAGATCTTGACACCCTTGGACTAGATGGGATCGGGATACATAGCCTACTACCTGTGGGACTAGACGGGTTGAGGAGACTGGCCCAGGCAGACAGAGCCCGTCACCTGTAGAACTACACGCGCCCAGGAGACTGGCACAGGCATACACAGTCTGTCTGTCACCTGTAAGACTAGACTGGGTCAGGAGACTGGCACAGGGATAAAGGTCATGTCACCTGTAGGTCTAGGAGGGTTCAGGGATACCAGCCTTGTCACATTTAAGAGTTTGCTGACGTAGGGGAGTGCCACATGATAGAGGTCCTTTCACTTGTAGGACTGGGTCTTTTCGGAGACTGATACAGCGACAGCCACATTGCCACCTTTGACTTGCTTGAATCCGGAGGCTGGCGCATGGGTACAGAGTCGGTCACCTGTATTGTATTGGAGTTGTATTTAAACAGTACTTGGTAACTGTGGTGTGTAGAACAAAATCGTAGGAGTGGATTGTCACAGGGGTGCAGGCCTTCTCACCTATAGGACCAGATATGTTCAGCCTGTTGGCACAGAACCCATCACCTGGTGGAATACATGGCCTCAGGAGATTGTCGCAGACCCTGTCACCTAGTACTGCATGGGCCAAGAGGGATGGGTCAAGGATGCTTAGCCTTCACGGCTCAGAAGATTGGCTCCTCTTCCACCTCTACAGCTGGCCGGCATCGGGCCATTGCCACCAGGATACAGAGTGGGTCACATCGATGCCTCCATTGCTCAGTCAGTTGGCACCAAAGTAATGATCATGTCCACTCTAGGACCTGATGGTCTAAATGCTCTGTCATTGGCAACGTTAGAGGCAGCGAGGGGTTAACATGAATGGAAGTTGGCATCTCCAGGACTAGATGGCTCAGAAGATTACTAGGTGGGTCTATATCTTGTTACTGGCGCTGGAGGCCGTAGGGACAGGTGGCACTGGGATATAAAGTCGGTCACCTGTAGGGCTGGATGGGCACAGGGCTACAGGGACAACCACTGCCAGGCAGTGGCATAACAGAAGGCCTGCAGCCCCTGCGTTGCAGAAGGGGTCCCCTAACCATTGCTTAATTTGAGCAAGTGGTTTCCGGTGCTCTGCACTGGCCCTTAGTTGTCTACACCAGCACATAGAACAGTCTGCCACATGGTGGCGCTGTCTGTCTAATTTAGAGATGAGCACAACTACAGATCTTTATTAATTAATTATTCATTAAAAATTACTAATACCTGCCCCCAAGACATTCCTATAGCTTTGTGGGCCTGGTATAGTCTGACTCTGCACACTTTTAGGAGTGTGATGGTTAATAGTTTTGTTTTAGCAGTGCTGGCAGGGGCAATTGGTGGTGAAAGCCGTAGTGGCCACCTGACAAGGGCCCTGGCATTTATGTTTTTTTTACAAATTAAGCACGGTCCCTAATCCTCCAGAGAGTCACCGCCCCTTTAATGGCGCCCGGTCCAGCCCAGGGTCAAGGAGTATCTGTGAAGTATGAGCGGCCTAGTGGCATGGAACAGAACGTGGACCGTCACTGCTAGAACGGGATTGCTCAGGGATTGGTGGAAGGAAACATGGGCGAATATCTGTTGACTAATTGACTAATTTACAAAACTATTCAGAAGACTGCTGCTCGCATGGTCTGCACTCTCCCTACGAGATTACCGTCCCCTTCCTCGCCTTGGACGCCTCGGTGGCTGCCAGCTGGTAAGCATGCCGTTTTCAGGTTCTTTGCCACGCCCACAGGGCCCTTAGCCTCTGAGGATGCTCTTGTCTTCGAGGTAGGGTCTCCTTTTACAGACCGACTAGAGTCCTGTGACCCACCCACCAGGCACCAGCACCGCATTCATCTTGCCAGAGCGAGGGGTCGTTCTTTCTCTCATCTGGCAGTCGACCACTGGAGCCCTCCCTTGGAATCTCGGCCTACCCTCAAGTGTTTCTGCTTTCAGGAAGCTCTTTAAAACTTGGCTGTTCTAACCATGTTTCGTTTGTGTGTGTGGAGGGGGTGGTGGGAGTCTACATTGTGCGTCAGTATTGCTGTTGGCCTGTTCTGTGCCAGAATACTCCTTCGTTGGCGAGTCGGCACACTACAAATTTACCTAACATAGTGGGGAATCGGAGCTTGCTCCCCCTGGCACTACATGGGCTCAGTGGCATGGCATCTGCACCTGCAGCCCTTGAAGAGTGTAAGGGATAGTACAGGGGTACAGAGGGTCTGGCACTGTGGCAGTGTGGCAGACTAGAACGTAGCCGTAAGACACTACCCAGGGTTTTCCAGACTTCCCCCAGAAGTCCACCCCTGGCATCAGCTAATTCACTAGCATTACTGATCAGTCCACCCTTGGCATCAGCTATTTCACTGGCATTAAAGAAGTCTCTCAAGCAAGCCTGGCCAACTGCAAGGCTAAATCTCAGCAGCAAGCAGCGGCAGGAGGAGCGTCGCCCCCCCTGCCAGCAGCCAAGAAATGAAAAATACAACTATAATAAACCCTTGTTTATTATCATTTTATTTTTGCTTCTGGGGCCGAGACATGGGGGCGAGGCCAGGGAGATGACAGGCACTATAAGGAGTGTTTTGCACTGGCACATGGCCGTTTGGCTGGCCGTCTCAGGACGGTCAAACCATCATGCGCACTGAAGTTCTCTCCAACCCAAGCCGCGTTGCCGGTCGGAGAGACCAGGCACAGGCTCCCAGTCAAACTGGGAGCGCAAATCGAGGGTGCTCAGGCCAATCCTGATGCTGCTTTCACGCTGCTGAAAGCAGCGTCAGGATTGGCCGCAGTGGACTATGGGGCCTGTGCCTGCAGTGGAGAGGAGCACGATGCGGCGATGCAGCAGATAAGTGGTTTTTTAGGTCTCGCCTGAGCCAGCGCATGCGCTGGTCTGGCGAGACATTTAGTAGTGGGTTTCAGAAATGCGACCACAAGCTTTTGCTTGTGGCCTAAAGCTTGCGTGCATGTGCACGTGAACGCGCGCAGCCGCCATCTGCCTTTCTTATCTCATACAGTTAGGAGCCGTCATGGCTCATTAAGTGCTTTCGCGCGCAGCGCGCGCGCACACAACTCCCTCCGCCTCTCTCTCCCGCTGCAGCCCCCATCTATGCAGCGCGAGCGCGCGCTTGTTTTTAATACAGAAATAAGCACCGTACTTTCAACTAAGTGCATGCCAACTGTGGAGCCCGCTGGAACCGACTTCATTAGCAGCCCTCTGTGTGATTCCCACATCTGGCCTAACGTAGAGATGTGGCTTCACTGCTATTGCATAAACTGCATGGACAGTGTGCGTTTTATACACCACGGGAATAAGTCCATTAGAAGACTGACCACTGCTGGGATCGTGTGAAATCGCCAAGTGCATAAAATTGCAACTTGGTGAACTTTTTTTTAACCTAAAAAGCTTCGGCTTAAGCGGGTATTTCTCGTGGCTGGAAACTGTGAGTGGCTTCTATGTGTAGGCAGTATGGAAGAGCCCACGCCAACTGGCTCTCTCCTGCCCACTCCACCTGGCCCTCTGCTGCCCACTCCACCTGACCCTCTCCTGCCCACTCCACCTGGCCCTCTCCTGCCCACTACACCTGACCCTCTCCTGCCCACTCCACCTGACCCTCTCCTCACTCTACCTTACCCTCTCCTGCTCACTCTACCTTACCCTCTCCTGCCCACTCTACCTCACCCTCTCCTGCCCACTCTACCTCACCCTCTCCTGCCCACTCTACCTCACCCTCTCCTGCTCACTCTACCTTACCCTCTCCTGCTCACTCTACCTTACCCTCTCCTGCTCACTCTACCTTACCCTCTCCTGCCCTCTCTACCTTACCCTCTCCTGCCTACTCCACCTGGCCCTCTCCTGCCCACTCCACCTGACCCTCTCCTGCCCACTCTACCTCACCCTCTCCTGCCCACTCTACCTCACCCTCTCCTGCTCACTCTACCTTACCCTCTCCTGCTCACTCTACCTTACCCTCTCCTGCTCACTCTACCTTACCCTCTCCTGCCCACTCTACCTCACCCTCTCCTGCCCACTCTACCTCACCCTCTGCTGCTCACTCTACCTTACCCTCTCCTGCTCACTCTACCTTACCCTCTCCTGCCCACTCCACCTGGCCCACTCCTGCCCACTCTACCTCACCCTCTCCTGCCCACTCTACCTCACCCTTTCCTGCCCACTCTACCTGTCCCTCTCCTGCCCACTGCAGCTGACCCTCTCCTGTCCACTCCACCTCACCCTCTCCACTCCACCTCACCCTCTCCTGCCCACTCCACCTCACCATCTCCTGCCCACTCTACCTGACCCTCTCCTGCCCAGTCCACCTGGCCCTCTCCTGCCCAGTCCACCTGGCCCTCTCCTGCCCACTGCACCTGGCCCTCTCCTGCCCACTCTACCTCACCCTCTCCTGCCCACTCTACCTCACCCTTTCCTGCCCACTCTACCTGTCCCTCTCCTGCCCACTGCACCTGACCCTCTCCCGCCCACTTCACCTGACCCTCTCCTGCCCACTCCACCTCACCCTCTCCTGCCCACTCTACCTCACCCTCTCCTGCCCACTCCACCTGGCCCTCTCCTGCCCACTCCACCTGGCCCTCTCCTGCCCACTCCACCTGGCCCTCTCCTGCCCACTCTACCTCACCTGCCCACTCTACCTCACCCTTTCCTGCCCACTCTACCTCACCCTTTCCTGCCCACTCTACCTGTCCCTCTCCTGCCCACTGCAGCTGACCCTCTCCTGTCCACTCTACCTCACCCTCTCCTGCCCACTCCACCTGACCCTCTCCTGTCCACTCTACCTCACCCTCTCCTGCCCACTCTACCTCACCCTCTCCTGCCCACTCCACCTGGCCCTCTCCTGCCCACTGCACCTGGCCCTCTCCTGCCCACTGCACCTTGCCCTCTCCTGCCCACTCCACCTGGCCCTCTCCTGGCCACTCTACCTCACACTCTCTGCCCACTCCACCTGGCCCTCTCCTGCCCACTCCCCCTGACTCTTTCCTGCCCACTCCCCCTGACCCTCTCCTGCCCACTCCCCCTGACCCTCTCCTGCCCACGTTACCTCACCCTCTCCTGCCCATTCTACCTCACACTCTCCTGCCCACTCTACCTGACCCTCCCCTGCCAACTGCACCTGGCCCTCTCCTGCCCACTCCACCTGGCCCTCTCCTGCCCACTCCACCTGACCCTCTCCTGCCCACTCTACCTCACACTCTCCTGCCCACTCCACCTGGCCCTCTCCTGCCCACTCCACCTGACCCTCTCCTGCCCATTCCACCTGACCCTCTCCTGCCCATTCCACCTGACCCTCTCCTGCCCACTCCACCTGACCCTCTCCTGGCCACTCTACCTCACACTCTCTGCCCACTCCACCTGGCCCTCTCCTGCCCACTCCCCCTGACTCTTTCCTGCCCACTCCCCCTGACCCTCTCCTGCCCACTCCCCTGACCCTCTCCTGCCCACGTTACCTCACCCTCTCCTGCCCATTCTACCTCACACTCTCCTGCACACTCTACCTGACCCTCCCCTGCCAACTGCACCTGGCCCTCTCCTGCCCACTCCACCTGGCCCTCTCCTGCCCACTCCACCTGACCCTCTCCTGCCCACTCTACCTCACACTCTCCTGCCCACTCCACCTGGCCCTCTCCTGCCCACTCCACCTGACCCTCTCCTGCCCATTCCACCTGACCCTCTCCTGCCCATTCCACCTGACCCTCTCCTGCCCACTCCACCTGACCCTCTCCTGCCCACTCTACCTCACACTCTCTGCCCACTCCACCTGGCCCTCTCCTGCCCACTCCACCTGACTCTTTCCTGCCCACTCCCCCTGACCCTCTCCTGCCCACTCCCCCTGACCCTCTCCTGCCCACGTTACCTCACCCTCTCCTGCCCATTCTACCTCACACTCTCCTGCACACTCTACCTGACCCTCCCCTGCCAACTGCACCTGGCCCTCTCCTGCCCACTCCACCTGGCCCTCTCCTGCCCACTCCACCTGACCCTCTCCTGCCCACTCTACCTCACACTCTCCTGCCCACTCCACCTGGCCCTCTCCTGCCCACTCCACCTGACCCTCTCCTGCCCATTCCACCTGACCCTCTCCTGCCCATTCCACCTGACCCTCTCCTGCCCACTCCACCTGACCCTCTCCTGGCCACTCTACCTCACACTCTCTGCCCACTCCACCTGGCCCTCTCCTGCCCACTCCCCTGACTCTTTCCTGCCCACTCCCCTGACCCTCTCCTGCCCACTCCCCTGACCCTCTCCTGCCCACGTTACCTCACCCTCTCCTGCCCATTCTACCTCACACTCTCCTGCACACTCTACCTGACCCTCCCCTGCCAACTGCACCTGGCCCTCTCCTGCCCACTCCACCTGGCCCTCTCCTGCCCACTCCACCTGACCCTCTCCTGCCCACTCTACCTCACACTCTCCTGCCCACTCCACCTGGCCCTCTCCTGCCCACTCCACCTGACCCTCTCCTGCCCATTCCACCTGACCCTCTCCTGCCCATTCCACCTGACCCTCTCCTGCCCACTCCACCTGACCCTCTCCTGGCCACTCTACCTCACACTCTCTGCCCACTCCACCTGGCCCTCTCCTGCCCACTCCCCCTGACTCTTTCCTGCCCACTCCCCTGACCCTCTCCTGCCCACTCCCCCTGACCCTCTCCTGCCCACGTTACCTCACCCTCTCCTGCCCATTCTACCTCACACTCTCCTGCACACTCTACCTGACCCTCCCCTGCCAACTGCACCTGGCCCTCTCCTGCCCACTCCACCTGGCCCTCTCCTGCCCACTCCACCTGACCCTCTCCTGCCCACTCTACCTCACACTCTCCTGCCCACTCCACCTGGCCCTCTCCTGCCCACTCCACCTGACCCTCTCCTGCCCATTCCACCTGACCCTCTCCTGCCCATTCCACCTGACCCTCTCCTGCCCACTCCACCGGACCACTCGCCTCGTCCTCTTTCACATTCCCCATGAAATTCATGGACCTCAGTGCGTAATAATAAAATATAAATAAGTGCAGGTACCCAAACGTTTTTTAGGAGGCCACCACCCACTTCAGCACTGGCGCTATATCACTCATGGCATGGATACTGCCCTAAGTTTGGTTGGAGCAAGCAAATTAAGAGAGCCTGCCTTCCGCCAAGGGTCAAGGTGATACCTGCGCTACCCATCTTTCGAAGTCACATGTCCGAAAGATAACTCACTCCAGAGGCCTTTCAGAGACCTTACTTAGATCTGAATTCACCAAACTGACTGAACTATGACTATCACTCTAGAGTCCTGCTAGTCAGACTAACTCCTGCCTGACATCTGACTGACTACCTCTTGTCCAGCTCTACCAGTCTTTCACTCACTGGCGTGAACAGGGCACTTTTTTTATCCCCCTTTCCCTTTAGGGTGTGACTGTAAATGTTATCAGATTCATTACAGAACTAGGAGCATCATCTGCCTCTCATTCTATCCCCCAAACCACCATCACAACAAGCTCTGCACTTCAGCAGGGAGGCCAAGCAATGGATGCTCATGCATGGCCTCTGAGCTCGCCAGTCTGGGCAGCTCGGTAGTCCATCCGTCAGAATCCTGCAGGTCCTTCGGGCTCTTGTTCTACAAACCCGGCACCTTTTACAGCAGCAGAATCCAGATTTGCACTAAGTTGGAATATAGTGCGCCAATCACATGTTGTATGCTGTACGTGGAAACATACTCGCCCGTCCAAGCTCTGCACGAGTCTGCCGTCCTTTATGTACAAAGCAATCTGTGGCATGATAGCATACAGATATATAAATACGAGAGTGACCCCTTTCTAGCCAAGAGCTAGGGTACAATCATCAGTTTTTAAAAAAACAACTCTTGGCAGATCAATATCCACTACTTTTTACAAATCATTCAAACCCTCAAACTTCACCAGTGCTGAAAAGGAAATACCAAGGGGAATGTATTTATCTATATCTTTCTTTTAATAAATTAAAACATCATCAGAATGTACATTACATATTATTAATAAAAATATTAAAAAACATATACCAGTCAATAATTACAAAATATTGTTAAAAACATCAGAGAGAATTAAGAACAGATATAAAAATGTATCTTTGACAATGGTTATTCCATCTGAATCAATAACAGTATTGACAATATTTCATTTCTTTATAATCAATGCTATTTGTTCATTGGATGTAACCTCTTAAAAACCCAGCGTCGACGCGTTTCGGTGGTACCCAAATTGCATAAAACCACCTTCTTCAGGACAATGTGTATTCTATCTCTCTTTCGAATTCATAACCTGTTTTAAAATATAAACCAAATATAAACTCCACTCTATAAAAATGCAAAATACTTATAAACTTATTGTACTATACTTATCTTCATGACAATTACAAAATTAATGATTCTGGTGTTGTTTATCATCATGACAATTATAAACTTAATGATTCTGGTGTTGTTTTAATAAACATAACCACACCACCCCTGCTCTCCCATTTCAGACCGTGAAGTAGAATTATCTATCAATCTTCCATTCATCCCTTTTATTTGTGTAATATTTAAAAAGATCTTATTGAAAAACTCACCTATATTATTAAGGTGATGATAATCACTTAGGTGAATCGTTCATTTTGCGTATCCTTGTCAATAGAACCACCTAGAGATTAGTAATAAATCAAAATTATCTATTTGAGAGATGAATTTCTATTATAATATTCACACCTACTTATATCTAAATGCGATTTATCCTTACCCTTATCTATTGTCTTTTGATCTTGCCCAACTCTTATTTCAGATGCATGAGTGACATCATATTAAAAACAAACAAACAGGTACCGCTCAGTAGTCGATCCTATAACTACCAATATTAGAAAAAGGCATTAATGTTAAAATTGTTTCATAATATCTTTCGGTTATTCCATTTTTAGAATATTAATTCAAACCAACCTTGTATTCGATATTTTTCAGGAATAAAGTTCTTAGCCCAACTCCACCCAATAAGGCGTGAGGAGGGTACACTTTGAATGCGACCTGAAGAACCGCTTGATGATCGGTCCGATATACACTTCTCACCTAATAGTGTAAGACAAGTATATGGAAGACGACATATTAATATGTCTGGCTAATAAAATACTGCACGTAGCTGCATGCTTGATTTATTCTACCTAATTCAATTCATAATTATCCTTAGTTTTTAAAAAAAAAACCCGGTTGTTGACTAATTTCATTTGGATTAACAAGCATTTCCAATATTGTACCCTCTCTCATTTACGGGTGTCTCTTAAATACTTAATGCTATCATTTACTTCTAATAAGCATTCATAAAGGCCCCAAATATCACAACTTCATTATTTTTGGGCTGAGATATGGATATATACTTAATCGGCACCGCGAGACATCGACTTCAACTTCATATATCTTATAAAAATCAGTCTCGATGTGTTCCCATTGTCGGTGAGCACAACTTCATATATCTTTTTTAAAATCATTTATTTACCATAGTAACGCTTGATATATTCCCTATTTCCGGCAGCACAATATATTTTGGAGGATACAACTGATATTCTAACATTAATTAAAAAAACGTATCCTTATTAGCCCCCTAAAGTAATACAAAACACAATATCTACCAACCTTATCTATAGGTAGAACAAGGCACCTGCTTCAAGTTCATACGTCTTATTAAAATCGTTTGTTCATGGCAGTAACGCTCGCCACTCTATCGAGACACTGGCCATTACTGGCAGCAAGTGATTCAGTGTAACACAGCTCCATGGAAATTTACTAACAATGGCATGTGCGAACCACATCACTGACAAATCCAATAATGGTAGCTTATGTATAGTGAAAAAGACGATCTGAAACTTTGTATTCTCTCTCTCTCTACCTCGCTCTCTCCTTCTGTCTCCCTCTCTCTCTCTCCCTCCCTCCCTACCCCCCACCCCTCTTAACACACTCACGGAACTGGCACAGCAGGTGTCAACTTCCCTCACATACACAGAACACATACAGCAGGAGTATACGCTCCCTCAAGAACACATGCAGGTGCAACATGGAAGCAGCAGTACAAAAACATGCACACATACATTCAGCAGGGCCAGCAGCAGCCAATGTTTAAAACACACACACACAGCTACAAAATAGAAGCAGCTTTACAAGTACACACACACTCATCATGACCAGCAGCAGTACAGCCGTGCTTCATCCACACATACCCCACAGTATCAGCATGTCCAGGAGCAGCCTGTGACATACACACAAACACACATACATACATTCACACATCACCACCCCCACACACACCCCCGGTGCAAGAATTTGAGCAGCATAAATAGCATAAGGACAAGCACCTCTCACACTTAGCACTAGTACAGAAGGAGTACATTAGTCCCCCATATGCACAGTGCAGACACAACATGGGCAGCAGCAGTGTAACAATTCCTTGCTCACCGATCATAAGTACAGTACAGACTGCAAGCTTCATATACCACAGGTACAGCACCGATAGCAGCAGTGAAAGCTTCTCTCTCACACAGCACAGGCTCAGCAGCACTGCAAGCTTCATGCATACACCAGTGATACACCACTGATCTCAGCAGTGAAAGCTTCTCTCACACACAGCACAGGCTCAGCAGCAGTGCAAGGATCATGCATACACCAGTGATACACCACTGATCTCAGCAGTGAAAGCTTCTCTCACACACAGCACAGGCTCAGCAGCACTGCAAGCTTCATGCATACACCAGTGATACACCACTGATCTCAGCAGTGAAAGCTTCTCTCACACACAGCACAGGCTCAGCAGCAGTGCAAGGTTCATGCATACACCAGTGATACACCACTGATCTCAGCAGTGAAAGCTTCTCTCACACACAGCACAGGCTCAGCAGCACTGCAAGCTTCATGCATACATCAATGGTACAGCACGGATATCAGAAGTGAAAGTTTCTCTCTCACACAGCACAGGCTCAGCAGCAGTGCAAGGTTCATGCATACACCAGTGATACAGCACTGACCTCAGCAGTGAAAGCTTCTCTCACACACAGCACAGGCTCAGCAGCAGTGCAAGGTTCATGCATACACCAGTGATACACCACTGATCTCAGCAGTGAAAGCTTCTCTCACACACAGCACAGGCTCAGCAGCACTGCAAGCTTCATGCATACATCAATGGTACAGCACGGATATCAGAAGTGAAAGTTTCTCTCTCACACAGCACAGGCTCAGCAGCAGTGCAAGGTTCATGCATACACCAGTGATACAGCACTGACCTCAGCAGTGAAAGCTTCTCTCACACACAGCACAGGCTCAGCAGCACTACAAGGTTCATGCATACACCAGTGATACAGCACTGACCTCAGCAGTGAAAGCTTCTCTCTCATACAGCTCAGGCTCAGCAGCAGTGCAAGGTTATTGCAAACACCACAGGTATAGTTCTGACATCAGTGAAAGCTTCTGTTACACCCAGTGCTGTCTCAGCAGCAGTGCAGCGGCGGCAGGCACAGGTAAACGCGGTGCGGCAGGGGAAGGGGTTGGGGGGGGGGGGAAATCAACAGATGACAGAATAGGTATAATTGAATAAATAAATAATACCTATTCCGTCGTCTGTCGACTCCCCTCCTCCCCCCCAACCCCCCGCCGCGTCCTGCTCTGCCCCACAGCCTCACCCCACTTACCTGTGCCGGCCGCCGCTGCAGCAGTGCAAGCTACATGTACCCACCACAGGCACAGCACTGACATCAATGAAAGCTTTTCTCACTCACAGTACAGGTTTGTAGCAGTGCAAGCTTCATGCACTCATGGCAGGTACAGCACTTGTGTCAACAATAAAAGCTTCTCTCTCGCACCACATTTCCCAGGTTCAGCAGCGCTGAAACTTCATACATACACAACACTTACATTGTCTGCAAGAAGGCCCACACAGAGAATCCTGCTGCAATGGAGGACCGCGCCGGCGCGACGGCTGCCGCCGGGTAATCGTAAAGGGTAATGCTGCGGCCCCCTGTGCAGAGAAAGAATGGCGCAGCGTCCACCTAAGAAACCCTGTCTGAAGAATGGCGGCTGAACAGGGAATAGCTGCAGCAGCGTGACACCCTGACATATAGGCCAGCTTCGGCCGCTTTGCAAGCTTCATGCACACAGAACAGGTACAGCATTGGCATCAGCAGTGCAAGCGCCCCTCACACACACCACAGACAGCAACAGTAGAACCGTGACAGAATGCAATGAGAAGATGCAGATATGTTTTTAAATGTCTCTGGTGAGTCTCCTTCCAGCAACCACGCCACAGCGGAAGATTCTGAACAAAACGTCAGATCGCAGGGTCGCTTGCTGGGACCTACAAGTCCGTTTTGGGCAGCCTTCTTTCCACGAAGAGTGTCGCCATTAACGTGCTCTCGCTTGGAAGAAGGCCAGCTTCAGTCGATTGCGCTGGGCTCTAACATAAAGAAACCACTCACATTCTAAATGCAGTTTAATTCCATATTTTTGAATTACGCAGGCAGGTCTTGCTGCCAACACTTGATCCTATAGCAGCGTGGCTCTGCCTCGAACCATCCAAGGAGAAGAGATGGGCTGGCACACATTTCTTCGAGGTTGCCAGCTGGCACACTCGGTATTGCAAAGACGATGCAGGCTCTGGTGAGTCCAAAGCACAGCACATGCCTCAAAACACTAGTCTAAAAAGCACACCGTTTAGGGGGCAGCACGGATGATGTGCCCTCTCGCACACTGCGGCACAGAGACTGGCACCTCTAACACTGGGTGGTTCAGGAAACGGGCACCTCTGGCAAAAGCAAAGTGAATAGGGCCACTGTAGTGTGTGCCAGTTTGTAGGCCTCCCTTCAAGAAATGAGGCCACCCCCTGCTGCTGGCGCTGGGATCCCAGCTCAGATCCGTGCAGCGCTGGCAGAGGCGGGAAGTTTTGACCATCTGGAGGGTGGAAGTTGGTCCGCCGTCACGGGAGGGATTAGGGGCAGTCACGAACAACCCACGTTTCCATCTCTGGATGGAGACGCGTATTTGAGGCTTATAGTCGTTGAATGCAGGCGGGGTTCGCGGTCCCAGGCAGTGAGAGCTCTGTGCCACACAGCGATTACTCCGTGCCTTTCAACTTGGCGCTTTCAACCCGCGGGTGGAAGGCAGGCTGCCGGAAAGAACGTTCGGCACTTACCACTGAGCGATGGACTCCCATAGGCTGGAAAATGTTCACCGCTTCTGCCCCTGGGGTGTTCCAATGTTTCTCCACATTACGTGCCTGCACCTCTTTCTGCACCAGCTTGGCACCTCTCTTGTGCAGCGACCAGGACTATCTTCTTTGCACATCTGCAGATGTGGCCCTAGAATCTGACACAACACTACAGAGGTGGCCAATAGGACGGACACTATTTTCGTTGTCACCTACACATATCTTTCGCCATACTCCTACGGATGTCCGTTGTTCTAGACATGGCTTCTGTCACCGGAGCTCAGCTTTCTGGAGACCGATGCAATATAAGATCCTGTGGGCGGGTGTTATCTCACTACACTCAACTTTCTCCAGACTGGATACACGAATGCCCCCGTGGGGCCGATGGTTCCCCTAAGGCGAGCTTTCCCTCCCACACATACACTCCAAGCCTCATCGGGCAGGTGTTTCCACTGAAGACAGGTGCGGTGCCTATAATCTGAGACAAACAGAAGCCCTCCCCACCCCCCGTCAGGCAGGTTTTCCCTCTCAGTTGGCCTTTGTCCAATGTAACATTGATGGCACTCCCACTCTGAAAACTCCCCCCCCCCTGGACACACTTTGTCACCTCTCGTGAGCTTTCTCAAATCCTGCTCTTTAGTCCTGGACCGACTATGACCCCTCACGTTTGCCTTCACTACTAGTTCCGGATTCACTATGGCCTCTCGAGCGTTCACTAGTTCTTGACACACTATAGCCCTTCGGGTTTACCTCTCTACTAGTTCCAGGCTCACTATGACCCCTCATGTGAGTTTTCACTAGTTCCAGGCAGGCACACTGTGACCCTTTGCGTTTGCCTTCACTACTAGTCCGGACTCACTATGACCCCTCGCGTGAGCTTTCACTACTTCCGGACTCACTATGACCCCCGTGAGCTTTCAGAAGTTCCGGACACACAATGACCCCTCGCGTGAGCTTTTACTTTTACTTTTACCTGTCTCACTATGACCCCTCGCGTGAGCTTTCACTAGTTCCATTCCAGACTCACTATTAACCCTTGCCTGAGCTTTCACTAGCTCCAGGCTCACTATGACCCCTCGCGTGAGCTTTTACTTTTACCTTTACCTGTCTCACTATGACCCCTCGCGTGAGCTTTCACTAGTTCCATTCCAGACTCACTATTAACCCTTGCCTGAGCTTTCACTAGCTCCAGGCTCACTATGACCCCTCGCGTGAGCTTTCACTAGTTCCATTCCAGACTCACTATTAACCCTTGCCTGAGCTTTCACTAGTTCCGGGCTCACTATGACCCCTCGCGTGAGCTTTCACTCGTTCCGGACACACTATGCTAGAGGCCTTTTGCAGGAAGCAGAGCGGAGAGGCACAGGGGCCTGGGCTAATGCGACTGGCGGAAACCACGAGGGAGAAGGAAGTGTCACATGAGAGGGGGTCCGGGGCTTACAATGAAGGCCCTTCATCGGGGAGATCGCAGGCCGATGCAACCTGCCCCGCGGCCCCACTCCTCTCTGTACCTCCACAGAGGCCCGGCTCAGCCCGCCCCGTCTCCTGCCGTCTGAACAGGCTTGGGGCCAAAACAAACCCCAGCGAGTGCCCCTGCCAATGAACAGGGCCATTCATACGGGGGCTTAGGTGTGCGTGACTAGGGCCCGCCGGCTTCCAAGGGCTGAAATGCTGCTCAGAATGCAAAAAGCGCACATCCTTCTGCCCTCCTTTCTACCTTAAACCCCCTTTCACTCTACCATATAACTCCACTCTCACCATCCATCTCTCCCTTCTCTCGCCTCCTACCCCTCTGTCCTCCTACCCATTGCAGTCACGCACCCCCTTTTACTCCCCTTCGCCTCCCTTTAAGCCCTCATGATGTCACTCCATCTCCTGCTGCAATCCTCAACTTCCATACAGGTTATCTCCCGACCCTCTTTCCCCTTCGCCCTCTTCCTCCCAGAATCTTGTTTCCCTCACCTATCTTTGCTTTTTCGTCTGTCGCCTGCAATCTCTCTCTCTTTCCATCTCTCTCACGCCCGTTCTCCCCCTTCAGCAGCCCCCCTCTGTCTTCCACTCTTTATCTTCTGCTCTGGTTACCTGCCCCCCTGCATTGTCTCTTCCTGTCACTCTTTGACATCCGTTCTTCACTGCCCTGCAGTCATCATCATCATCATCAATAAACTTTATTCGGTTTTAACAATAAAACCATAAAAGTTACACAAAAACATTAAAAATATATAAGTCAAATCTCCTTAAACTGGTAAAAAAGTCAGATTAAAATCATACTCCCCAAGTGCAATTCAAAATGTAAAGTGCAATGTGCAATAAATACATATGTACAGTCCACAAGAATATTAAAAACTGCAACCCCCAGGAGCATTTGTATAAATTATGCACGTTATATAAGTACAAACATAGGAATATACATTCGAACAATAAAAATGCATTGATAAAATAACAAGTTAAACATCCATAAAGGATCGCGATTTAACACAAGCTTTTAAATAGCCAAGTGTGAAAAACAGTGACTCCGTTGACAACATCTGTAGGTGCAAAAGTGCGGGGCGAACCTGTCTAAAATTCAATCGTTTTAAATAAGGGACCAAAAAATCCTACGAGGAACTTCATAAAATCCACAAACAAACATAAAGTGCAACAAATCCTGCGGAGACTCACCGTCGCAGCCGCAGGATAGTGACGCACTTGCCCTCTTATGGTCTTTTGGTCTAACCAACAGGAGATGGTATAGATTCATCCTGAACCTTGTTAAAAGATATTTCTCATGAGAAGACAAACACCCCATAAGGTAGGGTTCAGTTGACAGGGTGGTTTTCGTTAATATAAAATTGCGTACACTGGGTTTCAGCAACTCCTTCGCTTCTCTTTCCATCCTCCACAAACTCATAAAAGCTATTCTGCTTGATGCGACATCCTGCTTAACTATGCATTCTGGTTTGCTATACAGGTCGCCGCGCCCTATCCCTTTAAAACTCTCTTGAATATAATTTAGCCAAGGGATACATGAGGCTTGTTCTAACAGCATACACTCTCTTAATAATAA
Organism: Calotriton arnoldi; assembly: GCA_963921515.1. Classification (NCBI taxonomy): domain Eukaryota; kingdom Metazoa; phylum Chordata; class Amphibia; order Caudata; family Salamandridae; genus Calotriton; species Calotriton arnoldi. The sequence continues at coordinate 329,278 of CAWUFW010001555.1, forward strand.
ATGGTTAAAAGACAGATCTGGATTCAACCAGCATTTCAACCAAAAAATCAATGGACGTAATGCAAGGATGTCACTGATATAGGGGACCCCCAGTTCTTCATGCACAGCTAAATTAGAGGTCCCCTGAGGGACGCACAGAAGGCGTTTTAAAAAATTATTTTCCACCACTTGCAGAGAATCTGCAACTGTGTATCCCCATATCTCACTTCCATAAGTGGCAATGGAAAGACTTTTAGCCTTATAAACTTGTAACATGGCCCCAGTTGGTTTTTTCCCTATTCTTGATGAAAATTTAAAAATGGCCGCGTTGGCCCGAACCACTTCCCCCTTCTTCTTCTCAATTTGGGGTCCCCATTTTAATTTGTTATCAATAAGAACCCCCAAATATGAGAAAACATTCGTAAGAGGGACCACTGTTGAGTCAATTGCAAATTTAAAGGGCTTCACAGGTTGCTTACCTATTCTCAGCACATAGGACTTGGAATTGTTAATTGACAGGTCCCGTTTACCCATGTACCCCGCAAAAGCCTTTAAAAGAGATTGTAAACCAACCTCTGTTCTGGATAGAAGGACGGCGTCATCTGCGTAAAGCAATATCGGGATGCCGCGACGTCCAACATACGGGTAATCAACCCCGGTTTCCAATAATTCCTGTTCCAAGTCGTTAAGATAATAATTAAACAAAAAAGGGGCTAAAATGCAACCTTGACGGACGCCCCTTTTAATATCAAAATTCTCAGTGACACGCAAATCCTGAGCGAACCTAACATTTGCCTGGGTAGAATTATGAAGATCCACCAGGAAGTTCACTAGGCTAGGATCCACACCCGTTAGCCTCAGGATCTGCCACAGTTTAGTTCTGTTAACACGATCGAAAGCTGATGACAGATCCATAAAGGCACAAAATATGGACCCCGAGCGTGCAATAGTATATTTACTGAAAATCATGAGAATATTTAAACACTGGGCAATTGTGGAACGACCGGGGCGAAAACCATATTGGACATCTGACAATATTTCGGTTTCCTCTGCCCAAGTTTGGAGCCGCTGTAATAATATCCGTCCCACCACCTTAACTGTTGAATCTAAAAGGGAGATGGGTCTATAGCAATGGGGGCTACCCCGGTCGCCCTTTTTAAAAACAGGAACTATAGTAGAAATAGCCCAGGAAGAGGGGCATCCAATTTTTGCTGCAGCATTAAAAACATTAACCAAGATGGGGGCCCAAAAAGAAGGGTCAGATTTAAATAAATCTGGGGGAATCCCATCTGGTCCAGGGGCCTTTTTAGCAGAGAGCCCTTCAATCCCTGCAATAACCTCATCAATACTAAAAGATAAAGCTGGAGCATTTAAATCTATTATCTCTGGGCCACAACAATCGGGGGACAGTCAAAAATGGTTTTAAAATGGGACACCCAGTCCTCTTCAGTAATAAAAGCTCCTAAAACGGGGTCCCTATCCATACCAATGGCTGGGCGATTCACCACTTGCCAAAATTTTGAACTATTTTTCAATACACTTGCCTCGATAAGGTCCCGCCAGGCTTCATCTTTTAGCTTTGTTTTGCGCCCCGCTAAAGCGGCCTTATATTCTCTGCGATAGTTACAGACCACTGATTGTATTCTAGGTATAGATGCAAGAGCTGCCTTCAGCTTACCAGCTGCTCGAGTACAATCAGAGTCAAACCATTTAGGCCCAAGATTTCTAGCCCTTACGGCCGGAGCACTTAAGAGGTCTCCCATCTTCCCTGCTAAGGTCCCAAAAGCTGCCAACAAATAATCTGGGGACGAACAGGGATTTTGACATGTTAAGAGTTCAGGGGCACATAACCTATTAACCTTGTCATAAAACAGCTTGGGGTCAATCTGTGTCCATTTCAATCTGCGTTTATTGTCAGTCAGAGTCATAACGCCCCTCGTGGCTACTCCTTCGATGTGACTAATGAGTGGTCCGGCTATATGGGCACAGAGCGGGTTATGATCACTAAAAATACTCTCATCAATAGAGAAACCTGTGATCCACAACTGCAAGGGGGAGGAAATTAATATGTAGTCAATAAAAGATCCTGTCCTAACCCCTTTGTAGGTTGGAGTTAAAAATTTGATGTTTGGGGCCACGAGAGCCATCAAACACACCATATTGAACTCCTGGATCATGTTGTTAATCAATTCCCCTTGTGTATGGTGATCAAAATGGAAACCACTCCTTCGCGGGCATCCCAGTTCAGATAAACAGGACACCGCAGGGTTACCACATGGGTGAGCATTAAAATCCCCAGAGACCAAAAAATCAGAAACTGGGAATCTGTTAGGACATCTAAAAAAGGAACATAAGGCAGCTATATTACAATCACGAACGGGACTGGATACTGCGTTATAAAAATTAACCAGTCCCCATCTGATGCCTCTAGTGTTAAAAAATAGCACCAATATCCCTCCACACCGAATAGGAACAACCTGGATCTGGCTGTCTAAGGCCACAGACACATATGTGACTAAGCCCCCTTTAGCTCTCCCACTGGAAGACGGGGTAGCAGGGACAAAATAAGCCTTATATCCTTCTAAAAACAGATTACTTTCAACCAGCCAGGTTTCTTGAAGACTTATTATCTTAAACTCTTTTAAGAAATTGACTAAAGAGGGATCTCGAAATTTGGTTGCCAGCCCAGCAATATTCCAAGAAATAAAATTGCGAGAGGTCACTACACTTGGCCTCCCCACGGCATCAACTAAGGGCACTACACTGTGACCACCCCCTGGCTCCTGCGTTACTATTGGCAATAGTCAGTCGCAGTCTTCTAGTCCACTTAATGCAGAAAATCTGTTTTGTACTTCCAAAAATGGAGTAGTGGCCGGCTGGACCTGCGAGAAGAGAGGTTGATGCATTCTAACTACTGACTGTGCGGCTGGTACGGAACTATGCGACCTTCCTAGTCCAGTATTTGTCCTTACATTATAGTCAATAGGGCATGTGGAAACCCTGGGCTTATAAAAAAAACCCAAGGGGAAAGTTCTGATAGCACCTAAGGAGGGATTGCGGTTAGCGCCCTTATGGAGGATTCTAGTCACTAGATTAGGGTTATTGAAATTCACAATAATACAATCTTTAATACCCACTTTAGCAGATGGCCCTACCCAACTCACCCTACGTGCCATGATGATGTTATTAGCAATACTCACACCAGTAGCTGTATTTTGGGCAAACCAATGTGTTAATTTGTTTTTTAGTTGATTAAAATCCTCTGTGGACCCTGTTTCAAGAGGTGGAACATCCCCTAAAACAACAACATAGGGGGTAGATTCAGGTGGGAGGTTAATTACAGGGAGACAAATTGGTTGAGAATCCCTGAGTGCTAACCCTATCGTGTCCTTCAATCCAGGCATCACTACCCTGGATGGATGACGAGAAATCACTCCACCACGACTACTAGTGGTAACTTTATCATTATTTAATTCCTTTGGGTCTATGACCGCCTCAACATCCCCCTGCAGTGCATTTCCCACTACTACATCCCTGGCAGTCTGTGTAACACATGTCCTGTTAGTATTTGCAACTTTCGAGGTTAAACAATTGCAACCGGTTTGTCCCTCAAGTTTAGATAAAGCTTCCTCAATAGCCCCAATTTTCTGCCTTATTGGATCAAGAGAAGAAGACAACAACATTTCCATTTTCCCCCAAAAATGGTCCTCATGATCTTTAATAGAACAAGACCCAGGCAACATACATGTATTAGGGATAAGTAAAGGTAAGTCATTCGAACTGTTTGTTACTAGGGGAGAAGAAGACGCCTCATTACCGCTATCTATTTTGTGGGCTAATCTACTACTTTTCGAAGACCCACCATTCTTCCCTTTTCTTTTCCTTGCCTGTGGGTCACTACTATTAAGCTGTCCTAATTTGGCCTTTTGACCTCTTGTCTTAGCTTTTACTGGGCTAGAAGTAGTTATCAACTCTATGCCGGGGCTAGGTAAAATTTGCGTCGGGACAGGAGTTAGTTCCGGAGAGAAGGGAAGACTATGCCGAGAGGGATCGGCATTCCTGATCCCTTCTACTACGGAAGCTACCAGTTTAATAGGAGTTCTATCTTCTAAAGACAGAGGCTCTAATGATAATCTCCTTTCCGTGAGCTGAATTTCATGTATAAGAACTGATTCAGCTCTTGAGAAAAATGCGTCCAAAGTCCCAATCACACTCTTACCAGGGGTCATTTTCCGTTTGCTCATTTTCCAAATAATAAGACTAATGCAAGATGTGTGGCAAGAGAAAGGGAAAGGGCGAAGCAGCAAAGGATTGGCGCTTAATAAAACTCGGCAACACTACGGGTTCATAAAATGCCAAGAAGTAAAAACCTGGTTAAAACACTATTAAGAACAAATTCGAACACCTAATATAAAATAAGCTAATTTACAATAGGCATAATAATACAATTCCGGGGGAAAAGTAGAATTTAGCAGAAATTAGGACTTGTACCAGTAAGATTTCAATGTGCAAAATAAGCAGTGTATACAATATGTATAATAGACATATAGTCCTTATGGAGAAACAGAGCTAGCAGCAGTTCGAGCAACCAACGATTTGTGCCGACACTATTAAGTCCTAATGGGCCAAAAAAGCAGCACCACTTGGGGAGAGAGTTAAAATGCAATAATTCCAGTTAAGAAAAAATTAACTTCGTCTGTACCTGGAGAGGGGTAAACTCAATCGACGTCCTTTACGCTTTAAGGGGAGCTTTCACGAGCTACTCTAGGGGAAAGAGAGGTGGCCCAGCCCAGCCTCTTCCAGACTATGACGGGCAAGGACGGGCCCGCCCTTGGCCCGGGCTGCGCCCGCGCGCGTCCCGCGCCACGGAAGAGTGAGCAGCGCTTTATGTGCTCAGGTGGATGGTGCCTCTCCCTGACAGGCTGCACCTGGGAAGGCAGCAAAGTACGCTGGGACTTGTAGTCCCCTGATAGCAAGCTGGATGGTGCAGGGGTGGTTGATTGCCCAGTTCGTGGGTGGCCTGGGACTCCGGTCCCACCAGGTCACAGATACGGCTTCCGGTGTCCCAAGCAAGTGGCAAAGAGTGTTCAGAGCGTCCCGCGCCGCGGAAGAGTGAGCAGCGCTTTATGTGCTCAGGTGGATGGTGCCTCTCCCTGACAGGCTGCACCTGGGAAGGCAGCAAAGTACGCTGGGACTTGTAGTCCCCTGATAGCAAGCTGGATGGCGCAGGGGTGGTTGATTGCCCAGTTCGTGGGTGGCCTGGGACTCCGGTCCCACCAGGTCACAGATACGGCTTCCGGTGTCCCAAGCAAGTGGCAAAGAGTGTTCAGAGCGTCCCGCGCCGCGGAAGAGTGAGCAGCGCTTTATGTGCTCAGGTGGATGGTGCCTCTCCCTGACAGGCTGCACCTGGGAAGGCAGCAAAGTACGCTGGGACTTGTAGTCCCCTGATAGCAAGCTGGATGGCGCAGGGGTGGTTGATTGCCCAGTTCGTGGGTGGCCTGGGACTCCGGTCCCACCAGGTCACAGATACGGCTTCCGGTGTCCCAATCAAGTGGCAAAGAGTGTTCAGAGCGTCCCGCGCCGCGGAAGAGTGAGCAGCGCTTTATGTGCTCAGGTGGATGGTGCCTCTCCCTGACAGGCTGCACCTGGGAAGGCAGCAAAGTACGCTGGGACTTGTAGTCCCCTGGTAGCAAGCTGGATGGCGCAGGGGTGGTTGATTGCCCAGTTCGTGGGTGGCCTGGGACTCCGGTCCCACCAGGTCACAGATACGGCTTCCGGTGTCCCAAGCAAGTGGCAAAGAGTGTTCAGAGCGTCCCGCACATCCTTCTGCCCTCCTTTCTACCTTAAACCCCCTTTCACTCTACCATATAACTCCACTCTCACCATCCATCTCTCCCTTCTCTCGCCTCCTACCCCTCTGTCCTCCTACCCATTGCAGTCACGCACCCCCTTTTACTCCCCTTCGCCTCCCTTTAAGCCCTCATGATGTCACTCCATCTCCTGCTGCAATCCTCAACTTCCATACAGGTTATCTCCCGACCCTCTTTCCCCTTCGCCCTCTTCCTCCCAGAATCTTGTTTCCCTCACCTATCTTTGCTTTTTCGTCTGTCGCCTGCAATCTCTCTCTCTTTCCATCTCTCTCACGCCCGTTCTCCCCCTTCAGCAGCCCCCTCTGTCTTCCACTCTTTATCTTCTGCTCTGGTTACCTGCCCCCCTGCATTGTCTCTTCCTGTCACTCTTTGACATCCGTTCTTCACTGCCCTGCAGTCTTTCCATGTCTTTCTCTGTCACCACTCTTGCACTTCCACCCACTTCAACCCTGCAGTCACTCTCACCCCCCTCTTCCTTCCTCTCCCTCCCCTGCGCCCCCCCACCTTTCCGCCCCACGTGCAGTCTTACTCTTTCTCAGTGTTTCAAATGGAAACATAGAAGTGCAGGTACTGTGTGTCAGAGTGGCTGCTTGTTTCTGAGAAGTGCCGGTACTCTCCAATTAAAAGTATTACGTCACTCTTGAGAAGTGCAGGTACTCTCCCTTTCAAAATAAAAAAGTACCAGTACTTAGTACCGGACAGTACCGGCCCATTTAAAGCACTGCTCTTTCTATCCTTCTGTCTGTCCGCCTCTGCAGTGACAGCCCACCCTGCTCCTTTGCCGCCCCCTTTCTCTATGGTCCTGAAGTCTCACCAACACCTCTTTTCCAGCCCTCCCTTCTCCCTCACCTATCATTTTATCTGCCGCTCTGTCCCTGTCTCTCTCTTACGCTCCCTCTCTGCCCTCTCTTCCTCGTTGTCAGGGCCGGACTGGCCGTAGCGGGCACCGGGCATTTCCCCGGTGGGCCGGAGGGGTGGGGGCCGGTTTTGTGGCCGCAGGGGGCCGCTGTTCTTACAGGGTGCCGTTTTTGCAGTAGTGCTGCAAAATCGGCCCTCTGTAAGAAAAGCGGGAGCAGTGCTTAGCGGCTAACACCCCCCTCCCTCCCGTTCCCAGGGCTGGTGGAGAGGCAACCTGCCAGGGCTGGTTGCTGTTCCCAGTCCGGCCCTGCTCATTGTCCATGCATTACAGCCTCTTTCCCTTACCCTTTTTCCTTGTCCCCCACTCCCCCGGCGGTCTCTTCCAGTGTCGGTCAAAGTCCCAGCACCTTTCCAAGGCAGGCTGACACATGTTGCTGACTCTGGGCTTTCCACACACTCCGCTTCCGGCCTCTGCTGGATGAGAGGCCAAGCTCGTGCTGCCTGGCTCCAAGTAAGCGAACCTTGGGCAGAGCTGCACAGGGCTACATGGTCTCCAGCGTACCCCTTCTGTTGTAAGTACGCAACACTGATAAGTGTGTAACTACTTTATTGCCAAGGCAGTGCTTAATTTGTAAAATAACAATTGCCAGGACCCTGACTAGGAAGACACTGCAAGTTGCACCACCCATCCTTCCTGTCATCGCTCCCAAACAACTACTAACCATCTCTCTCGCCTGCAAGTGCGACAGTTCAGATTATTCCAGGTCCCCAAAGCTAAAGGAATGGCTGGGGAGGCAGGTATTAATAATTTTTAATGTATATTGTTTTTATAAACAACAGTTATTCTGCTCATCTCTAAATTAGACGAGCAGCGCCACCATGTGGCAGACTGTCATAAGTGTGGTGTTGACAATTAAGTGCTGGTGCAGAGCACTGGAAACCAATTAAGTGCCGGTGCCGAGCACTAGAAACCACCAGCTCAAATTAAGCACTGTGCCAAGGTACAGAGCAGGTCAAACATGGTCTGTTCAGTATGTCCCCGTTCCTCCAACTACTCACCCTAGAATCCTCTCTCAACACCGTAGAATAGAATGCATCCACGCACCTCATAATACACTGGTGGCGCAAGCCCAAACACGAGCCCACAACACCCCCCCTCCTTTAAAATAACAATAACATAACAATACATTCATTTTAGAACATCACACCCATCCCCGCTCTTTAAATATGTAAAATAGACACTGAGCGATATTGTGTGATAATATTCATCTTTCTCTGAAGAAAAAAAAACAGAAATACAGATCTACACACTTAACCTATGTTACTCTATCAAACAAAAAAGAACAAAACGTTAAAACGAATAACTAAGAAAAAAACTACTTACTACCCTCATGAATGTTATTCCCGTAACCATTTAGGTGGTTTTCTTGTCCTACAGCATTCACCCAATACAGCACCAGGTGATGTATACTCATCTTGCCTTTGCTCAATTCTCTTCTTTGATACACTAGTATCTATAACCTTATGTGGTAATGCATTTTCTAAGGAACTAGTCAGGGAATGACTGACCAGAGACCCGGAATTTTCACTCAAATTTACCAGGGTACCCTTGCCTTCAATAGTATCATCCACATCCAATCAATCAAATGCCCCATTACTTATGTTCTCCTTCAGATCCTTCCATTCCGTAATGTTACTCAACGCCACCCGCTTAAGATTCCATACTATGCCATTACTTAAGCAGACAGCATTGTGCAACACTTCCACAACTTCCTCAGGTTCAAAGAATTTACTATCTCCTCTAGTTATGAAACCAGGTTTCTTTATATGAACCCAAGCTCCAACTTGAATAGCCACAGGTTTGGTACAATTCTTGGAATTATATACCTTGGTGTCCCTGACATCGTCTATTGACCATGGTTCAACACAAGTACTAAACAGTCATCCAGGGTTGTACTTGGTTCTTGGATTCCTACCCCTCATGATCAAAAAGGGTGACAACCCAGTGGCATCATTCTTAGTGACCCTGTAGGCCCAAACTGCCTTTATTACTTATACCTCCCAGGCCTTGTTGTATACACAAGCAGCTTGAATCACACCTTTAATGACATGGTTGAACCTCTCAACCATGCCATTGGCTCTAGGATTATACAGAGCAGTGTTTTTCAGCCTGATTCCAGTTTTTTCACAATACTGCTTAAAGGCATGCAACTGAAATTGCACGCCATTATCACTTAAAATAGTGGTCTGATTTCCTTCAAAACTAAAAAAACGACTCAAGAAAATCAAAACTGCGATCCTATCTGCCTGCTGCACAATCTTAACTATCGGCCACCTTGAAAACAGATCCATGATTACAATGACATATTTTTGCAATGGACCTACCAGTCCCATTATATCAATAGCAATGGACTCCCAAGGGTTTTTTAGGCAGAGGCCATCACTCATTGGAGGCCTTAGTGTCTGCAGGGAATTGTGCGCTCTAGAGCATTCCATGCATTCCCTGACCATGCTTTCTATGTCAGAATCCACTCCGGGCCACCAAAAAAGTTTCCTGCCTAACGCTTTTGTACGACATATGCCAAAATGACCCTTGTGACACAAATGCAAAATGTTGGTACGAAGGCGAAATTGAGGAACGATTCTATCCCCTCTCAAAATTACTCCACTATTCAAAGAAAGCTCAGACCATATTTCCCAAAAAGGTCTGATAACGTTAGATACATTTCTTTTGTTAGGCCAAATGCCACCCACAAACTTGCTTACCTCTTGTAACACCCTATCAGTCCTGTGCTCACTCTCCCACTCTACTTGCAGATAAACCATTTTCGTGTACCAGAGGTACTTCAAAACACATTCCACTTCTCATCTTCACACTCCTCCAACCGTGTTGGCATCCTGGAGAGAGAATCTGCCATGACGTTATCCTTCCCTTATATATATCCAATTTTGTAAATTAATTCCTGCATACAAATTGAAATCCTAGCAATCCTGGCAGAAGCATTAGTGGTACCCTCGGTTGTTAGTAATTCCACCAGAAGTTTATGGTGAAAGTGAATAGTATTTGGCTTGCCCCACACAAACGCCCTGAAATGCTCCAGAGCCCAAACACAAGCCAAAGCATCCTTCTCAATGGTAGGAGACTTTTCCTCAGTAGGTGTTAAGGACCTTGACACAAATGCTATCACACCTTCCACCCCCTTGCCTTTCACCTGAGTCAACATATCACCTAAACCCTTATTACTCACATTGGTTGTGATAATACAATCCGCACTAGGGTCAAAGCTCAAAAGCTTGGCTGCACTCGATATACACTCTTTTATAATTGCAAAGTCTCCATCACACTGCTGCGACCAAATAAACGTGGTACCAGATTTCGAAAGTTGTCTAATGTGGAAACATTTCTCCGCAAACTTTGTAGTAAACTTAACACAATATTTGGCCAGGCCTAAGAATGACCGTACATCATCCTTACTCCTAGGCGTAGGTGCATTCTAAATAGCTTGCACCAAAGATGTTTTAGGTTTAACTCCAAACTCATCTATCACATGTCCTAAATAAGTTACGATGTTCTCTGCTTTATGACCACCTCCCAACCTCTCATGTAATATACAGCGCTCTGTTGCTTCACAGCTAGGTTTGTGCTATGTAAATACCACAACAAACATACAATGGGAACAATCATGTACTTTTCTGCATGTGGGGTAGTGTCATTGTTGTAATAAGGGCACCAAGTATGTGTACTTGACACCCGCCCTGTGAAGCTCCGTGTGTGTCAGCATGCTGCCATGTGAAGGACACAAATTCGAACAAGGCCATGTGTGCAGTTACGGGCAAGCAGGCGAGGGAGCTCCTTGCACAAAGCTGATCCAAAAATAAACACAACATTTGGAGAACCAACAACTTTGTAATTTCTTCAATTTGGTGACAAGCGACTGGACCATGCTTGCTGTGTGGAGTTGGACCCTTGTGTAACCTGGACCTGGACTTCTATATCCTTTTGCTGAAGGTGTGGGGCTCTCAATGTGCCAACGACATTCTGCGGGAGGCCATGTGCTTTTGGGCTCCTACATCCGACAAAGCCATCGCTTGTTCCGTATGGTACGGGAGTCGAGTATGGGGCATTGTTGGAAGCAGAGCGTGTCCTTCACAGGTAGTCAATTAAGCTTGGCATGTGTCGAGCAGAAACCGTAACCTGCTCCCTAATTGTGCTCAAATAGTTTGTGGAGTGTCTATGCAAAACATTTGCCTCACCTCCTCTGGAGCTTCGACGAGTGTGCGCCGGCCGCACTGGCCTTTGCATCCTTCCCTTGCGGTGTGGCTTGGTGGAAACAGAAAGAGGAGTGTAGCTGCTTAAGGGTAAGGAGAACATCAATACAGACAGGGACTACAGTTTCCCTTTAGGTCTCAATAGTGCACTGTTATCCAGGCTCTTACATACTTGTACAACAAACTGTGGTTGATCAAAGGCTTAATTCTATTATGGAGAGCCTCTCTGTTCAATCGGTATCTCCACCACCAATGTTCTTAGCACAAGCTGGTTTTTCTCTAGTTGAAAGGGAGGAATGCATTGAGAATTCTGAGAATAACCTGGAAGCCATTGATGGGCTCAATTTTAGCCCCTCAAGGAAAATGGCTTTGTTACTCAATGCTTTGGGGACAGAAAGTCAACACACTTTCAAATTTTTACTCATAGCTACCGACCCGAACAATCTAGAGATTGGAGATACTTAGGTGGAAGCTAAGAAAAGACGTGAAATTCACTTTGGCAAGCAAGTGAACTTAGTTATACAGGTGCATACATTTTATACTCCACCGCAGAACAGTCATGAGACGGACCAGTTTGTTACAAGGTTACATGAACTAGCATTAGGTGTGATTTTGGTAAAATGGCTGATCAGATGATCAGGGAGCAACTAATTCTGCATTGCAAGAATAAAAGAGTGCAGGAAAGGTTATGGACTGCGAGGAGTCCAGCTTTGAAGGAAGCTATTGACGTGAAAATAGTTGGAGAGCCAAAATTTTGTATGAAGGAGATGCAGCAAATGGATGCAAGAAGAAGCGAAGATGTAAATATGGTGGACAAAAAGGGAGTAGACTCTAGACTTTTGAAATTGGTGGAGGTCGAAGAAAAAACTTCCGATAAGCAGAGAAAAAGTGAACAGAATTCCACCTACCACCATTGTAACAAGTGTTACAGATGTGGGAGTATGTCGCATTGCACCAATTTCAAAGGGTATTTTGCTCGTTATCAAAAGACTGTTGCGAATGTGGGCAGAGAGGGCATATAGCCAGAGCGTGCAAAGATGGGTGTAAGGACCAAGTCGCTGCAGTGGATATAGAGAGTGAATTTTCAGAGGAAGACTTATGCATTGAGAATATTGGTGGTGGTAGGAATAACAGAGCAAGGCCACAATTTCTGGTGAACGGGGCACAAGTAGAATTGATGGTGGATTCTGGGGTCAATGTTTACTATCGTACCAAAATCTGTATATGATACAATGTGGCCACACACTGCTTTGCAACCAAATGATATCCATCCTAAGGGTTATGGGGGTGGTGAGCAGTGTTCTCTGGAGGGTGTGCGCGCGCGCAACCAACCTTTCCCCAGTGCTCATACGGTACTTCTAAGCACACTGCACTTCCACACCACTGCCTGCATCAGGCGAGAGTGTCAAACCGTTCATCTGCGCTGAATTAAAAAACAAGCAGTGCTAGAAAATGGCCATTCTTCGCAGCAGAGCAGCACACACATTACCAGCCCATTCAGAGGCGCAGATCAGCGGAGAGGGCACCCGGACATTGCGGCAGGAGTTCTTCCAGGCCTCCAAGATTCAGAAGGGTCATGGAGTTCAGAGCAGGTGGCTCCTATATATGCCGCTTGCTTTGTTATTATCCAGGTTGGTGGCGGCATTCCGGGGAGAGTCTGTTTCACAGACAATCACTGCTAATCACCCCTTGCCAGCAGATACTGGGAAACGGCCTTTACAATTTGGGCAGAACCACGCGTGCCGTTTCCCCGCAAGCGTAACCACACTTGCCTGAACCATGCATCTGCCTTAACAATGCATGTGCGTGGTTAAGGTAGATAGAGGTTTAGTTTTCAGATGAGCGAAGAGAAGAAGAGGAAGCATCGTAACAGGAAGCTCCGGATGTGAACAGGTAAGTGGGGCTGGGGCCGGGTTTGGGGGGTCGTTTTTAGAGGTGGGGGTCAGTTTTAGGACTCAGATCAGGTGGGGTCAGGGTACGTTTTGGAAGGGGCAGGGTTTTAGGGCTCAGGGTGGGGGAGGGGTAATTTTAAAGGCAGAGTTTTAGGGGGAGTTTTTATGGGTGGGGTCGATTTTAGGGCTCAGGTGGGGAGGGGGGGCGTGGTAGTTTATTTAATGGGGGCAGAGTTTTAGGCCTCAGGGCAGTGAAAGGGGTAGGGGTAGTTTTAAGGACAGTGTGGGGTAGGTTTTAGGGCTCAGGGCAGGGGGGCTGGGGTCAGGGTAGTTTTTGGTAGGGGCAGGGTTTTAGGCCTCAGGGCGGGGGAAGGGGTAGTTTTAAGGGCATGGCGGGTAGGTTTTAGGCCTCAGGATGGGGGAAGCGAGGTAGGAGGATAGGATTTTAGGGCTTAAGGCGGGGAGGGGGGGAGGGGTAGTGGTAATCTTTACCATGCATATCCCATTACCAATCATGCTTTTGCCACAAAATTGCGTGGTAAAGGAATGCTTTGTTTAGACACATTTGTGGGTAGGACGGCGTTGTAGAAGCACGTGTGGTTCAGCCATGCGTGCCTTTGTCATACAACCGCAGATACTCGTTGGCTTGGCTGTTTTACCTACTTGGGGGTCATTTAATTTTGTAGCAAATGTGCCATTTATTTTACAATTACTTTTCTGTCTTTGTTTACTTTAATTATTAGGTAGAGTTCATTAACGCAGCTCTAGAACAAATTTAAATGTGCTTTCTATTAATATTTCTTATTGAGTATTGCTCTAAGGCTGAGTTAGTGATCCCTGACTAATAGTTAAAGTAAACACAGGCAGAATGGTCATATTGCAAAGGCTGAAAGAGATGTTATGGGCCTTTCCATACCAATGTTTCTCTTGTATAGGTGGCAAACTTAACAGATGTTTTAACATGAATTTTCCGCCTTTGTTTACTTTAAGTTGTATTCAGGAATCATTAACGCTGCTCTATAACAAATTTAAATGTGCTTTTTTTCAATATATTTTCTTATTGTTCTAGGGCAATGTTAATAATCCATGGCTAATAATAAAAGTAAACACTGACAGAAAGCTGATATTCCAAATGAGTTGAGACAATTTTATATACAGTCTTATTTAAGTATTGTCTAGGCCTTTGCAAACAAAAGGCACCTTTCCCCATCATCCCCCCAAAAAAGATGACAAACTTATGTGTTAACTTTCTCCTTCCCTTGTAACTTGTGTTTTTTTTAAATTTTCCCTATTCCTTTTGAAAGGTTGGGTTGCCACCTTTCAAAGAGAAAAAATACCAGCCATTCAATCATGATTTAGGAGTATGCAAAGGCCTAGATGTAATACCTAAACAGGGCTTTATATTAAAAAAAGCTGTAATAATTTTTAACATGACTTTTCTGTCTATATGTACTTTAATTATTCAGGCAATGCCATGGCAAATGCCACAGATTTTGTAGTTGTGCGCTGCATTCGCGTGAATGGTCAGCTTCTTGGCGCACGTACCCTTAGCTGCAGTGCACAGAGTCCTTATACTGCAGCACACAGTGCAAAAAAATTAGAGGGAGCATTGGTGGTGAGATACCAATTTTGGTGTCGGTGGAGTCCATATTTGCATTTAAGGGACGGGTGGGCCAGGGGAAGATTAATGCATCCCAAGATGGTCCTGTCATTTTGGGTTGAGTACAATATGATCTGCACATAGTGCTTGACCTGGGATCTGATGAACCAGATAAGCTTTACAAGGTGACTGTAATCTGGAGATCATATTGAACAAGTTTCAGGATGTATTCAGTGAGAAAGGTGGATTATGGAACGGATATGTGCATGAAATAAGGCTAAAAGAAGGTGCAGTTCCTGTAAAACATGATATGAGGAGAGTCCCCATTGTGGAACAAGAGGAAGTGAGGAAGATATTGGATGAGATGCAGAGAGAAGGCCTCATTGAGGCGGTGGAATCTTCGGAGTAGCTTTCCCCAGTGGTAATTACCAAGAAAGGGGATGGTCACTTGAAAGTTTGTGTGGATTTGAGAGCATAGTGCTCGATAGTTTACCACTTCAAGTATATCTGAGATGGTATTAATGTTGAACAATGCAATATATATTTCCTGGTTAGATGTGAAATCCTCATATCATCAGATCAAATTGCATCCCGAATCTATAAATCTCACAGCATTTATCATGATAAAGGGGGTCTTTCAGTTTACCAGACTTCCTTTTGGGTTGGTGTTGGCGTCAAGCATATTTCAGCGTATGATGAGTACGTTATTTAAAGACATGCCGAAAGTCTTTTTATTTTTTCAGGATGACATTTTCATTTTTGGAGCAACTGAAGAGGAACATAATTGCGTAGTGATTAAGGTGCTGAACATGTTGAGGTGTTCTAGTTTAACGCTTCACAAAAAGAAGTGTCACTTTTTGTTAAAAGAAATTGAATATTTAGGATATACCCTCTCTGAAGCTGGGATCAAGCCAAAAGAAGATCTGGTAAAATAGATTAGAGAGACACCTGCCCCTCAGGACAAAGATCAATTGCGATCCTTTATGGGATTAATTGAAAATTTTGCCAATTTTGTTAACAATTTTTCTGAAAATCCAGAATCTATGAGAGAATGGTTAGGCAAAGGGAAGGAGTTTGTGCAGGGTGAAAAGTTGCAGGATGCTTTGTCAACATCAAATCAGAAATTGCGAGTGCGTGGACTTTAACTCCTTTTGAGCCTAAGTGTGCAAGCATTTTGACCATAGATACAAGTGCTCATGGCATAGATGCATTTTTGTCACAAATCAAGGATGGTGGGGTAAAAACGGTAGCATTTGCTTCAAAGACTTTAAACTTTACTGAGCGCAACTATGCAGTTATTGAGCGAGAGGTTTTAGCCACTGCAAAGGCCGCTGAGTATTTCCACACTTACTTGTGAGGTTTTTATTTCACACAGCACACAGATCACAAGCCCTTACTCAAAACGTTGCAGCCTGGGAGGGCTAACAAAGTTTTAGCAAGCGTGGCTAGATTTGCTTCTCGTCTGCAAGAATTTAGGTACAGGGCGGAAGATGTACCAGAATGGAGAATCATGCAGGCCAATTGTTTGTCTAGACAAACAATCTAGATTAAGATTACAAAAGGTGGAAGGTTATAGAAAGAGTAGAATGGAATGTGTGGTGGCAAGTGTGGAAGATATATTGTAAGGGATAGGAGGATGATTATGTGTGAAGAATGGGAAAAGGCTGTGAAATCTGATGTGTTTCAGGATTTGGTAAGGAATGTTTGTGAAGGTTGGAGGAAGGATTCAAGTGTGATGGCTCCATTAAGCTGTTTTGTCAACTTCAAGATGAGTTAAGTATAGGGTTCATGGATGCTTTGGTCATGAGAGGTGAGAGGTATGTACCCCCTGGAATGTGTGAAGAATAAACTGATTTAACTAGCACATGAAGGGCACCTTGGACAGTCTCTCACGTTGAGACTTTTGAAAGATAAGTATTGGTGGCCAGGCATGAATAGTAAAGTGGGTAGAGGGATGTGCAGTGTGTAAGGAAAGTGAGAAGAACTTGAAAGTAGGTATTGAACTGATGGGTACTTTGAGTGATGCAAAAAGTCCTTGGATGAAGATGTGTGTGGATTTCATTGTTCCCAGGGAGTGTTGTGGGAGTCTGAACGTTTTGTTGTGGTGGTTGTGGATATATTTTGAGGTCGATGATTATGGAGTTTGTGAGGAACATTACATCAGAAAGTGTTATTAAAGTGTACATGAAAATTTTCATGAGAGAGGGCTGTTCAGGAGGGTTCATGTTCGACAATGGGACACAACTTACATCTATTGTGCTGAAAAAGTATTTTTGAAGGCTATGGGATCAAACATGTATGTACATTTTTGTATAATTCCCAAGGTAATGGGATTGTTGAACCTAATATTTACGGGAATGATACAAATGGCAATGAATGGTAGGATGAATGTAAGAGAGTCCATTGAGGAGAGATGTGGGCGTACAATACCACATTGAATGGAAGGACACCTTTTGTGAGTATGAGGGGAAGAGATAAAAAAAACTAAACTGGTTCCCCAGTAGATGAAAGAGAAAAACAAGGGAAGTGAAAGTTGAGATCAGTCAACTACTTGTAGTATTAGGGCAGGGGATTATGTGAAAGTTAATTTGGGAAACTAGGGATGGGGTTAATAAGTTTTCGGAACCATTGGAAGTGAGAAGAGTGCGTCATTGGCATGTGGTATTGGAGAATGGGCAGCGGTGGAATAAGAGAAGAGTTGCTTTATATTGTAAGGAGTGACGGAATGAGGAATGGTTGAAAGAGCTGTAATTGGCTAAGCAGAGTTGCAGCACCTTTAGGTCAATAAACACTCGAGAAATGACAGGATATGGACGCAATGCTCCGAGGGTGCAGGGTGTTCCAGACGGTGCGAGTAATTCAGGATCGGGAGAAGGCAGAGGAACAATGCAAAGGGAAGATAATATGGTTTGGGAGGCACGTGGGGAACATCGTATTCCAATCATATTCTGGGATTTTGCAATGCATTATTTATAGTGCTCACTTTAGTGCTAGTAGTCTTGTTTAGTTTTGTCATGGGGTACGTGGGATATTAACAAGGTTTTATTGTGTGGTTTTTTTCCACATTTGTTATTGTAAAGAAAGGAGATATGTTGTATTGAGGGCACGAAGTATGGGTACTTGACACCCACCTTGTGCCTTGTGTGTTTGCACGCTGCCACCTGAAGGAGAGTTCTGTGTGAGTTCATAAATTCAACCCGGGCCGGGCGCGTGAGCTCCTTGTACACGGCTGATCCAAAAATAAACATGACGTTTGGAGAACCGATGTCTTTGTGATTACCTCAGTCATCCTTCACGTGGGGAAAGAATCAGTATTATCTCTCTGCAGATGATACTTGGTTACACTGTAGGCCAGGCTAATCGATGGACACCTAAAACTGAGTGAATTAATGCTGGATTTCTGCTACCCTCTCTAAAATCTGACTTCTATCCGAATGAAAAATGGATAAATCTGTGGGCTTTCAGCCTCCTGTCCTTGAATCCACCCTATCCCTAGGTATCATGTTAGACAGGAAACGTGACCTTGGATCCCATATTAAGAAACTTGCCAAAGAGGCTTTTTCATTCAAACTTATCAGTAATTGCAAACCTTTCGTACCACCCAATAACTTCAAAACGGTGGTGCAGTCCCGCATCCTTTCCTGCATGGAAATGTTGTCCTCATTGGATTTCCAAAGAAAAGCTTTGCACTTCTAAAGGCTGTGCTGCGTGCTGCAGTCAGGCTAGTTTCTAATTCCCTCAGATACGACCATATCACATCACCCCTCTTCTCCTTAAAATGGCTCCCAGTGGGGGCAAGATGCATTTATATACAGCCTGTTTAACCTGTTGAACCTCAGGAGCTCCAGCACCCTTCTACTCATCCCCATGAAAACACGCAAACAAAAAACTGCCGCACGGTCCTTCGCCGGAAACGCGCCCAAAATCTGGAACGCCATCCCAGTCGGTATCAGGACTATCTCGTCCTTCACAAAGTTCAAAAAACAACTTAAAGTCCTTTTCCTCAACCGCTCCCTCCCGAATGGATAGCCGCCATCTATACGCTATTCCCTGCTCGTCGTCTCTCCCTGACATTGTAGCCCTAAGACTTACCTCCTCCCTGCTATTCGTCCCCCAACTGCTCCCCCCTTAATTGGTTCAACCCCAAGACAACGTGCACTCTATGAGGTTATCTCAGGACTCACGGACTACCTCAATGCTGCTCAGCACACTTGGACTTCCGAACCTATATGTAGAATACTGCTTTATTGTATCCACCCCAAGACAACGTGCACTCTATGAGGTTATCTCAGAACTCGCGGACTACCTCAATGCTGCTCAGCACACTTGGACTGCCGAACCTATATGTAGAATCCTGCCTTACTGTATCAACCCCAAGACAACGTGCACTCTATGAGGTTATCTCAGGACTCACGCTCTACCTCAATGCTGCTCAGCACACTTGGACTGCCGAACCTATATGTAGAATACTGCTTATTGTATGAATCTTGCTCAAAAACTGTTGTGAAGCGCTCCGATACCCTCGGGTCAGGCTGGCGCTATATAAAACTCCTTAAATAAAATAATAAATAAAATCTGCATAGGGTTTTGTTTAACTCTTTTAAGATGGCGCCCGGGTTAGACGCGATTACACCTATTGTTGGGATGCAGTAACTGGTGGCTTGATTGTATTTAATAGTTCTCTGGATTTCGGTTCAAACTATGGCCAGTCTCACATTGTTTTGACTGCATACCATAATCCTTACATAGGGCATCAATCCTTTTTCAGTTTTGTCATGAGCGTGGTTACCAAGGAGGGCTCTACGAGAATTGTAAGGTTCTTGATTACTAAGCCCTGGGGGAGTGTAGGTGATGATGCCAGATAGCACCCGTGTTGGCCAGATGGTTTAAAGAACTAAGGGAAATAGAGGAACAGATCCCAGATGCAGTGTTCACGACTCTACGTGTGTTCCTTGATTGTGCTCACAAAGTCTTAGCAGTGACATTTTGGGTTTTACCGGAACTTGAGGGGCATTTGTGTGGCTGCTTTTCTAACTTCTTGGAGTTAATCTACAAAATGCTACACCTTATTGTACAGAAACTATCTATGGTGCTCATGGTCTGAAGCAAAGTCAACATTCGCATGTACAGCAAAAACGTTTAGAAAAGTTTACTTTCGAGCAGTGCACGCCCCTGTCAGGGCACGCGCCTATGATATGGCGCTCAAACGAATGTCCATCAGATTTCTCATCTCCTTCAATTTATTGAAGCGCTCCCTCAAATCTCACAAACTCATGAAAGTCCTTCATTTTTGATTTATCTCTTCTCTCTTTCTTAACCTTCTCCAAGCAAATAACTAAATCAACAAAGAACTTCTTTTAGAAAGATTAAACATTTGTCAATTGTAGCGTATGAGCTTTCTTGTGTTGCGGATGCCAAGACACTGCAAGCTGACTCTGTCCCTCGTCTCATTTCTGTTCAATACGTGGCCCTGTTCTTCATATATATTTCTCGTGTACTGTATTAAAAACTGTATTAATGTGATGCAGTCTGATGCCCTCTAGGACACTGTACATACCTATAGAAAACTTTTTTTAAATAGCTTGGAGGTGCAACTTGGCCATCTGTGAATGTATCAGCAGAGTCGATGTCTACATGAACTCATTTATGCATCCAAGACTTTATAAAAAGCACATCATTTTACATCGTGCAGTTTCGGGGTACTGGTGTAGTTGAGAGGTCAGACTGCTCAGCACCAGTCTGTGTTCCGGTAAGCATCAATGACTTCCAATGGCTTTTCCAGCTTTGCTCGATCATTGATTCATTGTCTGTGGTGGGCTGTGACCGCACGAGCCCCATAGAGCAGCCAAGAGACAACCTAACATGGCTACCTGGCTAGCAAGTCACTGCATCAGGTTTTGGGTGTGTCTCTGGTGGAGGGTTGGGTTCAGGTGTTACAGGTCTCAAATGCTTCTCTATCGAAAGTCCTTTCCCTGCAAATGCTGGCATATCATACGGGAGTCTCTAGACTCAGGTCCGTATTGGTTAAGCGTTGAGACCTTTGGTCTGGGGGATCCAGTCCATGTGTATTTTTCTCCTTGCTTATCTGTCATGAATTAGGCCTCATTTCAGATGCACAATGGGTCTATCTCAAGGGGCCGACGTTGTAAGCAAGCAGGCCCCTTCTTCAGGATACTGCAGTTTACCTTCTTCCCCAGAAGTATAACTGGAGGATTTTTAATGCCGTGCTTAAGTGGCAAAATGATTAAAGACTGTATTGTAGAATTTTTAAAGCATTTTTCTCCCTCTTGTCAAGGACCCAAAACTTTAGTCCAGTAAGGGGTTACTCCAGTTGTAGCGCATGGATAGGAGAAGGGTTGTTAGAACCCCATTCAGAGGGCCACAGGGAAGAAGTTGGGCCCAACCGTGGTTGTTGAAGCCTTTTACTCCTGATATTCCAGGGCCCGACCTACTATGGATTCTGAACAACTGGGCCAAGTACCCCTTCAGTACTTAACTCTCAGGATTAGTGTGTTCCGAGCAGTCCAAGGCTCCCTGGATACAGGGGAATGAACACAGGCTCACAACGCAAAATGCACACAACATCAGCAATAAATCATTGTCCAGACAAATACTCACTTTTATGGAAAAAGAGAAGTATTTTATTTCTACCGCTACTAACATATAGGAAAAATACAACATTCACAAACAACTACACAGCTCCCCTGAGGACAGGGCTCTAGTGTTTCGTTAGGTGGTCCCCCAGGTCACATTCTCTCCTCGTGCCAAGCGATAGTGGTTGTTCCCCATTCCCAATAGACAACATCCAGGGCAAGCCCCACTAGTAGTCCAAGCCTCAAGATTTGTTGCTCACTCTATTGTAAAGTCAACAGTGTTCCAGGGTATGTA
Source organism: Calotriton arnoldi (assembly GCA_963921515.1). NCBI lineage: Eukaryota > Metazoa > Chordata > Amphibia > Caudata > Salamandridae > Calotriton > Calotriton arnoldi. Next base: position 350,634 of record CAWUFW010001555.1, read on the forward strand.
TGCAGCAGTAACTAGCATGCATGTTACCCTAGGGCACAGTGGCCCAAATTCATTCTTACCTGCACCTGCAGGCTTTGAGCATCCAGAGTTCCTGAGTGTGTCCCATCCGCGGGTGCTTGGAGCAGCAACAGTGGAATCAGGTGAGTTGGATGCACGCAGCCCAGGTGGGCTGCATTCAGCTGGTGCAGAGTTTCTCACACACGGTCGCACCACTGAAGCAACTAGAGGTTCTTTGCGGCTCCTACTTTGCAGGGTAAGAATCTGATTTGTCCCATGGTGTGGGAGAGGGTGGGGGGATGGGGCAATCCTGAAACAGCTCCCTTGCCTTGTTGATGGTGCTGATGCTCCCACGGCGGCCTCACTTCTTCAGCAAGGGGTTGGTAGATCAGGCCACAAGTCTTGTTGCTCCTGGTGCCCCCCTCAGGCATACAGGGTCACCGTATTTTCCTTCTGTATACCGGCTCCGGCCCACTTGGCACAGCGAAGTCCTCAGTGGCGGTCCCTCCTGGCATATGGCTTCACAGCTCACTATAGCTCAAGGGCTACGGCTCTCACAGCTCAGCAATCTTCACATGGCAGGCCTTTCTTGCATATGGGGTTGCGGCTCCTTACTACACATGGACTCTGACCCGATCGACGCAGCGATGCACATGGCTATGTTCACAGCGGCCCACCTCTGGCATCTGAGAGTTGCTGACTTCATCCAGAACACAGCCAACTTCTAAATCGATGCACACCTCACTAAGGGAGTCTACTCGACAGGGCTCCTCAGTGGGCCTCGCTCCCCAGAACACTCTCCTCTTTCTTTTAGGGAACACTGGTCTTGGCAAGCAGGCACGCACAGATGCTCCAGGCTCACGGGCAGGTGGTCTTGGATTCCCTGGGTGAGCAGGGAGACTAGCAGGCCTTGGCCCCCAGTCCTGGTCACAGGCAGAAGTCTTGCAGAGGTGCCCCACCTCACGCAGCCTGTCTGGCTTCTTGGCAGATGACATATTTTGGGGTCTCAAGCTCCCCTTATTATATAGTCCATTCCCAGACACAAAATGTGATTTGGAGTCTGATTGTTTGAAGTTTATATTGGGGGTCTGCTTCCTTTGAAGTGCCCATTCCCATGCTCTCTCTTCCTCTTGAAAGCAGTCTGCCACAGCAGGAGATGCTCCAAAGCTGATAGCCCACAACACAGTCCATGGGAGTGACTTGAGTTCACACCTGGATGTCAGCCATAGTGATATGCGTATCAAAAGGTTGGCTCAGGGCATCTGCCCTACTCTTTATGATTCTCTTATCAGCCTCGTCTCCTGCTTGAGATGTGCCCAGGCCCCTTCCTTGTGACCTCTCACTGAATCAAAGAGCACCCTTTAAAGTGTACAGAGAAAGCCTGGCTGGCCCCTCTCCTGTGTGTGTCCCACCCAGCTTACAGGAATGCAGCAATACACAAATGTGTCTGGGGGAATTCTTCTACTTACTCTCCAAGTTTCACCATGCAGGCCTGGGTCTCTCAAAATGGAACTCAAGGCCCTCCATGTATTGTACAATCCACAGGCACACCTACTGCCAGTGCATGTATACAACCTACACACATTGCACAGCACTGTATCCTTCATGTACTGTACCACTCCTAGGCACACATCCATCCAGCAATGCAACCATGCACGCACTGCTCAGTATTGCATTATCCCTGTATTGTACCCTTCTTAGGCACACATGCGCCCAGCAAAGATACACCACTCATGCACTGAGAGCACTACACACCAAACCACGACAGGCCAAGGGTGAGCTAAACACACAGCAGCAGAATATTAACTGAGTGAGACTATAGGCCTCACTCCAGTGCCACAGGTTTATAAGGACTTGTTCACTCCTATTGATCACCACACAGTATTCTGCCACCACTGCGCTCATGCTGATTAACTCCTGGTGAAGGCAGTAGCCTCTCACCACTATGAGTGTAGCACTTTGTGCTCTCCTTCTGGTCCAACAAGACTGCAATACGTGAGACAGTGCTATGTCATGATGCACACCCATGATCCGTGTTTGCCCATGACAACAGAAATTCGCATTAGGCATCCAGACAGCAGTACAGTACGGGCACTCCTGGCAGGAGTGCTCCTCCATTACCATGCAGAGGACTTTCCCATCCCAACAAAGGTGTTGGTTGAAGTGTCATCCATTAGTGTTCTGATTTTGTCTTGTGCGTGAGATCAGGAGAATTTGATCCAGATGAGGTGTGCATGCTGTGGTAAGTGAAGTGACTATGAGGGATCATTTTACTTGCTGTATATACAAACTAATAAGGGATGTTGTTTGACGGCCACCTGGGTCCCAATTACGTGAAAAGCTAGGTCATTGTTTTTATGAATTCTAAATGGCTCTCGATGGTCTGTATTTGCTTTGGGAGGGTATTGTTTTGACTCAGTTGCTTTATTCCATGGCTGATGTTTTCCCTATGTATTCATCATCCCCTCGCTTCAGAATAGTTGCACTGCTCAGTAAAACGGGAGCCCATCTCTATCACAAATTGTGAGATATTGCCCCTAAGCGTCTTCCAGTTTCCTGTTGTTATATTTACTTTTCTGGATCACCCTCCAGCTGGCCTCTGAATTGGCACCAGCCTCTATTTATCCATATGCTGATGTGTCCTCCCGGCTAGACATAAACACTAGATGAGGTCCCTAGAATTTGGCAAAGTAATCCAGAAGTAGCATTTAGGACTGGACATGAACTACATATGTAAGCTCGAAAACTAAGTACAATACACTAGATGAGGTCTAGATGAAGTCTATAGTTGTCCACTTGTAGCTTCCAAAATTAGACACAATAATCTAGATGATGTTCATATGACCTGGCACAATACTCCTGATTTAGCCTCCAGAACTGGACAGAAAACCCATACGGAACATCCAGAACTAGACCGAAGGCTTAAGAAATAGACACAATGCTTCAAATATAGACCCCAGTACTAGATAAAATGCCCCGGTTAGGTCTCAGGAGATGGAAACAATGCTCTAGAAGTGGGCTCCAGAACTGGCCGCCATATTGCAAGTACGGACAACAGAATGGCGAGCCGCACACCACAGGAAACCGCCAGGTCATTACACATACTTCTTATTTTGCTTGAAGAATTGAACAAATACTTCAGATGCCACCTAGAGAAGATAATACAAAATTCAAAACATGGCCCCACCATGAATGAGTCCGACAGTCTAGGCCAGACTTCTGGCCTGGGCCACTCTCTTCCAGTCGTAGTTGCGAAAACTGGACACCATATTCTAGGTGCGGCCTCCTGAATAAGACTAAATCCTGTAAGTGAGATCTCCAAAACTCACCACAGTATGCTATGCGAGGCCCTCAGAATTGGGTACATTACTCCAAATGAGGCACCATTTTCTGATACGTACCTGCATTAATGAACATATAGCTCTTTGAAGTGTACATTGCCTCGTTAACAATCCGAGCACTAGAATTGAATTTAACACAACACGGCTGAGCTTTCAAAGGCACGCTGAAGTAATTTATGATTTTAAAGGCCCATCTTATGCTCTTATATCCAGTGTTAGCAATGGAAATTACGTACCCCAGGGATCCAGAAACTAGGGTTGGGGTACAGTAAGGGAGCGGAGTCATGAGGAGTGCAGCTCAGATGAGTGAAGCCAGTGGCAGTGTGGTCTGCCTGACATAGGCATTTTTGGTTATTTTTTTTTTTTTTTTTACAAATTCTTCCTCAAGGAAATTGATGCCACAGAGAAACGAGCCGAAAAAGCTGTTCTGCTTTACATTTGTGGTCACACAAAGACCGGATTTTAAAAAGGCTTAAGAGGGGTAAGTCAATTGGTGCAGAGATCTGTGTGTATTCAGGGTTTCAGGATATAATCTGCTGGTAACAGGCTTGACTGATCATGTAAAGGTTTAGAGGGCTAATGTGCCTGCTGTAGAGGCCTTTGTACAGGTCACAGGTTTGTATTTTGTTTCAGTGGTTTTATGGGTTTGTTGCAAAGGCTTTTGTGTAACGTCTACAGGTCACACGCATCTGTCATGGAAAAATGCCTTGTGGTTCATCCTCTGGTGGTAAAACGTCTGCATGAGGCCTCAATCTGCAAGTTTGAAGCCTTGTAGGTTTTATGTCATCTTTTGGTTGACAAAAAGAGTAACATTGAGTTGGGGAGTAATTAACACGTTTTATTAAGAGCGAAAAACAGATTGTATGCTGTATGAAGTACAAATATTTCTCATCTCATGGTATCTTGTGACCGGTCAAGTGCATCCAGCCCCCTATGGGTGCTGAGTCTGGAGGCAAGGTGTGGCGGTGTCCAGCCTTGCTCTCTTTGGCTGCCAATACCAGCTCCAAAGTTTCTAAAACATGTCATTGTTTCTGAAGTGAGATATTTGAAGTTGAGCACAGGGATTGAGAGGCTACAGGCTGGGGCAAGCCTCCAGTCCTCCCAGTCAGACGACCACGAGGGAAAATTAAATAATTAATTAATTTTCCGTCGTCGTCTGTCGAAATCCCCCCACCCGTCGCCACCTCTCTTACCTGCACGGGCCGCGACTGCTCCCAGTTCATGTGCTATTGCACTCCTTGCCGCTAGGTGTCCGGGTGCTGACAAATAACATAGTACCAGGATACAGGCGAGACAACTTGTAAGAACTGGGTCTTGGTATAAGAATATCTGCCAGATTATTCATCCAGATGGTTTTCACGCTACGCTACCAGTGTTTATATGTACTTAGTTATATACTTTTAGGTATGGCACTAGCCAAGATCTTTTGAATGTGGTAAAACTATATTTTAAATATATTTATATATAAGGGCTTTCAGCCAGCCCTTCTCATCCATCGGTCTGTTGTTGCGTCATTCACATTAATCTTTTACCGGCTGCAGGATACGGCAGTGGGACAGCCCAATTCAGCCATTGGCTAACTTCACAGTGAGTGGCTGCACTCAGCTCTTTTACAAGGAGCACATCCGCTCACAAAGTAGTTCTCTGCTAGGGACTACTATGGTAATGTCAAATTTCCAAGACCAAAACGTTGTTTTGCTTTTAGCCATTAAAAAAAATATATATATTGGCAAGGGTCTGACAGCTCATCTAAAAATAAAGTTTTACAAAGCCCATGACCAAACAGAGCAAGCATTGGTAAAGCTAAAAGACTGGCAGCCCATGTCTGACCTTTTGGCTTTCCCAATTCTTGTTCAAGAAGTGGGGGTGAGTGGGAGGGAAAGGAGGCACTCCTTAACCTCTGCTTTTGATACCGCTCTGCCATTGGTCATGTTTCAGCAATGTGGTTGCCTGGCTCTGTCACAGGACTGATGGCGCACGAGATGTGTCCTGTTGTATGTGGTTAAAAACAGCAGCTGAGGACATTTGGGGGCTTTAGCCACGTGAAGGAGCACTGGCTCGAAATAAATCATCTGAGTCTTTGATGACAACAATAGGGTCTTGTTATATGTGTAACCTTCGCTGGCAAATACAAGCCACCCTCGCCCAAAACATGAGAAAAACGAACTGCTGAAAGTTAAAGTTGGTGGTAGGGCATGGCCTTTCCCTAGCTCTGATTGGTGGTACGGGGCTACGTACAGCGCTGCACTTCTTTTTGGCTAGGTTTGCGCTATAGAAATACCATATACATATATACAGGAAAACCTTGGTGGGAAGCCTATTGTCCACTGCAGAACCCAGCTTTTTGACAACCATAACTGTAGTCTGCGGGCTACTGGTTGATTAATTCTTTTTTTAATTTATTATGTGGGAGGAGTTGGAGGACCGCCCTTCAAATTTGCCACACAAGTCCATCTCAGCCTACGTGCCTTAGACTCACACACCCAGAATGTGTGCCAGCTTTGACTATGCATGGCCTTGGACTTCAGGGTTCTCTGTGTAGCGCCACGCCCTTTCTAAGTAATGAAGGGCTGGAGGAGGGCCATGGTAAGTTTAGCGAGGAGAGGAGTTCTGTCACTCGGACTGAGTGTGGTCATGGCTCTATACTTAAACTGGGTGTATGGGGGAAGTGCACAGTTAATCAGTGGCGACTGGCAGGGAACTGGGCATTTCTCTTCCTGGTGAGCCCCGGAAGCAGGAAGCACACAGGCTCCCCTAAGACAATCACAACGCTGCAATGTAGCATTGTGATTGGTCTGAGCACAGTAGTTCGGAGCTCAGACAGGCAGTGGGAGTCTGCGCATGTTGTCCACCCAGGCTGTGTATTACAGCCCAGTGGGGAGCATGCAAAGTGCGCATAACTATTTGGCCGGCCCAAGACGGCCGGCCAAACCGTCATGTGCACTTAGAGTGTGCCCACCACTCCTCCTCCCTGTGCCACCAGCCCCACCCGAACCCAGCCCCGTATCTACAAAAAATAAACAAAGTTATTATCATTTTATTTTTCCTCTTTCCTGCTCTGAGAACAGTGCTGCTACGCTCCTCCGCCTTAGCGGAGGAGCCGCCCCTGCAGTTGATGCCACCTGGATGTCTCTGATGCAGGGTTGAAGTGCATAAAAAGTATCGGAACTGGGATCCTGACTACAATGAGGGTGGGGTCAAAGTGTAGAGGCAGGGCCAGAGACCTAGCTAAAAAGAATAAATGTTCTGCAACTATTGTTATGACCTTTCACCTTCAGGTAATACATATAAAATAAAGCACACACCTTAAATGAAAAATAAATTGACAGAACTGAATCATGTTTGGTGCAGTGGGCAATTGTGATATATATATATAGTGCTACAAGGTTTCAGCCTGCAATTGAACGCACTGTGAATATGCAAGTGATTATTTAATAAGCATTGGCAAAGGCAATAGGACTCGCCTATGAGACCTATTCGCTTTGACAATTTTCATCCATGCTGTCCAAAGTTTTTTTTAAAGTACCAAAAAAAAAAGTGACGACACGGCCGTCACATCATTTTGTAGGTGCTAACCAGGATCCGTCCACCTGCAAAATGAGAAGTGCATATATTTTCTTTTTATTTACTAATCCGAAATAGATTAGTAATTAAAAAGATGTGCAAAATACACTTTTTTATTGTAGCCCTAATCCCCCCCTTTTTTTAAATAAAAAAACAAACTGGGAAGTGGGTTGATGAGTGGCTAGTGGATGAGGTAACATTGAGGGAGGGTGAAAGAGAAGAATGCGGGTGGGAGAGAAGTATAAGTGCGAAAAAACAGTGGGGAAGCACATAGACAGCTGAGGGCAGAACCATATGGACAACAAAGGATGGAAAGACAATGGAGGTTGTGCAGGCGGGGATGGGAAGCACATGAAATACTGAGAGTGGTTGGAGAAGCAAGAGTCGCAACGCAAGGTGAGCAGGTGGCAAAAATGGTAACTGAGGCCAGGGGAGAAACAAACGGGCAAGAAAGAGGAACACTAGGTACTTGACAGCAACAGCTAGAAAACACATGCACTCTCGTACGGTGCTTAAACAAAAAGAGAAAATAGGAGAAAAGGAAGCAGTGGATGGACAGAAGTAATGGGTCCATGCTACAAGGGAACGACAAATACCAAAAGAGGAAGGAAATACCACAGAAGCTGATGAATAAAAAGCAAACAACATGAGTGACAATAAAGCCAACCAATGGTAAGCAATGGGCGGACTCTAAGCCAACTGTAAATTAACAATATGTCTCGCAACAGGAAGCGCATGCACTGTCTTAGGCGAGACCTAAAACCTGTAGCGGAAACAGTGTAAAATAGGATGCTGCAAATGTGCAAACAGATATAGTGTTTAAGATAAAGTGCTTTCAGAAGTGGACGTCACTAGGACCCAATTGATCTTTGCTTCGCTGGGGTTGGTGGTGGCCAAACGGGACATAGCTAGGACTTGGGGAGTGACCGACAGTCCGTCCATACAGGAATGGACTAAGGGGATGGACATGTACATGACGGCCGAGCAAGTCACATATCGTAGTGGGGGTGCCCGAAGAAATTTCACAGGATATGGGACCCAAGGAGAAAACACTTTGGGTTGGATACAGGGGATGAGACGCAGCAGTCTACTGGTCACACGACACAGGAGACCTTGGCAGAGACCTGAATCTATACTGTCTCACGAGACTATTCCGCCAACTTACCGACAACCATTTCTCGGTCCACGATACAGTCCCCCCACAACGAGGACAGTTGATACTGGCATATATTGGCTTTCAATGACTCATTGGTCGGGAGGGAGAAATGGGTCCAGTGATAATGATTATATTCGCAACGATTTGAGTTCTACTTCTGTTACTGTACCATACATGACTTCCTTAGTGCTTATTGTTCAGTTGTACAAAATAAAAAATAAATGTATTAAAAAAAAAAGATTAAGTGCTTTCAATGTATTTTTAGTAATACCCTATCAGACTGTACTCAGCACAAACCTTTTAAAGTTTCCATTAGAAGGACACGCGCCAGAGCCCACCTGGTAACTGCCTTTAAGTACCTCTCAAAAATGTTTGTCACCACGAAGCCTCAAATGACTCCATCAATTAAAGCCATATACTGGTTCCCAAGCCACCTTTAGATCTGACATATTTACCATTCTTTAAGTTTGCAGGCAGCCTGGCGAGAAGGCTTGTTTCTAGTTTGGCTGTCTACCTCTCGCCTGCCTTAGCTGAATAGAAGAGCCCTCCCTTCGCTTTCTGCCAGAGGCACCCCAAGGTCAGCATTAACCGTTCCAAGTGTTTTATTTATTTAACAAAAAGTAGGGGGGATTGCTTTTTTTTAGGTAAATAAGGGGACATCATTCCCAATAGATCCCTCCCACTTTGAACACTACACTGATGATGATGACACACTGACAACTAAAATGCAAGGTTTCAACTTTACTTATAGTCCATACTGCTGCGCCCATCTCTCCATTTGGGCCTCTGCTGGACCGGAGAGAATTTTTTGCATCCCTTTTGTGGTTTCCTTATGCCCATGCCGCATATCTCTTTTTCCATACCTTTGTTTTCCATTGTGGCTATATGCCTTGCCACGTAGTGCTTCATATCACATTTCTGCTACTAATAGGAGCTGTAATTAACAAGTGTTACTATTATCCACTTTAATGACAGCTGGGGTGGATGGAAGGCTGCACCTGGCGGAGCCTTGAATCCATGGCCCGCAGATCACAGCACTGGTCAGCGTTGAGCTCCCCCGGCCATCCTTCTCAAACATCTCTCCGTGTGTGCTTGTTTACCCGCGCCTGGTACCTGATCCATACCCTCTTGCTGCCTGCTTGGCGATGACGAAGACGTGTTTGTTTTCCAGGCCATCTGCTTCTGTTTGCTTTTGTCTACCTCCCTGCTGGCGCCATGGCTTCTGTGCTTGGGTGCTTCTGGAGCAGAGGGGTGGAGAGCGGAAGAGGCCATGGGGCACATGAAGGTACATTGGGTAAGGGCAACCCTAAAGTGGAGGTGGGAAGCTACTGTTGACATTCTAGAAATGTAGAAACTCATGTCCGGTGAGAGCCAACAGTGTGGTCCACCCTGCCACAGCCCCTGACTTCTGGACACGCTGCTTCATCATGAGCAGCCGCTGAATCCCAGGGGCCAACACGGTCACTACCAGCTCAACTGAGAGATTCGAGGTAACACCGTGGGTCTGTTCACATTCACCGGAGATGATGGAAATCTCCCTGTGAACTTGCAGGTCAAAAATGATGAATTAGTGGGGGATCAGACCTGAAATAGATGCATCTGGTAATTCCTCATTTTTCAGGCCAACCTTAGGGCTAACTCTGCCCTGAAGTTACTTGTATCCCCTGTATTGGTAACTCTGGTGGGAGGACATCAGAGGGCCGCATCAGGTGCCCGGTGTCCAGTCTCCAGTTTACCTTCTGCAGGTACTGGTTTGCTCCTTGTGACGGCCCCGTGTCTTACAGTCAAACAGCTGACCGAGGCGGGAAGGGATGAAAACGAATGGGAGAGAAAGGCCTAACGTTGTGAAGCCTTCTGACTGCGTAGTCAGCTGTGGAGTTGTTTCCTTTAATGTTCTACTTTTTTATTCCAAATATTTCGAGCTACAGTCTAGCATTTCACTCCACTGCACACCACCCACATAGGGGTAGTAAGCATTATATAAATGTTGCAGTACAATGCACACACAGGTGAATCTGCCAGGATCATTTCCCACTCTTGGACAAGGAGTGGAGGGAGTTGTTGCATGAGGACAAGGACTAGCGGAAGCAGCTGCTTGGAGGACATGGGCTGGCGGGACTTGCTGCATACTTGAAGCTCATAAGCCTCAAAATAAATTGGGCAAAGACGGCAGTCCTGGTGAAGGGATCTAGCCAGAGACTTGCCTCCCTTGCTCCAGAACTGTAGGGCACCAAATTTGTCAACTAGGAAAACAATCTGTGTTTTATGAGTGATGCTGAATCAACTTTGAGATACAGCTTTGTTCGCTGGTGCATTGAGCCCACATTACCTGAAGCAATATCTCCCTGTTACATAGCATCGCAGGTTATTTTGTATAGCGCACTGTCGCCCCAAAGAGATCTCTCGGCACTAGCGGTAACAACGGATTTTCAGCGCCACCCATTTTATTGACCTTGGAAGCATAAAACACAGAGTAGGCCCTCAAGGACTGAGCCTCTAAGAGTGGGTTCACTCACAGATCTATAGAGCGGATGTAACTGTCTGCACATCCAGCAGATCCGGGTCTTCACTAAGCCACCAGGCCCGGCCACATTGATCAGACTTATCATCATACAATTGTCATAGCTCCAGTCGGCTCTAAACTGGACAGTGTAAATGCATTGCCATGCACTGCCATCACACCCGAACTACGCCTGACGATCAACTGCTCCTTTGAGACAGCCACCTTCCCCGATGACTGGAAACACGCCAAAGTTAACCCCCTCCTGAAGAAACCCTCCGCAGACCCAACGGACCTCAAGAACTTCAGGCCCACCTCCCTGCGCCCATTCACAGCCATGGTCATTGAAAAGGCAGTCAAGACCCAGCTAGCAAACTTAATCGAAGCTAACAACGTCCTGGACATCTCCCAATCCGGATTCTGCAGCAACCTCAGCACCAAGACCGCCCTACTCGCCAGCACCGACGGCATCCGCTCCCCCCTCGACCAGGGCGAAACGGCAGCCCTCATCCTCTCGGCTGCATTTGACACTGTCTCCCACTGCACCCTAGCCACCAGACTCCACGACTCCGGCATCCGCGGCATGGCCCTCGACTGGCTATGCTCCTTCCTCACCGGCAGAACTCAGAGGGTCAGACTCCCTCCCTACCTCTTGGAACCGACAGAGACCAACTGTGGAGTGCCCCAGGGCTCCTCCCTCAGCTCCACCCTCTTCAACGTCTACATGGCCTCCCTCTCAACCACCGTCAGGAATCACGGGCTCAACATCGTCTCCTACGCCGACAACATGCAGCTTATTCTATGCCTCACCAACGAACCCAACATCACCAAACACAACTTCCATGAAGGGATGAAAGCCATCTCCACCTGGATGAAGAACAGCTGCCTGAAACTCAACTCAGAAACGACAGAAGTCCTCATCCTTGGCTCCACCCCCTCCACATGGAACGACTCCTGGTGGCCCTCAGAAATCCCCCTACCCTGACGGACCGCACACCAAACCTCGGCATCATACTAGACTCATCGCTCACAATGAACCGCCAGATCAACGCCGTATCCTCGACCTGCTTCAACACCCTCCAGATCCCATCTGAATCCAGAAAACTGTCACGGACGCTCTCATCAGCAGCCGACTGGACTACGGCAAAGTTCTCTATGCCGGAATCAACAAGAAACTCCTTCTTAAACTCCAGACCGTCCAGAACGCCGCAGCCAGATTGATCCTCGATGTCCCCCATCGCAGTCACATAACCCAACACCCCTGTGATCTCCACTGCCTCCCAGTCCAAAGAAGAATAACCTTCAAACTCCTCACCCACACATACAAGGCCCTTCACAACACTGGACCCACATACCTGAAAAACCGCCTCACCTTCTACACATCCAAAAGACACCTCCGATCAGCGGAACTCTCTCTGGCCACCGTCCCACGTATCTACAAGACCAGAATGGGAGGAAAGTCCTTCTCCTACCTCAAAGCCAAAGCCTGGAACGACCTCCCCCTCCAGCAAGCTTCCACATTGCCCCAGTTCAGGAAGGACCTCAAGACCAGGCTTTTCGGATGACCCCAGCACTCAACTGAGCCACCCTCGTATCCCCCCCAGCGCCTTGAGACCCTCACAGGTGAGGAGTTGCACTTTACCTACCCTGATTGATTGGTCATGGCTAGGTTGTGACCATAAGTTTTAGATCACCCGCCTCCAACAGGTGTAGAATGTGACTGCTCGCCTAATCTTAAATATTAGGATAACTGACAGTATTACATCACCGCTTGAGACTTTACAGTGACACCCTGTCTCTATACAGATCACGTCCAAATATATGCTTGGTTTACAAAAGAGTTCAAGGAAAAGTCACCCTGTGCTCACGTGGGAAATTGGGCCTGATGCCACCTCGCCAAGATTTGGCAATCTGGTAATACAGGCATCTTTGTAGCTCGACAGGCTCCCAGTTTTAGGACTTGACTTGAACTCCTTGCTCTTTAATATTCTGGAAAAACCAATGTTACTGAACTTCAGAAAAGCTGTAAAAAACCTTTTTCTTCTAAAATGATCAAAGTGTTACCACCCTTGGATGAGTTAAGACACTTTCATTTATTGTTTTAGGTTTAGGGGCGCCGAGAAGCACTTGAGTCTGTGGTGCGATCCTTATAAATGAATGAATGAATAAAGACTAATGAACTGGCGGTGAGGATTTGCCAAAGGGAAACACTACTCTGCACCACATTTTGACACAATGAGCAAGAAATAGCCAGTGGTGAGAGCCCAGGCAACCAGGCACACTTCATCCAAACTTTTGAGGTGAACTACCTTGCTCCCAGAGTCCACCAATGACTCCTATTTTTCAACTGTTCTGTCCCTTCGGCTACCCAGATTCACTGGTCCTTATTAATAACCATTTGTAGCATCCTGGTTCCAAGCAGCCTCTAGCCTGAATCTGTAAATGGACTCCATCATCAAATAAATGTCCCTGTTTGCGGTATAGAGACCAGCTCCGGAGCCTGTTGGCTGATTCACCCTCTACAAGCACCACCTACATATTTTTATTTTTATTTTATTTTATGCGTTTTTATATAGAACGGACTTTACCCGAAGGTGTCAGAGCGCTTCACATTAGGAACAGTAACATTACATGAGGAGAAAATTGCAAGTGACATAATACAAAAGCAAGCGTTACATTACATGAAGAAAAAGTGACAATTGTGCAAATAACAAAAACAAACAAAATACAAAAAGAGGTAGCAAATGATACGTTACAAGAGGAAAAGGTGACAAGTGTGCATGATACATAAGATACAAAATACAAATAGAGATATAATACTGCAATAAGTGGCAGACACTCAGAATACACTGGGAAGGCACTTCTATAGGCATGGAGTACAGAATTTCCTATAGTGGAAGAACTTCCTTGAGGGAGTAGAGAGGGCGTGAATTAGGTTTGGAAGTGTCTTTGCAGAAGGAGAAATTTGAGGTCAGTTTTGAAGGACCGGGAAGAGGTGGTGGTCCGGAGCTGAGGCGGAAGTGAGTTCCAGATTCTCACTGCGTTGCCTGAAAAGGATTGGGCCATCGATCTTTCCTTTTTGAAAGTGAGAGGTTCAAGCAATAGGTTTTCCGCATTACGTGATGGTCTAGAGCCTCCAGAGAGTTTCAGTTTGTTCGCCAAGTAGCGAGGAGAGGAGGAATGCAAGGTTTTGTGGGTGATACAGGCAGTCTTGTAGATAGATCTTGCCTCGATGGGAAGCCAAAGGAGGGAGGATAAAATGGGTGTGATGTGGTTGCTTCTTTTGGCCCCATAAATGAAACGAGCTGCTGAATGGAGCACAGATTTGAGGGGGTACAAGTGGGATTTGGGGAGGCCAGTAAGAAGAGAATTGCAGTAGTCCAGCCTAGAGAGAACCAGCGATTGGACCAGGGTCTTTCGGTCTTGCATACACACAGTCAGCTTGAAAGGCAGGTCCTTTTATGCTATTCACTGGCTGAAATCAAATGATAGTGTAATCCAGGCTGGGTTTGGGGGCCTGAGCTGTAAGAGATGTGCCTACGGGGTGGAGGGGGGCGGGGGGAGAGGGGAGGCATCTGTACTGCTTGTCCTTGCTAGCCGGTTGATTCACAAGCACAGGAGCTTCTCCGGTTGGCTTTAATGCAGTGTTATTAATGGATAGAAAACGAAGAGAATCGCATTAGAGAAAATACTTTCAGACTGATGATGAGCTTTCCTGATAGGATGAGAAATGATCCTGAAGCTGAGACTATGGGAAACATTGAACCGTGATTAGATTTCTCTGAAAATGTGCTTCGTGCAATAGTGCCGCGGCACTGCCAGGCTCCTGTGTGGTTAAAATGGAGTAAGGACACCTGTCAAGAAGTATTTCTTTCTGAAATTAATTTTAAAATGATTAAATAAGGGTTTGCAGATACCACAGAGGGGTAAGATGAGAGCTGGTGTAAAGGCGTGGGATTGACTTTCAGCAAGGGTTACTTGAGGTTCTGGTAGGACGAGGTTGACTGTTAGTGTTAGGGTACAGGTTACGCGTAGCTTTATGGCTAGAGTTTCGGTAGACTAATGAGAGTGACGTGAATACATTTCTGTTTCATGGTAGGTCATTGTGGCCGCTCTACTGTAGGAGTTGTAACTATATCTCCGTTATCTAGGCCATATAAGGACACAGATCTGCGTGTCCAGTGGGCACCCATTCGGTTAAAGGTTTTCATGGGGCAGCCAACTTTGTGAAGGACCCTCAGAGCATGAATGTCAATTTCTGGTTGCCAGGGATAGCAGCTGCTTCTCCGGGCTTGCCCTTTGGTACCCTTGCTAGCCCTGGTCGCAGAGGTCATGAAGGCAGTGGCAGGAAGACAAAGTAGGCCTTTCTAAATCCTCAGCAGCCAACAGGAGGCTGTGAAGAGGCTGAGGGGAAGGTACAAGAGGTCAAGGTGGTGTAATGTCATGAGAGATCAAAAGTTGTGTGATCTCACTTCCGTCAACCCTGGCATTTAAATGAATGTGCACTTTGCTGAATGGGGCTCGATTCCTTTTCGACATTTTAACTGTAATTTGGCCGGTGAAATTTAAAAGGTAAAGCGAGGACGCGTGTTTTGTTTGTGTTTGTTTGTGTAGTGCTAAAGACCACCGTCACCTCATTGGAGCACACTCTCTATCTCACGACCCACGAAGGCCATCAATCCGTGTGTCGGTTTGCATGTGTTTTCTTGCTGGTGGTTAGTAGAGAGTTCGTACCATGCTAGGGGTTCAAGTGTTTTGTGTAGTTTAGTGTGAAAGTAAAATGAGTCTCATCTAAGATCTGGTAGACCTGATGTCGTTATGTGTGGGGAATGGGACATGTGTGCAGCCATGCCAAGTACCATGCATCAGGCGTTAGACTAACGCATTTCAGTGTGGTGGTTCACATCACTACGTTGATTTGCCAAGTCACGCATAATAGGCATACCGCCTCCTTGGCTGTGAATTCCTAGCTCTGCTAATCATGCACCATTAATGCTGATTAAAACTAAAGCTGGAGTCAGTAGCGCGTTCTGCACGCTTCTCCCGGCAGGCTTGGGGACTGGCTGAGCTACTCTGCAGCTCTAACTGCTACAATGTAACAATAGGATTCGCGCGGTACTGATTGATTACATCATGAGAGAGAACGTCTGCGCAAGCGGGTGGCTTCAGTTCCTGAAGTTAAATTGTGGGAGACTGCAGCCAGTGGCAATGCCAGTGCTGCTTGCACCTCAGTAAAATTTGTTTAAAAGAATGAGAACGATCCTCGCTACCTGACCGGACCCCAACCCCATGGACTGCGGCGGCCGCTTAGCCCATACCACACCACTGTGCAGCTGCTGTTGCTGAGCCTGAGAGTCATGGCATAAAGGAGCAGCCGGGGCTTTGGGGCTGTGCTGGTGCTCTTGGGAGCCTCCTTTCCTCCTGCTTGCAGCCGCTATAGCTTGGCGGGCTTTGCAGCTGCTGGGGGATGCTCTGGTCGATGGGCTGCCGGCCGTGTGGGGTCTCTAGTAAGTGCGCAGCCGCCTGCCTCCCCCGCTCTCTTATACCAGAGTCGTACTCTGCCACAGGGTACCAGGCAGCTCTGCTATCTACTTGCAGCCGCTTCCTGATATGCCTCCCTCAGTGCACCCGCTGTGTCTGCGGCGCGGATCGGCCCGCTGTTGAGGCTTGATGGCGGCCTGCTTCCCCTCGGGTGTTCTGGCGGCCTGGCTGGGGGCCCGGGGCCTGAAATCTGTTTCTCGCTATGCTCTGAGGCCCCCTTAATGCCCCTGCTATTACCGCTCAAAGCTATTCCACATCCCGATGGGCACCTGAGACTCGGCCTTCCTCTTTAAGATACCTCTTGCCAGCTCCCGTCCATGAGAGGGGTGATCTCTTGCTCACAGTGGCCCTACTGGAGCAACTATAGAGGACTGGCTGTGAGGGGTGACCGTTGAGAGATTTGGACGCCATTAATAATGCAGCGCCCTGGCTGGGTGTGAGCTATGTGGGTCAGCTGGGGAATTCTCAGACGTGACGGTTTTCTTTTATGTTTATTTATTCGAGAACGGCATGAAACATGCTGCAGTCATGAAATGTGTGACACTTACAAAAATTAAGAAAGATAAATTATGTTTAGTAGCCAGCCTCTCACGACTGATCTTGCGGTTCGGTGGTAATGTACCCACCTGCTTTTGCACATTTACTGGTCTTGGTGAGGGGCACTAGCCTCATGTCAGCCACTATCGCACGCCCACCGATGTGTCTGGCGCGCACAGTCCAGTGGCACCATATATAGACAGAAACGGGACTATCAGATACGTGCTCTCAAAGTGCCCATGTGATATTAGTCTGGGTCTTCTCAGATCCTATTTGGGCTTTTGTGATTCTAGTTTGGTTCGTTTGGAGCTCCCGGGCCTATTTGAATCCTGCTAGGACACAGGAGGGCCCAAGCAGCAGTGCAGCACTATTTGGAGCTCTGAGGCCTGAAACTGCAAGGCTTTCATTAGAATAAACCCTAACCCAAGTCTCCCTAGGCTGCTGACACCTCATTTAGTTAATTATAAACCTAGTCTTAACCTTCCTTTTCAGGGGCTTTATAGCAGTTTCAAGTAGTTTTTAGAGCTTCTCATTGCTCAAATTGGTGTAATTTCTGATATCTATCTCTTTCCACGCACTTCATTGCTTGGTTTTACTCGTGAGAAAGTGTCACTCATAGTCATTGAAATGTCACTCATAATTACACTAAAATTGTGAAAATGTCACACATAGCAATCTGAAACCTTGGCAGTTATGTGTGTGCCTATGGACTTTCTATTGAGGGGCGAGGGGGGAAGGTCCACTGATGGACCGGTAGCATCCGTGGGCTCAGTACTGGCGTGGCTAATTGTACAGGACCCCTCACCTCTGAGGGGGAGGGGCGAGGGTGGGGCTAGAGGAGGAGGTCAAGCACACTGAGGGTGGGCGGTGTGTGAGAGAGGACGCGCTTGTGTCTTTTGGAAAAACAGAAAGCAAACATTCGATTTGAAGAATTAAAAGAAGTGACTTTTTGAGCGTTTCTTTCCAAGATTACATATATTTAATAAAGGCGGTTATTTGATTTTCGACATTATTAGCTGTGAAAGCTCGCGAAAGCAAGTTGTAAATAGGGCGTGATTGTGATATGCTGGCACTGCCACTGACCTGCACTTGAGTGAAGGAGCGTCTTTCACAGTTGTTCTCCTGTTTCATTCCTGCCTCCTACTGCCACATCTCATTCCCGCACACCTTTCTTGCTCTGTCAGGTGGTGCAGCACCAAATAATGCGCCTCGTGCAAAATATGTTGAGGATCACACCAGTGTTGTACCACAAGTATGCCACCACCTCAAAAACATATTCACGGTTTCGAAGATGGTGGGGTTCGGATCTGCTGGTGTCTGAGAGCTTCATTTCAAGGACAGTGGGGTCCTCGTCTGCTGCCAAAGTCAGGGCCCCTCAGTTAAGGACAGTTCAGCTCTAAGCAGTCGAGATGCTTCGTTTTATTGACAGTGGGGTTCTGTTCTGCCAGAGGCTGTGACTTCAGGTTTAAAGACGTTAGGGTTCCTGACAGTGGCCTTCACATCTGCGGTCGGAGTCTGATGCATCCGTTTTATTGGCAGTGGGTTTCTGTTCTGCTGCTACTGTCTGTTGCCTCCGTTTAAAGGGTGGTTGTTGCCCCTGCTGTGTCTGTTGCTTCAGTTGAAAGAAGGGTTGGTTTCTCCTGGCAAGGTCTATTACCTCAGTTTAAAGGGGGGTTGTTGTCTCCTGGCAGTGTCTAGTACCTCAATTTAAAGAGGGGGTTGTTGTCTCCTGGCAGTGTTTGTTGCCTCAGTTTAAAGGTGGATTGCTGTCTTTTGGCAGTGTCTGTTGTCTCAATTTAAAGGGGTGTTGTTGTCTCCTGGCAGTGTTTGTTGCCTCAGTTTAAAGGTGGATTGCTGTCTTTTGGCAGTGTCTGTTGCCTCAATTTAAAGGGGGGTTGTTGTCTCCTGGCAGTGTTTGTTCCCTCAGTTTAAAGGTGGATTGCTGTCTTTTGGCAGTGTCTGTTGCCTCAACTTAAAGGGGGGTTGTTGTCTCCTGGCAGTGTTTGTTACCTCAGTTTAAAGGTGGATTGCTGTCTTTTGGCAGTGTCTGTTGCCTCAATTTAAAGGGGGGTTGTTTTCTCCTGGCAGTGTTTGTTGACTCAGTTTAAAGGTGGATTGCTGTCTTTTGGCAGTGTCTGTTGCCTCAATTTAAAGGGGGGTTGTTGTATCCTGGCAGTGTCTGCTGTCTCAGTTTAAAAGAGGGGTTGTTGTCTCCTGGCAGCATCTATTGCCTCATTTTTAAAGACGGGTTGTTGTCTCCTTGCAGTATCTATTGCCTCATTTTTAAAGACGGGTTGTTGTCTCCTTGCAGTATCCATTCCCTCAGTTTAAAGAGAGGTTGTTGTCTCCTGGCAGTGTCTGTTGCCTAGTTTTTATGCCTTGAGAAGGGATGTTGGTCCCTCCACCTCCACTTGGTGCATTTCACATCACTCTGGATCAAACCTCTTCACGTAACACCTTGAGTGCTGAAGGTCACACAACAATTGCTCACTGGGTCCCCAATTTAAATGATAGTGGTTGATTTTGCGTGTCACTGGTGTCTGGGGCCTCTGTTTTTTTAGAAAGGGGTTTGTAGCTTCATAGCACTATAGGAGTGTTTGCCTTTGGCCTGCTATTAGAGCTTTGGCCTTCTATTTAAATACTAGGAGTGTTTGCCTTTGACCTGCCATTAGTGTTTAGTGTTTTAGCCTGCTATTTAATCACTATGGGTGTTTGCCTTTGGCCTGCTATTAGTGCGTTGGCCTGCTGTTTAGTTACTGGGAGTGTTTGTCTTTACTCTATTAGTGCTTTTGCCCTCAGTTTTAATTACGAGAGGTGTTTGCCTTTGGCCTGCTATTAGTGCTTTGGCCTGCCATTTAATTATTATGGGTGTGTGTTTGACTTTGGCCTGTTATTAGTGCTTTAGTCTGCTGTTAAATTACAAGGGCTGTTTGTCTTTGGCCTATTAGTGCTTTGGCCCTCAGTTTTAATTACTGGGCGCATTTGCCTTTGGCCTTAAATTAGTGTTTGGCCCTCAGTTTTAGTAAACAGGGAGGTTTGCCATTGGCCTGCTATTAGTGGGTTGGCCCTCAGATATAACGAGGGAAGTTTGCCTTTGGCCAATTAGTGGGTTGGCCCTCAGTTTTGATTACTAGCGGTGTTTGCCTTTGGCCAATTAGTGCTTTGGCCCTCAGTTTTGATCACCAGGGGTGTTTTCCTTTGGCCTGCTACTAGTGCTTTGGCCTGCTATTAATTACTAGGAGTGTTTGCCTTTGGCCTGCTCTTAGTGCCTTGGCCTGCTATTTC
This sequence comes from Calotriton arnoldi, assembly GCA_963921515.1. Taxonomy (NCBI): domain Eukaryota; kingdom Metazoa; phylum Chordata; class Amphibia; order Caudata; family Salamandridae; genus Calotriton; species Calotriton arnoldi. The sequence goes on from CAWUFW010001555.1 coordinate 370,555, forward strand.
ATTACTATGGGTGTTTTCCTATTGCCTGCTGTTAGTGCTTATGCCTGCTGTTTAATTACAAGGGGTCTTTGTCTTTGGCCTGTCAGTGTTTTGGCCCTCAGTTTAAATGGTATTTAGACAGAATATCGAAAGAAAATGTTCTCATGCCAAAATATTGAGTCTAAAATATCGCGATTAGGAAATATCGTCACCAAGAATATCGATGTCAAGAATATCGATTTTAAGGTAAGTAATATCGACTTTTAAAATATAGAAGTCATTATTATCGTTTGCAAAAATATAGTTGTTTAAAATATCGTTTTTTAATTAGTGTTATGTATTTTAGTTTATATTTTAAATGTATGTGATGTAATTTTTTGGTATAAGTATTTGTTTTTTAATATATGTGTTAAATTTTTAGTAGTTATTAAATTTAGTTTAATTAAATTTTGTGTTTTTTAGTTCCATAGCGGGTTGTGGGTTTATAGGGGAATAGGGTGGGAAGTAATTTAATTATAATAAATTAATGATTATTTTTTATTCAATATTATTTATTGAATTGATAATTAATTGTGTTAATTGTGCTTTTAATTTTTTTGGGGGTAAATTTTATGTGTCGGTCTGTGGGGTTTATAGGGGTAAAGGGTGAGAAGTAATTTATTTGTAATTTATTCATAATTCGTTGGTAATTAATATTAATTGATAATTAATTATGTTTAATGTGTAAAAAAATGTAGGTGCGGGTTGTGGGGTTATAGGGGTAAAGAGCGGAAGTAATTTTTTAAATTAATGAATGATTAGTTGTTAAGAAATATGAATTAATTAATTGACAATTGTGTTTATTGTGAATTTTTTTTTTTTTTAGGTGCGGGTTGTGGGGTTTATAGGGGTAAAGGGTGGGAAGCCATTTATTTGTAATTAATTAATAATTAATATTAATTAATTAATTGATAATTAATTATGTTAAATGTTTAATAACTTGTTTTTAGGTGCGGGTTTGGGTTTATAGGGGTAAAGTATGGGAAGTAAATTAATTTTAATCAATTTATAATTAGTTGGTAAATACTGTTAGTTATTTAATTGAAAATTAATTTTAATTGTGTAATTGATTTTTTTAAAGTTTAATTTTAGGTGTGGGTTGGGGCGATTATAGGGGCAAAGGGTGAGAAGTTAATTAATTTTAATGAATTATAGTTTGGTTTTTAATTAATAACATTTGTTTAATTGATAATTAATTATGTTAATTGTGCAATGAATTATTTGTTTTATTTTAGATGTGGGTTGTGTGTTTTGTAGGGGTATGGGGTGGGAAGTAAATTCATTTTAAGCAATTTATAATTATTTTGTAATTAATACTTATTAATTTAATAATTAATTATGTTAATTGTGTAAATACATATTTGGTAATTTTATGAGTGTGTTTTGTGGGAGTATGTTGTGGGAAGTACATAAATTATAATGAATTAATAATTAATATTTAATTACTTAAAATTAATTTGTTGATGAATATTTATATTAGTGTAAATAATTTTTTAGGTGCAGGTTGTGAGTTTTGTGGTGTTATAGGGTGGGAAGTAACTAAATAAATGTATGTAATAAATAATGTTTTTGTTAATAAACAATTTCTAAACACAAATATTTATTTGTATGAAAATTATTTTTGTATCTTATTTTATTTCTAATAATATTTGTAGGAACTTGTGATATGTATTTAACATTGTAATATGTTTTTATTTTTTTACATTTTTAATATTAAATATATTTTTATGTTATTTTTCAACATATTTATATATTTGTTTATTTACTTTGTTTTTAAAATAATTTTATTTTGTTGAAGATATTTTGTTTGTTTTTAATGCTGAACTGACTGAAGTGGGAATTGTAAATTTGACCCCTTTGCTATCCAACATTTTCCCTACTGTTGCACTTATTGGAGTGGGCACAGTAAATTTTACACCTCCACTATCCAACACTTTCCCTACTGTTACACCCATTGGGGTGGGAATATTACATTTTACCCCATCGCAATCGAACACTTTCCCTACTGTTTAAGTGATTGGAGTGGAAATAGTACATTTTACCCCTTCGCACTCCAACAGTTTTCCTACTGTTGTACTGGCTGGAATGGGTACAGTAAATATTACGTAGCCGGAATCCAATGCTTTTACTACTGTTGCATTTATTGGAGCAAGATTTGTAAATTTTAACCAGTTTTATTATTTTTGCGTTGTGTGACTTGGGCGTAGTAAATTTTTTATATATTTATTTTAATAGTTTGTTTAGTTTGGTATCAGTTGTAGTGGGAATAGTGTATGTATTACATTTTATATTTTATAATTTATTTTATGCTGTTATAATTTATATTATGTTTTTTTTATTATAATATTTTTAATTATTAATCTTTTTAATGTATAAAATATTTTGTAGTAATTTTTAAAGAATTTTAAGTTGTTTAATTTTTTTATTTGAGAATGGTTTGTTTTTTAAAGATTTTATGTTAATGGTATATATATATATATATATATATATATATGTAAATGTATATATTAATTATATATATGTTTAACTTTTTTAAATGAAGTTTATTTGTTATATTTGTTAAGATATATATTAAATATGGTTTACTTTTTTAAATGAATGTTACTATTTAATATATTTAATATTTATTATTTTATTTTATATTTATTTCAAAAATCGATATTTAATACAACTATATTAATGACATTGATATTTCTTTTCTCTGTATTTTTGTACTTACCATTATAAAGATATGATGACGGTATTTTTGTCCTTGATGTTTTGGTCCCGATATTTTTGTATCTTGATATTTGCAGGGTCGATATTCTGTCAGTGAACCAGTTTAAATTACTGGGAGTGTTTGCCTCTGGTCTCCAATTAGTGCTTTGGCCCTCAGATCTAATTACAAGAGGCGTTTGCCTTTGGCCTATTAGTGGGTTGGCCCTCAGTTTTGATTACTAGGGATGTTTGCCATTGGCCTGCCATTAGTGGGTTGTCCCTCAGATATAATTACGAGGGGTGTTTGCCTTTGGCCTATTAGTGGGTTGGCCCTCGGTTTTGATTACTAGCGGTGTTTGCCTTTGGCCTATTAGGCCTATTAGTGCTTTGGCCTGCTATTTCATTACTAGGGGTGTTTACCTTTGGCCTGCGGATTTAATGAAAGTGGGCCCCTGGGCTGCGAACAGTGTCTGTAGCTCACAATTGTACGGAGTCTGCTCCTAGCCCACTGGCATCATGTATAGCGCTCACTTTAGTAGTAATGTGCTAGTGCAATGCTTCCAGAGTCTAAGGTCTTTGCTCTTACTGAGATGGGATGTTGCACTGCTGCTAGTGTCTGAGGCGCTTGGTTTCCATGATGGCTCTTGTCTGACCTGCTGCTAGTGTCTGGGGCCCCGGGGAGGGACTGCAGTGGTGGCTCGGTTAATCAGAAGGCCCCTCTGGCCTAGCCTTCCCCCCCTCCCCACCCAATGCAGAAACTGCAGGGTGCGCTTAACACCTGGTTCTAGGGAGGTGGGGGGTAGAGAAGCAGCAGTCCAAACCAGGTGGGCTAATCATCAAGGGCCAGGCTGGGAAGCAGCAGAGCAGAGGGAAGTGGTGGGACGCGGGAAGGGGAGGAGGACCCCCAGGCCGCACATAAACCTGTTAGAGCCCTGGGGGCCGGTGACTGAACAGAAAGGGGTGGCTGGTTGACCATATAGGCAAAGAATGACAGATTGGACATACCTTTGAGAATATAAAAAGTACAGATAAACACACAAAGCAATCCCCTGCGGTTGGGCAAGCAGCTGATATGTGTAGCTCACACCAAACTTACGACAGAGCAAGAACCACCTGTCTGCACCTCTTAGGACGTCTGTGCACTTCATACACTGTTCTCTTTATTTCTGCAGGGCAGGAAGGGAGGTGCCGCATTTAATAGTTCTTAATTCAGCAATGGTGGCTTGAGGTGAGGCAATGTGTCCAAATCCTCCAGGGTCGAACCTACCTGAAACAGCTGCCTACAAGCCATCATTCGAGCGATTAACTTAGTTATTTGAATGTATGTATTAACAGTGTTTTCGGTATATACATTGGCGCTGGCCTAGCTCCAGGAAGCAGCCCTTTATAGAGAGCTATAAACGGTACACATTACAAATAATATATTTTAAAAAACGGCATTTACAAAATCCATAGTTTCAATCTCGATATCCTTGCCTGCTGGTCCATTTCAAGCCTGTAATGTCATTCGAACTCGACTCACCAACTACCAGAGGTCATTGTTGTTCGCACTGACTTCAATTTGTGTATGTTGATTCTTTGCAAGCTTCTCTATTCAGATACTTGTCACTGCCCCCTCCCGATAAACGTAAGACTAAAAGTCTAATATTACCTATATCTGAAAGTGGTGGGAAAAACCAAAGACAGACTAAAGCAGCAGTGCACCTAAAATAAAACGAAGCAGAGGGGAAAGAAATCCCAAGCTCACACATTGGGACTGATTTGCAAACGTTTTTCCTGTTTTAAAACTGTGACGCCCGGAAAGACGTTCTTTTCATTCCCACATGATTTTATCGTGGCTAAGATTGTCTGGAAGAGTTTAGGACTGCTCTTCATGACGTAAGATAGCCTCGTCACTGTTTTCTGGCTTAAGATTGGCATCAACCAGCGGCCCCCGGCCTCCTCGCTGCGTGGACTCGACCCTGCGTGACGCCATCAGCGCGGGCCTCCGCGAGCGCGCGTCTTGTTAATATTTGCCTGTTATCACCTGGTCTTCTGCCCTTCGTGTGCTGCGACTAATGACATTTCCACAGTAAAACACTCCACATCAATAAGCACATGTAGAGTGGCAGACCGACAAAGGTGGCACGCAGATCAAGGTGCATGTTTTGGCAATAAATCCGCAAAGATGTGTGCAGTGATACTGACTCAAACAGCAGGCTGCAGCAACCAAGCGGTGATTCAGAGGCGCATCTTGGAGCTGGAAACAAACGTCATGGTCCCCAACCCCACAACTCTCTACTGTACTCATCTGTTCCCCAAAGAAAGGCCTGCAGGGGACGCTCGCTTAGGTCCTGGTTTTAGTTTTGTTTTCTATCCACTGAGCATGGAGTGACAGCCTCTCAGCCTTTATTCTTCTACTTTTTTCGTACTTCTAAGTTGTACAGACATACATATGCCCTTTAGTACTCAAAGGATAATTTCGATGGTCCTACAAAACTTTGAAAGAGGGTTGGTAGGTGAAAATGCCCCATTAATCTCGGTGTTGGAAACACATTTTGGGAAGGAAGCTGGGCAACTGAAAACACAGCAACAGACAGAGGTCGAAGTGGGCGGGATCTATTGGGAACGACGATCCACAGTATTTTAATTTTATCAAAAGAGCTCCCTTACTTTTTTGTCAAGAATGACTGTTCCTGCACTGTTGAGGATAAACTCGCATTGCTTCGGGTTGAACGGAAAGAAGGTCATCTCTTACTTAACTTGCAATTGTTCCTAATTTAAGGTGTGTGCATTATATTCTACATCATCTACACACTTGGGATCAAGAGGGATCTGTGAAGGCCAGAAAGTACTGATCCCTAAAGGAATTATAAATCACATAGAAGTACGACTGGCTAAGTCATGGGGGGAGAGAAAATAAGAGAATTTGCTCTCTTATTTTCTCTCCCCCACGACTTAGCCAGTCGTACTTCTATGTGATTTATAATATAGTTATCTCTAGGTTAAAGTCCAACAATATATTTATAGAGTCTTTTTTTGTTTTTAGTTATGTGTCCTACTCCGCCCCCACACACTCACTGACCCCGCCCCAATGTGTGCTCACCATGGACAGTCCCCATACTTTTTTATGCACTTTCACCGCTGGCAATAGGGAGTCCTTTCACACAACCTGATGGACGCCATCTTTACCAAAGGGCTAATCACCGCTGATGTAGTCCACCCAGCAGCAGCTACCAGGACTTGTTAAAAGATGGGACCCCACTATCAAGTGTGCCCCAGCAGACCCAAATGTACTGTTTTTGAACAGTTCGTTGGTGAGAGTACGTCATTCCCTCGCATTCTACATGTTGCCTTTTAAAGAGAATATTGGTTTGTCCCAACTTTGTTGATCAGGAAGTTATTCTGCATTTCTGGGTGGATGCCATCTGTATGAACTCCCACTAATACCTGGTAGTGAGTAAGCGGTAAAATGGTACCATAGGGGATGACATTAAACACTTCCTGTCAGGTCAAAGGCCAGAGACGTGTAACCTGTCTTGGGACTGACAGTTTACTATGTGGAGGCTGGTGCTTTCACTTTTTGGGAAGGTTGAGGATACATGGCTCCCTGATACCTAATTCCAGATGCAAATGCCCTAGGAGGTCTTTGTCTAAAGGACAGACTGATGGTCAATAGGTTTATCCGTTCTGCCTGCCCTCTTTGTTTCCACACCATCTTTGTTTACTCTCATCTCTGCTTACATACATTGCGTTCCCCCAAAAGTGCAAAATATCTTATGATGAATTAGAGAAGGAGGGAATATGGTGCTTGCCTCCAATTGTATTCAAGATTGCATTCAAGATTGCTCCCCATTTCGGAATTTGGGAACAAAACATGCATTGGAAAAGCTAATAATCCTGGGTTTCATGTGCTAATGCATTCAGCATTGCAACATTACAGTGAGGTGCACATAGGTCTATAGTTTTAAAGTAGTCCCTCATGGAGTGACAACAGATACACTCAAACAGCCAATACCATTAGGTGAGAGATGAGTACTCCTCAGAGATGAGCTAAGATGTGATTGACAAAGTCTCAAACCAATTGCTGAAAGAGGCTGGATGAAGAAAGCCAATGTTTGAAAGGAGGAGACGGAAAGCTCACTCTGTATATTGTTAGAAATAGGTTGATTTGACAGCTGCGTTGTCAAAACCCAAACCTTAAAATGAGATCTGTTATAAATGTTGAAGTCGAGCTGTGTTTTTTATGGCTATGGCACTCTCGAGGTATGCCTCTGCTGCTCCCATGGGGACTCTACACTTGTCAGGGGTTGGCTGATAGAAGTCCTTAATCTACACGTGATGTATTCTAGTGCCTCTTTGTGTAGGAAACACAACCCTGTGTGCAAAATAAGGGACAATCGGAAAATGTGTAGTTATGGTTGCCCCGCCAGGGTTTGGATAAGTCCTATTTGGATTAAAAATACACTCACTGAGATAAGGAAGTTAAATGTACTTGTAGGTCCCTTAGCAGGAGGCATTTCCCATTAGACACAGAATGAGTAAAACCCTTTGGTGCCTCTTTCTTTTGTTTGTGTCTTCCAAATACTTGCTGGTGTTTGGTAGGGTGACCAGACGTCCCGGATTTGCCCGGACAGTCCCGTTTTTTCACCAGCTGTCCTGGCAGATTTTGGCTCATGTCCTGGTTTTTAGAGGGGTTGACCGAAAACAGTGAGAGGCACTTTTTGGGTGTTTTAAAGCTGTGCTAGTTAGCAGCTGTTATAAGTAAGCAATTTAATTCATAGGTAGGATGTCGGTTGTCGAAATTGCATTTTATTTATTTTCTTAATGCATCTTCTGTGATCCTATGTTGATGAGATCTGTCATTCTCCGCCATTCTGTGGATGAAAAATTGTAGTCCTTCTATTTTTCCAAAATGTCCCAGTTTTTGGTTCTCAAGATCTGGTTACCCTAGTGTTTGGACACCTGCATTCTGGATTTGTTCTGTGTGCGCTTTGATCCTTTTGATCTGATGGTGGCTGAACAAGCCCCTGAGACACGTGCGCTGGGTTTAAAAATGATGCCCCTTCTGCCTCTTTGGTGCAGCTGCTATAATGTGGGCCTGGCCTGCCACAGCTCAACGAGCCAGGAGGCAGGCACTGGACCACTGTATCTGAACCCAAGTAGACTCGTTACCAATTCATCGATTATGGAGTGAAACACTAAGGCATGTTGTGTTGCTGTTTTACACCACATAATTAGCCTTGTGTGTGACAAGGGCGCAGCACAATCTGTGTCCATCTCTTCCACAGTGTAACATGTAGTCATTATGTAGAATGAACCTGTCTGTGCTGCTTGCAGCTGATTGTGTTCCATCCACATTAAAATGCATCCCTGGAAGTTTGAATTTCAAATCATTTTTTATATCTCTTTGCAATCAAGAATTATGAGAGAAATTAGGCTTGCTCCCGCTTCAGTTCAAGATGGAATGAGGTGAAGCCACATGACTGTCTAGGCAAGAGCATGAAAACAACAGCTTGTTTAAAGCCCATCCCCAGTGGATGGAGGAGAGCTACGTCACCCGAATGGAAGAAACCCTGGAATGCTGGTAGCTGGCGATCCCTGCCAGGTCTCTCCTGTTTGCATGGCTGATGGGGTCAGTAGCCGCCACGCCCACAGCCCAACGGTCTAGGGTTCGACAAAGATCTCCAGTGCACAGGGGCGTTGTGAAACCCCCCTCCCTCCCCCCCCCCGCTTCAGCAGCTACAGCGGGGTGGGGTTGTTTATGGGCCTCTTCTGTCTGCAATACTGCATACAAAAACTCGTCATTATCCCTGTAATGCGAAGGCAGCCTCAGCAAAGCAGACGAGGAAGATACATTTTAAAAATGGGGGGAAAAAGAGATGATAAAACAGGAAAGGAAGTGGAAGCGAGAAAGAAAGATGATAGAAAAGTGAAGAAAGGAAGGTTGGGAGGAAGGGTAAAAGAAAGGTCGGAATGGTGATAACAGGCAAGAATAGATGGATGGAAGTTGAAAGGATGGGTGGATAGCTGGATGGATGTTTGAAATGAGGCATGGATGGCAGAGTGAGTGGAAGGGGCGAGTATAAAAAGATGGATGGACAAACGGATCAACAGTGGTGAGAAGTATGTTTTAATGGATGGCTGAGTCAAAGGATGGATGTGGGTGGATGGGTGCTTGCATGGATGCATGCATAGATGATAGGTATGTGAACGAATGGTTTGATGGAATGGCCCAAGGACTGATGGAATGTTGAATGACTGAATGATGGTTGAAAGAATGAATGGATGACAGAATAGAAACGTGACATGGTGGATCCTGGAAGATTAATGAAAGAGTGAAAGGATGCATGGATAAATGCTTGATTGCAGAGTCAAGGGAACTCTTCTAGGGAGAGTCAGGCTCGCATGCTTTTCTTGGATGGTGCCACCAGTGCTTTGGTGAAAAGTGTGTGGGGGGGGTTATTTTCTGGCTACTCCCTTGCCGATGCATACCAGACTGCAACAGCGATCGAAAGTATCAGTCATCATCTTGAGAGTCTTGGAAGTATCCTACCTTCCCTCCAGGTACAATACCAGATTGAACTCTGTAGATCCCTGGTTGTGCCGCAGGTTGGCTACTCGGCAACATAATCTACTTGGAAGAACACAAGGAGGACACCCTTAAACTGTAGAGGATGCCAGTCCAAGAAGCATGACTATCCCTCAACCTAAGAGTTCGATGACATTGCCCCAGAATTCAAAGAACTGCACAGGAATCCAGTGTCCCAGAGATTTAATTTCAAACTACTTTGCATCATTTTTAAAACAGGAGTGGTGGGTGGGTCCCACATTACCTTAAAAACTAAGCAATGAAAACCCACAGAGAATATTAACCAGAGAGACATCCCGGCCAGGCTGATGTTCAACAACTGCGTTCTCATTGGAAGAAGTCCTGGAAAAAGTAACCCCCGGGCTTCCTCCAGACCTTGATTTACAAAGTAAATTCTTGCACTAAGCCAGAAGTAACCAAATAAATAAAATAAAATAAGAGTGAGCATAGTTACAAAGTGCCAATGTTTCAAATGAGCAATGTGGCCTCTTCAAGGAAAGGCTCTTCAAAGTGACAACCTCTCGAGGGAAGAGGGCGTGGGCCCAGTAAGTACTGTGTTTACTATGAACCACAGATGGTACAGTTCCTGACTCTTCTATCCATGCTAGAGGCAACATTTTCACCTTGATACTCCACCTGTCCATCAGGGGTGTGGGCACTGCCGGAAGAGGACTTAAAGAATTATCTTAGATCTTCAAGGGCCTGATTTGAGGCCTAGAAAGAGCGTCGACCAAGGAAGCTAAAGTCATGTTAGACTTTTGGAGCACAAAGACGTCTGGTGCTATTTTAGTTACAGGACAGGGCAAGGAAATACAACCTGAATTCAAAGAGTGCATGGAATGTTTAGGTGATTGAATAGGAGTTTTCAACCAATGATATATCTTTGCTCCATGCAGATACCCCCATAAACATCTCTGTTTGTTAGACTTGCCTTGAAACTTGGAGTAAGTAAGAGATATTTCTTAGGATCCCTGTGAACAGGTGATTCTGCAAGACTGATTGAAGTTGTGAACTGCTAAAGGTATTTACTGCCCACAAGAAGCCTGTGGGGCTCTTTTAGTGCACCGACCCAGTGGCCCTGCCGTCCTTTGCTTCTGATCTGAGACACCCTCACACACCAGCGCCTGCAAGGGTTCAAGTGGTCAGTGGAAGTGACACTTACCTGATGACTTGTAACAACTAGAACTATATTGATGCTTTTCACCATGACCCAGCCATCAATGGTACTCAAAGACCCATAGACTGAACGGGGATTCAAACCACCATACCTGACATTTGACCTTCCTTAAGGGATTATTTAGATCCTGGGAGGAGATCGGTTCCTCCCCCCTATGTCAGTGGAGACCATGACCTTCGCTCCCCTGTTGGAGATCCTTTCCAAGCAGGAAGGGATCTCTGTGCTTTCAGTGGAGCTGCAGGTGTGGAAACTATAGTGAAGGTACTGAACTTTACAGAGCGGTGCTATGTTTTTGCTTCCAAGAAACAAACTCCCAAAATGGGAGTTTTTATCTTAGAGACAAAAAACAGGTCAACGGCTTTGATGTGTGTGGAATTTTCGTCTTGCATGCTGAGAAGATTGGTTGAGTTTCCTTCCCAAGGCTGCCATGCTTTGCAGGAAAGTCGCGACCAGGGAAATCTAGTGATGGTCACCCCGCTTTAAGTAGGGCAGCACAAATATCCTTATGACTGGACTGCCCTTTGTTGCACAGGCCATCGGGTCAGAGGTTACAGATGACTGAGCCAGCCAAGGCTCCATCATCTGAAACCAAAACCCTGAGGTTCCTCTTCAGTTAAAAAGATCCGGTTTGTCTGGATTGATGCAGATGCTTCCACTCGGCCAAACTCTAAATCACCTCTTCCACCCGATTCAACTTCTGGGCATTTCTGCATTTGGGACTAGTTGAACACAGCTAACTGGCTTCTGCAACTTACTCACCTCAAATCAACTATCTGTGTTCTTGATCGCAGGAGTTTCTTCTTTATCCAGTCACCCTTTTTTGGACACTTTCACAGCTGCACTTTTTATTTCTTTTGCTTACTCCTTTGATGCAGTTTTAAGCCAGTCTGTTCCTAAATCGTAATTTTTTTTTTTCTTGGTTTCATCCGTGAAGTTCTTTCTTCGCTTGATTGGCCTGTTGGACAGACATGGAAAGTTTACACAAACCAGATTACCTTTTAATACTTGTTCGAAATGTCCCTTTCTAAGGTGCTTTCCCTCGACTTTTTGCTTTTATCCCTCCTGGTTTTTTGCTGATCTATGTGCTAGCCTTAGGATTTAGAGCGCTTTTGACACTGCCATTCAGTTCCAAAGCGGTGTGCTAGTTATATACATACTGGTGATTGGTGTATACATGATTGTCTCTTGCCTAGGGGTAAGACATATACCTAGGATATGTCACTCAAATGCTCCTCCACGGGGCCTGCGGCACTGGTTTTGCCACCCTCAGCGGTAGCTCTTCAAACGTGCCACAGGTTTGCCCTGGTGGGGCCTGGGTGTGCAGGTTACAGTTACTCGGCTTGGCATTTAAAAAGCTACTTGCAAAGGTTCTGTTTGTCTCTCGCCACATCGGAGTACTCCCTCGGGGCAGGATGCGGTGTCAGGAAGAGGCAGGGCATGTGCGCATGTGCACTACATGCACTGGTAGTGAATGGCACACAATGGTGTGTGCGGGACAGTGGAGCCTACTTCCCGCATTGATTAACATGGGGGACCAGTGGAAAGGCTATTGAGAAGTATTTCCTGCATGCAGAACAGTAGCAGTATAGTCTTTGATATCGATGAGTTAGTAATGGCAAATCCTCTCCGGTCGTGCAAGTGGATTCGACATTTCTAATGTGGAAATGCCACTTTGAGAAAGTGGGCATTTCTGTGCTTGTGGCTCTCGTGTGCCTGTCAGCCTGTCTCCAATCCATACCTGGGTGATGGGGGACAGCTACATCTGTGCATTCCTGATAGAAGGCCATAAACTAGGGGTTTAAGGGAAACTGAAGACCTCTGACTCTGAGGGGCCTATCTGGGATGGATAGGAGGCAGTGAAATTGGTACCTGCATTCCAAGGGGCAGGGTCTTGGTCCCACTAAAGATATTGATCAAGCATCCCAGGATAGGATGAGAGACAGGACAAAATTTAGAGAGGGCCTGTACATTTCAAAGGTGGCCTTTGGAACTGATCTCATATTCAAAGGCCATTGTGGGTATAACTACTGGGGCTCTGCCCTCAGGAGTTAAAGATGCTTTTGGGATTGGAACCATACTACGTTGGTTTGATGCTGGGACATCGATAAGAGGAACCATTGGTGCAGGAGGGACTGCAACTGGATTATCCGCAGACTTGTGGTGGCCTGGGGCTTGTCGTGCTTCAGGAAGGGGACTATCACTTGAGAGGTTTTGTCTGATGTTGCTGGCCTGCAGCTAATTGCCAACTGTCATGGCCCAGGTCCCTAAGCACTCTCTAAGGGCTGGTTGGCTGGCCTCCTGTCCACCAGATCCCAGGGACAGAAAGGATCTCCCTGTTTCCACAAGATCGTAAGGACCGCGCAGGGTGCGGTGTAAACAGGTGGACGTGATCGGTCTTTGGGACAAGGACCATTCTGATGTACGCCGTAATTACACTGTGCAGAGGAATGTTTTCATAAAGATCAATGGCCCACCTGGAGTACCAGAACGTGAGGAGTTCGAGGGGTGCGGGGAATGTTTGCCAAGTCCAAGGGACCCGTGCTTGCAACCAGAAACCTATGGATGCTCACTCTCCGTAGTGTGTGGTTGCCGAGTCTGTGAGATCGGAGCTGGAGGCCTAGACTGTCTCCAACCTCCAGATCGGGAGGACAACAGTGCCTGACATCATGGCCTCTGTCTGAGGTCGCCGGCTGCCTCTCCCCGGACCCATGCCACAAGGTACTCTGTTGATGAAAATATCGTGACTCGACCCAAGGGGTCTAGTTGTGCCTTGTGTGCACCCAGGGCTGGCTGGCTGCCTGGAGCAACTGCAGCTCGCACCTCTGCCTAAGAGGAAACATTTTTCCATTTTGGAAGCATGCCAGCTCCCACTGTCATGGGGTGCAGGGGTAGTGAACCCAGACACGTGAAGGTGCTGCTGGGTGCCTGAAGGCCTAATCTGGAGGGACAAAACCAAGTAACTGTTTCCTTACGCTTTAGGTGGTCCGGACAATATAATCAAAGTGTCACGAGTAGGTACAACGTATTTCGTTGGCTGATGTAGTTTGAGTGGCTGAGGGGCTGGGTCACGAGGCGTAGTCAAAACCTGTGATTTCTTGACCATTACAACTGTACGGGGTATGCAATACTGGGAATGTTGTGTTTTATGCTAATGTGTTAGCGGGAAAGCAGAATACCTCTGAACAGTCTGCATATATGTTTCTGTGGCTTTTGAAGGAGGAGGGATTTCTTGGATCGTGAACACCTCGGGGAAGGACGCACATGGGTTTATGTTGCTTACAAGGCTGAAGGGATAACAGGGCAGGTGAATACCTATGACTAGTACATGTATGTTCATGCTGTTCTGCTGCTAATGGGAGAGTTCGACAATTGCATATAATTGTAAAGCCTATATCCAATGTGTATGTCATTTTGATTTCAATGTGTGTGTAATACAAAGACCAGTGTTTTATACATACAGGGCCCGATTCACAAAAGTAATCTGAGACAAAATCCTAACTTTACGACTTTCGGTATTCACAGAAGGCATTTAGGAGTACTAAAGTTAGGAACTTTATGACTAGGATTTTGTCTCAGTTAAACTTAAGTTTGTGTTAAGTTTAACTTAAGACCAAAACTTAAGTTTAATTGAGACAAAATCCTAACTTTAGTACTCCTAAATGCCTTCTGTGAATACTGAAAGTCGTAAAGTTAGGATTTTGTCTCAGATTACTTTTGTGAATCGGGCCCACAGTGTGGAGTCTTTTTGTAGTGTACTCAGTCTGTTGCGAGGGTGGTGTTGTGCCAATACTTTAAACTTTGACCTGAGGATAAGCCTGACTGCTCTGTGCCAAGGTATCCAAGGGTGTGCACAGATTATTGGGCAAGTGTATCGTACGCATCCTATGTAGGACGGTGGATTCTGTCTGGCTTCGATGGGTCCCAGCCAGCTTGAAACCACTGGGTCTGTCAACACTGAACTGTTGAACGTGAATGAGGCCAACTGCCCAGTTCTGACACACCAGGCGATCACACAACTGTGTTAGGTTGCACACTCCAGTACACCATGTTGTTTTCCTAACAAATGTTGATTTCGTTTGGAGTTCATTCACATTGTACCCAGTAGACTGGTGTGAACTGAGTGCTCTGAGCTCACTCAAGGTCAGGCCTCCTGGACACGAACACTGGATGTAGTAAACCAGAAATATGCCATACACATTTTTCACTACTCCTACGGAAAGAACAATCCAGAGGTTATGCAGTAATCTACGTACACCAGGCTGATATTACCTACCAAAGGCCCTTTTACAAGCCAACTTCAGGGAGTGCAGAGATCTTTCCATGCTAGGCTCTACGGACCTACTCCTGGAGGTCTGTGTGGCAATGCGCCTGCGGAAGGGGCAGCGATGCTTTGATTGGCAGGTGCTCCATAGATAAGATGCAACAGCACAGATGGTCAGGTTCCGGTTGTAGAACACTGCCCGGTTTGAAGCAACTGGTGTTCAACGAAGTTGGTGAACTCCCACAGGATGGCTCAGTGAGTAAAACTCTCGCTGTCTACATGTGTGGTGGGCTACAGGTCGAAGCCCAGAAACTCATCCTTCTATTCTCTGTAAAAAAGAAATGTGGCAAACCTGCTCCTCCCTTCAACCTCTAGTTAAAATGAGTGTCTTAAGGCTTTTCCAATGATGGTTGTTCCCCTGCTTCACTCCCTCAGTGTCTCCATCTCATGGCTACATGTCATTGATCCATCGCTATGCATGGTTGCCAAGAAGCTATCCCTGCTTGCCCTTTATTAAGTCCTGTCCTTGCTGCCTCTGGACCAAGGGTGAAGAAAGCAGCAGCAGAAACAGTAAGTATGCAGGACTCTAGGGGCTATGTTCGTCTCCTGCAGCGTCACCCATTACACAGGCAGCCAATCAACAGCTGTTGAAGGGGTAAGGGTGGGACAAGCGCTTAAACCTTTGTTGTCATTGACAGTCAAAGGATGTCTGCCAATAAAGACAACATTATGATTAAATCAGGGGGTAACACAGCCCTCTGCAGGCCCTGCAGAGAGCCCAATGATATATGGCAACTCTGGAGCCCCTCATATTCTGCAGGGGGGCCTCATCCCTATGCGTTACACCGCTGGATTAAATCAGATATTTAAGATGGAGTCATGGTGTAGAGGCCATGCTGCTGTGAAGTTTGGGGCTGCTGATTATTGTTACAATGCATCTCCACCAATGCAGGCGCAGGAGTGTGCAGAGGTGGCTGCGCAAGCATCTTCCGAGGGCTATATATTATTAAGTTGACATGAGTGGCATGAGCTTTCTAGAAGAAATGTCATAGAAATGCTATCATTGGTACCTAGCACGGTAAACAGATTGGGAACACAAGCCAGAGTCGGTGATTGAGGCATTGTACAAAGACGCTGCCCCTCACCAGTGAGGTAACATAGGCCCCCGCGGCATGGGGGGCCCAAGCTTCAGGGGGCCCCCTGAGCACAGTACCCTGGTTAGAGAGCTCCTAACTGAATCCGGAGGGGGGGCCCTCCATGTAGTTTGCAGGGGGGGCCCCTCAAGTTTCGTTACGTTAGTGCCCCTCGCTTCTGGAGTGGATGTATAGAGACCCACGTCTGCTGACGGACAGAGTCAACAATAAGTTCATGCTCCCTGCCTCGCACCCTGTTTCCAGATTCAGGCCTCAGCGCAGCAACTAAAGACAAGATATGAGCAGTCCTCCGGCCACTTAAACATGACAACAAAATGCCTCCCACATAAACCACACTCCAGTTTCAAGATTCTTACCGACAAGCACTTCACTATGGTGTAGTCTGTTATCTGTAATGTAGGCTCGTCGGGGGTATGAAGCGCTGTATAAATGCAACAACAATACAACACTCTACACTGAATTCTATTTACTTAAATGGCCTCCCCAGGAAAACAAAAATGGAAAAATCGCCAACCAATCATCTTTCTCCAAAATAACCTTCCTAGACATAAAGCTCGGACACGGTCAGCAAAACTTCCCACGCCACAGTCCCTCGGGATCTACACGAGTGTTCTACCCAATACCCTGTCTTCAACTTCTACCCCACTTGTGATCTATGCCCTAGCTCTTTACACCCACCTGAGGTGACATACCTGGCAGGACTCCTGTGACTGTTCACCAGAAGGTGCAAGAACTCAGGTGCTAGCCAATAACTCCCAGCGCCAGCATCTACCCTCTGGCAAAGAGCAGGTCTTCTCAATCTGTAGTAGCCTCCTACCTCAGTCTCTCTCCCTATTAGCACAGATTGACTACAAACAAATGTACTGGTGGGCAGTGTAATAGCACATTCATTGTCACAAACATCAGTACCCCAGCTTGCAAAAATAGAAATGAATGTATAGGACTTTTACACAGCAAGCTGATATCCCGAAGGGTGTCTCGGTAGTTGCATTAAGCAGGTTAGAGGCCGGAAAGAGAAGATCAGAGGGCCAATAACCAAGTTTTCAACTTTTTCCTGAAGTGTTGATAAGACTCTATTGTTCTAAGATCCTGAGATCCAATGTTTAGAGGCCAGGTGGAAAAAGGAATGGCTGCCTAGATGTTTTTAGACAGAATAGTGGGACTTTGATAAAACTGAAGTTCACAGATCGAAGACAGTGGACTAGATGGTATGGCAGAATCTCTTCTCTGATGTAATTTGACCCAGTGTTGGCCAGAACTTGATTAGAGATTTAAAGATTTAAAGATTTTTTTGGGATAGGGAGCGAATGGAGAGGAGGAAGTTTGGTTGTTACAGATTGTCATGTAGGAAGTCTCAGAAGTAGTCGAGCTACGGCATTCGGAGCAACTTGCAGTCAATGTACTAGATAATAAGAAGATCGTGATAGAGATAGTTGGCATAGCCCAGTCGTGAAGTGACTAGAGAATGGACTACTGTTTCCTGAGAATATATAGAGAGTAAAGGAATTACATCTTCGGAAGGCTTTGAGGATCATGTAATAGGTCCTTGATAATCTGACATTAGATTGTGGTAAAAAATGGCCCCAAGGTTTTTCGAAGTGGATGCCAGAGTGGGGAGAATTCCCGGGCTCTGAA
Source organism: Calotriton arnoldi (assembly GCA_963921515.1). NCBI lineage: Eukaryota > Metazoa > Chordata > Amphibia > Caudata > Salamandridae > Calotriton > Calotriton arnoldi. The sequence continues at coordinate 388,068 of CAWUFW010001555.1, forward strand.
GGCTAACAGGCAGAGGGAGGACTATGGGGAGGAATTGTTGCCAAAAATGAGGACATAATTTTTGTCTCTGTTAAGTGTCAAGCAATTTTGGTTTATCCTTTTGGTAACATCATTCATGCAAGCACTGATTTTACTCTGTGTACTAGTGTAGTTTTCAGGTATGGAAACAATGATTTGAGTGTCGTCTGCAGATGACCCATGTTGGAAGCCATAAGACCGAACCAGAGCAGCCAGAGGGTTGACACAGATATTGAAGAGTGTGGGACTTAGAGAGTAACCTTGAAGTACACCGCACGGAAAAAGAAAAGCCTTAGAAGTGAAATTGAACTTCTACATAAAAAACAGTCATGCACCATCTGTTGCCAACCCCACAAGCACTTTCTGGTGGCATCTGGGGAGTATGTTTAATAGTGGCACTAAAAATGTAGTCAGGCCACCAGTGGCACAAGGGGGCCTCCATTGGCAGTGAGCGGAAGAGGAGCATGGGTAGAGAGTAGAGAGAAGGTTGGAGGCTGAATGGCAGCAACAGTGTTGGGTGTTGAGGGCCGGCTGGTCCCCGAGCACTGCTACCTGAAGTACTCTGTTGGTACCTTACCTGTTGTGTGCGGGTTAACTCTGCTTGAGGTGGCTCAGTCTGTAACCTCCTGTGTTTTCTCTTCTCTACAAAGCATCTTTCCAACACCTATCTGCCTGGATTTGTCTGTTTACGTCTTTCTATCTTCATAGACCATATATTAGCCGCTGTCTGACTATCATTCACTCTCACTCCTTCCATGAATGCATTTATCTAGAACTTCAATATCTGTCTCTATACATATATAGCTAGTGCTACCCTAATATATGCCTCTAGTGATACTTTCATATCTATCTATCTATCTACTTATCCTATGTCTACCTTATTTATCAATCTATGTCTGCCTACTTTATCTCTGTGAAAATGTTTCAGAGTTTATATTTTTAAGCATTAAAACTGTGTGCAATGTATTTCCACATGATTCTACATGTATAGGCTAATTAACATAATTGCAATTGAAACAAGTTTCTATTGATATATAGAAAGGAAGTTATTAATGTGTTTCAGATAGGGCACATTTCTGTGTAAACCTCCATTTTGAATAAGATGGAAGCTATCCCTATTCACTCACTCATACCTCCCCTTGCTCACTTTCTCTCCCCACAGGCTTTATAGAACATAGTCAAACTGATGTCATAATAGTTTATTTCCACTGCTGTAGCTGTCCTGCTCACTCTCAATCTTCCCTGGTGCGGATGTAATATTGATACTTGTTGCTAAGCTTTCCGTTCTTTCGCTAGTCCTATATATTCAGAGAGTCTTCATATTACATTTTTCATCTTTCTTCAACCATCTCCTAATGACATTAGAATAGGAAGTGTTGAGGTATCATTCAAGAAAATTAGATATTGTTTATTTGTTAAGGTAATGATGTTGTTCTTGTTGCGTTCTGATTTGCTGAAGAAATTATACTTTTGCTCACACCACAATGAATCTGCAGTATTGTTAAAGAATAGTGTCTAAAAACTAAGGGGCCTATTAGGATGGCGGGCGGACCTCAGTCCGCCCGCCACCCTAGCGGTGCTGGGACCGGCCGCCAGTGGTGCGGCGGTCCCGCACCGTCAATTAGGATGCCACTGCCACGGTGGCGGTGGCATCCCGCATATATTGCATTGTGGCGGGCGGGGCTGTAAGCAGCATCCGCCACAATGCCATATATGCATGTTGTGCATTGGCATGCACAACGTGACAGGCACCGCACGGTGCCTGCCACCTTGTGCATGCCATTGTTGGGGGGTACCATGGGTACCCCCCAAGTGCAGCCCCCCACCCCTCCACCCCCCTGGGGCCCGCAACGGGCCCCCAAAGAGAACTCCGCATGCCTTTCCATGGCGGAGTCTCCGCCATGGAAAGGTATTGAAAATGCCACATCATAATATGGATGGCGGTGCCTGCAAGGCACCGCCACCATATTATGGGCCTTTTCCGCCCGTAAGGCAATCCTGACAATTGCCTACCGGAAGGAAAAGCGGCGGACGGTCTTTCCGTCCGCCGCCGTACCCCCCGCCATGCTAATGTGGCGGGGGGTAAAAGGCCGTCCGCCGGGGTGTTTTGGCGTGCGGATCGCCACCACCGGTAGGGCGGTGGCGATCCGCACGCCATCCTAATAGACCCTTAAGTGTGGGTGGAACTTGCAGAATTTCCCTTCATGGAATTCCGCGGGGTTACATAAAAAATCGACAAGATTCCACGGTTCCGCCAATGGGCAGAAAAAATGCACACTGCGCTGCTCATGATGCGATTTAGACCCGGTAGCGCATTCGCGCTGAATTTTCAGCGGGAACAGCAACACACAGCGCACAAGAGCGCGCGGCTATTCTAGTTGATTTTGCTCCCGCTTGAGTTGAAATTCTACTCGAGAAGCGGTCTTCCTACCACGACTGCTCCCGTGCCCGTTCGCATTAGAAAATCACGCCAGAAAGCTTCCTAGCAACTGGAAATCACGTTCTCACTCACGTTCACCAGCTCGCTTTCTGAAGCCTTGCGTTGCTCCCATTGTCATTGCGTTGCTCTAATAGGAAAAAATGTCACCATGCGGCGATTAGCGGAATTTAACAGGAACTTCGCGTTAAGAGAAACGTGGAATCGCCAAATTCCTCCAATTTCACAAGTGGAATTGAAAATTTCATCCTAGTCTAATAAAAACGTGTCGATTTTGGCAGTGAGCCAGAGATTTTGAAGATTTTCCTGTTCTGCTAGGGATGCTGTCCGAAACTTTCCTTAATGATGTTGCTGTCCATTGGGACTTAAAATAGTTTCTGATTTTTACATACTATGTATAACTTTGCCTCTGAGAGCCTTCAAGGCATGCATTAGTTCTGTTTCACTCATTTTTACATTTTGTAATAAAACCCTTTAACTTTTTATTGATCTAGAACTCAGTTATTGAGTGGGGTCCATTTACTTAATGAGCTGTACTACTTTGCTAATTTGATGTTCAGGGAGGTGCCTTAACACTGGGACACATTGCCTCATGAAATTAAGGTTTACCACCGTCTCCAATCCCGCATTCCGTGGGAGAACTGATTGAGGTAAATTTTGGAGTTTCTAAATTTTGTGGTGCAAATTTGCTTTTCCACATCTATCTAGGACTGTCTCTCTATGTCTTTTCCCTATCCGTCTCTTGTCAGTCTGTGTCCATCTGTCCGTCTGCTTCTTTCTGGCTTTTGCCCGCTGCCTTCTACATATATCTGTTTTTGTATGGCGTTTGCCACAAGTTACCACGATTCTTCTTTTCTCTACAACCTTTTTCCTTCTCTTGGCATCTTTCTATCCTCTGCCCTTCCTCTTCTCCTCATGCCCTCTCCTTTTTGTGTCATTTTAAGAAAAGTACGTGTAACAATATCAAGGCTGGCATGACTATCTAATCAAATTCAAGCCACTGTAGTGGAACACTTCCCTCTGTCTGTGGAGCCTTGAAACAGTGTGCTGTCACAGGAGTTTGTCTTTTAAAAGCTATTGCTACCATCTGGTGATCATTTAAAAAGTGACGGAAGGAGTTATTTAGGCGTGATCTGATCTTAAGGGTCACACCACCTTTTTGCAGCTGGTGAATTAACACACTTTTTTGTAGTTTTTTTTATATAGCATTCGAAAGCATTGAAGACCTCTACTTGAGAACCAGATTCATTTCAAAAGGACGCCATATTTTATTTTTGTTAGGCCCGGGGTGAGTACGTTATTATCCCCATAATCAGACGATTTTGAGCCGCCCGCGAGACTCGAACCTGGTTCCTCAGTTCTAAAGTCGGGAGCTCTGACCCGGTTATTTCAGTGCCACGAACAAACAGCTGTGCCTTTTCACACAGGAGGCTTTCACTGGTCCAGGATTCGAACATACGCAGATAGTTATAGGTGGAAATTCAAGTTTGCTTCTAAACTGCCTTCCTGCTCCGTATATAGTCGATATCTTGTGTGCAGGCTTTTTTCCAAACTAGAAGGCCTCCTGTCCCCGTGGCGTAAGTGACAATAGTGAGTTTTTTTTAAATCGGTCTGCATAAAAATCGTATTCACAATATTGACACGCCAATCTGCATGCACCGTACTCTGCCTACCCCTAGCAGTGCAACAAGGTCTTCAGCTTTCTCTGCCGTCGCAGTGCCCTGCTTGTCCCGGGACGTTAGAAAATGTTTCTATGTCGCCGCCGTCACTGTACCTTCAAGATGACAGGTCCAGGGCACGAGTCAGGGGTACACGCGGGTGGACAGCGTCCACCCACTTTTTTGACAGGGTGAACCCCGTCCACCCTGCAAAGAATTTGGGCCCCACTGAATAATGTTCTGAACTCGTCCCGGTGTAATTTCCAAACACCGGGACACTTTCAGCAGCGCCTGCCCGTTGTCTGCTTTCCTTCTGCAACATGCAACAACGTGCGGGCGGGGACGGGGCTTTCTTATTTAAGACTACTGCTTGGCCCATAACAAAGGCCGAATTTGAGGGGTCATCATGCCTCCTTTTGTTCAGTCTCTTGGCTGGGAGCAGTCAGGAGCCTCACACCTAGAAGCAAATGGCGCAGAGTGGGAAACAAATGCTCACACCTTGTTAGCACTTCACACATACTTAAGAGAGGCAGCTTTTCACTTTGTTAAGGCTCTGTTTAGGAGATATGCATGCACTGTAAGAATGTCAGATGTGTTGGTCTTTCCCAGTATTTACACAAAGAAAATTGCATTTATATAGAGCTTACTTTCCCTGAGGAGGCGTTGAAATAATTTAAGTACCACTATTTTTTCTTGTATAGCCTTACTCATCCCAATGCAGAGTGTCAGAGCGCTTTACATCAACACGTGCATATTACATATACAATAAATTATATAAGTTTGTAAATGAATGTACAGGATGTGTTACATAAAACTGTGGGATTGCAAGGTGTAGAAGTCACATATCATCTTCCATAGCTCACTGTGCTAATATCCTCACAATGAGCTCAAACGTACACATGATACACCTGCTAAACATATATGTGAGGGCTTTAGATCTGATGTCACTTCTTGTGATGCCACTTCCTGTAAAGTCGTGGCTTGTGATGCCACTTTCTATGATGTCAATTCCTGTGATGTCATGCGTCGTGATGTCGTGTGCTGTGATGTCATGTGCCGTGATGTCGCGCGCCGTGATGTCGCGCGCCATGATGTCACGCGCCGTGATGTCACTTGCATACTGCCTAACTAGGTTAGTCCCCCCACTTCTTTTATTAGGACTTGTGCCCTGGACAGGTCCCACACCTCTTCCTCGTGCCTCGAGCCCGCCTACCCTTCATAGCCCCCTTACCTCCTCTCTTGACTCTGTGCTGGGAAGGACTGACGTCTACCTCCACATCTTCGACTACACAAGGCCCCGCGCGCAGGGCTGCCTTCCCGACTGACTGGAACACTCCATCTTATGCCGAGCGGGACGGGCCGCTCCATCCCGAGACTCCGAGCTGGTTCCTCCGCACAGGAGCCTTTTGGTTCACCCCCGGGTGGAGTTGCACGGTCACGTCCTCTGACTGTTTCCAGTCCACCAACTATTTTACGCTCAACTCAAGTGTGGCTCCTGCAGTGTGTTGTGGTGTAACCGAGGCCCCAGCAGCACTCTCGATGCAAGCTTGACCAAGCTTCACGTAGATTTGTAAGGTAGCCGGGTAAATTTTAATTTCTGACCCATTCAACACCTTGCTGCCACCCCCAATCAGTTTGCCTTATTCCACTGGGAGTGTGAAGCATCCAACCTCTTGTTCTCTGCCCCCTCCCAACTTTAAGTCATTATGTGCAGGACGCAGGCCCACTTTTCCTGCTTGACATTTCCTTAAGCCTGTCTTTCTGTGCTGAATTTGACTGTGTATTATTTTTTTTTCTTGTAAGAGACGCTATGACCACTTTCATTGGGGTATGAGCATTTTTTTTCATAACGTATATGGAATGGAATTAATTATTCGTCCTCGTAGGATTTCTGATGAAAGAGGCTCTCTGAAACCTGCCTTTACCCTTCTGTAGATGTATCCTTCGGGCCGGCTGACAATATTCAGCTCCAGAGGGGGATTCCAAAACTGTAAGCAACACTCTTCAAATGGAGCCCTGGACTGGGCAGGTGTCATCTCCAAAACTGGACAACATACACAGACACGGATGCCACAACCCGATACACTACCACAGATGTGACCTGCAGAACCAGACAAGACTCCAGTGGCATCCTCTAACACTGTGGTGGGTTCTAGAACTGGGCACACAATTTTACTTGCAACAGCCAAGAACATGGCCCAATATTTCAGGATTTGCTTTCAAATCAGAATCCAATGCTCTAGAAAGGGTTCCAGAGCTCAACAGTATACTTAAGATGAGGACACAAAAGTGAACAGAATACTCGAGTCGAGACGTCCAAACATAACACAATAATCTAGATGAGAGGGCAGACGTGACCACGGGACTGCAGACCTGGTCTTAGCAATAGTTCAATCAAGCTTCTTCTGCTGGCAGTCGCGGCTCCTGGAGGGAGTGCTGCGGGGCAGTGGGGTGGGGCAGGGGAGGGGCGGGGTGGGGGGTAGTAAACTCCGGCATACGGTCGAACCTAGTTAAGTACATAAATTAATAAATAAAACGAATTACATTGCGCGCGCCTCGCATTTGGCATGTGTTCACACGGCCTACCATAAAACAATTGCTCTTCCAGTTTTCAAAATCACTTCCAGTGTTTCCTTTACTACTGTGATGAACATCTCAGAATAATATGCAGAGTCCAACCTTCTCCTGCTCGTCTACAGTGTTGCGGATCACATTTAATCTGCGGATGCAGTTTCTAGAGTACATACATCATACTTCTTGCCTCTAGGCATTCCCACCATCACAAAAACCTAACACCATCAAAGAGGAGACAAAAACTCCCATAACACCACAGTCCCACGTCAAGAGATCCAGCCTGTCTGAAACGACTCAAAGAGACCATTGTGTCTATCGCAGGAGAAGGAGTGACCTAGTCTGGGATCTTGAGCTGAGACAGGGCGGTCATCGCTCCTGGCAAAGGACAACTTGAAGCCATCCTGAGGCAGAAGGTTGGTGGAACGAAGCTCACCGCCTAACTACCAGTCAGCTCTCTGCCTAACTACCATGACTGGTAGTTAGGCAGAGAGCTTCGGTCCACCAACCTTCTGCTTCAAAATGGCTTCAAGTTGCCCTGTGCCAGGAGCGATGACCGCCCTGTCTCAGCTCAAGATCCCAGACTAAGTCACTCCTTCTCCTGCGATAGACACAATGGTCTCTTTGAGCCGTTTCAGACAGGCCTTTGAGCTGGATCTCTTGACGTGGGACTGTGGTGTTATGGGTGTTTTTGTCTCCTCTTTGATGGTGTTTGTGATGGTGGGAATGCCTAGAGGCAAGAAGTATGATGTGTGTACTCTAGAAACTGCATGTGCAGATTAAATGTCATCCGCGGCATTGAAGACGAGCAAGAGCAGGTTAGACTCTTTGCATATTAATCTAAGATGTTCATCACAGTAGTAAAGGAAACACCGGACTTGATTTTGAAAACTGGAAGAGCATTTGTAGCATGGTAGGCCGTGTGAACACATGCGCTAGAGTCAGTGATGCCGTGTGGAGCAGGCACAGATGAGGAGACTGGCTGGACAGGACGACATAGCTCCAGACACATCACGTCCTTCACACAGCAAGAGGCATAAACCGGACATGCACTCCTAGAGAGTAAATACCTTGAACAGGTTCTCTATTGAACCAACAAAAGATTTGCCCATGTAGTATGCAATGTCCCTTGTCCTTATGCCATATATTAATTTTCTGCAGTGCTTTTAATCAAGAAAGAAATTCTTACTTCCCATTTTTAGAGGGCTTCAGATACGACACCTTCCGGATTTATTGTCTACCCTATTGGCTTGCAGTAAGGTCAGGCTATTTATATGGTTAGTAAATTTTTAGAAATTGTGAATAATAGCCTGCGCCAATACAGTGATTTATAACTTTGATATAATCAATATTATAGTAGCGAAGAAATAACAGTTTAATTAACTCATATACTTGATTGTGCATTTTATGTTACATTTATCACAATATTTTATTAATCCACTTGATACAGTGCACATTGGCACTTTATTAACTGTCATACGGAAAATTAATTAGACTTATATTAATGATTAATCATGATGGTGAACAGAGATCGGAAGACCTAATGGGCATCAGGCAGATTATTGTAACTTATAATATTTTCACTACTTTATGGAGCAAAATTGTACAGTAACTTATATAATTATTGGATTAATAATGTATGCACACGGCCACTTCAAATCAGAATAGGGTATTGGTACTTATTCGGAGTATAGGGAAAGGAACTGTGCTTTAAAATAAAATAATTAGTAAGATCTGCTATGAATGGGGTGTGGTGAGATTTTGAAAACTGTCCAAGAAGTGTGCTGTTATGAAGGAAGGGACACGGTTAGTAGGGAGAAAGTCGGTATTGCCGGTTACTAGGTAAAGTGTAAAGATTACCAACGAGACGAATAAAGGAGGTTGATTCAGGATAAGGAGAGTTTTATGGAAGAAATTAAGTGCCTGTAGGTTGGGGATGGGTATAAATGAATTAAGGCATTTTTTAACACAAATTCATTGGCCCGTTTAACAAATGTGCAGAATATTTTGAGAATAAGGTATACATATATCTAAGGAAGCTTGATCCCATGTGCGTTTGTGCAGATTGGTGATGTTAGGGATGCTAATAATCACATTCCCAACATTTGTGTTTTCCATTCTTATTCTCGTGGGATATGTGGCATGCGAATTAGTACAATTGATTAATGGATTTACACCAAGCTTGCCATGAATGTAGTGCTTAATTTAAGTTGAAATTCTAAATTTTGTGAAAACCTGTCCGTTTATGTCTGAATAAATCAAAACATGATTGATTGGTTAGGTTGGGAACAGGTTCATGGACCGAAATTCTAATCTAACTTTAATTCAAACTGGTTGAGACATTTTTACTCCCATCTCCCACTTTCGCAAGCTAGTTCTCCTAGTTCCCGAATCTGACTGTGAAAAGATTTCACTGGGGTAAATTAGGATGCTTGCTCCAACCATATAAGGAGGCAGAGAAAGTGTACCCAATAGACACCTTTACTTTTTCCCACAAATAAAGTCAAAATTAAAATGCGAGAATCGTGAATCAGTCTGACCAGCTGAGAAGAGCTGCAAAGTTCTTCCAGGGTGCTTGTTGCACCGTTCATGAACTGGCTCTCACTGTTCAATTACCTGTTACGCCCATTTTTTTAGCTGGAGATGTGGGAGCAGTAGCGGCCCGTGGTGGGAGTGCTGCCGGGCGGTGACGTGGGGTGGGGAGGGGCGGGGTGGGGGTAGTAAACTACGGAATACGGCCGAATAGAGGTAAGTAAACATATAAATAAATAAAACGAATTTCGTTGCGCGCGCTGCATCGCATTCCGTAGTTTACTACCCCCCACCCTGCCCCTCCCCCGCCCCACGTCACCACCCGGCTGCACTCCCACCACGGGCCGCTACTGTGTGGGAGCACCCTTCTCCCTCCGTGGGTGGGCATAGGTGTTGTGTCAGGGCGCAGCTGGCACGCTTGCGCTCACAGCCCAGGCCTGTCAGTAGGGCTGATGAGCACATATAGTTGGGCCGCAGAATAATCGGGACACAGACACGGTGTATTGAGTTATCAGCATCGCTCTCGTGGTCTCCCTGACCCCGCCTGCTCAGCCGTCACTTTTATTGCCCATGCATCACGTGATATGGGAAGACACCAAATACACCCGCGGCGTGGGTAACAAATAACAACACCCCGCCCCGAATGGGTCATGGTCATAGTAGCGGGTACCAGTTACATCACTGGCACAATATTACAATAGGTTGCATAAACTAGTTTGTGAGTGTATAAATGCACACTTATGTGTGTATGTGAATATATATGCACCACCAAGCTCCCCTCAATCCCAAGGAAGGGACAGCACCCCACGGCTCAGTGAATCATATCTTTATTGATTATTCTTATATAAAGTTCATTGTATCCTAAAAATTGCCAAACAGAGTGTAATATTCTATTTATTACCATTGTTGAGTGGGGGAGGGATCCAACAATGTTAAAATAACATATTACACTCTGTGCATCTGCATGTATGGTTTATACCATGCTACTGTTTTCTAAATAGAGTAGTGATAAACAAAGGTATTTACATTATCAGAAATCGCAAGCCTAAAAGCCAAGAGCCAGGGTTCTTTTTGAATAGGGCCCGGAACGCCTAGGATGCTCCCCGCCCCGCTCCCTGGTTCACCCACAAATACTACTTGATACTTCCAGAGTGTGGGTATAAACGGCCATGTTTAATTATTTCATAACACACATAAACATGACAATCAGTAAACATTATTCCAAATCTTATTATCAAATCCTAATCACACTTTTAATATTTACAATGCATAACTTATCACCTATTAACTTGCTCCCAGCACCAAGGGGCCCTCAGGCTCGCATCCCCAATTGAGAACCACGCAAGGCGCAACCCACCTGCGTCCTTGAGAGGTGAGCCCCCAGCCCTCCGGTCCTTGTCCGCCAATTCCGGGGCCCACCCCTCTACCACCAGGCTCCCGAGGAGGCTCGTAGGGAATAAACCGGGGCCGCTGTCCCCTGCCCTAAATCGTGACCTGGCGCCCTTGCCTCCCCAGCCGGTGTCCCCATTCTCCCTGCGGAGAGCTTACCGTCTCTCCCCTCAGTGCTGGCCTAGGGAGTATGTAAGAAGGACTCCCGTTAACCCTGCGAGTCAATGCTCTGTGGCCTCTTTACCGCCTACCACTCCCCCCCCCCAAACTCCTGATAAGCGGGACGGGTGGGTGGGAGATTGCTGACCAGCCTACTCCTGGGGCCTGCGCGGGAAAGAGAGGACCCTCGTTGCGTCCCCGAGGCCTAAATAGGCGGATGCTCCGCCCCCTTCCCGCGCCGGGTCCCAGGCCGGAAATCGGTCCAGGGTGACCCGGAAGCACTTGGCTCCAGCTGGTCGTCCCCCATAGGGCTAGCCCCCTGGCAACAACAAGGGGGGCGGGGATCCCGGCGGCCGGGCCCTAATGGCGCGCTTGCTTATCCTCGCGCTTTTCCATAGGGCCCGGAACGCCTAGGATGCTCCCCGCCCCGCTCCCTGGTTCACCCACAAATACTACTTGATACTTCCAGAGTGTGGGTATAAACGGCCATGTTTAATTATTTCATAACACACATAAACATGACAATCAGTAAACATTATTCCAAATCTTATTATCAAATCCTAATCACACTTTTAATATTTACAATGCATAACTTATCACCTATTAACTTGCTCCCAGCACCAAGGGGCCCTCAGGCTCGCATCCCCAATTGAGAACCACGCAAGGCGCAACCCACCTGCGTCCTTGAGAGGTGAGCCCCCAGCCCTCCGGTCCTTGTCCGCCAATTCCGGGGCCCACCCCTCTACCACCAGGCTCCCGAGGAGGCTCGTAGGGAATAAACCGGGGCCGCTGTCCCCTGCCCTAAATCGTGACCTGGCGCCCTTGCCTCCCCAGCCGGTGTCCCCATTCTCCCTGCGGAGAGCTTACCGTCTCTCCCCTCAGTGCTGGCCTAGGGAGTATGTAAGAAGGACTCCCGTTAACCCTGCGAGTCAATGCTCTGTGGCCTCTTTACCGCCACAAGGGTGACCAGGGCCCACAGGACCTTCACCCTCCCCACCACCGAATAAGTTCTGTACAAAGGACCATATTCCTCTGATCCACACATCTGTCCCCATGTCCGATAAATGTACTCCATCATGGTGAAACATCTGATCCCCAGTGATCAGTCTGTGGGGAATGTGGCACAGGCGGCCCTGTCCAGTGCACAGCCTGGCCAATTCCCTGTTGAGGCGCCTAACCGACACATTCAAGGCTCGTGGTCGCACATTGGTGCCCCATACCCGGCGTGGTATCATACTGGACCAGGCTATCCGAGCCAGCGGGAACATTCTCCCTAACCATGCAAAGTCCGTCAGTAACTCCTCTCTGACCGCTTGGCGCCCAAGGTCCACCATGTCGTTGCCACCTAAATGCAGAATGATCAAATCCGGGGACTGCAGTCCCTCGTGCGCTCTTGTTTCTTCCACCAGTTGCCGCAGCTGCCGAATTCGCAGGCCCCCGACGCCTCGCCACAGGATCGTCACCCCGGTCAGACCCCCGGTCTCGCCACTTGCCGCCGCTGCAATCGGACCGTGGCGCGCCGCACAAACGAGTGTCCCAACACCCATACTACCTTCGAGGGCATACTAATGACGGGGAGAAATGGAAAAGTTAGCGTAATCTAGGCAGCATATCCCTGTTTTTCATAATAGTTCCGGGCGCACATAGCGTTTAAAACACATTGAAGTCCAGCGCCCCACCCTTTTCACAGTCTCTTCCGGTAACCCTGCTCCTGCTGCGAGGGTCGCTGCCCCAATCCTAAATGAGTGTGAAGAGTACCCTCCGTGCCCCAATCCTAAATCAGCCATTGCTCGGCCGAACACCGCCCTGAATTGGTACCGTGACAAACAGTCCCCCCGCTCGTGAATAAACAGGGCCTGGCCCCCCCCTTGCGGGCGGATCCCCAAATATGCTTCCATCCTGGCAACCGGGCATACCGTTGATCCAGGCGCCGGACTAAGGCGGATCGTGCACCCCTTTCCCAAGGGGTCCGTTTTGGACCTGCGCAGCACCACCACCAGCCCCTCCCGCACCATCTTTGTGTCCCGCCATTGCAACCCCCCCGTCTGGTCAGACTTTGATGATCCTACCAACTCCCCTAACTGGAAAGCCCCATAAAAGGCCAGAGAGAAGGCGGCCCCAAATAAGGTGCTCTCATATTCTGAGCAGCATATTGCCCGCAAGGTCCCCAGTATGCGCCCCAGTGTGTCTACATCCAGTGGCCTCCTGCCATCCTTTTTAACCCCTTCGAGCCTGGCCCAACCTGCCAGTGCTTTCCGCACTAAGAATGTAGCGCCCGGATCGCGCTCGCCCGCCAGCTTGGCAAAGAAACCCACTGCAGTTACATGTGCCCTGGCATAAGAAGCAGGCCTACCCTGATCCCTCAAAGCCTGTAAGAAGCTGCTGATGGCCTCTGGACTAAAAAGGCACCCCGGCTTTACGCGCTGCACAAACATTCGGTATGATTTGAAATGCTGCTGATAAGTTCTCCGGGTGCGCTCGCTCAATGAGGCCCCTACTAGCCCTGCTAAGGCGGGGCTCCAATCCTCCACAGAGATGTTGGGAACGCTGTCATCCGGTCCTCTGCCTGTGGATGGAATCTCCTGAAGTCCTGTAACTTGAAGCGAGACAAAGCGTCAGCAGCCTGATTCTCCACGCCTGGAATATGCGCCGCCCTGAACAGCAAGTTCAACTTCAAGCAAGCCAACACCAAATGCTTCAATAGCCTTAGTACATGCCTACACTTTGCCCCTTGTCTGTTAATGGCCTCCACCACTGCCATGTTGTCAGACCAAAAAACCACAGACTTGTCCCTGAAGACTTGGGCCCAGACCGTCACTGCCACCACAATGGGGAACAGTTCCAAGAAGGCTATGTTCTTTGTCAGCCCCTGCTCATGCCATGCTGCAGGCCAGTCCCCCTGCACCAGCGTGACCCCAGCACTGCGCCAAAACCCACGCTACCCGCTGAGTCCGTGAGTAAGCCCAAGTCTGCACTAGAGATGGTCGGTGCCGGCCAGACCACCTTACCATTAAAGTCACTCAGAAAACTGCGCCACACCTTCAAGTCCTCCCTCACATCCGCCTGTAGACGGACGTGGTGGTGTTTCTGAGTCATCCCTGCCATTGCCCTCGCGATTGACCTTGAGAAGGGCCTCCCCATCGGGATGATCCGCAACGCGAAATTCAACTGGCCTACCAGCACCTGTAGTTGGTGCAATGTTACTTTGGGTCTAGCCAATGCTGCCTCTATTGCTTGGGAAAAAGCCTCCACTTTGTCTGCTGGTAACCTGCATTCCCCTACCACTGTGTCAATCTCAATGCCCAGGAAAGACATGCATGTTGCCGGCCCCACCGTCTTCCCTTGGGCCAATGGCACCCCAAATTCCTCAAACATTGCCACTAGGTCCTTCAAAGCCTGCCCACATTGCCCCGACATCGGGGGACCCATGACCATGAAGTCATCCAAGTAATGCACGATGTCCCTGTGACCTGTCCTGAAAGTAAACAGCCAGTGCAGCAATGAACTGAACATTTCAAAATACCTGCATGAAACCGCGCAACCCATTGGCATGCACTTGTCGTAATAGAACTGATGTTGCAGCTGAAAACCTAACAAGTGGTAATCCTCGGGGTGTACCGGCATGAGTCGGAATGCTGACTCGATGTCCGTTTTGGCCATAAAAGCCTTGGGCCCTAAGTCACGCAGCTTCTGCAATGCCGTGTCGAACGAGGAATAAGTCACAGAGCACAGGGAAGGGTCTATGGCGTCATTCACTGAGGCCCCCCTCGGTGCTGATAGGTTATGTATCATCCTGAACTGGCCTGGCTCTTTTTTGGGGACCACCCCCAGCGGTGAACATACGTAACCAGGCAGCGGGGGGGCCGGGAATGGGCCAGCTATCCGCCCCAGGGCTCTCTCCTTACCAACTTTTTGAGATACCACAGCGTGATGCATGCGCGCTGATAAAAGATTGTTGCAATGAGCCACTGGTGGCACCCCTGTGCTGGAATGCGAAAACCTGTGGAAAACCCCTGAAATAACGTCCTGGCTGCACCCCTGTCAGGATACTGATTCAACCAAAAAATCAGCCTCCCTATCTTAACTGGGGTGGGTAACTTATTGCTGCGATGGCTTGTGCTCCCTGCCTCTCTCTTTAGATTTCTTGATACACTTAAACTCCGGGTGGGAGGGGTGGCCGCAGAATGCGCAAGCGTGCTTGAACTTACATGTCCCTGCTGGCCAAGTACACACTTTTCTGTTAAAAGCCCAGCATGTCCCTTTTTCTCGCCCACCCCTCCCTGTGAAGTCCGAAAGGGCTGCTTCATTGGCGCCTTATTATTAATGCTTTCCAACCATACATTGACCTCGGTCTGATCCCACCCCATGTCTGGGTCCTCTACCTTTGCCCATCTGAAATCCCTGTCATAGTCCATCCAGGCAGTCCCCCCGTACGTTGCGTGAGCTTTCAGAATTTTGTTGGCATAGCAAATCAGTGGAATTGCCAGCTCAGGTTTCTTCTCTAACAACACAGTGGAAAAAACATTGAAACCAAACTGCCAGTTAGTAATTGATTCCTCCACCCAGGGCTTCCTCTCCTTGAAGGAGCTGTCCTTTCCCTCTTTTCCCTTGTTTTCCAAGTCCCGCCTTTTTGGCCTGATTAAGGCATACATGTCTATGAACTCTCCCTTCCAAATCTTCTCCTTCATGTCCTGCGACACATGCACCGCCAATTTACTGCGCTTTGATAACACGGTCTCCTGGCCCCCAATTGCCTTTGCCTCCGCCCCTGCGCCCTTGTTTACGCTGTCGACCGCCTTACCTGTTGCGGTCCCTGACGTCGACTCAGCTTGTGCGGGGGCCGCTTGACCCACCGCCAGAGGGATAACCTTCGTTACTTTATCTTGCGCTCCACCTAGTAACGCCACCTGTTTGCTAATCTCATTAAGGGCGCTCTCTGTACAGGCTGCCGAGGACTGCGCAACGCTCCCGGCAGCCGGGGAGGGCCGATGGCGCCTTGCTTCTCCTACAGCCCCCCGATTAACCCGCACTACCACCGGCCACCCGCGGCTGCCCGAAACCCGCCCAGGACCCGACACCTTACCTCCGCACTCCTGTGCCCTATCAGGAAACCCCAGCGATCGATGCTGCTATCCCGCGTTGACGCTTCGTCCAGGACCCGTCCACCTCCACAATCCGGTCACCGACGTCCTCCGGGCGATTACTGCTCTCCGGCGTGGACGCGTCGTCTGCCTCTGCAATCCCTGTTGCTCGCCCGATCCCGAACGTCCTCAGAGCGATTGGCGAAAGATTGCTGACCAGCCTACTCCTGGGGCCTGCGCGGGAAAGAGAGGACCCTCGTTGCGTCCCCGAGGCCTAAATAGGCTGATGCTCCGCCCCCTTCCCGCGCCGGGTCCCAGGCCGGAAATCGGTCCAGGGTGACCCGGAAGCACTTGGCTCCAGCTGGTCGTCCCCCATAGGGCTAGCCCCCTGGCAACAACGGGGGCGGGGATCCCGGCGGCCGGGCCCTAATGGCGCGCTTGCTTATCCTCGCGCTTTTCCAGAGGCTTTCTAAACTTTGAAGGATGCACTCCCCTCAAAGGAGTCCATGTGAATCTGCATCAGTCTGTCCATGGCCTGTAGAAATATCCGACTCTGCAGCGCCTTTAATACCCAGAGCTTTACCTCATGGAACATGTCAACATTTGGCTATCAACATCCTGGTTTGTTAAAATGAAAACAGAAATACAGGTTTTTGTTTTTATCAATGACTTGCCTGGTTTTATTTTCCCTTTCACTCACTGTTCATGTTTTGAAGCCTCCCCAGGGTCTTCTTTTAGCTCTATAAACACTTCTTCCTCTTCCTTTCCTTAGCTCGGGTCATCAAACTGACGTTTAATTAAAATAAATGAGTCAAGGCCGGCATGTAGTCCTCGCATTAATTCATTATCTTTTCTATCACAACAAGTTCTAAAAGCTGCAGTTTGTGATGCCAGATAATGGCGCTGGTCCAGGAAGATCCAGGAGCTGGTGACAGCTTGCTGCTGGAGGATTAGCAGTGAGGGATGGTCTTGCTACAAGGAGTTAAACACGGTGGCTGAGTGAGTTTTCACTCAAGTCACTTCGACTGGTGGATAGATAGGCTTAGCATGGCAAAACCATAGCACTGTGGTAATAAACCTGGGGGTGTGCATTCATTAATCCACTTGCTCCATATCATGTTTTATTGGGCTACATTTATTTTCACTGGCAAGGTATGTGTGTGTGTCTGTGTGTGTGTGTGTGTGTGTGTGTGTATATATATATATATATATACACACACACGCACACACAGATGTGGAGAGCGTAATATGCTGTTACGCCATTTACATTTATTAGCATTGTTGAGTGTAGGGAGGAACCACGGCTCTCAGAGCGCGAGTGGCTGTTATTCGTGTTTCATGCTAAAATTTGTGACATTTTGCCAAAATGATGTGTAGTTTATTCAAAAGCAAGTAATGTACATTTTGCACACACCTACATAAAACATAAGCTAGGACAAAAAGCTTTTGACCATTTTTTGAACCAAAGGCACATAGGACATACACACCATAGTGTTAAAAAACGATTAAAATGTATCTGACCAACAACATCTTCATGTTCAATAGTCAAGTGTGTAAACAAAAGTGCAGTACTGCCATGGACAACTTACGCCAGTCTGACCATGGGAAGGTGGGAAAGAGAAGGCGTGGAGATACAGGCATGAAGAATATATGAGCAAAATCATAATGTGGTTACACTACATTCGTGACCTTCAAATCATACAAATGGCACCAAAGAAGAATTCCAAAATATTTATGAAGATCTGAACAACAATAACATGAATCTTAGACTCATTCATGAGATCAGCAATGAGTGTCACCTTTTTAGACATAACAATGTAATTGAAAGATAAAATCCAAACTACTTTGCACCACAAGGAAACTGCAAGGAACAGTAGGCACTACAAGCACACAGCTGTCATCCTAACACCCAAAAACAAAGAATCCCTTATGGAGAAATTCCACACCTACGAAGGAACATTCAACAGAGACTGAGTTTAATTGACAAGAAGACACAGTGACAAGCAGATTCTTATCTTGCAAATATTCCAAAAAGTTCAAAAAAAAGAAAAATACCTGAACAAAGACGGATATTTACTTCTAAAAAACAACAAATCAAAGAAAAAAGAATACGACAAAATAAGAATGACATCTATCAAACATTCCACAGAGATACTCAAATACTACAGAAACCCAGGCTTTTGAGGGACAAGGACATCAAATCACTACTAGGATTAAAACCAACCCTTGCTTTTTCGAAATGCAAATCACTGCAAGATTGATTAGTGCACAGTCACTACAGAAGCAAAGAAAATAAAGAAAAAAGAACTAAATCTTAACATAGAAACCATGTGAGAAAACCACCAGGCAGTAACATAAACACTAGTGGAAATGCAATGGCCCTTGACTCATACATTTATTATATGCTGACCACCTATAAGAAAAATGATGGACAAAAAAAGGTCTCCAAAATTACTGACATCACTTTGAACATCCCACCAGAGGGAGAAGGTTGAACAACAGCAGCCAAACAACATTGGAGTAATTTCAGAATGTAGAAATCTAATATGGTTCATGGAACTAGGGAATTGAATACTCATACTTGACTTGCAAAAAACATAAGTAAATAGATTAACTATAGATGAATTATGTTAGCCTACAGGAGTGTGATTTTGTTCGTAACTGTGATCCATGAAAAAGCCACGCAAACAGGTTCCTTCCCCAAAAAATATTTTTTTGCTGCTTGGAGACTACAATTACCACAATGTATTTGTGTGGACACTACAATTTATAGCAATATGTATCACACTATTTGAAGAAGCAGCGAGAAAGGACTCGTATCTGTGAGCAATATCTTACCAATTGCAAGTTATGTTGACCTTTGGCCATGGCTTTCAATGGATTTCTTGGCTTTACAAAACGATGGTCATTATTGTCTCTGGTGATTTGCCTACCCTTCGCTCCCAGTGGGAGAACATAATAGTACAGGTTCAGAGGGGTAAGAAATCCTGGTAATTGCCTGCTATAATTAGGGTATATTGGTGATCACTTGTCCTTGGAAATGGGGATCCCCTCACCCATTATAATCGAAATTGTGTTATAGCTGACCAAGGCAAGTTCGCTAGAATAGATGTAACTGGTGTTGCAGAAGCAGTGCAGGTGTTTATGGCTGCTATAAGTAGGGTTGAGTCTGACCGAGATTGGATTTTCCTAATATCGGAGCACCGACTGCATGCTCGACGTGCTCGACAAGGCTAACAGGTGATCATTCAGCCCTCTACTTATAGCAGCCGCAAACGCCGGCAAACGCTGGCACTGCTTCTACGACACCAGTTACATTGACCATTCACGCCTTGAAAAAGCCCCAGGCTTGCATGCCGTATGGGGTGAAGCACGTGTTGGCTGTGTTACCATCAATAAGTCGAACACGGATGATTCTGACACTCTAAGAATCATCCTTGACCATGGGATCGTGGTTAAATAAATGGATGATCATAACGCATCAAATAGAATCTTTTGATTGGTTATAAAACAATTGTTATAAAAAATTCTAGTGAACTAACCTTGGTCAACTATATACAAAAAGAAGAACATAATAGGCCAGCAATTCCATGAGAAGGATTGAGAGCAGACCTTCGAATGCACTTATACCATCTCCAGAAACACACACTATCAATTCACATAATTAACTACCTGCACACCACTGATTTCATGCCCCTCAGATTGAACACCAGCCTACACACCTCCAACTTGAGCTGCCCAAACGTGCTCTTGTTGATGCAGACTTCACCCACATGATTTGGAGCTTCCCAGTGATTGCCCTTTTTGGCTTGGGGGTAAATCAGAATTGAGGAGAACCCTCAGCAGGGAAATGCTTCATAAGACCGAAATTTGCTTGCTCGGCCTGTATGGCCAGCAAGTGTCAAGGAGCGCTGGTAACCGGTTCCTAGATTTCACCGTGGGGAGAGCTCGCAGGGACATTGCATTACATTGGAAGTCCCCAGACAGTCTACCACACAGCAGGTGGAAGGCAGATGTGGAGAACTGGGCAGAGGGGGCTGCTCTATGCTTGGATGAATATAGTGTAGTAAGGAAAACAAGGGGACCCCAATAAGTGAACCTGGGGTAGACTAATGTTTTAGAAAACAATGGTTCTTATGTGACCAAAAAGGTCCAAAGAAAAGGCAGTGTCAGAATTAGGGACAATGCGCTAGAGTCGAGATTGATATAGTGGCATCCGTCGGAGACCTGTGGCAGGGCAATGGATTTAAGTAATGGCTAGCTTTGCTGAGATGGTGCCATAGTAATCCTGTGGGGTGGCCCAGTGTAATGCTGGACGCCACTTCTCTATGTACCGGATCACCCCTGTGGCTATAACTGCCTACACTCTGAATCTGTTTATAGTTGGTAATCAATCAATCAGGTGACTTGTAAAGCCCGTAAGGGTACCCACCTCTAGGATTCCCATTCTAGTGTGAATGACGCTCCAAATTCTAAATAGCTGTATGTGAGAAACTGGTAGTTTTTTTTTTACCTTCTAGCACACTTTGTCGTATTAGATCTACATGGTTTACTTGTCTGAGCCGATGTGTACCCTGTCCTAGGGCACCTACCAATGCGCTGTCCTGCTCCGTTCACAAATGAGCTTTGTATGTACATATGCTATGTCAAAGAGCAGACTTGCTACACATGTCTGATTCACTGTGTCATCCTGAGGCCTAATATGTACTGTCATGGATATCATGTAAAAAATTAAATACAAACATTTAAAAAAAAAAATCTGTGCGCAATATCTTGGTGGTCGAAACGCGTCCAAATTTTTTACTGCCAATTACTGCAAAGAAATTAAGGCTTTGGGTTGGGAGAAGGATGTGGGCGAGATTATGAATGAGGAGCAGCAAGCAGCCGCAGTCCATGCAGGTAACAGCGGTGGGGAGAGTTAGGGGGTATTTCGAGGGACGATGTCGAGGGGAAATTAAATAAATAATTAAGTTTCCCTCTGCATCGTCCCTTGAACTCCCCCCTTACCCGGCCCCACCGCTGTTATCTGCACGGACCGTGGCTGGCAGGAAGAGGCCAAAATGGCTTCTACTGAGATGGCTAGCTCCTCACAATTTAGATTAATTCCGCTACGGTTCCTCCAAAGCATCTATATCACCCCCATTAAACTCTGGCGCTGTGGGAAAATTCAGTCCCCTAACTGTGTGCGATGTGGAGGTGGTCCTGGAGACTGGAGACTTCCTCCATACTACATGGCCATGTCTACTATTACAGCCCTTTTGGGAGGGTTTACTGACTACTATCGGAAAAGGGCTGGTCCGAATCCCCCTTCTCCATAACACTTCTAACAGTGAAACTAACAGATGCAAAGTCACCCTCCTACACATGGGCCTGTCAGTTGCCAAGCGGGATCATGCTAGCGAGTGGCGTAATGATCACCCCAACACTCAGTAAGTGGGCCGGGGGGTTAGAGAGTAGCATGGTCCTGGGCATACCAGTCTATGAGGCTCTTGGGTGCCTACATAAGTGAACTAAAATCTGGGGCGAGTGGGAAGAGCTGGGTATAATTCTAGACCAATGAGAAATAATAGTAGCACTCAAGACCCACTGACATATTATAACAAGAGGTGTAGGAAGTCGCGCATATGCTGGATACGACGAGATACTTGCGTTGTACGACTGTCAACGCTGTCTGTATTGTTTATTGGTTTATGAGATGTTTGTCTGGTGCAACCTAAGATTTAAGAGAAGAATGCGATTGTTTGTTCTATGATAGCAATAAAAATCCCAATAAACTTGTTTAATAATAAAAATGCTTGGACCACTTCCAGAGTGCGGTCTGCCTTCGCAGATAGGTCGCTTCACGAAGATAATGAGCCGCCTTACCCACGAGCCCTCAGCAGGTCATGTGTGCTTCTGAGACAGGATCCCACAATTGTAATAGGAAAAGCTGAACCGCATCTTGACGCCTGCAGACAAATCCACCATAGCAGCTTGAATCTTGGCGTTCAAAGCTGGCGGCAACCCAACTAGACGCGCAGTGAGAGTGAGACTGTGGCCAGTACATCACCCACACCGCTGCCAGCATAGTATAGTTCCCTTGACAGGTGGAAGGCCCTGGCGTGGAGCCATGTAGGACTCAAGGTGCAGCAACAGGCAAACACCAGGGTCAGATTGGTAAGGCGGGCACTCAGGCAATGGGCGATGGGCCAGTATCTGAGTTGCAGCTGTGGCCGCTTTTTTGACCAGTGTGGTGGCTGACTTGGGCTGTGTCTCTGCTGTTCAGATGCCGCCAGTGGACCTCTATTACCTCCGTCTTACCAGGGGCGCGAAGGAGTCATTCCCAGTCTCTCGCTGGGCCTGCCCATTCATGTATGCAGATGGGGCAGGGGACCTGAGCAGAAGTGGTCTCACTTATAGTCAGGGTTGGTTCACCATTGTGAAATAATCAGTGCAAGATCCAAACCTGGCAAACACCCACCTTGTCTGGAACTCAGGATATCCTAGGGACGTCCTCGATGGCGCAAAATGTTTGCAGGCGTGGCGGCCCCGATGGGGGCTTCTTAAACAGTGGAATCAAACCCAAATGTTTAGGATTTTAGAAATCACTAGGGAAGACAGACAGAATCGAAATCTAGGGTATTAAAGTCATCAAATTAGAAACACCGACCTCTGCCGCCTGGCAGAAATAGGCTCCCCCGAGACTCGCCATAAAGTGCTACTTCTCTGGGAAAATGTAGTTCAAGTTTAAAAAAAGCTTAAAGGCAGTTTGTTTATTGATAGGGTGAACCTTGGGCCCAGCTACGCCCAGAGATAAAGAAATGTTTTTTTTTTTAAAAGAACAAAAAAATGGATGACTTATAGTTTTTTTTCTATATCCATTTTAGGTATTCTTCCAGAACCGCTGTGACTCCTGGGAGTGGAAACCCAAATCCGTGCCCAGCGACAAGTGCAAGAGAATCAAACGATGCCCCACGCGCCGAGGTCACCTTCCTATGGCACCTGCTAAGTGGATGGGCTTTTAGGATGGGCTTTTGTTCCTCACAACACTGGATTTGCCTAGGCCCCAGCACGCTCAGAGGAACCATTAGGAAGTGACTCCGCTGGTGTACAGACAACACCCTTCCCTTGGAAACCCGGCCCTCCCAATAACTGGTTCCTACTGCTCGAAGGTTAAAGCAGATCCAGATGCCGGGGGCCAAGAGGAGCTTTTTGTGCAAGAGGAAGGCTGTGGACGAGAGCGAGAAGGAGGCCCTCTTCTACGAGACCTACTACTGCCTGAGCCAGCAGTACCCGCTCATCCTGCTTCTGCTGGTCATCCTGCTGGCGATATGCATCACCCTCATTGTGGTCTCCTTCGCCACCAGCCGGGTAAGGCGCTGGGCTGGGCTGGGTGGGCTTCAGGTTGGCTCACTGGGAGGGGCGACGGATGGGCTGGTGGGCTCCAGGTTTGCTCACTGAGAGGGGCAACGGATGGGCTGGTGGGCTCCAGGTTGGCTCACTGGGAGGGGCGACAAATGGGATGGTGGGCTCCAGGTTGGGTCACTGGGAGGGGCGACGGATGGGCTGGTGGGCTCCAGGTTGGCTCACTGGGAGGGGCAACGGATGGGCTGGTGGGCTCCAGGTTGGCTCACTGGGAGGGGCGACGGATGGGCTGATGGGCTCCAGGTTGGGTCACTGGGAGGGGCGACGGATGAGCTGGTGGGCTCCAGGTTGGCTCACTGGGAGGGGCGACGGATGGGCTTCAGGTTAGCTCACTGGGAGGGGCAACGGATGGGCTGGTGGGCTCCAGGTTGGCTCACTGGGAGGGGCAACGGATGGGCTGGTGGGCTCCAGGTTGGGTCACTGGGAGGGGCGACGGATGGGCTGGTGGGCTCCAGGTTGGCTCACTGGGAGGGGCGACGGATGGGCTGGTGGGCTCCAGGTTGGCTCACTGGGAGGGGCAACAGATGGGCTGGTGGGCTCCAGGTTGGCTCACTGGGAGGGGCAACAGATGGGCTGGTGGGCTCCAGGTTGGCTCACTGGGAGGGGCAACGGATGGGCTGGTGGGCTCCAGGTTGGCTCACTGGGTGGGGCAACGGATGGGCTGGTGGGCTCCAGGTTGGCTCACTGGGAGGGGCGACGGATGGGCTGGTGGGCGCACTGGAAAAGAGGTTAGATTCACTGCTCCCAAGATGGCGTAAATCTCTGTCTCCCTTCAGATGAACTGAGGCCTACGCTCTAGTTCCCCAAAGGCTGACATTCCTATAAATCATGGTCATGATCTGTGTATATCGGCAGCTCGCTGCAAGTCAGAGCAGAGGTAGGCCAAGGAGTGAATGGGCACAGTTCTGCAAGTCAGGGCAGGGGTACAATAAGGAGTGAAGGGGGGGGGGGTGATTCCTCAAGTCAGAGCAGAGGTAGGCCAAGGAGTGAATGGGCACAGTTCTGCAAGTCAGGGCAGGGGTACAATAAGGAGTGAAGGGGGGGGGTGATTCCTCAAGTCAGAGCAGAGGTAGGCCAGGGAGTGAATGGGCACAATTCCGCTCAGTACTGTGTGCATCTTTCTATTGTGATACCAGGAGTTTAACAGACGAGGGCCAGCTACTGTGCCGCAGTAGCGAAAATGTTTGCAAAGAGGTTGTCAATTTGACGTGATCAGATACCAGACCCCCTCACATCCTTGAATATCCCCCCATAGAGGTGACAAAGAGGGAATGGGCATGGAGACTGAGCTCCCCCACGCCTTCTTTGAAATGCTCGCATCCAAGGGTCCAAGAGTCACTAGCAATCGATGGGCCATTCCTCTGTGGGGTGTAGAGGCTGGGGGACAAGGCTCTTTTTCATTGTAGGGAGGTGATGCGTCCCCCAGGTTCTAAATTATAAATGAGGCGACATGAATGTGTAAAACACAAAACTATCAGAAATACAGCAATAATCTAGACATGCCCATAATATCTTCGTACCAGAGTAGAACAAAGGTTAACGATCTGGAAATTCTAGTACAAACCTGTGCCCATTTACTCAACTAATAAATATGAATTTACTATTCCCCCGGTTAGTCAATTAGTTAATATTAATGTTATACTCCTGGTTTATTTCGGGCCAGTCTCTTGATATTGGAATTGCCTAACTCTATCTTGATATGTAGATTTTATGCTGATGTCGAGATTGCTGCCGCCGGATGTTTGTGTTGCAAATCCCTTGGGGTGGAAGCACTGACTGTACGCCGGCCCCACTGGCCTATACATGAAGTCCAGGCTGCAAACAGGCTCGCGCCTGCAGGATCTCATGCAGAGGGAAGCGCCTGGCATTGCGTGTAGTTCAGTGAGGGGACGTCAGGTCGCTTGTATACTAAAGTGTGTGGGTTTGTTTATTCAAAGGCCTTTGTCGACAACCTGGGCTTCCTCATCACCATCTTCTGCGCCCTCGGAGTCTTCCTCACCATCTTCGTGCTGGTCTGCATCGAGTCCATCTTCCAGAAATGCATGAAGTTCTTCTCGCTGGTGATCTGGGCCAGCCTCCTTGCCATGGGCTACGTGTTTGTCTTCACCAGCGGCCGGGTCACTGCCTGGGACCAGGTAAGGGGCGCGCGGGGTCAGAGTTCAACAGAGGCGCAGCGAAAGGCAAGAGTGGAATCAGGGGTCAGTCGGGTCACAGTCTGGAACCAGAAGATTAGCTGCGCCATGGCGCTGCTTAGGGCCACGTCAGGGAAGGATGAGGTTAAAGAAGAGTGGAACCAAAGGCCGGGCAGGTCACTGTCTGGGACAGGCAAGGGACGAGTACAGGCCAAAGGCCGGGCAGGTCACTGTCTGGGACAGGCAAGTGACGAGTACAGGCCAAGGCCGGGCAGGTCACTGTCTGGAGCAGGCAAGGGACGAGTACAGGCCAAAGGCCGGGCAGGTCACTGTCTGGGACAGGCAAGTGACGAGTACAGGCCAAGGCCGGGCAGGTCACTGTCTGGGACAGGCAAGTGAAGAGTACAGGCCAAAGGCCGGGCAGGTCACTGTCTGGAGCAGGCAAGTGAAGAGTACAGGCCAAAGGCCGGGCAGGTCACTGTCTGGGACAGGCAAGTGAAGAGTACAGGGCAAAGGCCGGGCAGATCACTGTCTAGGACAGGCAAGTGAAGAGTACCAGCCAAAGGCCGGGCAGGTCGCTGTCTGGAGCAGGCAAGGGACGAGTACAGGCCAAAGGCCGGGCAGGTCGCTGTCTGGGACAGGCAAGTGACGAGTACAGGCCAAAGGCCGGGCAGGTCGCTGTCTGGGACAGGCAAGTGAAGAGTACCGGCCAAAGGCCGGGCAGGTCGCTGTCTGGAGCAGGCAAGGGACGAGTACTGGCCAAAGGCCGGGCAGGTCGCTGTCTGGAGCAGGCAAGTGACGAGTACAGGCCAAAGGCCGGGCAGGTCGCTGTCTGGAGCAGGCAAGGGACGAGTAGAGGCCAAAGGCCGGGCAGGTCGCTGTCTGGGACAGGCAAGTGACGAGTACAGGCCAAAGGCCGGGCAGGTCGCTGTCTGGGACAGGCAAGTGAAGAGTACCAGCCAAAGGCCGGGCAGGTCGCTGTCTGGGACAGGCAAGTGACGAGTACAGGCCAAAGGCCGGGCAGGTCGCTGTCTGGGACAGGCAAGTGAAGAGTACCGGCCAAAGGTCGACTGGGCACTGCCTGGGACCAAGTAAAGGAAAACTGGGGT
The DNA here is from genome assembly GCA_963921515.1 of Calotriton arnoldi. Lineage (NCBI taxonomy): Eukaryota > Metazoa > Chordata > Amphibia > Caudata > Salamandridae > Calotriton > Calotriton arnoldi. The sequence continues at coordinate 414,558 of CAWUFW010001555.1, forward strand.
CAAAGGAGGTCAGGTCCGGGTCTGTGCACCAGAGGAATAAGTGAGTTCATTAGACTGGCAGGCCACTGCATGGTACCACGTAAACGATGAGAGCATATGAAGTTCGGCTAGGTCACTGATAGGACCAGCTAATTGGAACACTGGGGTTCAGAGGTCGGCTGGGACTGGTCACTAAGCCTGGGCGGAGTTCGCGGAGTGCAAAAAAACTCAGTCGCGCTATGCGGAGCTCCGCAAGCGGCGGAGTGCGTTAGATAAATGCCGTCCGCAGTGATTTTCAGTGCCAGGTGCTTGTCTACACTGTGCAATCACCGCGAATGGCACCATGCACAGTGCAAGCGGGCGCTGCTTCCTTTCTGCCGCTCGAGTAGATTTTTACTCGAGCAGCAGCTTTTTCAAGGCAAACGTGCAGTTTCTCAACGCGAGCGGTCGCGAGCATACACGACCACTCGCAATGAGAAATCTGACCGCCCACGTTGAGAAATCTCGCTGGGAGGTTGATTTTCCATGCTCGCACTCGCCAACTTGATGTTGACGATCGCGAATGAGGAAAAATCTTGCCGGGAGGTGGATTTTCCTTGCTCGCCAACTTGACGTTGACGAATGCGAGCGAAGAAAAAAACTCTGCGAGCTCCACGTAACGCGGAGTGCGGAAAACTCTGCAAACTCCGCGAGCGGAGTTCACCGCCCAGACTTACTGGTCACTAGGACTCCCTTTGTCCCCAGCAGTGGTCTCACACACTTCAATGAAGTCTCTGTTAGCTTCTAGCCTAGAACGAGGAAGTTCTAGAGAGTGAGGGTTAAAGGTCGGTCTGCTCAGGCCTGTAACTAGGCAAGGGTAGAGTTGGGGGGTCAAAGGCCTGCCGGGTCGCTGGATGGCGCTAGGTAAGGGAAAAGTTGGGTTAAATGGGAGCCTGCTCCTAACCTATGACGAGATAAGGGAAGAATGAGGTCAAAGGTAGGTCAGGTCATTGCCTGATATCTTGTAGGAGGAGATCGAGGTTACAGGTAGGCCATGTCACTGTCTAGGACCAAGGGAGGAGAGAGTGGGTTCAAAGGTCAGCCAGGTTACTGCCTTAGTCAAAGGTTATTCCCCATTGAGCTCTTTTCTCTGGGAATCGTAAAGTGGGGGCATTCCTTAGGTTATGGGACTACTCCGTCAGTAAAAGAAGTCTCACTCACTCCTCACATAAAATAATTAGAATTCAGTTGTCGCTCATTCCTCGCATCATTGGCTTCATGGACACAAACAAAGGATCACTCATTCCCTACTCCCTTTGAGTTCAGGCTTCACTGGGGTCTCACTCAATCACTACTTCAGTAGGAACATGAGCTAGAATGGATTGTCACTCATTCTCACATCACTGGCCACGTACACTTCATATTCATTCTTAGCATTACTGGAATCGTGAATTAAGGATTCCTCATCACTGTCCTCCTGCAGTTCAGTGGAGTCCCCCTCCGTTTCTGTTGCTGCCCTCACACACTTTAATGAAGTCTCACTCAATCCCTGTGACTGACCTCATACAGTTCAGTGGAGTCTCACTCAATCCCTGTGACTGATCTCACATACTTCAGTGGAGTCTCACTCAATCCCTGTGACCGATTTCACATACTTCAGTGGAGTCTCACTCAATCCCTGTGACTGACCTCATACAGTTCAGTGGAGTCTCACTCAATCCCTGTGACTGACCTCACATACTTCAATGGAGTCTCACTCAATCCCTGTGACTGACCTCACATACTTCAATGGAGTCTCACTCAATCCCTGTGACTGACCTCACATACTTCAATGGAGTCTCACTCAATCCCTGTGACTGACCTCATACAGTTCAGTGGAGTCTCACTCAATCCCTGTGACTGACCTCACATACTTCAATGGAGTCTCGCTCAATCCCTGTGACTGACCTCATACAGTTCAGTGGAGTCTCACTCAATCCCTGTGACTGACCTCACATACTTCAATGGAGTCTCACTCAATCCCTGTGACTGACCTCACATACTTCAATGGAGTCTCACTCAGTCCCTGTGACTGACCTAATGTATTTCAATGGTGTCTCACTCGATTCTTGTCACTGACCCCATGCACTTCAGCTGAGTTCTCCTCAGTCCCTGTCACTGTCATGCATTTCAATGGAGTTTACCTCTTTCCCTGTCATCCCACACTCCAATCGAGACTCCCTTACTCCCCAGCAGTGGTCTCACACACTTCAATGAAGTCTCCCTTAGTACCCATCACTGACCTTACATACTTCAATGTAGTCTCACTCAATTCCTGTGACTGACCTAATGTATTTCAATGGTGTCTCACTCAGTTCTTGTCACTGATGTCATGCACTTCAGTAGAGTCCTCCTCAGTCTCGGTCACTGATGTCATGCATTTCAGTGGAGTATTCCTCTGTCACCGGTATCACACACTTAAATGGTGTCACCCTGAGTGCCCAGCACTGGCCTCACACACTACAATGAAGTCTCACATAGTCCCTAGTACCGGCTTCATGCACTACAATGGACCCTCACTCAATCCATAATCTTATGCACTTCAGTAGAGTCTCACTCATTGATTGTCACTGATTTCATCCTACTCAGTAGAGCCTCATGCTTTCCCCATCACTGGCCTTGTGCACTTTAACAGAACTTCCTTTCCTATATCTCTCACTTATACACCTCTGTAGAGTTTCACTCACTCATCAGGGGGCATCATTCTCAGCCACTGAATGATGTCCCTTGTGCCCTTCCTGCACTTCTCCCTAAGAAGCAGCTAGTGGTGTGCCACAGATGAGCGTGAGCTCTGCTGACTCCCTCCCACCCGCAGACCATGAAAGAAGCGGAAAAACCCTGACCTACTCCAAGGCTCTTGAATCCCGCAGTTATGAGTGAGTGAAGTGTCAAGCATTTTACTGACTTTTCCCCAGGACTACCAGCTCTCATGGGCCACTGATCCATATTGTCCGGCCCACCTCTTAGTGAATTAATCCACAACTTTCGAAACTGGACCTAAACGGATTAAAACATACGCAGACGCCTTGACCAGCAGGGCGGCGCTCCTCCAGAGATCCCCTGTTAGCGTGTTTAGGTGCAGACAAAGGTGTTATCGACACTCGCTTCCGGTCTCATCTCTTCCCCACTTGGGGGGCTTTGTTGCAGGTGTACTTCTTCCTTTTCATCACCTTCATCGTCTACACCATGCTGCCAGTGCGCATGGGGGATGCCATCGCTGCGGGGGCGCTCTCTTCCATCTCCCACATCATCATCCTCAGCATCTACCTCTCCACCTCCACCACCTCCACCGACATGCCAAAGAGGGACCTGGCACTGCAGGTGAGCGCAAGGGGCCATGCTTCAGCCCAGGGATGGGAGAAGGAAGCGCACAGGGTCTTGTGGGTGCATACACTGGGCCTGCAGGGACAGCCACTGGAGGCGGTGGGCGGATTCTGGGCCCACGAGTGAGGAAATAGGTAGAAAGTAGAGCATGTGTGAGCGTACTCTAGGACATGTGGCAAGCAGTGGCGGCTCCTCCGCTAAGGCGGAGGAGTGTCACCCCACTGCTTTCAGCAGTGGAAATAAAGGAAAAATAAAATGATAATAACTAGTTGTTATTATCATTTTATCAGAGCAGGAGGAGGAGTGGTGGGCACTCTGTAAAGTGCGGCTGAATGTTTGGCCGGCCGTCTCGGGCCAGCCAAACAGTCATGCGCACTTTGCATGTTCTCCACCCAGGCTGCATTAAAGCTAGGGTGGAGAACATGCCCGGGCTCCCATTCCCTGGCTGAGCGCCGAATCACGGCGCTCAGACCATTCACACCGGGGCGTTGTGATTGGCTTAGGGAAGCCGGGGTGCTTCCTGTTCTGGCCAGAGGGGAGGGAAGACAACGGGGGACAACGATGAGAGACGTGGCGAGGAGGTATGTTTTTTTTCTTTACCCCCTCACCCCACCACCCTCTGCACCGCCACCCCTGATCCATGCCTTCCGCCACTGGTGGCAAGTAGCGTCGGGAACTGCTTGGACGGGCGCTGCAGCTTGTGGAACAGACACTAGGGCATGTTCAGATAATTATGGTACTCCTTTTAGGATAGAGTTTTGGCACACTCTAGTAGGTGTGGACAGACACTGGGCCTCTCAGGACAGTCACTGAAGTCTGTGGGGACGGGAATAGAGGCCCAGGGCGTGAAGAAATAGATAGACACTAAAGCATTTTGGGAACAGATGCCAGGGCTTATTGCGAGTGACAGCAGAGACTGTGTGGACAGACACTGTGGGGCAAAAGTGAAGCCCTGGCAGGGGGAACAGACTCTTATGTATGTGTGGACTGAAACCAGGACCTGTGGAGACACAGACTGGGCCTGCAGAGAAAATCACCGGGTCCCTGGGTGGGAAGAGATTTTCTCAGACCCTAAAACATGTTTGAAGAGATTACAGGCCTCTGGGACAATATGTGTTCTACCACAGTATCAAAGTTTACTCTGCAGTGATATTTACTCCACAATATCTACTATCAACATACTGTCAAGTTCTAAATATGGAATAAAGAATAGTAAATCTGTACTTCCCTAGGTATGCTTAATTGACGATTTTTTGGTAGTCAATCTAGATGCGGGTCAATTGACTTGATTTGACAAAGTGGCACTTATAAAGCGCGAGGCTACTCAATAGAGTGTCCCGGTGCTAACAGTATGTCGACCCCAAGTCTCACAAATCCGGAGCGCAGATCAACAAGCATGGTTAAACAGCCAAGTTTTTAGGCCTCGTCTAAAGGAGCCTGCATCCTTAGTCGCACACAGATGAAAAGGAAGGGCATTTCCCCCTAGAGCAGCCAGTGTTGAGAAGGAGTTGCCTCCCCATTTCTTCCGCTTATGCTTGGGAACCGCTGCCAACAGAGCGTTCAATGAGTGAAGGGTTCTTGAGGGAAGATAATGTGAGAGTCACTTAGTAACGTAGCTGGGACCGAGGCCATAGAAAGCTGTATGGGCCAACACCAAGCTCTTAAACATCACTCTCTCCCACACAGGCAACCAGTGCAAATCCTTGAGATGGAAATAATTTGAAGTGTTTCTTGAGATGAAGCAAGAGTCTGTCTGCAGCATTCTGTATCAACTGCAGACGTTTGAGTAGGTACAGAGGGAGACCCTTGTATAAGGCATTCGCGTAGTCCAGCCCAGATGTTATGAGAGCATGGACAACTGTCTTCTGACACGACAAAGGAAACAAGAACAAAAATTCTCTCAGAAATTGGAGAAGACCAAAACAGGACCCAACTACACTCTCCATCTGTGATTTAAAAGACATATTATTGTCAAACTTCACTCCAAGTTTGCGAACCACTGTAGCAGGGGTGGGAGGGGAAGGGGCACAGCTAGGCCAAAATTTACCACCCTAAGAAGGGAGGAGGAGATCCAAAAAACAAAACCTCTGTTTTACTTGAGTTACATTGGAGATTACTGCAGTGCATCCAATAGAACACCGCTGACAGGCACGCTTCAAATCGATTTTGGGCCATAGAGGTGTTCCATTCCCAGGTTAAGAGAATCTGCATGTCATCAGCATAAGAAATTACCTGCACTCCAAAGGATTCCACCAGGGCAGCCAGAGGAGCCATATAAACATTAAAGAGTGTAGGGCTCAAGGCAGATCCCTGGGGAACGCCGAACTTCAGAGGTTTGGAATCAAAGGCAAATGGTGGCATCTAGACAGATTGACGTCTGTTCGATAGAAAGGAACCCAGCCAAGTCATTACGGTCTCACACCTATCCCGATGTCCCACAAGCGTTTCAACAGAATAGGATGGGAAACCGTATCAAATGCCACCGAGAGATCCAGTAACAGTAAGGCCGTTTTCTTCCCCCGTCTACAGCTAATTTAATGGTGTCCAAGACCTCCACTAGAGTGGACTCTGCTGTGTCCCGGGCGGAAGCCGAGTGAGAAGGATGCAGCAGCTGATTGGAGTCAAGGTACCTTGATAGTTGGGCCTTGGCCAGTTTTCAAGAATCTTTGAAAAGGCAGGTAATAAAGAAATATGTCGATAGTTGGCCAAGATAGATTTATCCTCCGAAGGTTTTGTTAATAGCGAGAACAGCTTGGCCTTCTTCCAACAACGAGGGACCATCGCCTGGCACAGCGAGTTGTTTAAGAGAGAATTCAGAGTGGGGCTGATGGCCTGGGTGTTGGCAACCAAGGTCAGAGGAGGACAGGGATGGTCAGGGGAGCCTGATTTGCATGCCCAAAGAGCTTTCTCAGAGTCCTGTAATGAGATGATGGTAAACTCTGTCAAGGAGCATGGGAGTGCAGGCAAAGCTGGGAAAGACTGCTTTCCAGACCCATAGAGCTCAGCACAGATATTAGCTGCAGAACTATATAGAACCCTTAACTCAGCGGGGTGCACACTGTTATTGGCTCCGGCTGCATTTAGAGTCTCAATAGCCGTGATCTTGTTCTAAAAAAAATCCGAAAGTTGAGAACATAGTTTAGACTAACAACCGATGAAGGAAGACTGTAGGTGCACAGAGAGATTGACCTCTGAGTCTGAGCTTTAGGATGACCACAAGGGTGGTCATTTCTTTAGTCCCGGCTCTCGGTTTCTAGTTCTATTTGCATGGTACGTTGGCCTCAGGAAGCAAACCCGTCTACCACTACTTTATTCCAGATTAGTTATATTCATTTTTCACATCACGTTTTGACTGACCTTTCATAAGGACTCCATCCATCATCCATGTATAGCCCTCACAGTCAGATCAGAGATATAATTTAGTCCTGATGAAAACCCCAGACCCTTTTGGGGGCTCAAACGTGATGCCCTGATATACAGGGTCGAATTACTCCTCCTGTTAATTTTGTAACCCTACATTGGGGCAGCCATTATAATGTCCATAATGGCTGTCTAGATCATTTTAGATTCTTTTCTGTCCATCAATCCTCTCACAATTGTAAGGCTAACCTAGTGATAGTGCCCCTATATTAAATCACTGCACCTTTAATCCTCCATCCCTAAGGAGGTTGAGCCTGCTTTTGACTGAGGCCATTATCGCGAGTGAGAGGTGGGACCTATGATGAACATGCCACTCCCAGGTGGGTGAGGGCTCAGCATCTTACAAAGAGGGGCACAAAGACCACATACTGACCAAGAGAGCGTACCACACTCACCCGACTGAGGGTGTCTTCCTTCGTCCCTCCTTATTTGCTTTTCCCAAAGTACCCAGTGGGGTTGAATCCCCTACTCTCCTCTTTTGTGTTCCTCTCGTCTATGTCCGTGACCTCAGTACTGTGACAACCAGGCCAACATTGGGAGCTTGGAAGGGGAGGCCGGACTCTAGAGCATGTGTGGGGAGACACTGTGCATGTGGGTGAAGCACAGGGGGCCCAGGCGTAGAGAAATAAAGCACGTGTCCACAGATAACAGAGCCCGTGGAACAAAAGAGGTACCCCTGAGAGTGGGGCTGGTAGGTGGCCTCTCGTGCATGTGTCCACATACAATAGAGCCCTTGCAACAAAAGCGGGGCCCTGGGAGTGGGGTGGGTAGGTAGCTTCTCACGCGTGTGTCCATACACAACAGACCCCAAGCTACGAAAGTGGGGCCCTGGGAGTGGAGAGGGTAGGTGGCCTCTCATGTGTGTGTCCATACACAACAGACCCCATGCTACGAAAGCGGGGCCCTGGCAGTGGGGAGGGTAGGTGGCCTCTTGTGCATGTGTCCACACACAACAGACCCCATACTACTAAAGCGGGAATGGGGAGGGTAGGTGGCCTCTCGTGTGTGTCCATACACAACAGACCCCATGCTACGAAAGTGGGGCCCTGGGAGTGGGGAGGGTAGGTAGCGTCTCACGCGTGTGTCCATACACAACAGACCCCAAGCTACGAAAATGGGGCCCTGGTAGTGGAGAGGGTAGGTGGCCTCTTGTGCATGTGTCCACACACAACAGACCCCATACTACAAAAGCGGGGCCTTGGGAGTGGAGTGGGTAGGTGGCCTCTCATGTGTGTGTCCATACACAACAGACCCCAAGCTACGAAAGTGGGACCCTGGGAGTGGAGATGGTAGGTGGCCTCTTGTGCATGTGTCCACACACAACAGACCCCATGCTACGAAAGCGGGGCCCTGGGAGTGGAGAGGGTAGGTGGCCTCTCATGTGTGTGTCCATACACAACAGACCCCATGCTACAAAAGCGGGGCCCTGGGAGTGGGGAGGGTAGGTGGCCTCTCATGTGTGTGTCCATACACAACAGACCCCAAGCTACGAAAGTGGGGCCCTGGGAGTGGAGAGGGTAGGTGGCCTCTCATGTGTGTGTCCATACACAACAGACCCCAAGCTACGAAAGTTGGGCCCTGGGAGTGGAGAGGGTAGGTGGCCTCTCATGTGTGTGTCCATACACAACAGTCCCCATACTACAAAAGCGGGGCCCTGGGAGTGGGGAGGGTAGGTAGCTTCTCATGCGTGTGTCCATACACAACAGACTCCAAGCTACGAAAGTTGGGCCCTGGGAGTGGAGAGGGTAGGTGGCCTCTTGTGCATGTGTCCACACACAACATACCCCATACTACAAAAGCGGGGCCCTGGGAGTGGAGAGGGTAGGTGGCCTTTCATGTGTGTGTCCGTACACAACAGACCCCAAGCTACGAAAGTTGGGCCCTGGGAGTGGAGAGGGTAGGCCTCTCATGCTTGTGTCCGCACACAACAGACCCCAAGCTACGAAAGTGGGGCCCTGGGAGTGGAGAGGGTAGGTGGCCTCTCATGTGTGTGTCCATACACAACAGACCCCATGCTACGAAAGTGGGTCCCTGGGAGTGGGGAGGGGGGAGAGGAATTGCCCGTTGTGCACAGAAGCGGGGCCTGGGAGCAGCGGTCAGGTGGCCTCTCGTGCATGTGTTGACAGGCGCCAGAGTTTGTGGAGTGAATGTGGGGGGCCTGGGGAGTAGGTGGGGATGGGACTGTCATGACAGACACAGGGACGTGCGGAGACGGCCTAAAAACACACATGGTGGAAAGGCTCTTTATGGCTTCTTTAGCAGAGCAAGTGTTAGTCTCTGTCAGACTTGAAGTCCGCCTTGAAGCTCGGAAGGCGCTAGGCCGCTCAATCAGCCCAAAGCTCTTCTGCATTAGGCAGCCTCAGAAATACATCCCGCTCAGCGTTTTGCAGCAGACTAAAAGCAAAGCTCCTCTTCGGCAGATGATGAAGAGACTCAATTTAAAATAGGCAACGCGACGGAACACGGCAATAAAACAATAAGTAACGTCTAGGCAATGCATTGACAAAGAAACATAGACTGTAATAACGCTCAAGCACTGCAAAACAAGGGAAAACCCAACCGATATGACTTAAAGCCGCCCATGGCGCTTCTAACTTAAATGCAAGGTAATTAACCAAAGTGGCCATTAATGGACTGACCCAGACGCATGAGTAGCGGTACAATGGGTGCTAATTGCACACGATTTAGCACTGACCCCATTAAAGAATGAGTACAGATTGTATGGCTTCTCTGAGCCATAAAATCTATACAGAAAAAGCCATCTCTATTGTGGATCAGCACAGGGCGCTGTGTGCAAGCACGAACAATCAGAATGTACAAGGGGCCTGAACCATCACTTCCGTTTCTTTTAAGCCGATGCATGTTTTTTGCAGTCACAGTGATGGAACTCCTCATGTGACACCAGTCATCTCAAGCTAGAATTCATTCGTTCACAGAAATCCGGCACAAGTTCATACTATCATTCAACAATCAGTAGTGACTCCGACCCATCGCAGCGGAGAAGACTTTTGAAAAAGAGGCTTAAGTGCATACATAAAAGGGCTCTATAAACTCTAGTACATCACAAGGACAGTAGTATTTTTGTGTCATACTCATAACAACAAATCGAAGAGCACCAGTCAGCTGTTTTTTGGATTCCAACGTGGAAGTATGAAATTTTCAAACCACGTCCTATTAATTTCACTGTTTTAATGGTCAGTGCCGAGTGTAAGGGTTTGCGAGCTGGTTCAAGTCCAGTTCTACTTTATAACGGGGCAGATGTATCAAGCATTCTTGCATTCGCAAATGGGCAGATTCGCAGAATCTGCCCGTTTGCGAACGCAAAAATTGCTTTTCCGATGCAGCAAACCTAGTTTTGCGATTCGGTAACCTGTTACCGAATCGCAAAATGGGTTTGTGATTCGTTATTAGGGAGGGGCGTGTTTAGGGCGTCCCTTCCTAATACCGAATCGCATCGGTATGTATGAATGTTTTGTGACCGCATTTGCGGTTGCAAAACATTCGCATGCTACCACCTACTTCAAGTAGGTGGTAACCAGGGCACAAGTCCTAAAAAAGAATTGGGGACGCTGACGTCACGACAGGAAGTGACGTCACGAAAGGTGGCTTGCACCATCAGACTCATTGCCTCCCCTCGCTCACCCCTTAGATGCGATTGCATCAGAGAAGCCAGCGCGTGAGCAGCGTTCTGAATGAGCTCCGATCTCGCCCCAGAGAGGCCAAAGAGTGAATGTGTGGCTCCATTTGCTCCAGTTATCGAGCTCCCGGTAAAATAAGTGGGGGGACGCCGTCCACCCGCGTGGTACCCCGACTCGAGCCCTGGTGGTAACCCATTCGCAAATGGGAAGGGGTCTCTAAGGGACCCCTTCGTGAATGTTTGTAAAAGCATTTTTAAGAGCAGGCAGTGGTCCCGACCACTGCCTGCTCTTAAAAATGAAAAGAAAACTCTTCATTTTTCGTTTTGTAAAGCATCTCGTTTTCCTTTAAGGAAAACGGGCTGCTTTACAAAAAAAAAGATTGCTTTCTTTAAAAGCAATCACGGACATGGTGGTCTGCTGATCTCAGCAGGCCACCATCCCCGTGATTTTTGCGATTCCTAGGGGGTCGCAAATTGCAACCTACCTCATTAATATTCATGAGGTAGGTCATTTGCGACCCCCTAGGAATCGCAAAAGGTATACTATACACCTTCATACATGGCATTTTGCGATTCCCTAATTGCGAATCCTTGTGATTCGCAATTAGGGAATCGCAAATAGCTATCTTGATACATCTGGCCAATGTCCTTTATCCCATGTGGAAGATGGTCGACACGTTTCAAACCCATTGTTTAGAGTTCTCATCAGGACGCTGGTCTGTTGAGAGTGGTTCTACAGGGGACTAATGTATTTTGACAACTCCGAAGTATTTTTTATTTGAAGGGAGGCACTTGCCAGTAGGTTTTCCGGGTAATGATAGATTTGGCTGACTAGTGCGGTAGGGTGAACTAGGATAAACTGAAATAGCACAGGCAGATCGGCATAATGACTCACAATTACCTTTTGCCTATCCTATGTCCCATTGTTTTACAGTAGGGTGATTGTAACTCATACAGGCCCACCCGTAAACGTTATTTGCATTGGGGTTATTAGAGCACAATGCAGCCGCGGCCCCTGCAGGTAAGAGCGGTGGGGCAGTGGGGCCAGGTGAGGGGGGTTTTCGAGAGACAGCCACAAGGGAAAATTAATTATTTATTTAATTTTCCCTCGTGGTCGTCTCTCGAAATCCCCCCTCACTTGGCCCCACCGCTCTTACCTGCTGCGGCCGCAGCTGGCACAATGGCTGAACCTGTGTGTGGTTTTGGTGGGCACTAATGAAAGGTTACAAATGCTGAGTCCAGACATGTCAAAAGGCGTGAGAAGAAGTGTGAGGGCACCTGAATTTGATAAATGGAGGCAAATCATTTGTTCTGACCTAGTTGCATCGGCAACCACAGATGCAAGCAGATAGGGACCTGGCACCTCTGTTTCCGGTAGCCATAGTCCAATCGCAAATGTCAGCCCAGTCTGCAGATCTGTAAAGTCTCCACCACATTTTAAGGGAGTATCCCATGCACTGAACTCTGAACAGGACGCCTAGTGTCTTTCACCTCCCGGTCAGTCTCTTTATATACCCCTCTACAAAGTCTGCCTCTCTCTATACGCTCTTACTGTCTCACATACCCTCTGCAGTGTATAACTGTCCCTATCTCCTCTGTACCCTCTCTCGTAGTGTCTCATCTCTCTGCACTCTACCACAGCCCCTCTCCTCTGTACTCTCTCACAGTCTCTCATTCCCTTTCAGCTCTTCGCCAATGCCATCATCTTCCTGTGCGGAAACCTGGTCGGCGCCTACCATAAGCACCTGATGGAGTGCGCTCTGCAAGAGACGTACCATGAGACCTTCAACTACATCAAGTCCAGGGTCAAGCTGGAGTCAGAGAAGAGGCAGCAGGTGAGACCTCGCCTCCTCACGGAAACACCTGCCATTATCTGAAGGCACACAGCTCTCCACCTATCCCCTGTGGGTTGCAGGGGGTGGACCTACCACGTCTCTTTTGTGACGCTGGTGTCATCAGTCACAGAAATGTTGTTATTGTGTATTGTACAGAAGTCTTCCCTTCTTTACTCATGACATCAGCCCACCCCCCTTTTACGGCATGCTTTTAAAGTTTAGCCTCCCTCCCTCCCTCCCCACACAGCCCCCCAGGTTGGTTTATAAGAAAGGGGATTGTCCTTTCTTGCTTACTTTGGACACTATCCAAGCTGACCACCCCCTGATGTCACGGCCACCGATTTGACTAGTAGCCTCTCCTTCTGTCCCAAGGGTTTAATGCAGCTTCCAAGCCATAGCCTGATGGCACGGCTGCACCGTCATGTCCTCCAACAAGCCCAGTCTTTGCAGGCATAACCTCTCAATCATTATTAAAGAAATGGAGGATGGGCATTTGTGGTGGACGAACCAGCCATCGGGGTGAACCTGTGACACCGAAAAGGCCTTGAGTGTTAGAACTAGGACCTCCTGGCCCAAAACCGAATTACTAGGCCCATCTCCGCCCGGCCTTCCTAATACTGGACAATAGCCTGAGGATCCATTGAAATGAGGGCCATGGAACGAAGAAAGCAACCACACAAACCCCAGACCTCGGCCCTTGAAACCTGAAGCAGAACTGGGGAAGAAGTTATTCTTCTGAGGGCAAACTCTTCCGAACTTAAACCTTAAGCGTATTCTCTCGAAAGCTCTGCTGATGGACACAAGTTTTAGGAGGAGGGAGCAGCAGAGATGGTCTTCCTTCTGGCTGGACACCCCTGAAATCTGCAGCGTTGATAATAACTTCAGGCTCCACTCATGCCAGCATCCGTGCTGTGAGTACTTCCAAAGCGCTGATCCCCGCTCTCCTGGGCCATTGAGGAACGACTTGGCCATTGAATCAATTGTATTCATGCCCCCGTAGCTGACGCGCAATGCCACCAGCAGTACACACACTGCTTACAACCTCTTGGAGAGAGAAAGAGAGATCTTGGCATGTTCTATAGGAATGCCTGATCCTGAGCTGACCAGGCCTCCAACAAGGTACTTCAGTGTAGAGCGCTGGAGTCCATCATCAAAATATTAGGTGTTGGTAGAGCCAATAAGCACACACACTTTCAAGCCTAGACTACTAGGTTCCATTGTCAGTCTTTGTGGCGCCATCTTTCCCAGGATCCCTTGCTGCAACCACCATTGAAGTGTGCCTCGAATCTAAGCAGTAGTAGCACCCTCTGTTTTTAATTGAGTTTCTGGATGCTAGCACACCAGCAGAAACTGTAAATTCACCATCTCTCTAACACCACCAACCAGCGTATAGCAGGCACTTCCTGAAGCTGAAAAAGAAACCCCAGGCCAAGTCCTCAACTCTTCAGTCCTGTTTCTGGGGGAAAATGCAGGTCTCCTGTCCTTGCTACCAAAGGTGGAGCTCTGTGGGGGGGAGGGGGGCTATCCACCTAAATGGAATTTCCTTTCATATCAGTCCTTGCTTCTAAGGGTGGTGGTCTTCATGGGGTGGGGGAGCATTCACCTAAATGGAACTTCCTGTCATCTTCACCCCTTACATGGAGGCTCGTGGTGCTCTACTCACAGATAACCACATCACGATTCACTGATAGGCTGATGATAGCTTAGTGTACAAAGCCTGACCCACCAATGCTCTTCTTTCCCAGGAGCACCTTCTGCTGTCCATCCTGCCCGCCTACATCGCCATGGAGATGAAGGCCGAGATCATCGAGCGCCTGAAGGACGGGACCCCGAAACCAGAAAACACCAACAGCTTCCACAACCTGTACATCAAGAGGCACCAGAACGTCAGGTGAGGAGTGGGAGCAGAAAGGGACAGAGGGGGGCTGTGGGCAGGGCCCAGTGCTATGTAGGGCAATTTGTGAAGCTACCGTGGGTGCCAGGCACCCGGGAGTGCGAGTTTGTCCCCAGAAGCATAAAATATGTCCACCTGACATGCAGGTGTATGGCAAAATATCACTTTGCTTACAGCCCCAGAAATTCTGGTACTGGCTCTGATTGCAGGTGATAGGAGTCCCACAGATGAGCAAAATCTGGTACGCATCTAGCCAATGAGTCTAGAACTAAATTCCAGGCTCAACCCTTGTACAAAGAAATGCCCCGTTCCTGCTTTTAAGGATTGTAACACGCAGTATGTGGGAGGTGATTGTACGCATGTTCGCTTCACAGATGTGGTAGTATGTGGAGTAAGCATAATGGATTCTTTTATTGTTCAATTAATTAAAATCATTACAATATAAAACAAAAAACAAAAATTTTGAATTCATAACTGCCATGCATACTCCAACTTGGGTAACTAGGTTCGCTTAAATCTGTAAAATCGTAAAAGCAATAGTCCGAGCTAGAACTAGAGTACTAGTGCGTAAGGATGGCACCTACGTCTGGGTACCCAGTTTGCTCGTCCTATAGGTGGGCCCTTTACCCAATAAATGAATATTCATTTACAGTGCTAAATAAAACCTTTATGTCAACTGTCCCAACATTGATTATCACTAAACATTTAAAACAACATTATTTTCCTCGTTTCAGTGCAGGGTGCATAGGTTGACTTGTCTGACGTGCTTGTTTAATCTTCTAGTCTTGCTCATTTTAGTTCCCTTGTGTGCCTGGGATTTGTGTTGGGAGAAATCCGAGGCAGGACTCTGATTATATTGTGGGCGCAGGACTGTAATTTTGCTGTGCAAGCCATTTGATCATTGACACTCAAGCTTGGTGGCCAACTCGTTGAAACTTGTGGCTTTAATGGTATGTGTCAGTGCAGCCCAAATTGCATCTATAAATTTCCCTAGTGTGGTCGCAGTTTGTGCTGTGTTGGCAGAGAAGCACAGGTCTGAGACTTCTCTGCAGTGTCTAAGGCCGTGAGACCTGCAATTTGGGAGTACCAGGCGATGCCGCTCTCTTGCCATCTTTGAGCAGCAGCACAGCAGGTGAAGCCAAGATTCACGTTGATAGCTACATAGACAAGAGGTTGAGTTGTCCCGCCGAGTTCAGGATGGATTGAAGTCCGCGATAGGCAGTGCGAGAAGTCTCATGTAAGTGATTCTTTTCCGGGCCTGGACTGTCAAACCTTGCTCAAAGTAAGGCTGAGGTTTTCCCAGGATATAAGAGGCGTCCAGTTTAGAAAGATTGGGTAGGCAGCGTAAACTTTCCAGGTCCCTTTCAAATTATATTTTCTTAACCTGTGCCTTCACTGTCTTTTTCCAGGCTGTGACCGGGATATCCAGGTTATGCAAATTTTGAACTTCTATTTCAAGTAGACTTGTGGCCGCTGCCAACTGTACCTGCCATGGGGAACCAGCCTCTTCAAAAATTGTTTTAATTTGAGCTTTCAGTGAGGGTGCTGAGGCACGTGAAGTACTAATGTAGTACTTTATTATGTCCCCTGAGCAAATGATTTCCGGGCGGTCGAGTCCCAGCTCCACTCTCCCTCTGGCTCTCCTGGCCTGTCGGGGGAGAGTTAGAACCTTCTTGTAAGCGGAGATTTAGAGGTTCATAAGGAACTTGTTCAGTGCGCCAGGAAATACTAAGTGACCATAATTAAGAGAGGGGACACGTTTTGCTCTCAGAACTTTCAGGATGGGTTCTGCAGTTGGACTGTGTAGTCGCTGGTTTAGGCGTTTCAGACTGTAAGTGATGCCGGCCCCCTTGCTTCTTAGGTGTTTTAGGTGGGCCACTGGTTTTGCCCCTTCTGATAGCCTGACGCCAAGGTAGTTGTAGCTCATGCATGTTTTAATTTGCAGGTCACCTAGGCGCCATTGAGCTGTTTTCTTTCGTTGGTACTTCCCAAAGATGACTATCTTGGTCTTCTCCTGGTGCACCATGAAGTTGTTCTTTTGATTATACCTGTAGAGAGCATTAAGGGCTTTCTGTAGACCAGTCCGCGTGTGATCCATTATTACAATGTCGTCTGCATACTGGAGGATTTGGAGCCGCACTTTCCCCAACCTTGGTGTTAGTAAACATGCTCCTTCCTAGGCTTTGCCCAAGTCTGTTGTGTAAAGATTAAAGAGAAGGGGGGCGAGGACACAGCCTTGTTTTAGGCCATTGTTGGTTGGCACCTTGGCTGTTAAGGTGGATTGGCTGGTCTTTATGCAGACCCAGGTCCCCTGATGTAATGCTGTTATTGCCTTTAGTAGCTGTTGGGGGATTCCCCAGGAGTCTAGTTTTTCCCACAGTTTCCCTCGATCCACGCGGTCAAATGCTGCGCTGTAGTCTACAAAACAGCAGAAAAGAGGTGATTACGCTGGCTGTGTAGCTCAGTGTGACAGGTGACCCAATGCTAAGATGTTATCCTTGGTGGAGCTTTCGGGCCAAAAACCAGATTGAAAGAGGGGAAGGATGTTATTGTCTTTTGCCCAGGCTTCTAGTTCTTTCAGTAATATTCTTGCATACGCTTTTGCTTCTATGTCTAATAAAGTAATAAGGCGGTAGTTTTCTGGTTTCTTACAGTCCCCTTTTTTAGGTCTCGCCTAGCGCAGCACGCATGCGCTGCTCTAGGAGAGGGCCTCTTGCAATCACTCCAGACCTTCACTCGTGCGTGTGGCGGCCTACAGCTTGCGGGAGCATGCAGGGGCGCGCAGGGCATCTGTTCTGTATCATGGTCGCTTTCACTTTAGCTGCCGCATGGCCGCGCTTGTTTTTTTTAGGCATCAGAAGATTAAGTGATTTGCCCAGAGTCACGGGATTTTTTAGAGCCTCCAGCCAAGCTTGAACCTGGTTTCCCAGCTTCAAAGTCAGCTGAAGGGATGTGAGAGGCGGGTAAACTGGCACGGGTAGAGAACAATAGTAAAGTGGTTTAAACATGTAAAGTTTGCACCACCAATCGTCCGAGATTACTTAATTCCAGCGCATCCTCAACAAACTGATTTCGAAAACTTCCTGTGTTAAGGCCCCAGAACGCACAAGTATTGCAGCTCATCCTCTCCAGTTTTGTGTGTGTTTTTTTGTTGCAGTCTTGGACTTGTCTCGTTTATCCCATTATGATGTCCCAGATGCAATGGTAAAACCTCCGGAACTGAATGAGCTACACCCACATGTAGTCAGCTCTTCGAAGCTCCCAGACTGGTTTTATTGATCTGTTAAATGACTGGGACTCCCAGTCATTTAACAGATCAATAAAAACCAGAGTACTGACCCATGTCATACCTGTGTTCTTTCTTGTTTCTTGATCTACATCATACCTGTCAACCTTTGAAACATTTACATAGCATGATGCTTCTAGGAGGTGGGACATATGGTACGCGCATAGTGTGCAAATCTGAGCCCTTGGGGTAAGAGGTTATCTGGAGGCCCACAAAATATGGCAATTAACGGGTGCAAATGATGCAATATATTCCAAAAACTTTGTCTGAAAGCCAATGTTTTTGCGCTAAAAACTAAGGTTGAAGGGCATTTCAGGAGAGAGCTATTTAACTATTACAATTATTTTAGTGCTTGATACGGTACTGGGGACCAGGTGACTCCATTTCACTACGAACACCTGGATCCATTCCTTTTACAAATCTTTGATTTTATTTGTGTTAGAACTATTGGTTGAGCTGAATGAAGAATACAACAAATCTCAGAATGCATTAGGTGCTTAATTGAAAGCCCAGGCCTGGAAAACGCTAGATGGAGCCATCAGATAATCTTAACCCTAAGCTTTATAGCTCCAACTCTGCCAACAGTCACAGTGCTAAGGTTTGTCATAAGCAGGGCCACTGGACTTATGCGGCAGGAGTTGGCCAAGGGTTGAGTAAATTATATGGCAAGAAAAGGCAAATCATGCGGCATAATGCAGCACATTTTTTAATGGTAGTACTTCAGTTTTTCAACATTTGTAAACTTGGTACCACTGTCTGGGCATTGCTTGCACCTTATTAGTACCAGTTTAACACCCAAATATAGCAATAAGCAACAGAAAGGTGACCAGTCCAGCTTTGTAAAGGGCCTTCCACTGCGCAACAACGTGTTGCTGCATCTTTATTAACTTTTGAGCCGTTTGAGTTAGAATTGCAGATTATGCGACATATAATTAAGTGGCAAATGCGGCAAATCTACAGTTATGTGGAAATCACTGTGCCAGCACAATCGCATAATTCCAGCGGCCCTGTTCATAAGATATCCGCACTCTTCACATGGTTATCCAGTGAAGAGCCGATATCACACAGTGAACACAATCCTTTCAAAGAGTGAGTCCTCCCCAAGACTTTGAATGTTGGGTTCTTGTAGAGGGTAAGACCTTTTGCTGCACCAGTTACAGGCACAAAAATCCACCCCTTCATGCAGTAGCGTTTCATCTGACAACAGCGTAATTTAACGTGCTCAAGGAAATCAAGTTAGTGCTTATGTGGAAATGTGGGCAGTGCAGGAGTCAGACTAGCAAGCACCTTTGGCATTTACCTCTCATTTACAGAAAAGAGGTTCTATCTGGTGCCCCCTCTTGTTATCCATGTATTTGTGTGCGATATAAGGCAGCCCGCTGTCTTATTTATGGATTCACATTTTCAAAAGTGCTTCGCTGGAACCTGAAAGGCAGCGTGCCTTTTAAGATCATTTATTTGTTTCGATCGGAAAGGGTTTTGTTGGTAACAAGCATGTACGCACATTGTTTCAAAATTTTATTTTCACAAACGCTACAAATTTTGCATAATTTCTTAGAAAGTCGCCATTGTGCATTTTCAAAATGTATTTATTAATATTTGCAGTGTGTTATTACATTACTTTATCAATATTAACAGATTTGGTACAATCTAACAGTGATTTCTTTTGAGGTTGCATTTCTGCATTTCAATACTGCACCTTTTTGTACTTACATAGTTTTGCAAATACAAAACCTATTGGCATTGCCAATAGTTGTACATAGTATGGATTTCATCCAATTGTTTAGGTCTTGCATATGCACAGAACTTTAAATGTGCTAACGAACACTTGTGACCCATGATCCAAACACACCACATATATACAATACACACAACATAATTATACATCGCACCACAAAATTAAACAGCGCACCACATTATTAAACTCCACTACATTACACTTCACAACACAAAATACTATACCACATATTTTTCTCCATAACACACAGTCCCACTCCACATAATTCCTATACACTACATACCACATAATTTCTATCCACATAATTCCACTGCACAACATACCACACAATTCCACTACACACCACATACATCCTCTCCACTCCAAAACACAGAAGTAAAAAAAAACATTTCCAACGTCAATAGCTCTAACTCTCGCAAATGCGAGACCTATTGCATTGAAAATGCTTGTTATAAATGGGGAAGAGAATGGAACCTTTCCATGACAATGGAATTGTTAAAGTGGCATAGGCATGCTTGAAGAGTGGTGTAAGCTGTCCTGACCAGTATACATGTGAGGCTTTAAACACTGATTCGGGGACCCCATTGGGACCTGGGGCACCATCTGTCCTCATTTTTAGGTCGAGCCTCGAGTAGCGCGCAAGCGCTGCTAGAGGCGAAGACTTTTAGTAAGTGACTTTCAGAAGCAGTCCAAACGCTTGTGCGTCGTGGCTGGCCTTTTTGGGATGGGTACGCGCGGCAGACATGTGTTTCCAATTATCGTGCCCAGACGCGTGCGCGATAATTGGAAACACATGTCTGCCTCGCGCGTAATCGTAGGCAAAAGGCCATGACGCACGAGCGTCTGGTCAGCTGAGCAGGCTGCAGCGCTCGCTCGCCCCCGCTCCTCCGTTTCGATTCCGTGCTTGTTAGTGCAGGGTTCTAGTGTTCCATAAGAATTAGTGAGTGTTCAGGTTTTTCGCGCGCAGCGCACTTCAACCTTTGTTCCCGAGGAGAAGGCAGGCCCGCTCCTCCGTTTCGATTCCGTGCTTGTTAGTGCAGGGTTCTAGTGTTCCATAAGAATTAGTGAGTGTTCAGGTTTTTCGCGCGCAGCGCACTTCAACCTTCGTTCCCGAGGAGAAGGCAGCATTCCTGTGCTGCGCATTCTCCATAACAAAAATTCTCATCAGGGGATTAGCGTTTCAATGTGTTTCTCCGCCTGATACCTCCCGCTGCCTAGAAGGAGTATTCCAGAGCAGTTAGAGTTACTTCGCCAGTAAGAATGTTCTGCAGAAAGGTTTGTCTCCAGTCGGCGCTTCAGTGAAATTCTGACTGAAAGGGTTTTTCTGAAGGTAAGGAAGAAACGAGTAAGTCCAGTCTTTCATTACTTTAAATGTCCACCGCGCTCTACAGTTCTACAACTCCAGGCAAAAGTCACCCGGTTAGCGCCACTTCGTATTGGGACTCATTAAGCGCTAGTCAGGCTTTTGCAGATGAAGAGAGGTTAAGAGTTGCGCAATTTTGGTGACTCTACTCCACGCTTTTCAGTTGCTGCGAAGCTTGTTATGAGCGCCAGGGATACTGCGGGATATCAGTTTTGCTTTAGTGCTGTAATAAACCTGATGATTTGAAGCCATTATGAGCGATATTTTGAACATTAGTGGTGCGTGGGAGCACGCTGGGGTGTTCATTACATGCACGAGGTTACATCAGATATCCCCCGTGCCACAATTACAGACATCGAGAGGGGAATGGGCCAATCAGATCTCACGCAGGCTGGAGGTGATGACATTTTAAATGACATGGTTGTTTTCCAAACTGTGGTAAAGGAAAAAAAAAAAAAACTTTACGTGCATGGTCAACTCTTTTATAAACAAGCATTGGCATAGCCAATAGGTCTCGCCTTTGGGACCTTATAAGTGTTTAGCCATGCAACAGTTGATGTTGTTGCACCAAGGATATTGTGCTGCATAACTAAATACTTATAAGGTCCCAAAAGCGAGACCTATTGGCTATGCCAATGCTTGTTTTGATTAAGTCAGTTACCTCGGCCTCTGTAATGTTAAGTATTTTGAGGACCTGGCGTGTTGCTGGGGAAGATTGTTGAGGATTGGTATTGATGTGTTCTGATGGTTAAAGTACAACTGTTTCGCGTGTTTGACCCACTCAACGGCTGCCACTCCGTTCCCTTTTGTCTGACCAGTGTTACTGTGTTGGTTGATGTATTTCCAAAGTTGAATATGTCCCTTTTCTTTAAGGAGGGTGAAGATTTTCAGCCATTCTGCCTCAATCTTCTTAGATCGTATCTGCCAGACTTTCTTTCTGTGCTCCGCACGAAGGACTGGTTTTGTATATATTTGCAGATTTTTGTTCCCTTTTCTTCCTGCCTTCAAGGCCTTTGAAAGGCTGCGTTTGGTTGAGTATAGTCCCCTTGGTTTGATTTGTATGTGGAGTATTGTGGTCAGCGTCTGAGGTCACTTGCAGGGAGCCATGTCCAGCTCTGGAGGCCAGACTTCTCTGCAGAAGTCTAAGAACTTGTGACAGACGCCTGCAATTCAGCCTTGTTTAATTTGTGCCGGTGTTTGCCGGTGCCACTTTTTTTTAAATACCAGTACATGTTTATGACATGGAGGCGCTGTTAGCCTACGTTTTCAGCTCAGTACAAGTGAGTAACCATTCAGCGTACTAAAAAATAATAAAACTCGGATTTCCAGACTATCCTTACAGCTTGAAGTGGCCACACTTGTTAAGTGTGATAGTGAGTTATGCTGGCACTGCCAATCAGCAGACGTGGCAGGAGTAGTGGGTGGTGCCACCTGCAGTGGAATACCTTAAGCCCCGGCACTTACATTTTTACAAATTAAGCACTGCAGTACAGCTTTATTTGTCCCCAGGTCCTCTGAGGAGAGGCTGGGGATTGTAAGTATGTAGGGGCATATCAACAAGGCGGCGATAAACAATTATCGCCGCTTTTGCGGCCGTTTTCGGCCGAAAAGCGGCGATAATTATATCGCCTTATCAGCAAAGACACGCTATCGCGTGTTTTGCTGATTTTGCTCCCGTTTCCAGCACGCCTGACTTCGCATCGATAATGAGATGCAAAGTAGGCGTGTCTGTGGAAACAACATGGGTAAATATCGCGAAGGCAGCTTCGCGATATTTACAATGCGGGGAAGCGATTATTTTAACCGCGTTAAGTATGCCTTAACGCAGGAATTTAACGTCTGTTAAATTCCTGACTAAGGCATACTTAACATGGGGGGTGGATTCTGTGGCTAAGACCAGAGGCCCTATCATCTAGGATATCGCCGTTTTTATATCCACGCTATCTCTGGAATTTTTATCGCCTCGGCGATGCGCGTTGTTAATAACGCGCTAACCGGGCGATAAATTCCAGAGATAGCCGGCGATAAATATGCAAGCGCTAAGCGCGCTTTGCGATATTTATCGCCGGCCCTTGATAATATGCCCCTTATTAGCTAGAATAACGCTCGGTGGGGAAGATACGAGAGAGGTGTTCAAACTCAGTAAAACAGGCTGCGTTTTTAGGATGAGAACTCCTAGAACACGAGGGAAAGAGAAGTGACTGGGACAGAGGTGTACTGGGAGAAAAATGAAGCTATAAATCTTTTTCATGCAAAGGGCATTGAAGGCATGGAATACGTGACGTCAAATTGTGGAGAGAACAGTTCCTTAATGCTGCAATTTCCTCAGGCAAACAGTGATAGTTGTAATAGCAGTGATAGCGAGAATGTAACTCCAGAAGCAAGCAGAGAAACGAAAAGAATTCTTCTTTTCGAAGCACATGAAATACTTTGAGCAGCAGCTCTTCCTGCTGGGTGACTTAAGAAGCACACCCTAGTCTTGGCATCGTATGGGTGACTTGGTACACACAGAAGGCTAGCTTGGCGAAAGGCGGGATTGTTTGCATTACTGGGGCCGTATTGTGAACCTGTGCGTTTGCACAGGGCACAGTTGTGTACCTGTTTTATATATGATTGCACTTTCTAAAGCGCACACATTTAACTCCAAATTTCTCTGCGTTAGTACATAAAACACAAACAGCACAGCTCCGAATGACCCCTGAGCACCGACTGCCTTGCTGTACTGTCTGCAGCTCATACAGGTGCATAGCTTTGTCCTGCATAAACACAGACCTTTAGGATACTTCTTCAGAGGCCCTATCATGATGGGTTGCGCTGCTTTAGCACTGAGTTGAGTGGCAATTTTGTACGCATCCGAAGTGTTTTAAGTGAATTCATTTATCCCAATGTTTTTTGGACTGGGCAACGCCGAATTGGGAATCCAAAGCAGCCCTGGGGGAAGAGGGTTTGCAAGTGTGAAGCACTGCTGCTTTTGTTATTGGGGGACGAATTGCAGCACTGCTGCAAAACCGGCCCCCAGTAACAAAACTGGCCCCACCGCTGCAAAACCGCCTCCCACCCTTCCAGCCTCCAGGGAAACGCCGATGCCCGCTACGACAAATCCGGCCCTGGGACTGGGGCTTGATTTTCAGATAGTACAGCTCGGAAACAAAGAGCAGGGTATGCCTCTGTATGCTTGTGAGCGATGCTGTCTAAAGCAACGCACTAACTCAGAGAAATATCAGGTAATATGAATTCACTTTACACACTGCAGGCACATAAAAACAAGCTCTGGGCTCTGCCTGAGCCAGGACAGCCCATCATGATACGTACCCTCGAGTGTTTGGCTGGAATTTCACTTAGCACACATTGCTCTGCACCGGTAGCTCTTGGAACTGAACATACGCATGTGTTGCCCCTTCCAGAGGCTTGTCGTAGAGGTGTTAATTGGCTTTCTCTGTTTCTTTTCCAGTATCCTCTATGCAGACATCGTTGGCTTCACCCGGCTAGCCAGTGAATGCTCTCCCAAGGAACTCGTGCTGATGCTCAATGAACTCTTCGGAAAGTTTGATCAGATCGCTAAAGTAAGTGCACAGGATTCGCTCTTAAGGCTGATGCAGTCCAAGAAGCTGCCAGGAAGTGGACTAGGTTGGTATGGTGAGGAATAGGTAGGTAGGTCTCTGGCAAGGAGTTGAGGCCCTCTCACTTATCTGCCCTACAGCAGCAGGGCTGTGGACTGGGACAAGGCTGTATTCCTGTTGTGCATCTATCATCAGATACTAAAGCCTATGGGAGATTGACTGGAGGTCCCCAAAACCGAGGAAGAGGCTGCCAGTACTGCCCCTCATTTCCTTAACAGAGCTTAAATATTTTGGACTTGGTGGCCACCAAAAATGGACATGTTAGAAGGAGAAAGGGGCTATTAAATGTGGGGCATGAAGAAGAATTCAAGAAGGGATCCTGGGGAAGCTACAATTGGATAGCTGACCCCTAGTGCCTTTAGAAATTATACTAACCACTAGCAAGGAAAGTGATAACACTTTCAGACAAACGCAAGATCAAAATGATAAACTTAGAACATATACTAGAGTTAAGGAGAGTCCAACAACAAACTTTACCTTGCCTCTACCTGACACTATATAATGACTATTAAGGGCACTGACTATTCATTATATTGTATCTTAGTCCTTGGATTTTGCAATCAGCCACAAAATAAATGGGATTGAAGCATCAAACCATTACATGATTTTCAAATATTGACACAAATAAAGACCTTTTAATCGATTCCCTGCTTAGGGTATGGAGGAGCGAACAGCAGGAGAGGGAATATTTATACAGTATAGAAAGATTTCTGAAAGAACTCTCCAGACAGGTCAGAAAACTGCCTAGGTGGTCGACTCGAAAAATTGATTTAGTTGTCTGTCGATTGTGCTCCATTTGTATATTAATCAGGTAAATGTCTGTTCCAGTTACTTGGACAAGACAATACCCATGAAGTAAAAGTGCTGGATATACAAGTTCGATACAGTCTAATCTAGATTGATCTCTTGTCTAAGCCTCCTCCTCTTCTCTCTCTTCATTCATCTCTCCTGCCCACTTTTGTTCTCTATTTCCATCCATTTTTCAATATCCCGCTGTGTCCCATTCTGTGCCTTTTTATCTATTTTTATTTATAGCCATCTCGTCCAATTCTCTCTCATCATCTATTGTCCTGCCTTTCTCATTCATTCTCGACTTTAACTCCAAGATCACATCAGTGCTAACCCTTTGCTGCATGACCAGCAGTCTGGCTTCAGATCACGCTTCAGCACAGAAGCCACTACCTTACACATCTTAGATGATGGTACTCTGACCACAGATGAAGATTGCCCGGATGTTCTGATATTGCTAGACCTCTCAGTTGCCATCGACACAGTTAAGCGTCCCGCCCACATATGCACAGTAGCATCTCAAATGGGATTCACCTGTAACGTCCTTCACTGGTTCCCCTCTTACTTTTCCAACCAACATCGGTTTGTTCACAAGGGCACCTCCAGGTCACAATGCAGAGTCCACTAGGGTTCCATATTGTTTCCTGTCATCTTCATACTTTAAATGGAGGCTCTTGGTGCTTTACTTACAGATAACCAGTGCTTTAAATGGGCCGGTACTGTCCGGTACGGAGTACCGCCACTTTTTTATTTTGAGGACGAGTGAGTGAGCATCCTGATGAAACTCCATTGACTTCCCTTGTCATCCCACACCATCTTCGAAACCAGCTGCATCATTTACAAAGCCATCACTACGCACACACCCTCTTTCTTGTTTTGCAGACAGACTCACCATATCTGGTGGGTCTCAGCATGCCTACAGACAGGACACCATAGACTGCAGACTAAGAAGTGTAAAAAAGAAATAAGACAGCAAGCATTTTCCATCTATGCACCCAGGATCTGGGCATCCCTGTATCCATCAGGGCCACAACACTGCTTCAATTCAGGAAAGAGCTGAGGACTCGCCTATTTAAAGAATGCTATGCTTATCTTCGACCATGTACATCACTCTGCTGCCTTTTGGCTAGGTTTGTGCTGTAATAACACCACATACATATGTACATACATACATGCATACTTCTTTTTCTCTTGTTCTCCTCTCTCTTCTGTGTTATTCCCTATCCTTTCTCATCCCTCCCAATCTCATTTCCCCTTTCGGCCTTTGTGCTCTTCATCCCTCTGTTCTTCCTTGTTCTTTCAATGTGTTGCCCTCTTCCAATCTTTTTGCCTGCCTCTGATTCCCTCATTCTCCTTTTATTCCACCTTCTGCTCTTCTGTGCCCTTTCCTCTTACCACTTTTCTTCCTCTTTATATCGCTTTCTTTCTTTCCCTCTTTTCTTTCTTTTTTCTTTCTCCAGTCACTTTCTCCTTCTCTATCCCACTTCTCTTTCCCAGGTTCTCTTTCTCTTTGCATTTTCAGGTCCCTTCTACATTTCTCATTGGCCTAATCTCATTCTCTATCTCTCTCTTTCAGGATAACGAGTGCATGAGAATCAAAATCCTAGGCGATTGCTACTACTGTGTGTCCGGACTGCCCGTGTCACTGCCCAACCATGCCAAAAACTGCGTCAAAATGGGCTTAGACATGTGCCAGTCCATAAGGTGGGTAGAGCAAGACCACCACAGGTGGCCACAGCAGTGTGCAAGTAAATCGAGGCAAGGAGTGGTCTGTCGTGTCAATAAATACCAAAATACTTTAGTTTGAATAACATGTTTAATATAGAAATCAGGACACAGGAGTGCAAGGCATATCCTTACATCTCGGCATCCACAGCAACTGTTCCACATTCCAGCATTACTTAGCAATACCCTGCAGTGTTACTAATTCTGAAATTGGAACACTTTGCTTGTGTACATGCATTCAAAAGCACAAAGTTATGAATTCATGAATAGGAGGGAACATAACACATCTCCTTCCGTCACAAGAACAAAAGTCAAAGTAATAAAAATAATAAAATGCAATACTCATGAATAGGAAGGAACATAACACAGTGATTGGGAGGAATATAGCCCAGGCTAGAACACCTTTGCCCACAGATTAAATATCTGCGCGTTCGCAGACACCCAAGTGAAGCATCTCCAAGACATCCTTCAGATGGACAATGCTTTGCATAGGCTGGTTAGTCATGTCTAAGAAGATCCAGACCCAAGCGTTTTACTGACACAGAGCTGGCACTGTAGCTCATGAGTTGTAATAAACACAATCATCTGCACACAAACCCAAGTGCACATTGTAAAACCAGTTTGTGTGCTGTTGTGTGTGGATATACAGAAACACAAGTTCGTCTTCTGGTTTGACATCTACACTGCGTGAGCAGCCCTGTCAGAAAAGTCCAGTAATCAGTTTCCAGCTCTTAACACGTCTTCACACTGGCATACTCTCCCTGCTGGACTGGCAAGGATTGGAAGCAATTATTTGTGATGAACATTACTTCAAAAAAGGTATAGATATTTGGAGTTTTTAACGGATGTTAGACCTGGCCCTTTTTGCATGGTTAGCCCCAAACTCTTTGCCCTTTGCCTCCTATTTTTTTGACCATATTATTTTTGCACTGAGTGTGCCAGGGCCTGTAAATCAAATGCTACTAGTGGGCTTGCAGCACTGGTTGTGCCACTCAAACGAGTAGCCCTGTAAATGTGTGCCAGACCTGCCACTGCAGTGTCTGCGCATGTATTTTTTAACTGCCATGTTGACCTGGAAAGTGCACCCACTTGCCAGGCCCAAACCTTCCCTTTTCTTACATGTAAGGCATCCATCGGGTAGGCCCAAGGTACTCCCATGGGCATGGTGCAATGTATGTGAAAGGTTAGACATGTGCCAGTGTGTTTTACATGTCCTGATAGTGAAATACTGTGTATTATGTTTTTCACTATTGAAAGGCTGTCTGTCCCATAGGCTATCATTGGAGCTGCACTGTGACATTTTACATGTGTAACTTTCAATTGGGACAAGATGGAGAAATGGAGTATAGGGTCTCTGAACTCAGAATTTAATAACACTCCTTTTAGTGAAGGTGGTTTTTAAATTGTGTGTTTGAAAATGGCACTTTTAGAAAGATGGACATATTCTTGCTTTACCATTCTGTGTGCCTCTGCCTGTTTGTGTATTCACCGTCTGGTTTTGGAGTGACAGAAGCTGGGGATGTGTATTCACTCTAGATAGTCACAAGGTGGGTTGAGGTGTAGCTTGTCTTGCCTGGGTGACTCATCGCTAGGCTGAATAAACTTTGTCTTCTTTTAGAGTGGTGGGAGGAGTTTCGCTAGCACCTCAATAGGCTGTGTCTTCTTTGCACAATGCTGTCTCCACCCCCTGTGGTCAAGTTGGACCAGGGAGGACAGAACTGGTTTGGACTGAGCTCAGAGACTCTGAAGCAAAGAGGACAGTAAGAAAATGGGGTATAAGTATGAGACTTTAAACCCCAAGACTTGAGATTACTTCTGGAAACAAGAGGACCCTGCCAAGAAGAAGAGCTGAAGAACTGTGTGAGGAGCACTACCGTTTCTGTGTGAGGGGTGGGCTGACCTGCAGTTGCTGCTTCTGTCTATGGCAGAGAAAAAGGATTGACTCTTTTTGCCCTGCTGTGGTATCCTGCTTGAGAAGGTCTCCAAGGGCTTGCCTCCTGTTGGAAGTCTTAGGGAGGTAAAAGAGATCAACAGATCCTTGTTGGATCCCAAAGTAAACCTGCCTGGAGGGAGAGCTGAAGAGCTGTGTGAAGCGTGTTGCCCCTGCTGTGTGATGGGTGGGTTGACCTGAAGTTGCTGCTCATGTCTGGGGCAGGAGAAAGACTGGACTGTGCTTCCCCTTTGGTAAAAGAAACCCTGTAAGAGTGCTTTATTTTTCAGCATAGGGTGTGTGGAGTTCTGCTGTGTATTCCTGGTGCTTTACTTATTGGAAGTTTCCTTGTGCTTCACTTCTTAGGAACTTCCTTGTGCTTCACATCTTGGGAACTTTCTTGTGCCTTACTTCGTGGTAGTTCCTGTGTGCTTTACTTCATAAACAAATCCTTCGTGACCAGATTGCTGGGCCTCTTTTTCTCACCCGCTGTGTGCAGAGCCCATGGCACTCCCACCCTGTGCCATGTCAGGAGGCCTGAGGTCGGGGAAGATCGCTAATCACCAGCCCACAGGAAATCCTGGTGCTGCCAAGCAACGAATGCAACGCCTTCAAGGGATTTGTTTGAAATAGTCTGTTCTATTGCTTTTGATAAATATTTTTTAGCTGCAAGAATTGTTGATAAACTTGCCACAGAAATGTTATTCAAACATCTTTTATCTGAAAAATAATAATTTTGTTCCTTGTAAAAACATAAGGACCAATGAATCAATCACGGAACAATGAATATTCAAAACACGGGTATATATAGAAAACAAATTTTTATCTTTTGAAATTTATCAAGGGTACTACACAGTTATATAAACAATGTAACACGAGGAAAATAGATACAATTGTATGATCCTTCAATGCCACTATTGTAAACACTTCTTCTCATTGTACATTATTTTCCAGAAGAGAGTGTGAGTGTCGACGTTTCGGTCTCTATGCATTTGTCCATGAGACCATCTTCAGGACTACCATAAATATAACAAATGACCCCTGTTAGATTTTGTAGCGCAGCCAAAGTTCAGCAGTCAGCAGATATAATTGTATCTATTTTCCTCGTGTTACATTGTTTATATAACTGTGTAGTACCCTTGATAAATTTCAAAAGATAAAAATTTGTTTTCTATATATACCCGTGTTTTGAATATTCATTGTTCCGTGATTGATTCATTGGTCCTTATGTTTTTACAAGGAACAAAATTATTATTTTTCAGATAAAAGATGTTTGAATAACATTTCTGTGGCAAGTTTATCAACAATTCTTGCAGCTAAAAAATATTTATCAAAAGCAATAGAACAGAGTATTTCAAACAAATCCCTTGAAGGCGTTGTTTACCCGTTTATTTGAATTGCCCAAGCCCTCAAGGGTAGATTGGGTTTCCCATTATATTGAATTATTTATTAAGCAACCAATGCAGTAGCTCAGAGTTCCCGGCGCTGCCTGCCAAGACTCCCCCTCCCGCATGCCGCAGACGTCCCGCAGCACCCGTGAAGAAGACACAGCGTCAGCAGCGGCCCTGCCCAGTGAGTAAACCAGCACCACTGAGAAGAGGCCCCGATGCGAGGCAGAGCGGGAACGCCCCCGTGTGCAGGAGCCTCGTCTCTGCTTGCGCCACCGCACCAGACCAACGTGCCTCCGGGCACCAACAAAGGAGCGGTGCTTTGTGAGGCAATGGTTGGTCAACGGAGGACCCGCTCAGCCCTTTTCCTCCTCCAACGGCCGCGCTCGCTGTCCTAAACGGGCAGTCGGCCTGATAACCTGCGGGGCGATCAAAGCACAGGGACACTGTGCCCGAGGCCCCCTGGGGAGGAAGGAGCATATCATTTTGGCAATGCTAGTATTTTCCTCTGATGCAGCATATTGCTTGATGACTGTGACAACGGTTGCTTTACTCCCTTGCTGTAACAGAGTAACAACTGTCCTTTTGCTGAATCTACCTACTGTAAGCTGTGGAGTGTTTTTTTGTGACATATGCAACCTAAACATATTTACTGTCTTGCTATAACTGTTATGATGATGACAATTGCTTAGTTGGCAAACTGATTGTGATTTATGTGATTGTGGTCTATGTGTTATATACAATATATGAGATATTTTTATATACTATTGTGTGGAGTCTCTTGTGGTTTTTAAAATGGCATATTCTGCCTACTAAACACAAGAGAACATGAGTTTTGGAAATTATTATTCCTTTCATTACATCTGATTAACAGGCACAGACCTCCATCTACAACTCTTTTGTGGTGTGTGTAGTGTGTCACTGGTGTGTGTGTGTTGCGCAAATGCTTTACACATTGCCTCTGGGATAAGCCTGACTGCTCTGACAAGCTACCAAGGGGGTGAGCAGGGGTTATCTTGGGTGTGTAACTTCCTGACTAGAGTGGTGGGTCCTGCCTGGCTTAGGTGCATACCCTAGCCAACCAGAAACCCCATTTCTAACAATGGTGTTGACACTCTATTTAAGAAGTTAAGAGGGTCGTTAGGCAGGATTAGGACTATGTGAGTCTCTCCTGGACTTAGTCCATGGCTTTAAATAAAACTTCTGAAGTTATCATCCTTGTGGGTTTGTTAAAAAATAGTATTACTACAGAGAGCAAAAAGTAGTTTGTTTATTATTCTAAAGAATAAGCATCATTATAAGTATCTAAATAGATCTGCAAATAGACTGACACAGATTCAGTCTCTAAAGAAAAGCCTTAAAGATCTGGCTGTAAAAAAATACACATCTTTTATTATGTTTTAGGGACAGAAGGCAAACACATTTTCATAGTATGACATTACGAAGAGGGTTGGATTAAAAATGTTTAATTCATGGCAACCAATCAATCTATTAGTTACTACAACACCCCTAGAAACTCCTACTTCCTAATGCATCTTATTGGTTGAAGCTGTTCATATTAAATTAAGGAAATGAAATCATACATTATGACACACAGGAACACAATAGCTTGTTCAACTACAGCAGAGTATGGCTAAGTAACCCTGAAACTTGTAAAAGAAAGGACATCCATCCTCCTGCAGAGAACAGCAAATATCGAATACAGACCATTGCTGAAGCTGTATTTGTGTTGATTTTCTATAATAAAGACTTGTGCATGAGGAATGCTCTTACACCTAAAATAAACATGTAGTTTTCTGCAGCATTTCATGAATGATGGTTGATGCGGCCTGGTGTGGCCTAGTTCTACTAACTGAAGCATGCCTAAATACAGGACAGTGCTTGTATCACTTTCATTCGGGGCAAAGTCCAACAACCGATGACTCAAACTCCCAGGGTGGCTCAGCGCAGTCCTCCTCTGTGGTAGGGGTGTGGAGAGGAGAAGGGGTGGGGGTTGTAGAAAGCACTTTGTAGTGTTTGGCCGTGCATGTACCAATCTGAAACTAACTGCAAGTCATCAAACTGGGCGCCTATGAAAACTTTGCCGCCCGAGGGACATGTAGACGTTCTCCTCCAATTGGCTATCGCTGTCTAACAGTCAACTAGGATACCTGTCCCTTTCCACCAGTGCCACTGTCAGGATGCCGGCAGGGGGTGAGGTGTGTCACTCCCAAATGGTGTAGGTTTCTCTCTAGAGCACCGATCTTAGTGGGTAATCGGGAGTGACCTGAATAACCCACTTGGTTTTAAACAACAACATATTCACAGTAACTCTTGGAATCGGACCACAGACCTTGGCTCCAGCAAATCGAAAGGGAGAGAAATGGAATGGCTGGGAAGAGGAAAACTGATGACTAGAAAGACTGAGCGGTGGATGAACAAAGATGTTAATTCAGATATCAGTATACCCCTCACAGCTCTCCCTCCATTCAGCCATCTGGTAAATAGTAGCCGTGACTATTACCATCGACAAAAGGAAACAGCGCAGAAAGTGTTAGGCAACTCCTTATCAATACCACACTCCCACCAAAAATTAGATGTGCTTTTACATGACCTTCGTCTCTCCAGCAAAGTCTTGAATGCATCTGTCATAATCCACACAGTGAGTCTGCTGAATCCAGCCTCTGAGAGTCCATTAGAATCAGGAATGTTGCTCTTTCTATGGTATGTGCACCTGTAAACACGAGAAGCACATAGCACCCTGCAGAATGTCTGTTGGCCCAGATGTTGCAGTTGTAGCCACTTTATATCCAGTCGGAAGGTCCCCTTACATAGGAGACATATTACCACCAGGGTCACTCTCACTCTGGCACAAGGAACATGTGCTGTTTAATACTAGCTCTGCCAGGGCTTTAAGTGGGCCAGGTCCCCACGGGTCTGAGACCAGGGTTGGATTGGGATTAGAAATCGGCCCGGGCACGCAAAAAAAAAAAGTGGCCCACATTTGCATATTGCCTTTCCTCAAAACGCTGCTTCGGCAAAGTTTTATAAACACCTGAAAACAAGTGAGGACACTTCTGCTCAGGCCCCCTGGCCCCTGCCCCCGCTCAATATGCACACATTAATGGACCGGCCCAGCGAGAGAAAGGGAGTGACACCTCTGCCCGTTGACAAAAGGGAGGTAATGGACGCTCATCTGCCTCCAGAAAGGCCACTCAGGGCCCCACTGGGCCTCTGGCGACATCTAAACACACCAGACACAGCCCAAATCGGCCCCCAGGCTGCCAAAACAAGCATTTGCAATGCAATAGGTCTCGCAGTTACGAGAGTTTGAGCTATTGGCATTGTAAATGACAGTGCCTTTTATTTATGTTTTGGTTTTTAAAACATAAATAAAAGGCATTGTCATTTACAATGCTAATAGCTTAAACTCGCGTAAATGCGAGACCTTTTGCATTGCAAATGCTTGTTGAATACTGTGCTTCATAGAACCGGGAGCGGGATTATGATAGGGCCTGATGTAGGATCATCTGTCTCCAACAATCCTACCCCAAGTCATACTCACTGCTTGAAAGACCGGCAGCGAAGCCCACCCGAGCTAGACTTCCCTTCGGATCAATGATCCTTGCTTTCTCTGAATCCCTTCTATCAAACTTTCAGCTCTGTCCTTGTCAAACATGTAAACTCTGATCAGCTGTCAAACTCATCGAAGGAGTCTACATTAGAGATATCAGGCATCACCTACTCCTAGGCCTCCGAACCAGAGGCGTAGCAAGAGTGCCATGATACCTAATGCAACAAGGAAACTGACTACCCCAAGCTCCTTGTTATTTTTTAACAGATCCGGACCCGGTGCAACTGCACCTACTGCACGATCGATAGCTTTGACCCGTCTCTGACCACGTGAAATAAATTCACCTGAAGCCGTTCGCTGTGAGTCATTCATGCCGGCTAGTGGGAAAAACCTAGCTTTACCTCTTTCAGTAACTTGCACATTACATCATCAGTCCAACGTCATGCACCTAACGAGTGCGCTATATTTAGCTACGGGGGGGCTGTTTTTAAGGTGCCTCATAGATCCCGGCAGATGCGGGACTCATGAATACACATCACGGCGCCTCGCACGGACAGTAACAGGTCAGATCCAGGACAGGCTGTAACTCACCGGCTGATGGATTATCTGCACGGGCGGCGACGGGCTGTGAGCCCCCAATTGGTGATGATAGAAACTGCTCTCCCCCAGCCACGCAGACAACATGATTTCGTCC
Source organism: Calotriton arnoldi (assembly GCA_963921515.1). Lineage (NCBI taxonomy): Eukaryota > Metazoa > Chordata > Amphibia > Caudata > Salamandridae > Calotriton > Calotriton arnoldi. The sequence goes on from CAWUFW010001555.1 coordinate 448,751, forward strand.
AAAACTTTATTTCGTTACCGGATAAAAATATGCATTTAATTCAAGGTCTCCCAAAAAAGCAGGAAGCAGGAACTGTGACACAAAAATCACGTGCGATGCCATACGTGTTGCTATGGCTGCAGCTTGTACAAAGGACTGGAGAGGAACGCATTCTATTATCACAAACGCTACACAAAAACAAAAGGCCTCAGTCTGCCGTCGAGAGTCAGGCAACACCGGGTCCTACCGAGAGCTGGGCTCTGATTATACGTTTTTTAACTGATGAATTTCTAATTTGTATGTAATTCCACAAACATTTAGTAAATGTTTATGATTCTGCTGGCACTCCTGGCTATGCACACGCACACAAGCCATTGGATCACCTTTCGGCTACGATTTTGTGACTTTGGAATTTAAATTACGCAAGTGAGCGCACAGCTACTAATCGGAACAAGCTGTCGCCACGTCATTGCGCGAATGATAAAAAATAGTGCTTACCCATTAGTTAAAGGAGAATGTATAACGCCGCAAGTAAAACATCCAGTCCGGATGGGCCGTCCGAGAAGGAGACAGGGCAGTAACAAAAAAGCCTCATTCTGAATCAAGAGCCAGCGTTTAGCATAAACGGTGACGCCAGCCAATCAAAATGATGGGCGGGGCTTCAACTCCACTTCTGAAATATCCCGATTACAAGAAGCCTCGCAGAGCGAGCAGCGCATGCGCGCTGCAACGCAGGTCTGCGAGACCTAAAAAGCAGCCCGCAGCTGGAACTTGGATACCGGCCCCTCGGCCATTGCCCGAGTGCTGCCTTACCAATCGGACCGAGTCTGAGACCCGATAATATTTAAAAACAGACATTGAAACGGGTCCCTTTGGGGCCCTATATTAATGTCCTTAACTGTGCAGGCAAAAACACTGATCGATTTCTGAACAATAAATGTAAAAAAATGTTAAAAGGAATCTATGTGGATCCTGTTTATATTTCACACTCTTTACTTAACCTTGTGTTCCCTAAGAGTGTTTGCTTTTTCCAAGATTTTGTGTCCCGATTTTTTTTTTTTGTATCATACTACTCTTGCATAATGCATTCTTTGAGCCTAGTTGCCTAAAAGTGTTTATAATAGGCCACAATTGAGAGCTCTGGAGTTGAGGTTGAAGGCAGTGAAAGCCAGTGGGTCACAAAAGATGGTCAAAACACATGCTCATCCAATCCTTGGCGCCTCTGCAAAGCTCACAGAGCAATGGTCATGCATGCTAACTGCAGATGAGGTGTGAGATATACATTGAAGGATTTCAGAAAGATGTGGGGAGAATAGGGCGTATGTATCTAACACAGACTGCAGAGGGGAGCAGAGTGAATGGAAGAACTGAAGTAACGAGATACTCTGAAGACCACCACCCCATCCACAGACCTTATTAACGGTTAATTCACAGTCTATAATTTCATATTTGTAATCTCTTCAATAATAATTATTTACTACAAAATAATTGTTACTCATTAGTCTTAAACAGCTAACAACCACTGGCAAAGACAACAGTCCTGGCATGTTTTGGGTGAATGTCAGTTGTGTTTTATATATATATATATTATCTACTGGCGGTCGCCAGTAGATAGTTATAGTTACAACCTATTATCCATAGGAAATCCGCGACATTCTATTTGAAATAACTCTCTTGCCGGTTGACGTATCTTCGCGAAATTTTCAAACTTTGTGGCCCGCTCCGGTCCGCTCCTACCCTGAAAGTCTTGGGGGGATTCGTCAAGCGGGGGCCGAGAAAAAGGGGGTCCCAAAACGTGTTTTCCCCATGCACTTTTCCATAGGAAACTTTAGACACGGCTACAGCCCGAACTGCTGAACGGAATTACACCAAATTTGGCAAAGAGGTAGTTCTTGGTTCAGAAAGAACCCTTTTTGTTAAATGGTGTAAATCCGTTCAGTAGTTGCTGAGAAAATGAAAAGTAAAAGTTAGTGATATCTATGGCCGAGTAGGGTCCGCGTACCCTCAGCGCACCCTGCGCGCACCGTCCCGATCACGAGCTGCATGTTAATTGGCTGTCAGCTGGCTGTCAACATTCCGATTCAGGAAATGTTGGCAGCCATTTTGTCCCTCGGTAGAACCGAGGGACAGAAACAAGTGCGCAAAGCGCACAAAGGGGCAGGGTAGAAACACCCTGACCCCCTAGGTTTGCTCAGGGGTCCCACAAGGACCCCTGGGCAAAAAAAAAAAAATTTTTTAAAATCGGCAGGATGCGCTCAGGGTGCGCGAATCCTGCCGGAAAAAAAATCGAGCGCGGTCTCCCGCGCTCGATTGTATTTGCCCCCGGGTGGCCCAAGTCCCGGGGGCATGGTGGGGGTTTAATTTTATGTGTGGGGGCCTCAAAGGGCCCCCAAGCCCCGGGGACCGCCACCCCCGGGGCTTTTTTAAAAATGGTGCGGGAGGGCTCTGAGCCCTCCCGCAGCCCCGGGGACCACCACCTCCCCGGGGCTTTTTAAAAAAAAATTAAACAACCTGTGTGGGGGGGCTCCAGCCCCCCCACACGCCCTGGGGACCGCCACCTCCCCGGGGCTGTGCTGATGTAGGGAGGGGGCCGCGCGGCCCCCTCCTGGAGCCCTTGATGGCCCTGGGGACCGCCACCCCCAGGGCCGGCTCCTGCAGTGTCCCGGGGTGCCTACCCCGGGACACTGCTGTTTGCAATGACAGGACGGGAGCCTCGCGGCTCCCGTCCTGTCATTGCAAACTTGCTTTGGATATTGGAAGAGAGAGCAGGAAACCTGCTCTCTCTTCCAATATCCAAAACAGATTGCTTTTCCACATGGGGAGCAGCATGTCAGCTGCTCCCCATGTGGAACAGCAATGCCGGCTCCCAAGGGACGTGGGGAGCCGGCGGGACTGTGGGGGATTGGGGACCCCCACAGTCCCCAACGGAGAGGGCCAGCCCCGGGGGATGGGGTCCCCGGGGCAAGTAGTGGCCCAGCAGGGGGCCACGCGGCCCCCTCCCCAAAAAAGAAAAAAAAACAACAAAAAAATGGAAAGGCTGGCCCCGGGGATGGGGTCCCCGGGGCCTTAAATGGCCTGAGGAGGGGGCCACGCAGCCCCCTCCCAAGAAAATAAAAAAAGGCCATGCCCCGGGGGATGGGGTCCCCGGGGCCAATACAGGCCCAGGGAAGGGGGCCACGCGGCCCCCTTCCCGTTTTTTTTAATAAAATAAAATTTAAAAAAGGGGTAAGGCCCTGGGGGATGGGGTCCCCAGGGCCCAAAAACAGGAAGAAGGAAGGGGGGCCACACAGTCCCCCTTCAGGGGACAAAATTTTCTTTTTTTTTTTTAAAACGATCGGGCCCGCAGGCCCCGCCCCCTTCCTTCACCACTCTGCAAACGCGCCCCTGGCGCGTTTGCAGAGGGGAACGAATTCCCCTTGAATACTGGGGGTCCCTGGGGGCCAACTAGCCCACCAGGAACCTCCAATATGCGCCAGGGGCTGCGTTGCAGAGACGTGTAGAGAGGCCACACCCTTTTTACACCTCTCTGCAACGCAGCTCTGTGGCGCTTTTTGGAGGTATATGGTGGGCTAGTTGGACTCCGGGGACCCTCAGGATTCAAGGGACTTAATCCCCAACTTAAAACGCGCCACGGGCGCGTTTGCACAGTGGTGAAGGGAGGGGCGGGGCTTCAGGTGACATGTGTGCAAACAGGCCCCGTGGCGCGTTTTAAGATGGGGAATTAAATCCCCTTCAATCCTGAGGGTCCCTGGGGCCAACTAGCCCAACAGGTACATCCAGAAAGCGCCACAGAGCTGCGTTGCAGAGAGGTGTAAAAAGGGGTGTGGCCTCTCTACACGACAGCCCCCTGGCGCATATTGGAGGTTCCTGGTGGGCTAGTTGGCCCCTAGGGACCCTCAGGATTCAAGGGGACTTAATCCCCCAACTTAAAACGCACCACGGGGCGCGTTTGCACAGATGTCACCTCAGGCCCCGCCCCCTCCCTTCACCATTGTGCAAATATTCTTCTAAAATCATCCGAAATACGAATTCCGATTTACTCACCTGTTATCAGGAGAGACCTCAGTGCTGTATCTTTCAGCCCAGTACTGGTCCTGAAAAGTAATTTTAACCGTACTTACCAGTAACTTGAATTTCCTTCCATAGGCTAACATTGACTGGTTTCACTTGGAAATTCTTCTAAGTGTGGAGTTTTGGAACTTTAAAATATTCCTCTAAAATCAGCCGAAATACGAATTCCGATTTACTCACCTGTTATCAGGAGAGACCTCAGTGCTGCATCTTTCAGCCCAGTACTGGTCCTGAAAAGTAATTTTAACCGTACTTACCGGTAACTTGAATTTCCTTCATAGGCTAACATTGACTGGTTTCACTTGGAAATTCTTCTAAGTGTGGAGTTTTGGAACTTTAAAATATTCCTCTAAAATCAGCCGAAATACGAATTCCGATTTACTCACCTGTTATCAGGAGAGACCTCAGTGCTGCATCTTTCAGCCCAGTACTGATCCTCAAAAGTAATTTTAACCGTACTTACCAGTAACTTGAATTTCCTTCCATAGGATATCATTGCCTGCTTTTTGCTGAAAAGTTTCTAAGTGTTGATTTTTGAAACATACAAATATTCCTCTAAAATCAGCCGAAATACGAATTCAGATTTACTCACCTGTTATAAGGAGAGACCTCAGTGCTGTATCTTTCAGCCCAGTACTGGTCCTGAAAAGTAATTTTAATCGTACTTACCAGTAACTTGAATTTCCTTCCATAGGCTAACATTGACTGGTTTCACTTGGAAATTCTTCTAAGTGTGGAGTTTTGGAACTTTAAAATATTCCTCTAAAATCAGCCGAAATACGAATTCCGATTTACTCACCTGTTATCAGGAGAGACCTCAGTGCTGCATCTTTCAGCCCAGTACTAATCCGGAAAAGTAATTTTAACCGTACTTACCAGTAACTTGAATTTCCTTCATAGGCTAACATTGACTGGTTTCACTTGGAAATTCTTCTAAGTGTTGATTTTTGAAACATACAAATATTCCTCTAAAATCAGCCGAAATACGAATTCCGATTTACTCACCTGTTATAAGGAGAGACCTCAGTGCTGTATCTTTCAGCCCAGTACTGGTCCTGAAAAGTAATTTTAACCGTACTTACCAGTAACTTGAATTTCCTTCCATAGGCTAACATTGACTGGTTTCACTTGGAAATTCTTCTAAGTGTGGAGTTTTGGAACTTTAAAATATTCCTCTAAATTCAGCCGAAATACGAATTCCGATTTACTCACCTGTTATCAGGAGAGACCTCAGTGCTGCATCTTTCAGCCCAGTACTGATCCTCAAAAGTAATTTTAACCGTACTTACCAGTAACTTGAATTTCCTTCCAAAGGATATCATTGCCTGCTTTTTGCTGAAAAAGTTTCTAAGTGTTGATTTTTGAAACATACAAATATTCCTCTAAAATCAGCCGAAATACGAATTCTGATTTACTCACCTGTTATCAGGAGAGACCTCAGTGCTGCATCTTTCAGCCCAGTACTGGTCCTGAAAAGTAATTTTAACCGTACTTACCGGTAACTTGAATTACCTTCATAGGCTAACATTGACTGGTTTCACTTGGAAATTCTTCTAAGTGTGGAGTTTTTGAACTTTATAATATTCCTCTAAAATCAACCAAAGTACGAATACCAATTTACTCACCTGTTATCAGGAGAGAACCCAGTGCTGCATCTTTTAGCCCAGCACTGACCCTGAAAAGTAATTTTAACCGTACTTACCAGTAACTTATATTTTCTTCCATAGGAATCCATTGTCTGGTTTTCAGCAAAAAGTTTCAAAGTGTTGATTTTTACAAACTACAAATATTCCTTAAAAATCACCTGTATGACTTAAACGCATTCTTTCAACTGTTTACAGGAGATGCACCAGTGCTGGATCCAGGATCCAACACTGAGTAAGAAAAAGTAACGATAACAGTTTTTACCTGCTAAGTGAATTTCCTTCCATAGGATAACATTGGTGATTCTATGAGAAAAAGTTTCTAAGTGTCAACTTTTAAAATACAATAATATTCCTTAAAAATCACGACTGTAACCAAAACGCTTTTACTCAACTGTTTACAGGAGATGTACCAGGACTGAATCTAGGATCCAGTCCTGTGGTTAGAAAAGTAATCCATAAAGTAACTAATTGCATTTAACTAGAAATTCACATTGAGCTGAATGTTGCATTGTGTTTGAAAATGTGTTGCCCATTGCAACAACTGTAACTACTGTACTTAAAAGTCTATTGCCTATGTGCAAAGTATTTAAACTAAAGTAATTCATTCTGAGAAAGTATTTTTGTAATGTAATGTATAATGTAATTACAATGTAATTTAAAAAATAAAATGTGTAAAAAAAATTGTTTCTAAAAATGTAGTAAATCAGTATGAAAAAAATTAATATAACAATTAATACATTTAAAAATTGTCATTTACAAAACCTTTGAAATTCACTGAAAAAACCGTAGGTATCAGGCACGTTATAGTTAGAAATTAGCATTTAAAAAACCTTTGAAATTCACTGAAAAAACCATAGGTTTCAGACACGTTATAGTTACAAATTAGCATTTAAAAAACCTTTGAAATTCACTGAAAAAACCATAGGTTTCAGACACGTTATAGTTACAAATTAGCATTTAAAAAACCTTTGAAATTCACTGAAAAAACCATAGGTTTTAGGGACAGTTATAGTTACTTGGACATTGCACTCGTACAAAACCCGTGAAATTCCCCCGTTATAGTTAGTTCAGCTAACTATAACTCGCGCCCCGCAATGCACTGCTGATGACGTCACATATTACATCACTCATGACATGGTCAGTGACATCACTGATGACATCACTGATGACATCTCAAATGACATCACTGATGACATCATCCACGTGATAATCTGATGCACCTCCTCACACCCTAATATAATCTTTGATACACCCACTCTAAATTACAGACTGCCATTCGCAAAACCATAGACACTCCAACACCAATAACTACATACCGACTCACTGATTCTTAGGTCTACACACACACATCCACTCACTCACCCGTACAGTAACTCATACTTACGGTCACTCAGTACAGGACTATCATATGCACTCTTACTCCTATATAGACACTCAAACAACGCCACTCATCCATAGAGATACTCAGACACCTAGTCAGTCATGCAAATAATTAAACACACTGCCATTTACTCACCTATACAGTTATACACACACCAGCTCACTTACTCATACAAATAGTAGCACATTGTTACGCTCTTATACAATCACTGATACAAGCACACACTCATCCATACAGCCACTATCACAATCACTCACTCTTGCTTATAGCTATTTATATACTCCAACACACATATATACTGCCTTTCACATATGTAGTTACTGACACATGTACCACTGGGACATACATTCACTCACTAACACACTCTTACACACACTTACCCACCCATACAGTCTATCACAGATGCACTCTTGAAACCATCCACCCAGTGAATTACCCACTCACACATCTATGCACAGAGTTGCACACACCCCTCCCACACAAACACTCAGGCACCCATACAGATACTCAGACAAGCATTCAATAACTCATATAGACACTCATTTAGCTATTCACAAACACATGCAGCCACTTACACAGCAACAGACAGACGGATACAGACATTCACCCAGATTAGTCACTAACCCATGCATTCAGTAAGATACGTTAAATCACTCACTTATAGAGTCAGTCACGCACCTACTAAATCATCCATACAGACACTTACACACCCACTCATTCTTCAATACGTCTTTTCCTATATATATTAAAAATATTTAAACTTTACAGAAACACACAGTCACTGGATGATGTCATCAGTGATGTCATTTGAGATGTCATCAGTGATGTCACTGACCATGTCATGAGTGATGTAATATGTGACGTCATCAGCAGTGCATTGCGGGGCGCGAGTTATAGTTAGCTGAACTAACTATAACGGGGAATTTCACGGGTTTTGTACGAGTGCAATGTCCAAGTAACTATAACTGTCCCTAAAACCTATGGTTTTTTCAGTGAATATATATATATATAAATATATATATATATATATAAATATATATATATATATATATATATATATATATATATGCTTTCTGTTATTGCATCTATATAAATATATAGATGCAATAACAGAAAGCTCATAAAGCTCATAAAAAAAAAAATATCGGTTGGATGACACTTTGTTAAAAGCACAAAATGTTAGTTTACATTGTTAAGCCAAGCCCTTAATTACATAGGTCACGACCCTCTTGGGGACCCCCCCCCCTCATTTTTTTCATCCCACTTAAAGCCCGGAGTTCTGCTACGCTTTGGTAAAACACCTAGAGTCCGTGGGGGGATTATTGTATGCTATGTAAATACTGCTGTTTTAATGAAGTGTTTGTTTCAACTCCATTAGGAAGCTGCGGGAAGCCACTGGTGTTGACATCAACATGCGGGTTGGTGTCCACTCAGGGAATGTGCTGTGTGGGGTGATTGGACTCCAGAAATGGCAGTATGACGTGTGGTCACACGACGTGACACTGGCCAATCACATGGAGGCTGGGGGAGTTCCAGGGTAAGTGGAGAAGGGAAGGGCAAGGGGGGGCTTTGGGGATAATTGCAGAATGTAGCAAAGGTGAGAGGGAAAGTGACGAGCAAGTGGGGAGGGAGGAGACGAGTGAGACAATGCCTCGATGTTCGTACGGTGAGATATTGAGGTGAGATATTGTATATGAGATTGGAGATAGTGGTAGAGAGTTGCAGAGAGAGAGGGAGCTATTGTCAGGAGTTATGGGGTTATATATACACACATGTGAACCGATAAGTGGTCTGAGGGCGGTATAACATTTAACCTAAATATGAACCTTTGTCCTAAATGTGAACTCTTTCAGACGAGTTCACATCACGGAGGCCACACGTGCACACCTGGATGACGTGTACATGGTGGAGGAAGGAAACTGGGGCCAGCGTGATGCCTACCTCAAGGAGAACAACGTCAAAACCTACCTGGTCATCGACCCCCGGGTGAGACCCCAGTCTATCATATCTTGGTCCAACCTCGCACCCTGGGGGGAACAAATGCCACCAATCGACAATTATGAGCCAACACAGAACAGCTCTCCCCGCGAAGATTTGGTCTACAAATTGGTTCTAAAAGATCACTTCTGCACTGAAATGAAACTGATAGCAAAGTGAAAAATATTCTATTGATTTGATGAAATCAGTAGTTTTAATTTTAAGGGTCTGCTTAACTTAACTCATAACTTCATTTTTTTTAAAAAATATACTTGTTCTAATATCATGCAAAGTAACCACCAACAATTGGCTTGTTCTCAACCCTCAATTATAATTAAGGCTTCCGTTTTTCCATTTTTACTGATCTGTACATATAAATACAGACAGAAAACAATGTGTTTCCTGTCTGTATTTATTTTTAAAAGCAGAACAATATTGAAAATAGTGCTTCTGGTGAGACTCTCCATGCTGTATTTCATGAATTCCAGGCAAAAGCTAAGCAGATAGACAGCATGGAGAGTTAAAAAACAGGATGACATGTCCTTAAATACAGGCATATGGAAACATATATTTGTAATATAACAGTAATATGTACCTGTGAGTGTAGCCTTTTGTTATACTTGGCTGATTAATTAGCTAAAACATGAAGGGATCCATGTATGAGTGCACGTCCAACAGTTAAATAAACGTGGAAATATACCATTTTACAACTCCAGTTATTCTCAAAACACAAAATAAATACGGATAAATACCAATAAGAATGCCCAAAAATAAATATGGATAAATACAGACAGAAATGTTAAAAAAATAAATACCATAAGTCTGGGAGCCCTTATTATAATCAGAGAAATTAAGACTCTTACAAGATTTGCACATTGCACACCACCCGCCAGTCATTAAAACATATTACTTGTCAGTGTACGCCAGAACACAAGACGTATCTAAGTACAAGTGCCAAGTGATGACATTAGGGTGAAGCCCCTTGCCCTGATGTAGTGTGTGCCACCTTCTTCCTAATTGATACATGTTGAATTAAAGTTCTATAAAATCAAAAGCAACACTTTATCAACGTGGTTCTAGTTTCATGAAGTGACTCTTTGGCCCAGAAATTACAATGACATCTCATATAAAGGATCTGAAGCTATTTAATAGCAATATTTGTGTCCTGAGCATGTGCATAGCTATAAGAGGGGGAAAAACAAAAGGTGCACCTGTAATAGTGTGCATGTGTGTCTGTTTCTCACCTGAAATCATGAAAATGTGTCATTTTTTAGTGAACATTAAGAGTTGTTCACAACTTTCAAATAGCATTAATTCTGCTATGCAACACTACCTTTTCTGGTGTTATTCTTTTTAAAATGTTTAGTAATGCTTAATGTTGTTTTATGTAGTCCATTTGAAGGTTCTTTTGTTTATATGTGACGTCTTTCCTTCTTACAGTTATTTGTGTTGGTTTGTGGTGTTAGCAATTTAGCAACATGACCAGTGAAATGACTTGCCCATCCTTGACATGGCTATAGCACTGAAATTTCTATATATGGAGATAAAATAGTACATTTCTCATGTCACGGTCTAGGTAAATCATGGTAGTAGGCTTGTTGATGTGATTGCTATCGGTTTATCGAGACGTATCTAGTGAGGTGGAGTCCCCTGAGACTGGGCTCCTGAATGTGTCAAAGGAAGATTCAAAGTTTCAATGCTCTACAATTAAGCTTGAATTTTAACCTGTTCATTAAATGTTAATTTGAAGGACTTCAGAAATTCATTTAGAATGTTTGAAGTGGCATGCATGAACCAATGGACACATGGTGGTAATGTTCTGTCTTTCATACCCCTCACTTCATAGGTTGATGAGGAGAACTGCAATCATACAATATCCCCACCCCCAGCTGGGAGCCAGAAGATGAGAGCCTCAGTCCGCATGACCCGTTACTTGGAGTCCTGGGGGGCAGCCAAGCCCTTTGCCCACCTGAACCACCGCGACAGCCTGAACATGGAGACACCAGACTTGGCCAACATGGTAGGACCATTACATTCGATGGGCTGTTCCTCTCGCCATCACCTCTACACCCACACTTCTATTTCCCAAAGCACCCTCATACAGAATGTACTCCTGACTTGTGTTTAAATGTCTTATTTAAACTGAAAATGTAGTGGGATTGTGTCTCGGTGCATATCCAGTCCTCGATTCCTTCTGAAAGTATGGCCTCTAGAGGCGAGGAGGATGTTTATTCTCCATGCCCATATATTCCATCCCTCTCATCGAGCTCATTTTGGAGAGTCAGAAGGGAACCATTATTCATACCTTTTAAAAACATTCATGAAAGAAATGTGTTTAGCCAAGTGTTCTGCATCACTGTTTTGCACTATTATGTGCGTGACTCCACACAGATGTCAGCACTGTTAACAGACTGAAGCAGGGAGTTGAGATGTCAGACATTTGGTAATCATGTGAACATGAAGCAAGGATATGGACTGTGGTGGACCGGGGAAAGGCGGGCTACTATGTACTCATGCCAACATATGGGGCGCAGCGTCTGGCTGCTGGAGGGTGTGGATTGGTAGTCCTTTGATCTCATGATGCTATGAGAGAGTTAAGGGCTCTGGTGGGGGTTGAGCAGCATCTATGTTCAACTCATACTAAGTTGGTCATTTTTCGTGGTAGGATTTAGAGCAATTTTCATGTCTGCAGAACATCGGAGACATTCCCAAAAAAGATAAATAATGTTTGCAACCGGGATAGTTTTATAGCTCGGGCAGGGAGCTGATAGATGGCTATATTAAACACATGTTGCATTAAAAAAAATGTCATGTTTTAGAATTCACTCTGGAACCTCACCACCTCCCTATGGTTGGCTGCAGAATGAGAAGATTGGGAGGACTGTACCTTGAATATGGAATATGTTGCAATTATCCAAAAGGGGCCGCCCTGCAGGCTTGAATTATTGAGCTCCGTACTTGCAGGTGCAAATGTTTAAAAGTAATATTTCTCTTTGAATGATTAAAAGCAATTTCAGGTTACCTAGGGGTCAATAAAGGAAATTCAGGGATTGCCCTACAAAGCCCAGCTTAGTGATCGAATGGCCACCTTGGTAGAGATTAAAATGTCTTTGCATTAATTGCTGGTAAACTCCATCTGACGTTGCTTACGTTAACCTCTTGTGCCCCTTCCAACCAAGAGCTCTCATGTGACAAAAGGGTTAGGAACAAAAGAGGAGGTCCAGTTTGCATTTCAATGTTACCTTCAAACCAGCAATTTGATTCTTAATCTTAAGGACCTCATCCTTAGGTTTTATTCTCTATGAAGGAGGAAAAAATCACTTAAAACATGTCCTTTTTATTCTACAAGAGCTGCAGGTGTGTTTAATCCCACAAGGTCCCCATACACAAGGTCAACATCCGAAGAAAGAAAGCAAGTCAAGCAAAGTCAACTGGTCTAGCTATTGCTCAGAAGATCTGCTTTAGCCCCTTGATGTAATGTTATGTATTATTTTGCCTTATTACAAAAGCCACTGCAAAACCGACTGGCTTTCCCAATGCATATTATGCTTTTGTTAAATGTCTTTGTTTGCTAAAGTTTTTGTATGGCACATATCTTTTCCATTTGTTGGGACTCATCACTGGGAATGTAAAACATATAAAGATTTGGGAAGAATGATAATTGGGTTTTCTACATAATGCAAATTCTCTTCCTATTGAATCCATGGGTGCACCCGCATTCAGTAAGAAAAGAATTTGTACATCTATTGGAATTTTTGGTTTTGTAAACATTTTACAGAATCTCCTTTTAATGTTAAAATGGTCCAACTTGTTTCTGAAAATGGACTTGTCAAATGAGCTATGTTAGGATTTATTCCTGTTTATTTTATAGCAACATAGCTCACCAGATGTAGATATAAAATCAAACAGAGTAGAAACTGAGTCTGAGGATCTGACAATGTCCAGATTATGTAATCTTCAAAGAGTTGTAATTTTAGATGTAGTGATGCTGAAGCTTATATAACAACAGCTAAAAAATACAGGACAAAATTAGGTAGAAAATATGATATGATTGAAATGATCAAACAAATTTGGCTAGATTGGGGCATGCGTAATTTCATGATTTAAGGCAATCTTTTAATCTGGAGAAATCAGAGCGTAGAAATACACTGAATCCAGTAGGCGTTTAGTTCAAGAAGCAACAGGATCCTCTACATTTTCTTCATTACTTTCTGCTACTGCAACAGACATTCCATCGCTCTCAGCTATAAATTATGGCACATTTTAAATAAAAAGACAACCTAACTCTGACTCGGAGCAGAATCTGGCAAAGAATTGTACACTATGGTGTGGTTACAATACAGCTCAGGATATTAGTCTTAAACTGACGCAACAGAGGATTCCGCAGCAATCCTATTGCTCTCTATTAATGATGTACACATTACATCAATGACAATGGTCGATGCTGGAAGTGTTGAACTACGAAATGTGCAACCTAATGCACCTATTGTTTTTGCTACCTTAATTCTGAGCAATTTTAGAGGGAAAACTTTGTACAAAATGACATGATTGCTGATGCAACCTAGATAACGATTTTATTATATTGAAAAATCTGACCCAAGAAGGTCTGCAGAATTCAGGAAAAAATAATGGATTATTAAAGTAGCAATGGTAGGAAAAATTGATTGTGACCAACTGGAAATACAAGAGTAAGATAGATAACTTTTGTGGTTATGAGAGCTATTGACAGTTGTTTCTAGAGAAAAACCTTTATTTTAAGCCTTCCAACAATACTGTGAAACTTCACATTTTGTGGATGATTTCCTGGATTTCTTAGACTGTGCATAGTTGTTAAATTGATATCTGTAGATCTTTTAAGCTTCTGTTACCATCTTTCCTTCCCTCATCAAAATAATTATTATTTATTTATTTAGGGTTTATAACTTAGTAAGCTAAACTACAAAGTTATGACTCTTGGTAAATATTAGTTCATCATTATCAATGTTATAGCATATATTACTCTTCAAAATAATTGGTATTTGTATTGAGTGTATTTAGGGAGGTTCTGTTTACGATAGTATTTTATTATATTTATAATGTTATTATAATATATACATAAAAAGAGTTCACGTTATATTCCAGAGGGTGCCCCACGAAACATGGGAGGGTCTGGGAAAATGGTTCGCATACTACAGTCAAGATCAGTGGTTCTCAACCTTTTGACTTCTGGAGACCGCCAATTAATCATTACTGGAACCCGGGGACCCCCTGAATCATTATTGGAATCCGAGGACCCCCACTGAGTCATGACTGCTAGCCGAGAGCCCCAGCTTGAGCATTGTTGATGATTTGAAACACAAAACAATACAAAAAAATACAGAAAAAAACATTCAAACAAATACAGAAATGATGACACATTTTATTTAAATTGCAAGCATATAAATATATAAAAAAATCAAAATTTTTATTTTAATATGGAGGTTGGAGCTTTGCTAAATTCCATTGAGGCCACTCATCATCCATTCTGTATTCTGTTTGATGCACTTGCACTGCTCCCACAAATCAATCTGTGGATACTAATTAAATTTTTAGTATTCAATTTCAAATTCCTTCACATTCACAATACATTTAATATTTTTCAATTGTACATTTAGCTTCTTTATTTATATACACCTTATTAATCTATTTATATTATTTAATTTTCTAAGTAGTCGTGGACCCCCTAAGGAGGCTCTGCGGCCCCCCAGTGGTCCCCGGACCACAGCTTGAGAACCACTGGCCTAGATTGATGCGTACACGGAGGTTACCCACTGTCACTGTTATATCATTGTGATGCTTATTGTCCCCTCTGGCGGTCTGTCGACTGTTCTGTTACTGTACACGATGGAAAAAAACAAATTTGTTTATTGAAAAAAGAGTTCCCATCAATGAGTTGGTGAGGCACAAGAACGATGCCTCAACTCACTTTGAGCATGTTTTAGATGAGGTGTCCATGGTGCTGTAGATTTCTATCTGTCGATAAGAATCTTGGTTTCACATTATGTCTAATGTGCAGCTGACCTCACAGGTTATGGTCAGTTGTGCCAAAGACAACATTACATCTTCAGTTCCACAAACGCAAGCTGCTTTGCAACACTGTCATTATCAACTGTGAAGTTTTGTTTACAATGAAGTACAGCATCAATGCTGAGAGGCTGACCTCCTCTCCCATTACAACGCAGCTCTGCTGGGGAGCGGCAGCACTGCCCCTTGAAGTCTATAACCTTTTTACCGAGAAGTGCCAGTACAGTCCTTCTGAAAGTGCAGACTTTCTAATGTCCTCTCATTGAAATATACTGCTTTGCTGAGAGGGTCTTGTGCTGTCCCACTGTTCCTGTATGCCCCCATGCCAAGAAGGGCCAAAGGTTTCTCTGAAGCTCAGCTGTATCCTATTACATGTTTAGCAACCACTCCAATCACTCTGAACACGATTAAAAGTGCAGTTCGTGTTTTACTCTGACAAATGCAGGCCCTAGTCCATTTACATCAAGTATTCTGGGATATGCAGCTCTTATCCCATTAAAAATAGAGCAGCGTCCTGAGAAGTGGAAGTATTATCCCATTAACACAACAGCTTCTCTGCTGAGAAATGATGCTGCTGAGTCATTAAGATAGAGCGGCGCTGCTGAGAGTGTGCCAGTGAAACGCCATCAATTGTGTAAGATCCCCACTGAACTGTGTGGGTACTGGGCCATGAAAGGAAAGAAGGTGTACAGACTTGTGTCTTTATAGGAAGTGTTTGCACCACCACATTAATATATAGAAGCCCTAGTGAGCAGCTTTGCCTATGGTAAATGTAAAGCATAGTATGCCTGCTCAGTAGTACAGTACTCTCCTTATAAACCAGTAGCGGCTCTGATGAGAAGCATGCGTACTGTCCATCAGTAGCAGTCATGCTAAGAAGTAGCACTGGCATTGTCCTGTTCGGAGGATAGGAGTCCTGCTGGACAGGGCAGGCGCTGCCTCAGATAAACCACACGTGCCTGTTTGTGCAAGCACCTCTTCTTGTTAAACATTTCTCCGGATATCCAGTTCATGGCAGTGCAGGGCCATGCAGGGAGTGCAGGATCATGCAGAAAGTGTGGGGGAATAATAAATTCTCCAGATGTTTAGAAATGGGTTGAAATGTTGTAATTCAGCAGTGTCGGTAGGTGCTGCCATGAGGACTCTGCTGGTAACTAGGGGGACCTTTGTGCGCTGAGTCCATGAGGGAACAGTAACAGCGCATGGGCATAGGGTGCGACAAGCTCTGCCCAGGCGCCGCGTTAGGTTAAAATGAAAGTCCTTATAGACCCTCTAAGCCTTTCTAACAGGTTTGACCACTGACTTCAGGACAAGTCACCCGAATAGAAACCCTCCGTCTCCCTGCAGTGGTGGGCACTGGGACCACCCTCCGTCTCCCTGCAGTGGTGGGCACTGGGACCACCGCTCTGGAGTAGTGAGACGCTGATAATCCTGCTGTATCAACAAGTCGTATGGCCCCTGAGGGACCAGGGGGACTGGGGCAGAGTGTCTAACTGGTCTCCGCTTTCTCTCCCTTTTAGGAGATCCCGATGGCCTCCCTCGCTCATCGAAGCTCTGAGAAGTAAGTCACGATCACTACTCCCTTCTCCTTCCAAGCATGAAGTGTAGAGCACGTCCTACAGGGACTAGTAAGAATTATGGAGCCCGTCTACTGCTGCAGCACTGAGACCCAGAGACTGCGCTCTGAAGCGTCCCAGTCCTGCAACTTCTCTGCTACTCCAGTACTAGCAACTAAACCCTGCTCCAGTGCTGCACCCCAGCCGTACCACGGCTCCTGTTCTTCCAGCACTGGCACACACATCCCCTGCTATTCCATTTCTAGGACCCACACACAGCTCTACCGCTGCACCTCCTGACTCGCAACACCCCCTGCCACCACACCACTTGTACCCACGCACAGCTCTGCCACTGCACCTCCTGACTCGCAGCACCCCCTGCTACCACACCACTAGGACCCACACACAGCTCTGCCACTGCACCTCCTGACCCGCAGCACCCCCTGCCACCACACCACTAGGACCCACACACAGCTCTGCCACTGCACCTCCTGACCAGCAGCACCCCCTGCCACCACACCACCAGCACCCACACACAGCTCTGCCACTGCACCTCCTGACACGCAGCACCACCTGCCACCACACCACTAGGACCCACACACAACTCTGTCGCTGCACCTCCTGACCTGCAGCACCCCCTGCTACTCATGTACGTGCCAGGACCCAGCCATGGCTCTGTCCCTGCACCTCATCCTGCCCCTCTGCATCCCTTGTGAGCCTCAGCTCCCCTGCTGTTCTACCTCTAAGACCCACAGCATGCCCCAGTTGCAGGAACGGAACAATTGGTCTTTATTTTCGATGCCTGACCCTAGAAATCTTTTGAATAGTAATTGCTTATTCAGCTAATGCCTAGAACCATATATCCATGTTTTCAACGCACTGAGTCATCCTCGAGCTATGACCTGGAAGTTGTTTGAAGATCCCTGCAGCAGTTACATTGGCCAACCAGGCTACCGCATCAGCTCAGACATGCGCGCTCTTGCTACCCTTATCAATAAGACTTCCTTGTAACATTTCTGACCACTGACACCAAGTTTTACAAGAATTGTTACCTTTCCATCTTAGGCGCTCACCAAAAGAAACCGAGGACAACTTGAATGAGAAAATACTGCAGATCATCGAACAGCTCAACTCACAGAAGTATGTTCTTGGAGGGTTTTCGTGTTTTATACTCCTAGTGCAATCTTCTGCCCCAGGGCCTGCACGCAGTGCCTGCTGCAGTTCACACAGTGGTCCAGTTCATGATTGCCTGCCAGGGCCTGCGCTTAGACTCTGTTCTACATTGTCCAGGTTTCCAGTCCAAGTGCTTCTCCTAGTGGGGGCCTAAACAGAGACCATTCCAAGGGGTACAGAAACCCCTGTGGGCTCCATAGGTTCAAGCACCTGCAGGGCCCTTTCAAGGAGGAACAAGAATCCAGGTCATGTCCTCCTATAGGAGAAGTAGCATAGTCCATTCCACAGAGTGCACAGACCCAGTTCCGGTTCTCCTCAACAGGGGTGACCTCTAGAGTTCATTTCAAGGGCACTAAGAATCCAGTTCCGGTTCTTTCCCTCAACCAGTGGCTGCACCCCGAGTCCATGTCAAGCGGTCAATATTTGCAGGTCTAAGTCTCCGAGTTCTATTACAGATATGTACTGGGAATCCATGGCGAGTTGACCGATAAGCATTTCATTGATCGCATGGGACTGTATGATAGGGCCAGTCATTATGAATGTAGTTGAGTGCATTCTAAAATATTGCCCCCATTGATCGTTTCAGCACAGGAGAAGGGAGCATGGGACCTCCTGAGGCACTCCACCCACCCCACATCACTGTAATAATCAATGGTTTTATGGCAAGAGTATTTTTGAACAATAAAAATGTGCTGTTATAAAATGTATGACTAAGCCAACGGTCTAAACATTTTTTTCTAATTCTCGCTCTCTTTCTCTTGTACTCTCTGACTCACCATTTTCTTGTGCCTCCCTCCTTTAACTTCTCATCTTACACAACATTCCTCTCCTTGTTTCTGTATTGGTCTCTCCTCACTATCATATTGTTTCATCTGTCTTTAATCACATCTTTTGTTAATTTCCATCCATCCCTGTCTATATTATTCATACTCCTTTCTAATGCTTCATTTACCTCCTTGTGGTACTTCTCCTCTTTATGATTTTCATTTTTTTCTATCCATTCCTCTCTTGGCCTTACTTTACGGCTTTCTCCCCTCTGCCGTGTTTATTTCTCCTCTACTTCCTTTCTCTCTTCCCCTGCTTTACATGTCTTTCCTGTTGTCTTTCCTCTCTGTCCAACTCCCCTTTACCCATGTTCTCCATGCCGACCACCTTTTCTTCCTTCCTTTTTTCCTTTCTTTGCTTCCTCCTCATTCCTTTCTGAATACTCTGCCCTGCCGACACTCCACTCTTTCTTTCCTTCTCCTCTTGTCTCTATATCTCTTTTTTCAGACAGTGGAAGAAATCCGAGGACTTCAACCGAATCACTTTGTACTTCAATGAGAAGTCCATAGAGAAAGAGGTGAGTACTCCCTCCGAGACGGTGAGTCTGTCTAGGGAAGTGAGTGCCCTCTCACAGAAGACGAGGGAGGTAAGTGCCCCCTTAGAGAAGCTGAATCAACCTACGGGAGGTGAGTCCCCTTCAGAGAAGGCAAGTCCTACTAGAGAAGAAAGCGAGTGTCCCATCAGAGAAGGCAAGTCCTACTAGAGAAGAATGCGAGTGTCCCATCAGAGAAGGTGGGTCCTACCAGAGAAGGATATGAGCTGAATTCCATGGGAGGGGTCGTACCCCAATCCGTGCCTACGTAAGCCTTGGCAGGAGCCCCTTAGAGGCTGAAGTCATTCCAGCCCTACAAGAGGAAATCTCAGACCTGATGAATGATTTTGCTAGGGGAGATACTTTTACGAAGAAATACTATTATGAATAAACCAATAGGGTGAATTTTGAAAGACAGAAAAACCCAATTTTACATTAGATGAAAATGTCCATAATGAATTATTTTTTTCTAATGCTTATCAGCCCTTCTCACCCAAACCAACAGTAACCTGACTTTTAAACTTGTCTCTAACCTAAATTTAATCTTAGCCTTACCTATACCCTATCACTATGTTGAATGTTTAATTTAATTCTAACTCTTAACCCTGACTTCTACCCCGCAGCTATAAGAAACCCATATCCCTTTTAACACTCTTTATTTTTATCGCACATTTTTTCAATGATAAACTTTCATTGTGTGATATAAAAATAACATTTTTAATAACTATTTTTATTTCACAGTGGCATTTCTTCATAAAAATGTTTTCTTAGTGCCATAATACTCTAAAGAAGAATTGATATACCATGTGCCCACAGGTAGGCGCAGCCAACCACCCAAAACCTGATAATGAGAACAAGATCTCACGCCTGCTGTTTGACAGCAGTATTTATCACTCACCATATCAAAAATGGCAGCAACAGTGCTTCTTACGGAGGCTGTCAGCCCAATCTACAAGCCATCTAGAATGCTGCTACCAGGCTGATCTGCGAAACAAGATCATTCAACTACATCCCCCTATCAGGAATAATGCAAAGAACTATGACCCTCCAGGTAAAATACAACTTTTCTTGTGGAGCACTCCCCATGAAAAGGCAGGTTCAGATTTTTTTGTATTTAGATGATACCTAATTGTGGTACCCTAAGGATACTGTCTTCCCGTGCCTTATGGAAGCAGTAGCTCTCCTGTTTCTTATCTAAAGCATTCACTCGTTCCTCCTCAATCAAAGAGACACTTTCACGCCCCTCTTCACTTTCCATTATGCCCTAAGTGAGCACGGTCCACGTCAAAACCACCCACGCATCCAGATGAACTCAGTAATCAACCAACGCCCATCTTTAAAGTCCATAGGTTCATCTACTGCACAAGCGCAGGAAAAATCTCCAGGTGCAAAGAGCAAAAGCTTTAACCTCTATTCTTCTCAAGATCAGCATTAATGGAGACCTGGTTTTTGAAAACCCATTTCACTAAATTGTACCATGTTGTCCCCTATAGATTAAGTGCATATTAGCGAGACTCACCTAGTGCGAGGAACTGCACAAGCTTAGAGCCAGAAAGGGTCCCGATGGACAACTTGGTGTATGAGGAGTGTGTGTGTTTATTTTAGTTATTGGAGGTAACACAGACTTACCTCCAAGGAGCAATAGAGCAATTTTCAGAGAACTGATCACAGAAGGGGCTGCTGGGTTGTGAGGTGCCAGACGTCGAGTATGTTGTGTGGGATCCGGTGGAGGCCAGATTACAGAACCCAGGTTGTGATAGGATTGGGCATTGCTACAGGTAACTGAGTGCTCACATCGCTCTCGTTCCCCTCTCCCTCTCGTCTTCCTTCCTTTCTTATTAAAAATATTCCTTTCTTGCTTCGTTCCTTTCCGAGTATGATTTTCATTTATTTGTTCTGCCTTTCACCCCTCCCTTCTGAATTTAATTTATTTTGCTTTCTCTACTACCATCTTCCATTCCTGCTATTCCTTACTTCACTCAGTCCTCACTTTGTATTTTCATTTTCTCCTTTTTTCTTCCATCTTTCCTTTCTTCCTTCATCATTACTTAACGTCCCCATTCCTCAACTCTTTCTTGTCCTTCTTTCAGGTTTAACTCCCTCTCATTGGCCTCTTCCTTCTTTTCCCCCCTCACTTTATTGTGTACATTATCTTACTCTTTTCTTGCCTTGTTCCCTTCCTTCCCTTCACTTTCCTTCCCCTTCTTCCTTCCTCCCATCATTGGTCCCTCACTATCTCCTCCCTTGCATCCATTCTTTATTCCATCGTTCCTTGCTTTCTCTCCTCTAATCACTCATTCCTATTTAGACATCTCATCTAATTTTTCACCCATTTCCTTTCCTTCTTCTCTTACTAACCCCAGCTTTGTCTCTTGCATTCTCTCTACCTTTCCACCTTCCTTCACTGCTTCCTTGCTTACCTCTCGCCCTTTCCTCCATGTCTCTGATTCGTTTTTTCCTCAGGCTCTTCTCTTGCATGGTCAGTCTGTTTCACATCTTCTTCCCTCTTGTTCCATCAGTCCTGCTTCTTTTGTCTGTGCCCCTGAGACTCCACCCATGGACGTCACTTACAATTAGACAAGAAAAGCAAGTCTGTGCCTAACTTGCACTTGGTACCACTTGCAATGCACTTAGTACACGGAAGTGCAGGGGTGGTAATAGCAGGGCGGGTGCAAAAAATTTATGGGGCTAACTGCCCCTGCTCCTCAGCAGCAGATAGGAGGTTACTTAGGGGTAAGGATGCAACCCTGTGATGTCATTGAAGTGTATGGAGTCATTTCCATGACCCCATGCATTTTGGTGAATTGACATCCATGGCTGAGCCCAGCCTTTGTAACTAGTGCAGCCTGGAAACTCCTTGTTGGGGTGGGATCCGGGGAGTGGGGTGTCTGGGGGTGCGGGTGTCAGAGTGACGTGGAGCAGAGGAGATCCTGATGCCTGTCCTTCTCTTTCTTCCACAGTATCGCCTCTCAGACCTGCCGTCCTTCAAGTACTACACCGCCTGTTCCTTCCTCGTCTTCTTCTGTAACTTCGTCATCCAGCTGCTGGTGTCAGACAAGTAAGATATCTTCATTCCTCATAGATTGGGGCTGGGTCGCAGGACAAAGGTGTGTGGAGCTTGTGCTGTTTTTTGGGATTTCGTGGGTTTTTGTTTTGCATTTCTAATGAGATTTTCACAATTCCACAATTTAACGCACAATTTTTACACTGAAATGTTATGGTGCACAAGTTAAGATAACTTCGGGATTTTAGGAGTGGCCCCTAAACATCTCCACCGAAATACTGAGAAATATTGTTGTTTCATGATACATGCCAATAATGGCAGTTGTGGCATTTAAATAGTAACAGGATTAGAAATGTCATAGGAGGACTTTGATTAAGGCTGGGACCCTCCGTTTGAGGTGTTACCCACTTCACCAGTTCCAAACTGTGGCAGAAAGGGTGGGTAGGGCCTGGAAAACACATGAAAAATCCCTGGTAGGCTGAGAACCAGGAGGCTGTTTTTATTGGTAGAAGGACAGAGCCATGTCATGACTCAGAAAGACCCTCCTCATCCCCTGCACACTGCAACAAACCAAACAAACCAACATTATGGCTTCATCTCCCAGGTCTGTTCGGGCAATGTCTGCATTTGGCCCCAGTTTCAGTGCTAGTCATGTCGTTGAGAGGAAGTTCATGGATCGCATTATCCAGCCTCTCCACGTAGCTCGCATCTTTGCACAGAAGATCCTTGCTTTTCAGCTGAAGTGTGATGGTGTTTTCACCCATGTCTTTTCTTGGGATATGTGTAGAGAATATTTAGTTGACTTTTCCACAAGAAAACTGTCATGTATCATAGAACCTCAATTAAGATTGTCCAGATAGTGTGCTTCAGTTGACTCTGCAGCTAGCTGTCACTTGTTGAATGGACAATAGAAATATATAAACTTTCTGCAAACTACCTTCACTCTTGGGTTATAGTAACTTGGAGAAGGAACTCTGTGGTTTTCAGGTCTACAAGATCATGGTAAACCAAAGCTCATTTCCGATGTATAGATCGCTGTGATGAAATAGTGGCCATCCTCTTTGAGGAGAGAATGTTTGGCAATGTGTTGACCAGATAATGCTCCATATAATAATTGTTGTAGCAATAATGAGATTGAATTTGATTACAATAAATGATTTGACATTAGATTATAATATTACCTTATCTTTAGGATCCCACTGTTTTACTGTAAAAGTCTGATGAAAACAGAAGTCCTTGAGGGTAGCAGCCGAGCCAAACCTCCTTAGGACCCCATTCCCCTTGATCACATTCTATTAATTTTCCCTCTGTTCGATCAGGTCCGGTGAAGGGTGCCCGGGCATTGGGAGTATTCAGCAATCTACTGCTCCTGAAAACTTCAATTCATGACAATTTCTCACTAAAAGCTGGAAAGATGCTATAATACAATATCGAACAAGATTGGAGCTGTAGGGCTCCTCAGGAGGTGGTTTGCCACATGAGTTCTGCTTGAGTGAGACAACAGACGATTTATCGATTTAGAGAATGAAAGACGACAGTCAGATGAAGATCTATCACAACCCTTACCACTCCCTTTGAAGTTTGGTAGCGCTAAAGGAAGGGAAAGAAATCTTTCACAAGTAAGAAAGGGGGGAGGTGGGAGCAGTGAGGAATACAGTCTCCGTACCTGGTTGTGAGACAAATGTGGTGGATGGTGGAGGACGTCTGTGCGGTTCAGTCTTATTAACAAAGCGGATGCTGGCTGGAGTGCAGAGGCACTTGCTGGAGTGTGGGTTTGAGGGGTGCGCATGGCAGAGCAGCTGGGATACCACGCCAACATGGTGCCCAGGGAGAAGGTGCTAGAGGAGGGAAGGAGGCCACCTGCTGAGGATGAGGGTAAAGTTGGAGGCCGGCAGTGGTGAAGTGCAGGGCAGGGATAAGTGGGATAAATGGTTCTGCATCAAACAGCAGCTGAAATCCAAAATGGAGTCCTGCTAGCCCTGACTGCCATCAGACACTCAGAAGGGGAACTCTCGGGGCTTCCTGGCTTTTCAGCCACTCTGGTCAGTGCTAGCACCGGACCAATCACATCAGAGAAGATGAAAACAAGGAAGAGGAAAACAGGAAAGGAAAATTATTCGAAGCATGGCTAGTCTGGGAAGTAAGACTAATATAGAAGTGAAGACAGTGAAAGGAGGAGAGGGGGACTTTAGAATGGGGGCGGAAGGTAGAAACCATAGACCTGATGCTACCCTCTCATGGAAAAGGTCATGGAGATGTTGACACAGACTCCCCTAACCTTGGTAGGAAAGCTTGGGAGGAGATGGGGGAAAGGCTCTACTAGAAACTCTAATTAAGGTTAATTTAGGCTACATTCTAGAGATGAGCTTCAGTACCCCCGCCCCCTAAATGCAGATTTCAAACTAGCCAGCTTGACCGCAGATGTCGCAGAAATGGATGAAACAGTATCTGGTGACACAAACACGAGTGCAGTGGGAGGAGCAGCACAAGATCTTCAGCCGAGTACCCAGTGCATAGGGCACGCTGAGAATGACACGAAAAGGAATATAGCGCCACAGGAATGCTCAGTGAAAAACGGGCGCACTACTGGTATTAGTGATAATCGTTTTATGGCAAAGGGGGCTCAGTTCTATGTAGATAAAATTAAACTTATAGGAGGAAACAGGAAAATGGTGCAAAGCATTGATTAGGAAGGACAGTGTCAAATAAACCTCACGAAATAGAAGATTTAATGGAGCCATCCAATGTGCCGGGAGTGAGACTAAAAATTTTATTTAGACTGGTGCCCCTGATGCCCATGAGATTTTTGGATCACTTAATTGCATGATTGAAGGCTTCTTTGAGCTACCCAATTCATCCCAGACAATGGCCACAGGTGGGGTAACCCACGCCCTAGTATTAGCTTCAGTAACAGAAGGAACATTATAGCACCTTAGGCTTGTTGCATCATTGAAGTCTTCCTCTGCTCCCTCTTAGAAGCACAATCGGCTACGAACCTCTCGTGAGTGCCGGGAAGTGGGTTTACTACTTATGGTCAAGGCCAGGGAAAATGTCCAAAGAGACACAAAAGGCTAAAGATGTACTGCTGGGGGCAGAGGAGCAAACCTGAAATGGGAGATACCTCCGGAGATAAATGTACAAAAGAAATACCTTCCCTTGACTTGGGGGTGAAAATCCAGTCCTAGAGAAAGAACTGAGACAAGCCGCAGCACAGTTCATGGAAATACATGCTTTACACGTCAGGAACTATAGAGACAAGAAAATGCTGCAGGCACAACCTGAAGCATCTGTACCCAGCTCATTAGCAGAGACAGTCTGATCATGCCACACACCTCAACTCAACAAATTCAAGCATCCGTCCCTCCTTACCTACATATACTAAGGAAAATGCAGAGAGAAGGGAGATTGGACGAAAGATCAAATAAACGGGAAAGAAGAGCAAAATGGTCAAAGCAGTCAGCGGAAGCAGGAATGTTAAGAGAATGGCAACATCCCTACCAGGTTGCAGCAAATATTGGCCACGGTACAGCAATCTAGAGCCCTCCAGAAGAGCACAGGAGAGAAAGATTCTGACATTAGAAGGAAACTGGAGGACATTGCACAAAGAGTGTAAGCAAATTAGACATTCTGTATGAGGTTGAAGCCAAAGTGGAGGGCTTGGTGACAGTTTGCAAAGCAGACCATGATTAGAGTGAAAATACCACGACCCCAATAGATATTCTGCTCTGGGGGATTCTTCTCTGCCAGTTATATTTGGGAATCGGATGTGTAATACATGGGGTAATAAGGGTCTTGATACAACTGGCAAACTGTACAACAGAGCTCTTTACGTGTTCAGCGCATTGCCGGCAGAATAGGAACTTTGGTGAACAGTTTTTTAAAATATTTATATAAATCTGAGATTACCCAAAAACAAAATTACCCGGGAGATTCTTAATATGAATACGATTACATTGATGGAAATTCTGATGGGTAATCCTTTTGTCATCCCTATACGGGACCTTGTATTAATTATTTCCGGAAAGGTTAGATGATGGCCTTGAATGTCTAACTAGTGTTTTGTTCTGCAAACTTGGGCCATGAAGTTTTTAGGTTTGTGAACATAAGGTTCCAACGCTTCAGAGTCAAACACAAGCGGTATTATACCCCTTTCAAATTGTTTAAGTATAAATAATTTACGGTCCATGTACCAGGGACCAATGTTGGTTAATACCTAATATATGTAAGATATCAACTATAATTAGCTGGTTATAGTATGGTTCTAATGTTTATGTACGGTTGGTATATTATTACATGAAATTTTTTATACATATGATTTGTAGTATCTTGGTTTTTTTTCTACTTTCTCAGTAGAAAAGAGAATTTGATTTGTAAAGGTGCATTTTTCATTTTGATTCTGGGTTGAAAGTCTTTGATAATGGACTGAAGGGAGATGAAAAACGAAAGCTAGTAAATGTTCTTTTTAATTTAGTGGCAAAGAAATAAATGAGAACCTCCGGAAATTAAAACCCATTCCTCACACACCTCCTGGCAATGAACCACTTTTGCCTACTTCTACCGTTGAGTCCATGGGTTTCCAACATCGGTTCAGCCCCATGCTAGATTTTCAGGATATCCACACAAATAAATGTAAAGATAATAAAGGGAAGTACTTCACCTAATCAGTGGTTATACAGAAAGTCTGGAGTGGAACAGGTATCCTGGATCTTCATTGAACACCCGTAGTTGTTGCCATGAACTGGCCAAGATTTTGAGATGGTAGGACCATGAGATGGCATGACAATCACAAGTGGCAAACGTGACTGTTTAGAGACTGGGGTCCTCAGTGTTATTTGTGCGGGAGATACCCTTTCATTGAGGACACAAGTATGCCTTAATGTCATACACAGGACCCGGCCATCACAAAAAATGGTAAGGTGTGGCCTCACACACTCCCTTGGGTGTCATGCTTCATCACTTGCCACCTTGCGCACATCGGAGAATCCTCTAGTGGCGGGCGGGCCCTCTGAATCATCAGAGGGTACTTTTGCAGAGAAGTGAGGAAAAGGATCCAGTCAGTAAAGATAATTATCTCAAAGGCCTACCCTGGAAATGTTGTCGTTTAATGGTGGGATGGCAGTAAGGTTGTTAAAAACCAAAAAGGGGTGCACAGGAGAGATTATTGCTCCTGCATCCAATAGCTCACCATTTTCAACCTTTTACTCAGCCCCCACCCGGTGTTCCTGGGCTGTTGTTAGGGCCAAGATCCCTAAGTCTCCCTAATTTAGTTCCCTGCCTACATTCACCATGATTTTCAAAGTTTATGAGGTCCTTTGCCTTCGGTCAAGTGGACTACATGGAGGAGTTTACGATGGGAGACTTGTAGTCAAACATTTGTCAAAGATCTAACCCTGCTTTCAAACTTAAGTTGGCGTATAACTCCTCCCGAGGGTATGACATGAAGGCATACCTGGGTCCTCAATAAAAGGCTATTCCCCGCTCAAAGGACACTGTCTTCAAATAGTCACGCTTGACACCTTTACTTCTTCTAAAACCATAAATATCTCTCTCATCAAGCTGAGAACTCACTCATATTTCAGTATGGTGCATTTAATGGAATGGCTGAGGAATGTTTCCTTCATAGTTAATATATGCTCCATATGTATAAGTGTTTGCCATATTGTTACCCTTAAAATGTCCTTCTGCCCCCCTTAAAATGTCCTTCTGCCCTCCTTGTTACTGTTGTGCCATGCATCAAAATGCCTTTTATTTTTAGGTCTGAACTATGACACGCTTTAGCTGTCTCACCATACTACTGTTTTAGAAAAATAGCCATACATAAAAAACATTTGGGGGGGCTTTTCATCCGCAGGCCTCATCCAATGGTCTGTTAAATTGTCATTCACATTTTGATTCCGCCCCACATCAGTGTATTTTTAGTTTAATATTTTTATTGAAAATGTTTCAATAAGAATGGCAGCCACATCTAGGAGGCGGCATGTTTTCTTTTTATATTTGTGGCACATGCTTACAGAAAGAATAAAATTGCACAAGCTTGCCAAGGCCACGCCTATTGTCTTTGCCAGTGCTTGTTTGCTTTTGCGTCTATGTTGTTACTCTGCTTCCTTGCAGAGTTCTCTGACGCTCTCCGGGCATTGTCAGAGCTACAGAAAACTACAAATTAAATAATTACAAATAACTAAAATTTTAAGCCCTGCGAGCACATTTGATTAAAGCTTTCTCCCAACTCCTATTTTCCTGAGCACAATTTGTGCAATGAAAGTATTAATGCCAGGGAAATAATACCAATCATCTGTAGGATTCCAGCTTGCAAAATTAGCATTTCTAAAGTATTTTTTAATGTGAATCAGCATTTGACGCACATCAGGGCTAATTATTCTGCTTCTGATAAGCAAATATGCAAATAGTCTGTGAAAGTCAAGTACATGAATACGAATACCTGCCTACCCGCAGTCGAACCTTGATATCTCTTCTCGTCGTCGTACGTTCATCCCCTGCTGCATAATGACTTGTTTGTTTCAAGATTTTGTAGCGCTCGCAATTACTGGTTAGGGTGTCGTGGCGCTGGGAAACCTACTGTTTGGTAAAGACTAAGGAAGAAGAGACCATGATAGTATTTACAGATTAAAAATCATTGTTTTGAGCCGTTTCCTAAATATAAAAATAATTGGACCGTGGGGGCAGGGGCGTCAGCCAGGCCTATGCTACCCTCTCTAATAATAAAAAGATTAATAATATTAAAGCAGTGTCGGCCCCAGTCAGTGCTGGTACGATCTTTAATTTTGAAGTCTCTTGGAGGTTCCCTTTCGTCGTATTAACGTGGCTGTGTCCAAACTGGTTGTCGTCTTCGACAACCAGCCCCACGGATTGGCTCTTAGCCTCCGCACGTGGCTGGTGAAACGGAGGTAATGTTTATCGAAATACTTTCTTCTATCTGTGTGTGTTCTCACTCCTACCTTTATAGAAGCTAAGATGCTGGCCGGGAGGAGGCGGGGCCTGAGCGCCTGTCGACGTCATGAGAGATATGTTGCATCACGTCCCATGTGATGTCATCACATTCGCAGTCATGCCAAGTACCACGCATCAGGCGTTAGACTGACGCATTTCAGTGTTGTGATCCGCATTACCACACTGAAATGGAAAGTCACGCATTTATAGCGCCTCCTCATCTGTCATGGTGGAGCGCTGTTAGCACCACTGCCAGGAAGCTGGCTGCAACGCGCGATCCACCCTGCTTGCAGCTGACTCAGCTCGCTCTGAACTGACTTAGGCAGGCAGGCTGAAGTTACAGTGTAACAAAATTAGTTAATTGACCCGCTGGCGCCGCGCCGGGGCACTCAGATTCTCTGTGACTGTTCATGTCACATGACTAGTGGGCCATATGCAAAATGGGCAATTGCTACTTCCGACACAGCCAGGCGCCGAAAGACACTCTCATGAGTGATTGAAAAATTGGCGGGTTGGCCCGGCCGCGCAGACACTACTTTAAGTTAGTCAGCGCGCCCACCGCTGCTAGCACCGCCGACCAGGCTTCTTTGACTCTCACTGTCTGTCTGTGCAATCAATATATGTGACACTATCTGCCCGCAGTGGCGGGCCAACCCGGACCGCCGCAGTGGTGGTGCCTCACAATGCAGTCTGGCAGCACTGTGAGGCCGTGAAGCAACCATAATTTGAGAATGCTGTGGTGGGCATCAGCGAGTGAGTTGTCAACTTGGCTCCTCGACCGCGGCCTCAGCCAAGCCGGGCGTGCAGGGGGGAGTCATCGCGGCAGAGGATTGACCCGTACCGTGACTGGCACTGCTCCTACTTAAGTGCCACTATTACCGCTTCAGTCCTCCGTTCAGTTGTGTGACGTGGAGGCTGGTAGTAAATAGCGCAGATATCCTATTCACCCGGTACAGTTTAATCAACACCACCTTAGTTTTCATAGTATTGTATCTGATTTAACTTTACATCGCGTGGTTTGCAGTCACGCGCCTGTGTGTTCAATGAGAGAGTTTCAATCATGGGGGAAACCAGGGGGTGCTTTTGTGTCTGCTTTTCAGTACCAGCATTCCTTCCGCTCAGAATGCAATTGACTAGCAGTGCAGGTTTAGAGAGATGCACAATAAACTGCCTGGCTGCACAGTTAGTATTACAGGAGGCTGGGGACTTGATGGTAAACTGACAGGATATGAAGGAAAGCAAAGGGTAGTGATGTAGGGGGGGTGCAGTGGGTGAGCCCAGGGTCGCTGAGGGACAATGATGGACTAAATGAAGGGTGGCAAAGTCATGAAGGTGGCTCTCCTGAGGCTTGCCCGGTCCTGCCGGGCTGGGCAGCACTCGGAGTCAGCGAGTCGGCTGACTGTAGTGACAGAGGGATTATGAGATTTTATTAACAGGCAGCCGAGATCATCCACGCTGGGGCCTCACACATACTGTTTGTTACAGTCCCACAGTGCCCTTCTATTTGCAGCAACTTCAGGATCTTCTTAGAGTTTCAGGTTGCTCAAATGGATGTAATGTCTGATATTTATTTGTTTTCCTCCTCTTCATTGCTTGATTTTTGCTCGTAAGCATGTGTCACTCATAATCGTTGAATGCCACTCATAATTTCACTGACATTTTCAAAATGTCACACATAAGCAATGTGAAACCTTAGCAGCTATGAATTTGAGGCCGGAGGAATGGATAAATGGCTGCGACGTAGAACAATTGTACTTGCTAGAGGCCCTTTCACCGCTTGGGTGCTGCCAGCATGGAACCAGAGAGCTGGAGTTTCACAGACCGTGAATAGGAACCAATAAATACCGGCTTTCCCCGTGCACATCGCACTTACCGTTTAAAACATATCGGACAAATAACTTTGTGACAAACGCATACCTGCAAACTCACACGGTGCCACAGTGTGACACACGATATCGGCTCCCATCACACGGTCACCCGGTGAGGAGCCGATATCACTCTGTGGCAGGGAAAACGAGCTGAAAACCACTATAAATAGTGGTTTTCCAGCTCGTTTTTGAGAGGCTTTGAACTGCCGACGTCCAGCACCCCAGGACATCGGCACCAGGACATCGGCACCAGCCTCAGTAAGCTTTTGTTAGGTCGAGCCTGTGCAGCGCATGCACTGCGAGGCATGCTGTATTCGAGTATGGACTTGAAGCTCCACCCACATTTTTCATTGGCTTGTGTCATTGTCCTTTTTAAAATGCTGGCTTCTGATTCGTTAATAGGCTTGTTAGTCCCTCCTTAGTACCGCCTTGTCTTCATTTGTAACCTCCCATGAGGACTGGCCCTTTTACTTCTGAGTCTGAGCTATTCGCATTGTAAATGATAATCCATTTATTTATGTGTTAATTATCAAAACAGATAAATAAAAGGCATTGTCATTTACAATACCAATAGCTTAAACTCTCGCAAATACAAGACCTATTGCATTGAAAATGCTTGGGGTTTTTTTTTGGGAGGAGGGGTCTTGGGGGCGGGCTGGGTTTCAAAAGTGCCTTCTAGGTACTGCTCCTGCACGAGGCCCTACCCCCTTCAAGGCCCCGCCCCCTCCTCACACTGTGAGATTGTTCTTCAAGTTGGCAGGTATGCAAACGTTATCCAACCGAACCACTGAACCTGCTACATTATCTCCAAATATCTCAATCAAGGGGATCATGGAATAATGACATGAAGTTGTACGTCACTAAAAAGTGTGCCTAATAAACAACAATCATCTTAATACCCCTGGCAATTTAAAGACCTAGAGCTGTATGCACATGTAACATTTTCACAAATAGATATAATGTTTTAAGGATATTTATGTAAACGTCGTCACACTTCTTTCATGGTCTATAATACAGAATGTCTCCTCTATGCTCAGTGCTGTAGTTTGCATCTGTGCCTCGTGTCAAGGGCTGTTCTTTCTTTCCAACAGGAATGCAGCGTTGGGGATCTCGTACGGCATCACCTGCTTCATGTTCCTCCTCATCCTCTTCACCTGCTTCGCCGGACAGCTGGCAGTGAGTCCTCTCCTCCATCCTTATGTCCAGGAATTTAAGTGGGAAGAAAAAAGTGTGTGTGTGGGGGGGGGAGGGTGTCCTTAAAAGGGGCATGGCCTGTGTAATTAAGAGTGTGGCTTAAACGTGTAAACTGAATTTCTGTGATTCCCAATGTGCCACCCGACCAGTATTTTGGCTCCACTCTGAGCTTTCTGTTATTGCATCCAGACATATAACACAGCAACTGACATACACCTAAAACCAGCCAGGACTATTGGCACTATCAATCATTGTTAGATAATCAAATAAGTAACAATAAAGATTTGTTGTAAATAATATTGAAAATGTTTCAATTTTGAAATTGTGAAACTGGGAATTAAAAAATTACAGAGGCCTGGGTAAGTGTCTCAACCATTCTTGTTATGCTCACTCCGTGTAGGACGTGTACAACCTTTTCTCTCCGTATCTCGTCCATCTATATATTACACCTTATCTCTTTCCTCTTCAGCACCCCCTTTTTGCTCGCTAAAGAATGCACTTTCTTGATTTCCTTCTCTTCACCGCCTTGAAAACACTGCATATTCTTTTGCTTTTGCCTCGTCAATATTTTGACCACTGTGTACCTCCTCAATACACATTTGCACAGAATCACAGTTACAGCAGGAATACATGACCATTGCTCTGTGTGCTCTGAAGAGAGGCCAAGGATTAAATGAGCATGTATTCTGAAGAGCTTTCTGACCCACTGACAGACACTGTGAGAAACTCGCACCGCTTTCAGCCTCAGTTCCAGAGCTCTCAATTGTGGCCCGTTATAAACACCTACAGGTGACTCAGTCGAAAGTATGCGCTATGCAAGCGCAACATGCTACACAAAAAAAATACAGAAATATAACATCCTGGAAATAACTAACACTCTTAGAGAATACAAGATTAAGTAAAATTTGAAATATAAACTGGAGCTAAACCGCTGACATGGATTACTTTAACATGTTTTACATTCATTGTTCAGCAACTGGATCAGTATTTTTGCCAGTAAAAATAAGGACATGAGTATAAGGCCCCAAAAAGACCTGCTTTAATGTACGCTTTTAATACCTATAACTACTAGGTCTAGAACCGGAGGGATCCATCCCTCTTAAAACCCTGCTTATGTCCTCCATCCTTATTCAACCTCACTGCTCACGCTGCATCCTTTTAGTCTCACTTGCACTCTTACTGCACTTCTCCAGCCTATGGGATCCATACTGCACTTCTCCAGTTCCACTGGATCCAAACTGCATCTCTCCAGACATATGAGATCCACACTGCACCTCTCCAGCATCATTGGGATCTATGCTGCACCTCTCCAGTTCCACTGGACCCACACTGATCCTCTCTCCAGCAATATGAGATCCACCCTGCATCTCTCCAGGTTGACAATTTATCTCTCCAGCGGAACGTTGAGCATGGAGATTTTTTTCTTCTTCGTCACATTTTAATACTATAACCATTCATGTTCCTCACTCTAACGCCTTCTCTCTACTCTCTCTAATCCCCTTGTAGTTTCTGTTTCCTCTTCCACTGGCCCTCTGTCTGACATACCACTCTCTTTATCCTGCAGCTTCCCTTATCTTGCCTACATCCCTTCTCACTCTCTCTTCTGACTGCTTCATGTCTCTCTTTACTCTCTTTTTCTAACCTCCCCTCTTCCCCCCTCATACTGTATCTTATCTTTTTACTCTCTCTCGCTCTTTCTTCTCTGTGTCCTCCTCCATTTGCCTGGGGTCTCTCTGTTTGCATTCTGCCTATTTCTCTCTCCTTCTAACATGTTCACTGTCCATCCCTTTCATTCTTGCTCTGATTTCTTGCATCAATCTCTTATTTCCGATCTCTCTCTCTCATGTCTGTGTCCTTTTCCTCGCAGAGGTGCATCCGGAAGGGCCCCAAGTTCCTGCACTGGATCCCCTCCATCTCCTCAGCTCTGTCCACCCGCCCCTGGCTGCGCGTCCCACTGGGAGAGCTCACCATCCTCACGGTGCTGACGATGGCGCTCTTCAACTTTGTGAGTACTGACCATGCTACAGACCACTCAGAGCTCAGGCTGTCCCTGGTAACAACACATTCCTTTCCAGGCATGCAAAACTGGCTCAGAACTGAAGTCATAGCCATCATAATAGTGATAATTTTGAATGTTTCTAGGGGGCAGTTTTGTCTCCTGCTTGGAAGCGTAGAGTGGCCGCTTCATATTCCTTGAGCACCTTTTGAACTTAATGTTCCCGACTATTTGATACGATTGTGCACAGAAGGTACCCAGCCACGTCATTGTTGTAATTGCTTGTTTTGATATATTGAATTATATTTGTACAAGCTCACTAGTGCACTGCACTCAAGGGTATCTGCACTATGTTATGTGATGGGAATTTGTGAAGTGCTACTAAAGCCCAGAGGGCATCCCGGTGCTACAGGAAGAGAAAGCCGCTCCAGCAGACCTCACAACCTGGAGTAAAACTGAAGAAAGAGAAAAGATTTCAGTTGTTTTCAGAAAGAGAGATGATCAGGTAAGGATTTGAGAGAAAGTGGGAGAGAATTGCAAAGCTTAGCAGCCAAATAAGACAATGAGCTGCCACCCAGGTAGGATCTCTTAAAGGAGGGGCAACTACAATAAGTTTAGCCGAAGAGGAGCAAAGGCTGTGGGTATTCGGATAGGGCTGGGCTTTTTTCCTACAATAGAGACCTGTGCTGTAGAAAGCTCTGTGAACCAGGCAGAGTGCTTTTATTTAGTGTGGCATAAGATAGGCAGGCAGTGAAGATTGTTGAGATGAGAAGAGGTTGAAGTAAATGAGGACAAGTTGAGAACAAGTCAAGCTGCAGCAGTTCTGACTGATCTGGAGATGCTGTGTAGTTTGGAAGACCAAGATAGGGAGCATTGGTGTATGAAGGCATGAACTTACCATGGAGTGGATAATGGCTTTACGGGTAGGTATAGGAAGAAGAGAACCAACAAGCTTCCTAAGCAACCTGAAGAGGATGAAGGAGGACCTGGCAACTTGGTTAATCTGGAGATCGAAAGATAGATGTTAGTCAAAAATGATATCCAGATGTTTGACTGAATGAACTGATGCCCAGGGATCCTCTAGCTCATAAGGCCACCACGAGGGGGACCTATGATGGAAGGCTGACCAAGCCATAAACCTCTATTTTATAACCATTTAACTTGAGGCAGTAGTTCTTCACCCAGCAGACAATGATACATGTTCAAGGACAAAAGTTTGCTACAGTCAGGTCTGGGTGCTTGGTGATTGAGACATCTGGTAATGGAGATCTGGGTGACGGCTTAAAACATGGCATTTAGATTGAAAGACCAGATGAGGCAACAGGCAACATGGTAGGGGGGCAAGTGCTGAAGAGACTGGGGCTAAGGCAGGAGCCCTGTAGGTCAGATGGGAGACAGAAGACCTGGATGGGAGGGGAGGACACAAATTAGGTTCTTTTGGCGTTGAACGAGGAAAGCCTTCTGAGGGCCCATCTTGAAAAGTGTGTCAATATGGGATAGGAGATGGAATTGAAAGCCGCCGAACAGTCCAGCAAAATCCGGATGGCAGAGTTTCCCTGATCTAGCAGAGGTCTGAGGTTGTCCGTGACTGAAACTAAAGTGATGTCTGTACTGTGGTATGGGTGGAAACCTGACTGCGAATAGTCCAGAAGGTGGCTACTGTATAGGAAGGAGAGCTGTTTATTCATTGCCCTCTCAAGGATCTTGGATGGGAAAAGGAGAGATATGGGATTGTAATGCTTAAGGATTTTCAGATCTGAAGGGAATTGAGAAATTGGTCAGAGCGATTTTAGCAATGGCAACAAGGTGGAACTTTTGGGACCAGAGAGCTTTTGGGCATGAAGTAGGAAGAGTTAGTATAACTGCTAGGTGATCAGTCCAAGTAAATGGAAAAGAAGGCAAAGGGGAGTTGTCTCTGAGGTTGGGGAAAATATGGTCAATGAAGTAACCAGACGTATGAGCTGGAAGTGTGGTTTTCTGTGAGAGTTAATGAGGGCAAGACATTCCTGGAAGTGAAAATCCTCCAAATGAAAATTAAAGTCACCCAGAAACAAAAAGTTGGAGTATTTGATAATAAAATGGGCAAACAAATGAGCTACGTTTTTTGAGAAGACTCATTGTTGGAACCGAGGGAATATTTAACAGAGCATTGGAGTAATAAATGGTGCCGTGAAGATTAACAGAGAAAAGTGCAATTTTCCCCAGCAGATGTAGTGGGATTGGTGTGAGGGTGCATGTGAAAGAGGGGTGATCAAATAATAGCAATGCCCTCTCAATCATGGCGGTGCCATGGTGGGTGGATGGTTGAAGATATGTCAGGAGAGGAAGCTTTGTGTAGCCAAGTGTTCGTAAGGAAGATCTCACCAGGGCTATGTGAAGAAATAGTCCTGAATATCGATGTGGTTTTAGGAAGTGGGCGTCTATTAACCAAAAAGTATTTAAGCACAAGGACAGCAGTGATCCTGCGAGAAGTAGACGAGATGTGGGGGTTCACAGGTGAATCAGGGATGACAGACCACAGGGAAATTACAAACATCCGGCCCTACTGGACACTGGGCCCATACAGGTGGACGAGGGATGATGAGCATTTGAACTATGAAAGTCAGAGCTTCAACTTACAGAGAACAAAGTAAAATAACTGACATGAGAACCACATACAAACATTCCTAAGGAAAGTAGGCAACAGGTCTTGTGAAGGGAGGGGGGGGAAAAAGAGCAGGAGGGCAAGATGAGGGTGGGATCCACATGAGGGGGTGGGTTTGTGCATATTCAGATGACACAGGTTCAAGGAAAATTATTTCAAATGTTGTTCGAATTGGAAAGATTTGTTTTTTCTTTTTTACTGTAAATCAATAAGGATTCAGACAATCTAATCTTTGCCAACAAAGAGTTACAAATCACAGTCACGGCTTCAGAAGAGAGTTAAGTGGCAGCTCTTCGGATGGTTAATCTGTTGGCACCCGGAGATGAGTCTGGCTCCGGAGTACATGACTGCTAGAATGGCAGATACACTGGACGCAGTAGCGCAAACCAGTGCTGCATTTCCATAATCTACTTTGAATAGGAACAAGTATTGTACCGCATGTCTCAAGTCGTTTTGCTGGTGAAAGGATTTACGCATATAAAGTGGCTCGGGTTTTGTCTGTAATTTGTTGTGGAGACAGTGGCGGCTGCTCCCGGGAAGCAACAGTGGGGCGGGGAGGGGGCTAAGAGTGGTAGAGGGGTTTACAAAAAAAAAAAAAAAACTTACCTGCCAGCAGGCCACCGCCACCTCTCCTCCGTCTTCTTCCTGGCTTCTGTGCAAGAAGGAAGCACCCGGGCTCCCAAGCTCCCCATAGCCAATCACAACAATACAGTGCAGAGTTGTGATTAGTCTGAGCTCCGTGGTTCAGCGCTCAGCCAGGGAATGAGGGCCTGGGCATGTTCTTCACCCAGGCTGTAACACAGAGTGCCCACACCTCCTCCCCCTGCTCATCTATCTCCAGAACAGCCCCGCCCCGCCCGCAAAGCTGCCAAGCAGCAGGGTTGGAACAAAAAAATTATAATAACGTCAAGATTGTATGTCTTTATTCCTCAGCATACAATCACATTCTGTTCTCTGATTACGTCATAACCGTTAATAACCACAACTTAACAGCTCCCAGCAAGTTACATATTTCCTCTATTGAGTCCGCCTAGAACTGCAAGGATCCTAGAACACTTAGTCTGAGGACACTACAGCTATATCTCTGC
Organism: Calotriton arnoldi; assembly: GCA_963921515.1. Lineage (NCBI taxonomy): Eukaryota > Metazoa > Chordata > Amphibia > Caudata > Salamandridae > Calotriton > Calotriton arnoldi. Next base: position 486,675 of record CAWUFW010001555.1, read on the forward strand.
TTCCACATCGAGTGTGTGCATATGTTTATCCCTCTGTTAGTATCATCCTGCCTGTACCTCTGACTGTGCCTTATGTGTGCTTGCTTGTCTCCTGTCTTCTGTCACATATAACTCAAACCTTTCTCTATTTTGCCACAGTTCTTCCTGCCTGAAGATGCCTGCTCCGCTCATAATGGCACTGGAGGCTACAACCTGAATTCGCTGTCACTGTTGGCCACCCCGGTGAGTGTAAGTGGAGGGCGGCTCTCGTGTTGCCTCAGGCTCAGTATGTGCTGCACCTCTGAAGTTTGGGTTTTGGTGGGTCTCCAGGAGAGCAGCTGGTAACCTTTAGCACTGGGCTCCTCTTGATGGCCACCAGCAAAGATCCAAGGTGTCTGAAGAAGTACATTGGGCTGGTGTGACTCTAGACTCCTACCTCTTCCCTGGCCCTCGCTTCCTTGAGCTACGTGCAGCCTGCCCATGGTGTACATTTATCCTCTGATGCATGTGTTACCTTGGTGCATCTATTTGTTGTAGAGAACCGGAGGCATCAAATTCTCCGCAGTGCAGAGAGCCATATATGTAAATATATATTACTTCCACACTGTCATGGCAGACAGAAAACACTAGGTCCTTGTGTCTGCTAATTACTACCCATCATAATTGTCAAATTCTCAACTTAATATCTGTCTTTAGGTTGTCTCTCCCAACTATTGCTGCCTTTTATTATGCCATCAGAATATTGGTGAAAAAATGTCAGGAGGCCAAAATATCAAATATCAAGAACAAAAATATTGTGAAGTTAAGTACTTATAGACTTTAACGGGTTTACTATACTTAACTTCACTTATTCACGTTGACTATATATATATATATATATATATATATATATATATATATATAGTCTGTAGCTTACAAGCGCTTTAATAAAGTTTCTTTTGAACACTCACCGAGGAGTTCAGCCGTATCCCTTCTGATCCTGTGTGGATACATTTCTTGTGGATATATGTATTATATATATATATATATATATATATATATATATATATTTCCTGCTTCGCCTCTCACACTCCTTTCTCCAGGAATAGACGATAGCGGACCCAGGTAATGGTGCAATAATTTGTTTTTATTTCTTGCCCTGCACCACCGCCATAACGCGTTTCGGCCTTCAGGAGGCCTTGATCACATATATATATATATATATTAAGGGTATGTAGATGTGGATCTAAGAAGAGTAAATCTATATTTAGCTATAAGCACTAATCTTCATGGTATTTCGGGTCTCGATTTTTAGGCCTTGCTATGTTGTCCCCTCAATATTTTTTACTTGATATTTTGACATACAACCTGCCCGATTTGAGTCATACGCTTTTTGAAATTGTTACTGTGCTTCTTTTCCATAAGATGACGGTTCGTAGATGGTTGTTTCACCTAAGGTCCTTTCTATGCTGCATACAATCCCAAAATTAGACTAGCAAGCCCATTGCCAGGGAAGTGCTGTGCAGGGTTCTGCACTGCCATCACTGTCTCCCAACATCACAAACCAAAGGGGTCTCACGTTTTCCCTCACTGAGTCATGGGTTTTCATGGATTACCCATTACTAGCCTCATAGTTTCCAGTGGAATCTCATTGATCCCCCTCACTCTCTCACACACTTCAGTGGTGTCTCGCTCAAATGCCAACTCACGGCCTTAATTCACGACCCTAGGCTTCACAAAAATAATACCTACTAGCAGATGCTGCCACCACCAAAGGACACCACAGAAGTGTACCACACTGTGGCAAACCAGTGGTCAGGCAGGGAGGGGTTTGCAAGGAAGCAGGGGCCTCACAAAATAGAGGAGCGGATGGACAAACCCTTCACTACGTTCCCATCAATGGCCGTAAACAGTTTGATGGAGTCTCACACGATGCTCATCGCTGGCCTCTTACGCTTCAGGCAGGTACAACCCATTAGTGACCATGGACGTTTCCGTGGAGTCTCACTCATTCCACATCTCAGATGTTGGCACGTCTGCAGTGCATGAAGGGATTAAGGATACTTAGTTCCTGCTCTGCATTCCTTTCCCAAGCTACTACTCTAGACAAATCCCCAATTTTCAGCAGTTCTCAAGTGCTTGCAACTAAAACAGAAAGGCAAAATCTCAGGTAAATTCATGTAAAATAAACAGATAATTTTTTCACAGTTGAGCATAGTCCAATCGGGGTCTAGTGGGTTTTCTTAGTATAATACGACATGGCTAAATTCGATCACTTATGTGCCAAATGTTTAGAGTAAAAACTGCAATCTGCAATATATGAAAGAAATAATACAATAAAAAGACTGTTGGAACTGAAAAATCTAAATGAGTGAGAAAATATCTTATTTGTATGTTAACAATATTCAACCAGACGATAAACTACACCGAAAAAAATTACTCGCAGCTTATGAATGATTTTACAGTAAATAATTAGGTACATATGATATCAATCTGACTTGAAACAGAGGAGCAAATGTACATTTTGGCGGTAAGCCCGTTTCTCTGCCAGAGCCACGGAGTGAATTACTGTGTCACCCTGATGGAGATGCCGCCCGCCGAAATTAGAAATGACTGCCAAGATGCCAGTCATTTCTAAAGCATTGCCATTAATCACCATCATGGCAGTTACTGTCGGTGCTTTTCGCTGTTTGGTGCAGGGCTCCGTCAACATGATGGAGCCTTGCACCAAACTGGTTTCTTAAAAAGAAAATCCCAAAGCAGGATTTTCTTTTTGAAAATAAAATAGTTAATGCCCCCCCCCTCCCTTTAGAAGTCATCTCTCATGGTGAGGGGGGAAACATTTACTTTTGTACTATCTCTTACCAGGGTTTGCCTGGCGGTGACAGTAAGCAAACATCTATATGTCTGCCTATCCTAATTGGGCAGACGGACATATAGCCAATTCTCTAATGGCCCTTACTCCATCGGGTTGTCGGTGAAGTTTGGCCACAGCGGTTACTGAGTAATCACTACCGTAGTCAACCCTATGGTCCGCCCGCAAATAAATAGGGCAGGCGGACCACTGTGTTGGGGGGGAGGGAACGCCGTTGCCATTGTGGCAGAGTTCCTTCCCCACCAACAATTAAATCAGCCTCTGAACCTTTAAAAGGAATAAGGAATACATCAAAACAAACAGCTTAGTTTATAGGCTATAGGGAAAATACACGAAATATACAAATGTTGAAAAAAAGAATGCGAGGAAAATGTATGAAGGCATAACAACGTGTGAATTTGGATATGGGTTTCCCATCAGAATGGTTTCACCTGCCTGCCTTCATCTTCCAGTGAGGGAAACATCCAGCTGCAGCCTGATTGGCTAGCTACCAATTTTAAGCAGTTTTCAGTTCGATTAACAATGGGCTGCTTGCCCATCTACCAAGGACTGAGCATAAAATCTGTAACTCCACTCCAACAAATTGAGGAACCTCACAAACGCCTTTCTGAATGTTTGGAGATGTACGCCTGTTCTCCCTTGGTATCGACTAACCCTGAGACTGCCAGAGGCCATGCTGTTCTTCCCTTTACCTGCATTAAGACCAGCCCCGTCTTAACAGCATTATAAGCCCACGGGCAAAGCAGTGCACTGGGCCCTGCCTACACAACCACTCACAGGAATAAAAATGTTTAACAGAAGATTAGTGTTAAATTCTGGTCTGCATGGGGCTCCTATGCTCGTGGGGCCCTTGGGCAACTGCCCAGTGTGCCCATGCGTTAAGACGGCACTGATGGAGACCAGTCTGCCACCTTCTATGGGGAGAGCTTTGAATCTAACCAGAAGGCCCAGATGCCCTCTAGGCACCCCGCCAGGCGTACCAGAGAGCGACAACAGTATTTTTTCATATGCAGATTATCTGTGTTCACGAGTATGCTCCATTGTATCAACTTTACCTGTTTGTTTGTTGTTGTGGGGACCCTCAGCCAAAAGTCCATTTGCTCCCTTGCTGCAACCCGAAAAGAAGTAAGCATAGTAGCTTATCACTGGTCCCTGTCCTGAGATCCAGGAAGGTGTCCCTGAGACCCACTAAACCAACCACAAAAACTTAGCTAACAAGAAGAATGTGTGCACTTTTGAGATGTCCTTTACCTTCTTGGAGATTGGCTTCACTGCATCAGGGTTGAGTACGTTTGCATGAAACTTCAGGGAGGTCTGTAAGTTTTTAGGATTTTTGCTGTTCAGCCTCAACCGATTATTTCCCAGTCTTTGAAAAATGACACATAACCGAGCGTAAGGATGAAACACGTTTGAAGAAAACACCTGGCTGTCATTGCTCATTCAAAGCACACCTTGCAGACTGCACAGCTCTTCTTTCACTGTTTTCCAAATAAAAAAGTCAAAAGTCATGAAGAGGCCACTGTCTGTTGAGCGAGTGGTGATATAGCCTGAAATATGTACAAATTAAAGCTGTTGTTACCCAGGTGGATTTTGAAAAAAAACATCTTCCAGTGAAGTCAGCAAAAATGCGAGCCCATGTCCAGATGTGGGACTTCCTTTCGATAGCTACTTTGGGCATCTATTGAGCTAATCAGTATAATTAGCGGTACCTTGGGGGCAGATGACTCAACCGTTTCAATTAGTCATTCTGCAATGTTTGGTCTTCATAGGGAATGATATTTTCCTTATTTGAGTGACATGATCTGGACAGATTTTCAGGAGGAAGCAAAACCTGAGGGTTTTTTCAAACTCCCACTTGCTAAGAAATATATATTTGTACCCCTACCACCTCAAATTGGTCCCCCGTTTTATATGATTGAAACCAATATCTATATAGCAGCTTAGCAGAGTCATTGCTTCAATTTTGTGCTGTAGGATAATTTAAGCGCTGATTAGTGCTACTGTCCTAACTCCTTCTCAAACGTCACATGCAGGGGAATAGGTAGGGCACTGCCAAAACCAAAAACATTGGCCACCAACTCCAAGTGCCTATGTTTCAAGTCTGAGCTCCACGTTAATGAACAGCTGTTTGGTCATCACTTTTGATGGCCCAGTGTAGATTATAAAATGTTTGTTTGATCCACTATATGGGGTGAGTTTAATAGGGGCTGGAGGTTGTCCTAATAAGTCACACAAGAAGCGCCTCCTACCTTCTAAGCATCTTCGAACCCTTGGTTTAGTGTCATACTACTTATTACCTGTCTGCAACCTGTGAACTCTGTGGTTCAGTCAACATTGCAAGAGGCAAGGCCATTGTGCATATGGTGACCTGTATGTTTGAGAGAGTTTATTCATATTTACACATCTAATGCAGGATAGCATCTTTGCAGGGCAAGCACTGTTTTCACAGTTACCCCCCAAATGTTCACACTGTTAGGCTAAAGCAATTGCATCTCTCGTAAGCCCGTACATCCATTATGTGCCTACGACCTTGGTGTACCTCTACTGGCCATACTCGTATAGAGCGACAGCTTTATATCTTCCACGCATAGTCTCACTCATTGCCAGTCACTCAGATTATGCACTTCAATACAGTCTCACTCACTGGTAATCAACGACCTTATGTGCTTCATTGGCGTCTCACTGAATGCCCATCGCGGACCTCTGGCATGTCACAGAGTGTCACTCAAACAGAATCCATAGAAAGAAAGTGTCTAGTATTGGGGCAAAGATTCCAAGTTAAAGGCACAAACCCTTTGATTGCAACATAGCTTATTACTTGATGTACGTGTACGGATGCAGGTTCTAACGTCCATTACTCAAAAAGAGTCACACATACAGCTATTAGGAGGCATCTTAAATGCGACTGTGAAACCAGCGTGAGCTCTTGCCAGCAGTAAAAAAAAATTCTATAAAACCATGACAAGTCACGATTGGATTAGCAGGTAGGGTACAGTTGTATAGTTAACTGTTTGGTCATAGCTATGGTCTTTGAAGGTCTATTTCGCCACTCTAATCATGAAATCATTTTATCTCTGTTCACTCCCTTTCTCCCTTCTTCCTGGTGCAGTATTACATGTACTGTTGCATTCTGGGACTCCTGTCTTGCTCCATCTTCCTGCACATGAACTTTGAACTGAAACTGATCATGCTGACTCTGGCCCTGGTGGTCTACAACGTCATCTTCCTGTACACTCACGCCTCTCTCTCCAAATGTTATGTTGATCAGCTGTACTTCAACTACACGGAACAATGGTAGGTGGCTAACCTTTTCTGAGCTTCGGTTCATGACTGCTTGAAGTTTCACACCCTGACTATAATAGAGCCAAGGGCAGAAAGACTTCCACCATCTTGGAATAGTGTATCATAAGCCTGATAGAATAATTGTGTAAGTTAATCGATTGAGTATTGATACAGAACAATATGTCTTTAGCCAGTTAATTAGCTGATGCGTGTAGTTAGAATATATAGTTGTTTCCTACTGGGCTGCAACATGTTTTTCTAGGTGCAAAAAACCCGTGGTAACTTCATTTAACCCTTTGTAGATTGATCTGGCTAGAAATGCCTTTGATTTATGGGGCCCAATTTACAAAGCTATTTTGGGTCACACATGTATACTTCATTTACGCCTGTCAAGAACTTACAGAAGGGTTCTTGAAAGGAATACATGAGTGCAAGGGAAATCTGCAGTAGAAAACATCAAGCAAAGGGTGGGGGAGGACAGAACAGGGTGTGGTTTGTCTTGTCAGTTTGTGAGCTCGTGAATTTTATTCTCAAAGTCCAATCCAACTCTCTCCCATCATGGAAATGGTCAGAGTTTTACTCCAGCAAAGAGGTGGAGTAACTCCCCTTTCAAGGAGGGAAGGGAAATGGATCACCTACAGATTTGGAGGGAGAGTTAGGAAAGGGGTTTCTCCAAAGGGAAAATGTATTTCCTGTGCAGAAAAGAAAGAAATGAAAAAAGTGCAATTAAACATCGGGCTGTTCATCCCAGTGCATAACTGTGCAGCGTAATTGGGAGCCCTGAGAAGATCACGTGACGTTCCCAGTAGTATGCCTGGAAACCTGGGCCTGGCAGAGAATTCCAGCTGTAATACTGGGAATGTTTGTGGATTCCAAAGAGTAGTAAATCTGTGCCCGTTTGTAGGAGTACTGCTGCAGGCGCAGATACTTCTCTTTGTGAATCGAGGCCATGGTGTACAACCTCCACGCCATCCCTTACTAACTACCAGCAGCATACCCTCCATTAGAGGTTTGAAATATTGCCTGAAGAGATTTCTGCTTCACCTGCATACACTGGGGTATCTGCTCCTTTTCTGAGCAAGTGTCCCCGATTTACCGCACAGAATACTAACACATTGAAGACACCGTCTAACCCAAGCATGTGTCCCCACTAGACCAGTGTATTCACGTAAATGCAACTGAGAGGGGTGAATTGAACACTAGGCAACATCTTCAGTGGTAGAAAACCTCCTAAAATTAACAAACAAAATGCCTTTTCAGTCCATTCTAAGTGGTGCAAAAATCAAGTCTTGATTCTTCTGCTGCACCTAAAGTCCATTCCAGGAAACGTGGAAATATGGTGCAGTATCTTCTATTCGGTGCACAACCAATTTGTTTTAGGATTCAACCCCTGGTGATTTTCAGAGTTGGGTCTGCTACAGACTCAAAGAGATGCTCTAAAGAGCAAAACATGTCCTGAAATCACAGAAATTCATTTTGAGTTCCTCTCTACTGATAGGCTGCAACTTCAATCCCTTCTAAGAAATGCACAAGTACAGTTTTGAGTCTTTTCTTTACGGGACTGAATAAAGTTTATTCCAAGAGGTACAGAAATCCAGTAGAGTATTTTCTCTTCTTCCCAAAGAGTCACCCACAGTCTCTTAAAGGTTCTAAGATGGACAGCAAACCAGTCCATTTATTTATCCTTCCTTTCTGAGGTGAATCCGGTTTCCAATGGTCAATTTAACAAGGTATAGGAATCTACACCTGGTTCTCTCAATGGTTACCTCCAGATTTAATCCAAAAAAGCGCAGAAATACAGTCCTGCTTTTTCTCTCTTCAATGGTTACAACCAGAGTCCTGTAGAGAAATCCACTTCCTGTTCTTCTCCCACCAGGAATGCACCCAGTACACTCCAGATTCTAGTGTTCTTCCATCCCGAAGGGGCTAAAACAACACAGAATAGAAATAGTCTTTTCTTCATCCAAGGCCAGAGTTCAGTAAATTATGAACAGCATGGAAATCCAATCCAGACTTTTCTATTAGGCACTAGAACAATAGTTCGAGAAAGCTTGTGCGTTCACTCCTTTCTTTTCTTCCCAGGGGTTTCAATACAGATTTCCTTCCAGCAAAGGCCCAGAAATAAGCTATATTGTGATTCAAATGTGTGACCCGGGTAGTGCAAATATCATTATACACACATTTTTATTGACTATTTGGTGTCGGCTTTTTGAGCTCTAGGCATGATGCTGTACATAACCTCATGAATACTTTCTGATAAAATATCCTAACCACTGTTTCTGTTTCTGAAGGCCACCGGGTGTACTCAAGGAGCCAAAGATAATGGGGAGCATTTCATTCTTCATATTCTTCTTCACGCTGCTGGTATTAGCCAGACAGGTATGTACCCACACGGTGATGGACGTGGCAGTCAGAAAGACGGGAGAGGTGGTGAGCTTGTGGAGGAGTGAACTCATAAATAAGTGGGGTAGGATGAGTTTATGAATATGGGTAACAAGGCATCAAGTGTTGGGTGGGTGGACCACCAAGGGAACAGTGGGTGCAAAGTCTGGCCAGGCAAGGTGCAGACGACAGGATGGGTTTTATGCCGTGGATAGATTAATGGAATAGGTAAATGAACGGATGGATGGATGGACAGAGGGATGGATGGGTGGATGAATGGACTGATTACTGGAAAGGCCATTCAGTAGGAGATGGGCTGAGACATGGAATTGTAGCATAGTAGACCATCATATACATTACATTGTGCAAGAAGGACGAATGAGAAAACTATTGATGGATCAATAGTAAACGCATGGAGTACAATGTGAGTGGGTGAATTCATACATGGAAAACTCGCTGATGGGAAGTTAGTGTGGTAGATGTTTAGCTGTGTCGAACAGTGACAATTAGCAGAACAGGAGGGTGGCTGGTAATTCAATAGACCTTTGCAGAAACTCCTCAGAGGCAGATGGTCGTATTGGCGGATGGATGGGCCATTGGAAAGAAAGTGCACTGAAGGGACGAGGAGTAGATGAGCACATATGTGGACCACTGAAAACAGAACAATGAGAAACTACTTCACTGGCTGCCAATGCGCCAAAGAGTGAAATTTAAGCTGCTCAGCTATACACACAAGGCTCTGCACCAACGAGGGCCTCTAATCCTACAGAATAAAGTAGAATTTTACGTACCCACTAGGTGCCTAAGATCACGTTCTCTAGCTCAAGCCAAGACAAAACACATCAGGAAAGTAAGGGCAGGAGGTCCCTCCTTCTCATATCTGGCAGCAAAGCACTGGAATGAATTACCACAAGACCTCCGCCTCACCGAGGACTATTTAGTCTTTAGGAAAAAACTCAAGACCCACCTGTTCCCTAAAACCTAACACTGTCCACCCCCATTAACCTCTCATTCATCTACCATGAGCTCTTAGCACAGCGCCGTGATATCCTTATGGATGAATGTTGCGCTTTATAAATACAAATACAGAAAGATGATGGTATATGTGGATAGATCATGACAGGAGAGATAATTGGATGGGTATACAGATGGGCCATAGAAGAGTGAAGGACGAGGAAGATGAATGAATGGATGGATGAATAGACAACCGCAGAAACCACTGGGAGGTGGAAGATGATTGAAGGGGTGGATTGATGGTCAATGGGTGGAATAAGTTAGGGGATTGAATGGGTAGACTATTGAGAAGATGATGACCTGGAATTCCCGTTTGAAGTTTATTTGATTAAGAGAATAGTCTTTGTAACAAAAATGCTTTACAAACAGCACATTGCGTTACATTTTATATATATACACATACACACCTGTATGCTTCACGATGAGATATGAGACACAGGTTAGAAAAACTGCGAAGTTGCCAAGTGGCAAAAGACTTTTCTGTAAATTGATACTGAATACCGGAAAATGTTATATCACTCTTCATAGGTTTTCCTTTATTTTGCAGATTCAGTTTCAGTCTGTCTAATGCTTACGTTATTTTATTCTGTGAAATTAGTCAAAATAAATGTAAGGAACCGTTTGACTTCTGAAGGCTCATTTTAGTTGAATTTGTTGCCGTACATAAACAGCAATGGGAATGGGAATGGGGATCGATGGAAGGGAATAAATATTTGACTTTGAACACTTGTCCTTCTCAAGAATGAGTATTACTGCCGCCTGGACTTCCTCTGGAAGAAGAAGTTCAAGAAGGAGCGTGAGGAGATTGAGACAATGGAGAACCTCAACCGTGTCCTCCTGGAAAATGTCCTCCCAGCTGACGTGGCGCAGCAGTTTATTGGCCAAAACCTGAGGAACGAGGTGAGTGAGACCCTCGGCGATCATCTAGGTCAATGACTTTGAATGTAGAGGATATCTGGATGGCAAACATGCAACGCCACAATGCGTCAGTCTTCATGAATTCAGGTTCAATAAGAAAGTAGTGCTAGGTGTTATCCAGTTGTGTGTGCCGCATCTGGTAGTGATCTAACCTCATGCAGGATTTGCCTTCCTTGCAGGATCTCTACCATCAGTCATATGACTGTGTGTGCGTCTTGTTCGCCTCCATCCCTGACTTCAAAGAGTTCTACTCGGAGTCGGATGTCAACAGGGAAGGCCTGGAGTGCCTCCGCCTGCTCAATGAAATTATTGCTGACTTTGACGAGGTAATTTTCAACAAATCCTTCAAGTCAGCGGGATTTAAATTAGTTGTAACAAGTGTGAGAGTACATCTTCTGCACAATTAGACAACACTGACAGCACATATTAATGCATAACAATGTAACTAATGGTTTATCTCATTAGTCACCACTCACAACACCTATCAATGCATAATCAGTGTGAAACGACGTCTAAGCCACAACAGACATTATTCATGAAGTCCGTAATTACAAGTTACAGAGTCGGTGCTTGGCGGTAGGGTGGGGGAGAGATGGAGGGGGAGTGGGGTGGCAGAGGCCTGAAGTCAGTTAACATATATCAGACACAGGGAGGTGCAGAAGCAGACATTCTGAGTGCATAGCACCATATTTTTATGCTCCGAGCAAGCATTGGTCTCGAGGGCATGGAGCATAACTTCCTTCTTCTTTTGTGCCTCGCAGCTGCTTTCAAAGCCCAAATTCAGCAGCGTGGAGAAGATTAAAACCATTGGCAGCACCTATATGGCAGCAACCGGACTGAACGCCACTTCAGGGCAGGACAGCCAACAGGTAAGCAGCCCTTGCACCGGAAGTGGCCGCCTAGATGGCCTTGTGACTCTTTTCCAACATGAACTTTGACTGTCACCTAGACCAGGCCTATTAAAGTTGTAAGACTAGTGATCCAGCGCTAACAATAAAAATAATTTCTCCTATTATGCTTTGGTCATCCAGGTGCAATTATTTCTCTAACACACACATTATATCCATATGACGGCGGGGCCCATAACACTGCATATACATTCACTTACTCATTTGTTCCCTGGATTTCCTCCGTCATGAAACCTAGGAGAAAAACGATTCACTGGAAGGAGACGGGATACCTCTTTTATAATGACATAATATTTCTCATTTGCTTTTAAGGTATTCCGCTCATTGGTCGATGGACCAACTAGTAGGAATCAGTTGATGGTGATTAAGACCAGCTCAATCACAATGAACTCTTTTACCATTCCATTATTATTCATTATGCTAAAGAAAATCACTGAGTCATTTGTTTAAAGAATAATAAAGTTTATATAAAGTTTGAATGCATGAAATTTAGATTAAGCTTATTATTCAGATCATGGCATTTATCATAAATATAAGAATAGTTTGAAATTGCACGGCACTTTTATTAGACGGAAAAACGAGGTTATCATAATAAGAACTCTATAGATCAATCTATCTATCTCTCTGGGGAAAGCCTAATAATTCTAATAAAAATCTATCACTAAAAAAGTTCTCCTAAAGCTGCATTTTTATACTCAACTGGAAAAGGAAAATAATAGCAGCAGCATCAGCTCGTCAGCATCAGCAACCGCAACTTCTCCCATCTACAGCATCTAACTTCTTCAGCATCTCCCGCAGCATCCCGCAGCACTCTAACCCCTCCCACCAAGAGTAGGTCTTCTTATACCCTAATTCTAGCTTACAGCATAAAATGTTTCTTCTTACATGGCGCGATTCATTCTCATTGGTCAAAAACTCAGGTCCATATACATTTTAATCAAACTTCCTGGTCTTAACCAGTTCCGTGTGGAATGTCCATGCAAGCATCGTTTCCCACAGTTCATGCACTTGCTCATCCGTTTCGATCAGTCCAAATTGTATCTTTTTCTGCCACATTTTGTGTAATACAGTTCCGTCTATTGATTCAACCAGGCTTCTCACGCTTCTTGCTGATCATCTTGGCACACATCTGCTCAGAAGGGTCACAGCAGCCTTGACCATACTTTCATCTTAGCCTCTCGGCATCAGCACGTGATCATCCCTTTTCCACAGCCTCTCTCCTCTATCACATGGTCTCATCCGCTCATGCGCACTCTAGTAACTCGCGGCCATTTTATATTGCTGCTCGGCAGGCCTAAGCGCACTATTTTCAAAGATAAACAAAATGTTATTAAAACAAAGAAATATAAACCCTTTCGTTTCCCTCCCGTCTTTCTACGTACCCCAATTAGGTATTACCTAGCAGAAGCAACATATAAAGCTGTCCCTTACTTACCATCGCTTTATTTTGCAACCACACGTTTTATTTAAAAGCACAAATCATGCATTTATTAATAAATTAGTACGCAAATACTATGTTATGTTAGAAACGTAAACAATTATAAGTCAATTAATTTGCACACTGAATTGCGTGTTACCATTAACCCTTAACATACATTGTTGGTTATTTACTTAAACGAACATGTTTATTAATATTGTACGAAAATATTAGGAGGTTAAAATTTTTACATTTACCCTGCTCCATCAACTCCCCCCTTTGGTGATTTTTAATATCACCACAAAAACCCAAGTTATTCAATTTTCTCAGACAGCATATATCTTTTATCTGTTTGCTTTTGTTAGTTTATACTTCTGTATCCCTTTCAACTTGTTTCTTCGTTTTCTTGTACATGTTCTCTTTTATTTCTTCTAACTCTATTTCACCTATTTCTCTCTCTCTTTCCTTGTTTATCATGTTTTCTTTTTCTATCTTATTCTGCCTTCTTCTTCTCTTTATACATTTTACTGCAAGCTTCAGTACTAACATTATTATTATTATCATGGTTGCTATTATTATAACTTTCCCTATTATTAATCCACTCATTCTTGTTAACCAATTCGTTACAGAAGAAAACCCTTTACCAAGTTTTCCCCAAACACTTTCAACCTCCAGTGGAACAAGTTCTTTGTGCAAATTTGTAATATTTGTTATATACTTCTGTATATTTTCGCTCTTATCTGGAATGTAAGTGCAACAATGTTGGACTTTCAGCATTCCACAGACTCCGCCCTCTTTTGCCAAAAGAATGTCAAGGGCAAGACGATTTTGCATCACCATAGCTCTCATGGCAACCATCTCGGTATTTACCATTAAGAACCCTCCAGCAGTATCTGTAGATAAACGATCTACCACTGTGGATAATTTCCGAATTCTAAATGCATTCAAAGATATTCCCACTGCTGGTATCAATGCACCAAAAATATCACCTACTATTTCTGAAAAACTTTCCATTTTTCTACGTGTAAAGGTATTTATCATTTTGTGTGTTCCTTTTTCTTTTCTATCCACATGAAAAATCTTTGGAAAGACCAGGCCTAAGTAACATGACCCATACCAATGGTCCGGCAACCTATAATAAGCCCTATTCCCGCAAACATAATAAATCCCTGGAAATATTGGATCTTTTCCCCCTTTGAATCCCCATCCACCTAGAACTTGGTAATTGTCATGGCAATTGCTGGAACCCACAAAATACTTGTCATATCTTGTCTTATTTCTTCTAATGCACAACCTTCCCTGTTGGGGCCAATCCAGAGTCATAGCTGCATTTGTCTTTTTCTTGTCATGATGGTCTTCCTCAAACGCCCAAAGAGGTGTTTTTGTCTCTTCTATCACTTTTCTTTGAAATTTCACTCTTTTCTCTTCAACCATTTCTAAAAATACCTTTTCTTCCTTCTTTAACTCACAGGTAAGGTTGTACCTAATTATACTATCTAATGTTAAAATCTTATCTTGTAAGAAATATTCACCAAACGTCTTTCCCTCTTTTATTTTGTTAAGCTCGGGAACTACAGAAACCTTTGCAAAAATCTTATCTATATCAGTGTAATAATATTCTAATCTACCTGTTTTATGAAATAAACTTGCTAAAACACTACATGTTATTCCATACGTCAAAGGGAGGTGATGATAAGTCACACCCTCTGCTACAGATGCAGGCAACTGCATACAAACATAGCAATCTCTTACATCCATTGTTTCTACATACTCATACAGTAATTTAGTAAAAACATTCTTAGAAAAATCTGTTATTGATTTGTCCTTATGTAATTCTGCACTACTCCTTAAAATAACTGGCTCTTTAGTGTTAGCTCCTTTTTCTTTCTCAGTGTTATTAGATTTTTCTACTACAGCTAAACTAATTGGAATAGTTATTGCTAATACCACCCATACTGTTATTAATAAACCTGTACAAAAACAGCACATCTTGACCATCTACTTAAAAACTCACATCTACACTTTCTATCTCTAGTATTCTCCATTTTGTCTTCTAACCTTTTTTATTTGTTTTCTAGAAAATTGTGTCACTACACCTCAGAAATGACTTGCTTGCCACTCTGTACTTCCAATATTTTGTCTTTGCTTGGTACTTTCTTTTAATTCTTTTTCAGAATTCTTTCTCTGTCACATCCGGTAAATTCGTCAGTTCAGTGTTTTGTCAAATCCGGTAAACTATCTAAACTTCGTCAGGTTTGTTGCACTTCACTTTCTCCCATCAGGTTTCTTTGTTCTGGGTTTTCGTGAGTGTTCAATTCTTCTTTGTGACTAGTCAAAGCACGATACAACCATTCAGGCGATCTGTACTTTTAATTTACTTTCTTTATTCTTTTCGTTTTCTGCAAGTGTTTTCCACCTTGTTTTTCTTGCTCTTTTTGACTTGTTATTTCATTCACTTGTTCAGCACTTTTCCCATCCAACCTTATGATTCTGTATCTTAATGTTCTTACTTCGTTGGGCCAATTGTCTCCTTTTCTTGGCCTTTTTGCTTCACTTCCTTTTTCCTCTCTTTCTGTTTTCCAATTTCTTTTTCTTGTCTCTAGTTTTTCATTTCTTTCTTCTCCACTTTCTTCAGACTCTGTTTCAATTCTTTCGTTATTTCCTCTTATTTTGAAGCTTATAATTTCACTTTCATCTACTTGTGGTTCTTTTCTTATCTTCCTTCGTTCACCTATTTCTGTCCCTCCTCGAGGTTCTTCCGAATTTGTGTCAGTCTCTCTATCTGCTTCTAAATTTCCCTGTTCTTGTGTTTGACTATTTGTCCCTATTGCTCCTCGGGGTTTTTCCGATTTTTCTAACTTTTGGTTTGAAACTCTCCCTTCTTCATCTATTAATATTATCTTCGAAGGAATTTTTCCATAACTTGTACTTGGTTGCTCACTGTCACTATTTTCTGGCTCAGTTTCTTCTCTTATGCTTTCAAAATTCCACTTTCTTTTTAGAATTTCTTCACCTTCCGAACGTTCTGTATCAGATTCTGAACTGGTGTCAGATATTTCCAGATGTCGACTTACAGGTCGATCTTCAAATTCTGGAACTTCAGCTATTTCTTCTATTTCCTCTTCTTCTTCTATCGTTGCACTTGTAGTTGGGTCTTCCAGATGTCGACTTACAGGTCGATCTTCAGGTTCTGGCACCCTGTTTGTTTCTTCTTCTCTTTCTGATGCTGAACTGTTATCTGATATTTCCAGATGTCGACTCACATGTCGATCTTTAGGTTCTGGAACTCTGATGGTGGGGCTGGCATGTACCCAGTGTTTCACTCCTGCACACTTGACTGCGGTGGTCGTCACTAGGATCACTTGTCGTGGTTCGTCCCAGCGAGGAACCAAACAGTTTCTTCTCTGGTGGACTTTTATTCGAACCCAATCTCCTGGATTCAAGTCGTGAGCTGGTTTTCGTTCAAGAGTGGTCGCATCCGGTCCAACCTGATGAAACACAGAACGCACCACATCAGCCAAACCTTTGCAATAATCCAGCACTAGATCATCAGTTATAGTCAGTAGCTTGTTGACAGGTACTTATGCTTGTCTCATTGCTCGTCCCATGATTATTTCATGTGGACTGAGTCCAGTCTTCCTTTCCGGAATACTTCTGATTGTCATCAGAACCAATGGCAAAGCATCTGGCCATTTCAGTCCTGTGGCTTGACACATTTTTCCTAACCTGTTCTTGATCGTTCCATTCACTTGCTCTACTATTCCAGAAGCCTCTGGTCTGTATGCACAATGCAGTTTCTGTTTAATACTAAGTGCTTCACAAATCAGTTTAACTAATTCATTTTGGAAATGTGTTCCTCTATCTGTTTCAATCGTGACTGGAAAACCATACCTTGGAATGAATTCTCGCAGCAAAAGTTTTGCTACTGTGATACTGTCATTCCTTCTTGTTGGATATGCCTCCACCCAACGGGAAAACAAACAGACGACCACTAGAACATACCTCAATCTGCTGCAAGGTGGCATTTCAATAAAATCCATTTGCATTCTAGTGAAAGGACCCCCTTCTCGTCCTATTCTTCCTAGACTCACTACTGTCTTTCTTCCTGGATTTAACTGTTGACAAATAACACATCTCTGACAAAGACTCTCAGCTATGGCTCTGAATTTTGGATTGTACCATGTTTGTCTAAAAAGTCTGATCATTGAATCTCTCCCAATATGGGCTTGCCCATGGTACATCCGTGCCATGTCAGAAATCATGCTATCAGGCATAACTGGTCTCTCATCCCTGTAAACCCATACATCAGTTTCTTCATGTTTTCTACATCCTGCTTTTAGCCAAGTATCTTTTTCTTCATCCTCTGCAGCCTCTTGTAACTGTCTCACCTCATCACATGTTTCAATAGAGTTAGTAAAAAGCAAAGGACAAGAAATATGCTCTCTTTCGCGACATTTATTCAAAGATACCACATTCTTTGCACAGTACTGTGCCATCTCGTCAGCATATTTGTTGCCAACAGTAATGTAGTCTTCCCCATTTTTATGTGCATTGCACTTCACAACAGCGATCTGTTTAGGCAGCTGTATCGCCTCAAGCAACTTTTTCACAAAATCTCCATTTCTGATGGGCGTCCCTGCAGACGTCAAGAAACCTCTTTGTGACCAAAACTGACCAAAATCATGCACGACCCCAAAGCCATACTGGCTGTCAGTCATAATCGTAACCCGTACATTTCTTCCCAACTTACATGCTTGAATCAGAGCTACTAATTCTGCAACTTGGGCAGACGGTACACCTTTCAGACAAGATGCTTCCAATACAGTTGCTACTGTGCAAACTGCATATGCTGCACTTAGAACTCCATCACTCGTCCTCAAACATGAGCCATCCACAAACAGAATATAATCTGATTCTTTCAAAGGCTCATCTCGTATATCAGCTCTTGGTTTTGTACAGTATTCGAGCACATTTAGACAATCGTGATCTACTTCATCCATTTCAATCACATTCTCTTCATCTGGCAATGATGTTGAAGGATTCACATTCATACATCTGTCAATGGTCACATTATCTGCACTCAAAATTACCTTTTCATACCTAGTCAGCCGACTATGTGTCATGTGTTGGGTTTTCGTTCTTGTCAAAAGAATTTCCACAGAGTGGGGAACATACACTCTCAATGGATACCCCATCACTATGCCTTCACTCTGTTCCAAACTCACACAAGTAGCAGCAACTGCTTTCAAACATCCAGGCAACGCTTTCGCTACAGGGTCTAAAACAGCTGAAAAATATGCAATTGGTCTTTTCATAGTTCCATGTCTCTGCACCAAAACTGAAAATGCATATCCATCTCTTTCACTGCAATACAGCTCAAAATCTTTCTCATAGTCAGGCATTCCCAATGCTGGAGCCTCGCACAATTTCTTTTTCAGCTCTCTGAATGCTTTCATTTCTTCATCATTCATTTCAAAAGGATCTTTAACATCCTTCTTTGTCAGTTTCTGCAATGGTTTAGCAATTCGTGAAAAACCGCTTATCCATTGTCGACAATATCCAACCATTCCCAAAAACATTCTTACCTCTCTTTGTGTCATTGGAGCTCTCTTTCCTTGAATCATTTTTATTCTTTCTGTCGTTACCTTTCGCACTCCTTTCTCAATTTTATGCCCTAAATACTGGACTTCTTGTTGACAAAACTGCAATTTTGAAGGGGACACTTTATGTCCTCTTTTTGCTAAATAATTCAGCAAAGCAATTGTATCATTGACACATGCTTCTTTTGTTTTTGATGCCACCAGTAGGTCATCAATATACTGAACCATTACTGACTTTTCTGGCATTCTTAAATCTTCCAATGATTTCTTTAGGATCTGATTAAAGATTGAGGGACTTTCTGTGTACCCTTGAGGAATTCGGCACCATGTCAAAATACGCTCTCCAAACCTAAACGCAAATATTGGCTGGCTATCTGGATGCAATGGAATAGAGAAAATGCATGACATAAATCAATTACTGTGTACCATTCTGCTTCGCGTGGAATCTGGTATAGAATCACAGCAGGGTTCGGTACTATTGGGCAACAAGGCACAACAATTTTGTTTACCTTTCTTAAATCCTGTACGATTCTATATGTTCCGTTTGGCTTTTTCAGTCCCATTATTGGCGAATTACATGGACTGCTCATGATTTCTTTTAGAATCCCTTGTTCAATCATTTTATTTATTACTGGCGTTATTCCTTCAATTATTTCTGGAGTCAATTTATACTGGGGCGTATTTGGGTAACTCGTTCCTTCTTTTACTGTTATTTTAACGGGATCTACTCCTTTCATTAATCCTACATCTTCTCCTGTCAAGTCCCACACTTCTTCTTTCACTGTCCTTTTTAACTCAATTGGGATTTTCTCTGCATCAAATCCAGGAAACAATCCATTTACTTCTGGTTCTAAATTTACCATTGTCATTTTATACAGCACATCCTCATCTGGGGTCTGAAATACAATTCCGTCTGGAGTACAATAAATTGTGCAGTTCATTTTGCACAATAAATCGCGTCCTAAAAGGTTCACGGGACTACAATTACACACCACAAATCGGTGCATTTAACTAAATGGACCAATTCTTACCTTTACTAATCTAGTAAGAGGCGTTTCAATTTGCTGATTGGAAACTCCAACCACTTGGATATGTTCACCTGAGAGAGGACGATTTGGAATTTCCACTGACCTAACAGTAGAACGGGTAGCTCCAGTGTCAACAAGGAATGTTACATTTGCACCATTCACTTCTCCATCCACAAATGGACCAGACTGATCTACCTCTAGAGTTGCGCCAAGCACGCACTCTTCCCTCTCTCTTAGACACCGTCATGAACTTTCATCTGTCTCATCCTCATTCTGTCGTAACCAATATTGTGAAATTTCAGCTGCACGTGACAACTGTTTTACCTGTTCTCCTCCGTAGAATCCTGTTTCTGCACTGTATTTCTGTTGGTTAACACTCTTGGGAAGTGGTGGTTGTGGCACCTGACCTTGTTGAGTAACGACCTCACTCTGCACCTGTGAATTTAATGATTGATTTTCCACATTAGGTTTTGGAGGAAATTTACACTCGTTTCTCCAATGTCCTAGCTTTCCGCAGTTGTGGCATGGCCACTTTTTCTTTGCCTCATCTATGCTCATTTGTCCTTTTCCTTTACCTATATTAGGTCGGGATTTAAACTGTCCTGTTTCACTGCTAGTATTATTCAATTGAGCTTCTTGCTTCTCTGCAACTTTTACCTGTGCCCACATGGCTTTTTCTTTTAATTTACGCTGTTTACTCTCAATTTCATCACTGCAATACTTAGCATATCTCAAAACTTCATCCACTGTGCTATTCTGCCATCCTATCAAGTGCTGCTTAATCCTTTCACTTATCTCTGGTGTTAATCCATACACAAACCTATATACAAAATGACTCATGTCCTTCTCACTTAGTGTCTCATAACCACTATACTGTTTGAAAACCAACAACAATCTCTCATAGTACGTGTGCACTGACTCTTTGCTTTCCTGTGTTGTTCTGTCTATTTTTACCCAATCTGTTTCTTTTGGTGGAATTTTATTCTTCAAAAAAGTAACTACTTGATGATACTTCCTCATCACTTCTGGACCTGGCGCTCCTGTTTTTGCATCCCTTGGATATTCTACAGTTGGCCAATCAATGGTAATCTTACATTCTGTCCACAAATCAGCAGGCACTACTATATCAAACAATCCATCTAGATCTATCCACAGCACTTTTGACTCCTTAACAAATCTCTCCACTTGTCTGTACCATTCTACTGGTTTCTCTCTCAATTTTGGGAAGTCATTTGTAAATGACAGTATATCCTGTCTGGTCCACGGAACATGCACATAACTACCACCTGGTGTTTCTCTCATCGGGTATTCCCTAGCAACTGGTTCCCTATCTGTCACTGCAAAAGCCAAAGATGCTTTATCTGTTGTTTTCTCATTCCTCTTTGTCCATCTATTTCTCCATCTATCCACATCACCCCATTTTCTCAATAAAACAATCAGCTCTTTTATTTGGGTCAGTCTTCCTGATGTGTTCAAATTCTCTGTCTTTCTCACAAAAATCTACTCTGTACGGTTTCTGCAACGTCCTCACTTTCACAAATTCTACTCCTAGTTCACTTGCAATCTCTTCCAATTTGTCATGTAAATTTCTAGCTCTCCAGGTAAGACTCTTGCACAAAAACATAATCTCGTCATCCTGATAATTTTTTAGTTTTTCTGTTCCAATTGTTCCCAAAATCAACTCTTCCATGTCTATTTTTAACCTAATTACATCTAATGGTTTTTCTTCTGGTTCTTTTGCTTTTAGCGCTTTCATCCATTCATTTAACTCTTCTGGAGTCGGACCTACAGGCGTACTATTTAATTCTATCCAATCACTGCTTCTTTCTGGTGTTCCTGATGCGGACTCTGTAACCATAGGCATTCTCCTAATCTCATTCTCATTTATCGTCAAATTTGTAGGTGGGCTTGGTCTACAGGTACTAGCCAAATTGTGTGCACCTTCATTATTCAGTTCCATCCCTTCTCTTTTTCTTTGCAAATGTGAATTCATGGGAATCACCAAGGAATGTTCATTAATTTTCTGATTCTCAAAAATTAGCATTACTGGACCGATTGTTACTGGTACCGTTACAGCTTCCATATTCTTTGTCAATTCTCTTATTTTCTCAGTCAATTCTTTTGTCGTTTTTGCTAATTCAATTGCATTGTCACTTTCTGTCTCTTCATTTTGTGAAATTTTAAATGTTTCTTGTGACCTATTTATTTCATTTCTTCTTTCGGGTTTTTTATTCCTCCCAGTTTCCATTGGCGGTGCATTAGGTGTCACCACCGCAGAAGTCTGTTGGTATGGAGGTGGGTTTCTGTTTAAAATATCTTCCAGCAATTCGTCATCTGTTTCACTACCACCATACACATACTTTTCTACCACTACATGTTTCTTTTTCTCGGTACACTTTCTCTTTGCTTCTTCCTCAACCGCAAAAGCTGGAAACAAACCTCCTGCCATGTTAGCGTATCTCCAACGCTTTACTCTGTCCTCATGATTTATTCCCCACAACCTTCCAGGCATAAACTCATGATTCTTTAATCCTCTGGATCTCTCTCGCTCATACATCTCATCTTTCCATTCCGTTAGAGCTTCAAACTGTGTCGGTCTAGGTCTGGGTTCTAACATTACCATCTTTTCTCTCAAGTTCCATAGTACAGCTACATTAAATGAACCATTCTCAGGAAAAGCCAATGCTCCATCGTTCTTGGTGTATTTTGTCCAATTTTCTAACCATATGCATGTATGATATCCATATTTCAGCATCATATGTGAAGCTGGTGATTTCGGCGGAGGAATTATTTGTCCCTCTCTAGTCACTACCTTTTTGTCCTTCTTAAAGAAGTTCTTAACTTTCGACATCCAAGACGTTTTCTCTTTTCCATACTCATAGTACGACATGATTCACAACCTTTTTCTCCTTAAACAATCCACAATTCAATACTGTTCCCTATGCGTTATTTCAACCAATACTAGCGCGACTCACAACAACACTCCAATCACAGCGATTTCTGTCTACGGCGCACTGTCCAATCCCAGCGCGGCTTTTGTCTACGTGAGTCCTGCTCCTGTTCTCATGTGACTAGCGCACTGTCCAATCCCAGCGCGGCTTTTGTCTACGTCACTTTGCTCTTGACCCCTCCTTTACAAAATTTATCGGCAATTTCTTTTTCAACAATTTTTGTTAGTTACAACATTTTATCCACATTTCCATTGTCTGATTCGCTAAACCGAAAAGATAGCTCTGACCATTCACACAAGAATTCTGTATTTTCCAGTAGGCAGCGCTTACCTCTACCCTACCACAGAACTTTCAGTTTCGTCGATAAAGTAGCACTTCCCTCTACCTTACCCTTCTTTCAAGCAAGCGGTAAACCCGTTTCTCTGGGGATAAAACACATGTGGAGACTATACTGCTCCTGAGAATTAAGGCCAGAGTTTCACAAGAAAACCGATCACTATTTCACTTACACACCTTTTATACGCAAAATGTCCCTAATATAACACAACCTGTGTTATTACCAAAAATGAACTCAGACAGTGTAAAATTCCATGCGACTTCTCTTGCCACACGTGTTCCACTTCCTACTTCCCGGAAGCGTGAAAACGTACATATAACATAACGCGACTCAACAAAAAGTGTTAGACATAAACTTATCAATAATCTATAATCATAAATCAATAATCACCAAACTAATCTATAGAAACCATAACTCTGCTACCAAGAAATCTGATCCAGCGCTAACAATAAAAATAATTTCTCCTATTATGCTTTGGTCATCCAGGTGCAATTATTTCTCTAACACACACATTATATCCATATGACGGCGGGGCCCATAACACCGCATATACATTCACTTACTCATTTGTTCCCTGGATTTCCTCCGTCATGAAACCTAGGAGAAAAACGATTCGCTGGAAGGAGACGGGATACCTCTTTTATAATGACATAATATTTCTCATTTGCTTTTAAGGTATTCCGCTCATTGGTCGATGGACCAACTAGTAGGAATCAGTTGATGGTGATTAAGACCAGCTCAATCACAATGAACTCTTTTACCATTCCATTATTATTCATTATGCTAAAGAAAATCACTGAGTCATTTGTTTAAAGAATAATAAAGTTTATATAAAGTTTGAATGCATGAAATTTAGATTAAGCTTATTATTCAGATCATGGCATTTATCATCAATATAAGAATAGTTTGAAATTGCAAGGCACTTTTATTAGACGGAAAAACGAGGTTATCATAATAAGAACTCTATAGATCAATCTATCTATCTCTCTGGGGAAAGCCTAATAATTCTAATAAAAATCTATCACTATAAAAGTTCTCCTAAAGCTGCATTTTTATACTCAACTGGAAAAGGAAAATAATAGCAGCAGCATCAGCTCGTCAGCATCAGCAACCGCAACTTCTCCCATCTACAGCATCTAACTTCTTCAGCATCTCCCGCAGCATCCCGCAGCATTCTAACCCCTCCCACCAAGAGTAGGTCTTCTTATACCCTAATTCTAGCTTACAGCATAAAATGTTTCTTCTTACATGGCGCGATTCATTCTCATTGGTCAAAAACTCAGGTCCATATACATTTTAATCAAACTTCCTGATCTTAACCAGTTCCGTGTGGAATATCCATGCAAGCATCGTTTCCCACAGTTCATGCACTTGCTCATCCGTTTCGATCAGTCCAAATTGTATCTTTTTCTGCTACATTTTGTGTAATACAGTTCCGTCTATTGATTCAACCAGGCTTCTCACGCTTCTTGCTGATCATCTTGGCACACATCTGCTCAGAAGGGTCACAGCAGCCTTGACCATACTTTCATCTTAGCCTCTTGGCATCAGCACGTGATCATCCCTTTTCCACAGCCTCTCTCCTCTATCACATGGTCTCATCCGCTCATGCGCACTCTAGTAACTCGCAGCCATTTTATATTGCTGCTCGGCAGGCCTAAGCGCACTATTTTCAAAGATAAACAAAATGTTATTAAAACAAAGAAATATAAACCCTTTCGTTTCCCTCCCGTCTTTCTACGTACCCCAATTAGGTATTACCTAGCAGAAGCAACATATAAAGCTGTCCCTTACTTCCCATCGCTTTATTTTGCAACCACACGTTTTATTTAATAGCACAAATCATGCATTTATTAATAAATTAGTACGCAAATACTAGGTTATGTTAGAAACGTAAACAATTATAAGTCAATTAATTTGCACACTGAATTGCGTGTTACCATTAACCCTTAACATACATTGTTGGTTATTTACTTAAACGAACATGTTTATTAATATTGTACGAAAATATTAGGAGGTTAAAAGTTTTACATTTACACTGCTCCATCACTAGCAACTTAACTCATATATGCAGATTTCAAAGTTCATTGGTTTCCACACAGTGATTAGTAGAACCCATAACTACCCCACCCAGTCTCTCACTAGCTGGCAGTGCGGAAAAAAGCCCTTTTCTTTCTAACAGTATGACCTCAAGGTCTCTAAAGCAGGCTATAAGTAGCTTGTGATGCTTTACAAAATCAAAATACTGCAACAGAGCACAAGAACCTCTTCAGTCAAGGGCTGAGAGCCAGTCGATACCTCTGCTTGGAAGACTCCAGAACAGGGAAAGAACACAGCACCTTGGAGTGCACAGCTGCACCAGTATTACAACCACATAGACCTGTTTCATGAGTCATTACCAGTATCTTTTTACTAGTCAAACCTAACTGAATTAATGAATAAAGGCTAGTTAATTTGTGCCTGATGATCACCACACTCCACTCGTGGCTTTTCATGTGGATTCTATGGTATGCATCCAGGTAAACAACAGACAGCATTGGTTGATTCGGTTTATGGGTTAATGAGAGCCATATTAGAGGCCTCCGAGAGGGTGAGTGCTGACTAATCAATGCCTGCACATGGGAAGGTGACTAGTTTACATTTTTGATTTTGTTACCAAAATACCATGTTTTTAAATTTTACCCCCTCATTTGTCTCTACCTCTCTTTCCCTCCGACTGTCCTCTTTTACTCCTGTTCACAGGACGGCGAGCGCATATTCAGCCACATCGGCATCATGGTAGAGTTTGCGATTGCACTCATCGGCAAACTGGACATCATCAATAAACACTCGTTCAACAACTTCAAACTTAGAGTGGGTGAGTAAAACCATCCCCATCCCCTTGTGTGATAAGGTGGCCTTTCTCCAAACTCAATGTCCACGTTGGCTGTGTATGTATACCATAAAAACAAAGAAAACGCAAGATAAAACACCAACTCTCCTTACATTCTATGCAGTAAAGAAACAAGGGTTCAAACAGACTTTAAAATAATTTTACCTTATCCAGTAAAAGCAGGCTAGTTGCAAGCTAGAAACTTATCGACTGAGACACTCAGAAAATTGAGAATTTGTGGAAATCACATTAATTATAAAATATCTATGTTGGGATAAACTGAGGTCCAATTACTTTGATATCCTATGAGATGTTACAAGGAATCAGTGTCCAGGGTGGAAACCACTGCCTGTTAATTCGACCAACTATATGTGTGCAACAAGAGCAGCCCCTAAACCCATGAGAACCTGAGCAATTGACAATTATAAAAGAAACAATGGTTCTCATTGATGTCATTCATAGATGCATTCAAATAGCCAGTGAAATCACTGTTTGCTTTCAGTGCCACCAGGAAAATTACAAAATACCACAAACATTTTACTCAAAAGAAAGTGACATAGGGCGCTTTATCTAGCTGAGGGTCGAAACCTTGTTAACTACTAAAAAACAACCAAACTATACTTGATTTGTTGGTACAGTATAATTCACATAAAGTTGTATGCTGTAAAGAAACACATATAGTTTACATCACTGTCACTTACTGATTTTACTATGGGTTGGTTGTGGTTTGTTTGCACTGGGGACACACTTCATGCACATACTGTTATGCTTATTGGACAATGTTACTTGATGGATCATAATTTGAACATAAAAGACTTCTGAATAAAAGTGTTGGTGGTATGTTGTAATATGTATGTTGGAACTAAATGCACACAGTGTTTTCACCGGCTATTTGAATACGTCTATGAATGACACCAATGAGTACCATTGTTTTATTGGATAATTAGAAATTAGACCTAGCACACGTAGTACCTGAGCTGGCTCCATACATCTTATAGCTAATCAACTGGGTGCCTGGACTGCACGCTACTCCCCCTTCAGCTGTCCTTTTGGAAAGCCCCCTGACTAATCCACACTCTTTGCAAACATTAAAATCCTCATTTGGGACTGGATAGAAACTTGGGCCCCATAGGTGGCCCATTCCGTTATTATTCGGAATTTGAACTTAAGATGTCTGAACTATTTTTCAGAGAAGGCAGTGTATGCTCTAATTGGCTGTTTGGTCAGACATGAGATGCTCATAGAAATGGTCTTAGCTTTGGCGATGCATTCTCCAAGTCCCTAAAGATGCACCAACCAACAACCGTGGACCAATCACATCAAAGGCACTGTGTTTGGCATAATGATTTTTAAAATATGTTCATATCATGTGTGCACCTGCTCTGCAAATCCCTGCCATCTAATACAGAGAATGTGAATCTACAGCACTACAATCTACGAACAGACGTTTAGAGGATAAATAACATTTTCCTCCTGCCACATTGGGGTCCTAGGAAGAAGGAGACCTGGACACCAACAGCCTCAATCTGTGATATTTTCCTGAATACAGTCTACCCTAGCCAGTCTACAGGTTAAAATCCTGACAGTGCCAACGTGGCCTAATACACGGTCCTCCGTTATCTTTAGATGGTAAGGGTAAGGTGATTTCAAAAGTTGTTAGCGGCGTACTGCTATTATGGCCCCAAAAATGCCTCTTGTTTTAAATCAGAAAGACCTTCTTCATTTGACTAATCCTCGCAGACATGCTCTTTAAATTAGCTTAATGGATTATTACTTCTAATCTACGCTTCTGTAAATCCTTCATTTTATAAGTGTCACTAGGCATCAGATTGGATCTGGAAAGTTTAAAGCAATTTATCCCACAGGCATCATGTGGTGCCAACCCTAGTCACGATCATCACTCCCAAAAGTTACATGTGAATTGACACTGTATTTGCTCAGCGTCATGGAGCCCAAGGTACAGTTTCCCAAAATGAGTCAGTTTGCTACCCCCTTTCCACCTAGCATCACTACTCTCAAATCTCCCAGAATGCTCAAACTTGTCTTGTGGGTATCAGTAGTCCCCAACTTTCCCCATACTTTACCATAGGGAGATCTCTGACTATGTGTGAAAAGTTTCAAGCAGTGACTTTACACTCGTAAATGGTGAATAGCCGAAAGAAGTCAATTTACAACAAAGGGCCCGATTCCGATCTCGTGCGGAAAGCAAACCGAACGACTCATGTCCAGAATGCTTTCCGTACGACTCGTGTCAGGGGAGTCCGACCGAACAAGTACGATGTCTTTGAATGCATCCGGATACGATTCGGTTGGACTCCCATTGACTCAATGGGAGCCTGTGTACCGAACGCGTACACAGGCTCCCATTGACAAAAGGGGTGGTTGGGGATCATCGTGCACCCTGTGGCAGGCACCCCTTGGTGCCTGCCACACTTTGCATGGTCTGAAAGGGGGGACCCATGGGTACCCCCACAGGCATGAATCGGAGGGCCCCGGGTGAAGGGGCCCCCCAAAGACCGATTCCGGCAGCCTTTTCGATCCGGGCAAAAGGAATCGTAAAGGCTGTCCAAATCGTTCATTGTACTTGCGGAATCCAGCTCCATTGCGCGGCATGATTCGTCTATGAACGAGTCGGGCGGACAGGTCCGGGTTCGGAAACGAGTCAGTCGATGCGGACGAGATCTTCGCATCATACTTGGTTGTTCAGAACGGGGGACGATTCGGTCGGAAACATAGGCTCCGAACCGGATTTGCACATTCCGGAACCTTTCTGGAGGCCTTCCTAACGACATCGGAATCGAGCCCAAAGTGTGAGAGTAAATTTACACATGTAGATTTTCTCATGTGTAAGTTTACTTTTGTGAATAGGCCCTTCTGTATGATATCACCAGCATCCTGAGGGTGAAATCTACAATTTACCACTACTTCAGTCTTATTTTCAGCAGTCCATAGCTCCTATAAATGTAATTCTTTACGGCCATAGGAAAAAAGTTCATATTCACCCATAATAGCAGAAGGGATAGTTTCACTATAACAAAAAACAGACCTGCTACCCACCCCAAGCGGGGTCAGAATTGACATAGTGGCCTTTCTCGATCGGAGTGGCACTGGCGAAACCGCACATTTTCTTCACTTTGTAGTGGCACATCCTTTCACTGAGGAGTGGTAAATCCTCTTCACCATGTAGTTGCAAAATCCTCTTCATTATGTAGTTTGCCAGAGGAGAGGACTCCAGTACTTGCACCCTGGATCGCTAGTCTTGCTTTTAAACGGGCAAGATTTTTACAATGAGAAAAATGGACCCTGGATTGGAGGCCCTGGCATGTCACTGCAGTATTTTTTGTGAGCAGTACCATATATATATTTTTCCACCGGCGTTACAGAGCCATCTTTTACTGGTGCACATGTAGCTATATCCATTGTCTGGTCTGTAGTTGTTGACAGGGTTAATTGGACTACCTTAGCAGGCCCATAGTACCTGCAAGTAGGAACTTTTAACACATCTGATTAGAGTTAAACAGTAATATTGTGAAGCAAATGTATACGCAAGTGTGAGGGAGCAGCGGTAGAGAGGTCGGAAGTCTCAATGGCCTACTTATGAATATCACATGTGGGCTTAGCGGAGTCTTTCTGTTCATAGCTGATAGAATACTTGTTAAGGGTAAGGGGTCAGTTCACTTAAGACCACAACGCTGGGGATGAGCTGCTTCTGTCATTTTGATAGCCTTGCCTGTGTTATGAGCCTAGAAAATGGTACCGATCGTACAATATTATTGTGCCACTGACTAAAGCATTTTCACCTGAGAGAATTATGAGCATCAGAAACATGGTTCGATGGGTTCACTCAAATGCAAACCTCTCACTACTTATGGGGCTGGTGGCCTTTTGTATCTTCCTTGCTCCTCAAGCGAGATTCATAATTAAATCTCTCTCTTCAATGATATCTCAGATCAATAACACCAGTTTAGTAGACAGCTCCATTGATTCTGTGCACAATATGCAACAATCTTCTTTGATGGATAGATGCACAGAACCTCTTCAAAGACATCATTTGCAACCAGGGGTATAAAGATCATTAATGCAGCAGGCGTAGTGGCACTGGGGCGCAGAGGTGTAAGCGGCCACCTGAACCCATAGTATGACTGCCTTTTGTTACTCAACTTGGGGTACACGGTCCAGACGTTCTTGCTTACATTATGGCCCAAGGCACCCTTCCTACGCCACTTTGTGCAAACCTTCTGATCATATTGGCCAGAAGTTACAGTTGTGACTGTTAATTCCTTCCTAGGCAGGATGATCACCTGAAGATTTTTTTTGTGAGGGCAATAGGGCCTTCAGGACTAAAATCTGCATATAAATATCTTCAAGGGCGGAGCCATCCTGTTAGCTCTGGCTGCCCACCTCCCCTCTGTGCAGGTCCCTCACATTCAACTTCTGCTGGTCAATGTGATAGCATGTGTTATGATAGGAGCAAGGTGTAGCTTCCATACTCACGCTTTATGGGGCTATAAGCTACGGATGTGGACAAATAAGCTTCAGTGTTGACATTATGTCTAGTGGGTATT
This sequence comes from Calotriton arnoldi, assembly GCA_963921515.1. NCBI lineage: Eukaryota > Metazoa > Chordata > Amphibia > Caudata > Salamandridae > Calotriton > Calotriton arnoldi. Next base: position 516,782 of record CAWUFW010001555.1, read on the forward strand.
CAACCTGTGTGAGCTAGCCCAATCAACCACACATGGAAGCTGCATTATGATAAGATGCCAGAGATTCTCATCAAGTGCGGCACACTAAATGAGGACGGGTGAAGCCGTAAGTGCAACCTTTCTTGCTCTCTTGAATTCACCACACCAATCACAGAGAGATGTATTCAGTCTAAACAGCAACTTATACCTGCAAGCAGTGCTTTAAACGGGCCGTACTGAGTACCGGCACTTTTTTATTTTGAAAGGGAGAGTACCTGCACTTCTCAAGAGCGACGTAATACTTTTAATTGGAGAGTACCGGCACTTCTCAGAAACAAGCAGGTACTCTGGCACAGAGTACCTGCACTTCCATTTTTGCATTTCAAGCACTGCTTGCAACAAGGATCTCCCCCGTGCTAGAGCATTTCAAAGCGATCCATAAAACGAGAAGACACTTGATCATCCACGAATGGGTCAGACTCATATTGTTTTCAGACTTTCTGCAAAGTGTCTCTTCTCATTAGATGGTTCATGCAGAGAGGAGCTGCTAACCGGACAGAAAGTAGTCCTCCTCTTTGCCTGGAGGTTGAGAGGCAGATGTTGAGTCATTGCTCTATGCCTGATGACATGATGGAGGTTCTGGGAGCAGCTAGACACCCTTCCCATGAACCCATATATTCAGTACACTGGAGAGATATTAGCTGAGCGGTGTACATAGAGAGGGGAGCCTACTCAGACCTCCATTGTTTCTGTAGTTACACATTACGCCCCCACCTTCCTCGTGTATGCCTTATTATTGACATGGCTGAAGGCTGCTGGCTCTCAGTTACAAATCTCCCCTGAGCAGGCTCTCTTTTCCAAAGTGCCTACTGCTGTCCGATATCTGTGGGGGTTCCAGATCTCTTTTCTACCCAAACAAGTTATTCCATCAATGTGAGATGGTTAGGTTAGTTGTATCTTTTGAAAAGCGTATATAAAAGCCAAATGTCTTTATGATGCTTGAAATCTGACACTGATGCCCCTAGATCTGGAAGCCATCATCAAATATAAACATTTTTGGTGTGGGCTCCATTTGGGCCCTTCCATTTATCTCCTTTGCCACTTCTGACCTTGACCAGTAACGAAACATCTGCTAGCAAAAAAGGAAATCCGTGTTCTATCGGTTACAGCTTCCTATACCTTAATTCCATCTGACAAACTTATTAAATGATTACATGCTTTCTTTCTACGAAAAGTGATTTCTCATTTCCAGTTATCACAGGCAATAGTCTTGTCTACGTATTAGCCCCAAAGCCTCACTCGGGGGAGGAGAAACAAGTAACCAGGCTAGGCAGGGACAGAAGAGGGCACATACCTCCTATTCTAAACACTCACAGGAGCTCAGAGTCAATCATCAACGTTTCGTCGGCTTTTTGGCTCAAAAAAGGGGAGCGTTGCAGAAAATATGAGTTCCCAGAAGGGCTGTTTTACATATCGGATTGTCCCGTGAAATGGCAGAAAGACCCGTCTTGCTGCCATCATCCTCTGTGTATGAACATTCAACCTGTTTGCAATCTACGTTTCCAATTAATTTGCAGTCATTGTTAATGACGTATAAACAATATAGTTTAAAAATGACTACAGATGATTTAAAACGTGGTTCCAGTTTCTATCCCATCCCTTGTAAACAGCACAGTCGGAATAGTTACAGGTTTTGTGTGGACTGGAACAAAAGAGCCATTTGTCCCAGTTCCCAATTCTGCACTGCTCTGGTGGCACCTTTCTCTGGAGCTTTTTTTATTTCCTAGTACCACATACGGCTGTGTGGATACAGTTGATATGTTTGAACCTATCTTCCCTCCATCGTGGTCTTCTTTTGGAGATCTTACATTTTAGTAGTACTTAGTGGCCAGTGGTACTCAAAAAATGCAATTGGTCGCTCAGAGTTACTGACCACTAAAACCATAACTTTAGCCATGTCTATAAAGATGCTGCTCTACTGACCACCAGGCCAGGTTGTTATTTGTCCCATGCTGCCAGCCTGTCTCTTGTCCCTTTTACACCATGCGTTAGATATGATATCTTTTGCGTCTTTCTTATTGCTTATCTTCCCGTTTTCTACCTCTCCTCTGAGCCTAAAGTGTTTCTCATATCTCCCTCCTCCTCCTCCAAGGTATTAACCATGGGCCTGTGGTTGCTGGAGTCATCGGGGCGCAGAAGCCACAATATGATATCTGGGGCAACACAGTGAACGTGGCCAGCCGGATGGATAGCACTGGAGTGCTGGGGAAGATTCAGGTGAGCCCAATGTTCTACTAACCTTAAAATTGACAAATGTTTTGATACGTCTTTGGCAAGAGCCAGTAGGAATAATGTATCGTTGCGTATGGAGAGTTGTAATAGAGAAAGGGCGATTGTATCAGCTCTGCGTACTTTTCTGATGGCTCCCTATCTGAAGTTCAGTGTCCAGTTCTGGGGACTTCATCTGAGTATTAAATCCTGTTCTGGGGGCTTCAACTAGCACATTGATTCCAGTTCTAGGGGGTAATCTGGAATGAGTTCAGTTCTGAAAGCCTCATCTATAAGTTTGTTTCTAGTTCGGTGAGCTTTAGCCGAAGTATTGACTTGTTCCAAAGTTCCATCCTCAGACAGTTAAAGGCAGATCAGATTGTTTGGCAAAAGGCAGCAACATGAAGACCTAGAAGTAGAAACTGAAGAAAGTAAATGTGCAACTACTACAGATAGATAGATAGATAGACCGATAAATAAATAGATTTATTACAAAGTGAATACACAGCACAAAAGGCTGTAGTTTCAGTAGGAGAGACTTGTAGAGCTTGCAAACTATGCCCTTCAGCTGAGATGAATGAGTTGGGCATACATTTAACTTTTGCAGCACAGTAAGTTTAGAGCTGGAGATCATGTCTGCACTGTTTCCAGCTTTGCTCTTGATTTCTCTGTGTCAGAAGTAAGGAGGGAAATGCAACGAGGTCATGGGCCTTGTGGTCCAATCTTTCATGACGTTCTGTGCTGCTGTGTTACCTGTTGAAATAAATGTGCTCTTTGTCTGATCCCTGAGACTCAATTGCGCTGAGTAATGACCTTTCGACCTGTCTCTCCCCAGGTCACAGAGGAAACTGCCAAGGTCCTCCAGAAACTGGGCTACACCTGCCATAGTCGAGGGGTCATCAAGGTAAAGGGAAAAGGGCAGCTGAGCACCTACTTTGTTTCCACCGACCTGGCCCGCTCCACCTCGCAAGGAAATGTCCTCAACTAATTCTTGGTTGAAGAAGAGGCCGTGGTTAGTCACCTCCATTACCTGATGTGATGGCAGCTTGGTCACCTACATGGCCCTACCCCATGCATCTGAGCCACTGTGTCCTGGGTCACACTCATAGGACCATTGTGGCCCATCATAGTCTTCGGATTTAGCCACGCACTATTCTTCAAGTGCTACTGACGTCTTGGCATCTACACATCAGCGATCACTGCCCCAGTGGGAGTAGATGCCAGTTCTGCTTCCCACTTTGATGTTTCCAACATGGACTTCCAGAGCATGTGGACATGTGTGTATCCTTAGAGATTGCTTAGCTGACCCAACATGGCCCAAATAAACTTTACTTGTTCAGAACATTACTGCTGAATTCTGTGCAGCACAAGATGAACCAGGAACTTTCTAGTGAAGCTGCCATTTGGTGCAGATCATCTCAAGTGTTGAGCTTCCAGGACCAAATCCCACGGTGGTGATGTGAAGGACACGGCCAATAATACTTCCCCAACACAATGGGGCTCCACCTTGCATCCTCTCTGTAGGGTGAAGGGATGTGCCTGTGATGTATGTTTTTAACTGCTACAAAAATTAAAGTTTCTTAGAGGCTATAACGCGTCAACTCCTGCAGGCTGTGCACAAACGCCGGGAAGTGAATGCAGAAAAAATGGGCTATAACTGACTCTCAGACTCCGAATGTGCAAAGGAGAAAAAACAACAAAAAATGCCCAACGCCACAGGTGAATAAATTGGCATCTCTCTCACTCCTTTAGCTGAATGGAGAAATCAACATCAAAGCAGAGGCAACGTTGATGTCATTAACTCTTGCAGCCCACGACTCATTACAACATCGTCTCATGTGTAGATTGCAACAGTCGATTGTGCTTATTCTGCGACACTGAAGCTATCATCTCAAGCACATAACAGCATCAGTCAGTTCATGTGTGGAGTGCATCATCGACTTGTGTAGATCAACCTCTGCTCTTGGATAGACTGTAACACACGCAACATGACCTTGTTTATAGGATACTATATCAACACAACTCATTTGTAAACTGTGACATGAGTCTATGCGAGGAGCGCAACTTGGACAACTTGAACTTGAGTGGAATCCGAAACATCACTAATAACTTGTGTATTTTTTATTCAGAGGAGAATCCAGATCTTGAAAAAATGACTACTTCCTAATATTTAGTTTGGCAAATACAATAGCATGTAAAAACGTCTGGAAAAAAGAAGTGTTTTATATCAGATTGTGAGAAAGCAGTCAGAGGCAAAAGCACTGAAAATAGAGGCAATCAAAGCCATGTGTCTCGATTATACCGTCTCTTCCTCTACCTTATGTCTGCCTGGAGATACATTCCGGTCTCTGGTTTCACCCTTGCATTCCAGGAGCCCAAGTTTCCTATTTATGATGGAGTCTCCTGAATTGGCAAACCTCCTTCCCAACGCTGGTTTTCCCCATATGGCACCATAAAATGGTGACCACATTAAATATTCCTAAACTATATCACTGTGACCCCTGCTTATGACAAAACCACTACATGCAACCCACACCTCCCAGCAATAAGTGTAACTTTGGCGCATGAAGAAATTGTTCTAGGATGAACAAATGATATAGAGAACACTAGCAACAATGGTCCACCACCTTGATCTTCCAGGAAGTACATTTTTCTTACTAATGGTTTGCCGGCTGTCTGTCACACTCATCAGCCTGTGTTGGGGGACGCCTCTGTGAGTGGCCAGACATCCATCAAACACACATTCAAAACAATTACATTTGTTGCTCGAATCTGCCAGAAGTGGTTGATGTACAACAGCACTTTGGCATTGTTTGGCTCATGTGCAGCGACACTTTAGCATTCTTCAGGACAACAGAGAATGGGCGTGGCCTGACCAGTCCCTCATGATTGTCCAAGTACCCAAGGACCTCTCAAGCATATGGTTGCTGAATCCTCTCCACTGCTCAAGAGCAGGGCCGAACTGAGAACCCAAAGCAGCTTTGGCTATTTTGTCAGACCAGCCCCCGGGGGGTGCCAAGTGTGCACTGCTGCTTTTGTTATTGGGGACCGATATTGCAGCACCGCTGCAAAACAGGCCCCCGGTGACAAAACCAGCCCTCACCCTTCCAGTTTGCTGGGGAAAAGCCTGATGCCCGCTACAGCCAGTCCGGCCCTGCTCAAGAGAGGGCTTATGCCAGCAACACCTCATCTCAGCCCATCGCTGCTACTTATAAAAGCACCCAAATTTGGAGATACAATATGAGTAAACATGGATCCAACCTCCATGCAATATGGCGCCCATCTTGAAAATGCAGCCTTCTCAGAAAATCCAATAGACGACGTTTCTTAAAAAGACAAAGATTTGTGAACATTTGCCTCTGAATCATTGTATTTGTAAAGCTTATTTTGTATTTGCAAAATATTGCCTGCGGCCAATGTTGCTATCCCTGCTGTATAAAGAACCTGTGTGCCTGTATCCTCAAGCGTACTTTTGAAATGAAACGAGGAGATGTGGGAGGCAGAGGCGTTATTGAACGATATTTATATAATAAAAAGAAAATATGGAGCCAAACTTGCCTCCCACGTGGTTCTTGGTTCTGTCTTGGAATTTCATACCCTTCCTGGGTTTGCTGGTTTATTCCGTAAGGTTGAAAACGTAATGCACATCCTCAACTTTCTTCTCGCTCAGTGTTCTGCCAGGGGCATCTCTACCCATGCACCACCATCGAGTCTGCAAATCACCCTGACTTCAAATGTCAAAGGGGAAAGTGCCAGCTGCACTCGTACTCATGAGCAGTGAACAAATAGACATGGCCCGCCTTTGGACCAATGGCGCCCTATGCAGAATAAAAGCTGGCGCCCCCTACCAACCGAAGTGCCACCTCTCTCAAGCACCTTCTCCGTGTGTTTGTCCAACTGCTCTTCGTGGCACTCTAAGGCAGCTGAAGATTCAGCTGACGACTGTAAGCTGTACAAATCACATCAAAAGTGTTCTGGACACCATGCTCTTTATTCACTAGGAATTTTTTCCTTAAAAAAAAAAATCACTGAATTGATTTTAACCAATACATGGATTATATGTTTTTTTATCTACTGCTGTCCCTATACTGCACTCCCAAACGCTGCTCAAACACGCACTACTTTTTGTCCTGACTTTTACAGAATAATTTTTAAAATGTATTTGTTGCAGTTCTATGTCTCGCAAACTTGGTCCAACGCCATAGAGTGCTTTACATGAGCATCAGATTACATAACACGTTTTTAGCACAGGGAGAATAAGTGATTTGCCCAGAATCACGGAATGTTGAGCAGAGGCGGACCCCCAAACCTGGCTCTCCAGCTACAAAATCAGCAGCTCTAGTCATTAGGCCACATCTCCTTCCCAAAAGGAAATAGTTGATGTGAGTTCTGGGTGTGAGAAAAGTATGAGGATAATTGCAAGAAGGACAACCGCCTGCTTTGAAGCAGAAGTTCCTAGAGACACTATAGTCTCTGCAGCTCTGCATAACGCCCCATTGTGCCTGGCGCCCTGGGCTTTTGCCCTGCTCACCCACCCTAGGGGCCGCCCTGTTCTTTAGTAGTCTTCTTAAGCAAAAGGTTTTCAGATAGCAGCAGGCAGAGAGTAAGGATCTAGTAATATTCTTTTTTGCTGAGTCTCCCATTCTAGTAAATGCACTTAAACATGTGACACATCCCATTATTTTTCTCCATTAATTTCAGGTATTGCAGTTTGTGTGTTGTGCGAAGAAGAACTCCTGACATGTCTTAAGCACTTAATAGAGTTCATTAGAGCAGTATCACAAATACTACACACTAAGCTGTATGCAGTTTTTTCGCTCTTAACAGCAAATCCTCAGGTAACTGTGTGATTTGTGGGTGTGTGTTTAAGGAGCATAAATGTAGGTGAACATTCATATTTCTGCCATGGACATCTCTTTCAGTGCATCGTCATCGAGCTTTCAGGTTGCCCAGCATTCAGATGCTGAACAGGAAGGTGAAGGGTGCATGCATATTGATCAGCAGTATTTATTTTATAAATCTAGACCCTAGAAGTCTTGTACAATGCTGTGTGTTCCCTTTCGGGTACTACAAGGCACTACAAGCATAGACAGAAGCATTCTCCTCTGAACGGGCATGCGGGAGGCGAGTTCGGTGGGAGAGTTGGGAATTGTATCGTTCTTGGGCCGTCCCAACTCCTGAATTTGTTTTCTCTGTTCATTCAGAGGAAGCTCTCTTTCGTCCAGGGGAAAAATGTGCTGACTAGGCTGGAAATGTTTGTTCATGTATTTTAAAGTCGGAAAAGGATTTTGTTTTCAACGCTGTCCATGTGGAAGTTCATCTGGTGTTACCCAAGGACTTGAGACATAGTGCAAATGTAGACAAATGAGCAGTGTACCCTGGGGTTTGCTGTATGCAACCAATCATAAAGAAGACTCCACAAACCTATTTTAAGGTATGACTCTCTGCTGCCCACTCATCAGCCTTCGTCCTCACACTCCATAGCTAACAGGCGAGTCCTCATGCTGAAGGGAGAAAGGCAATCCACATATCCCCCCTCCCCTATTGTTTGAATTTTTTTAAAAACTGAGAGGGACAGGTTGGAATGACCCTGTTGGGGTGGAGCCCTGATTTGCATATGGTTTGTTGCCGTTAGGGATAGGGAGATATGTCCTTCACAGGGTGAGATACCATTGAAAGGAAACTACAGCCTCATCCAGTCTGTGTGAGATAAACAAAGAATTGCCCCTTTTCCCATTCCAACCAGACTAGCTAACAAGGCAGCCCTGGCATTGCCAGTGGCTTGTGAGAGGAAGGGCCACTGATTCTCTACACGCACGATTAGTAATTTCTGGGCACTTCTCCTTTGCTTTCTCACTCACCCTATTCCTTCTCTCACTGTTTACCCACACATCTTTGCCTCTTTTCCCTGTTTCAGCTGAATATCACCCCTCTCCATTGGCTCCCTCACTTGTGCTGTTAAAATGTCTCTCTATCCTCTCACATCTGTGCCTCCTTCACCTGTGTTGCTTTGACCTCTCTACCTCTCTTTGCCTTGGAAAGCTGTTCTATCCCATCTCCCCATTCTTTCGCTCATTCTTGCCAGGTTTCTTATCCTCATTTGTTCTCTCCCTTATCCGCCTCCTCTTCTCCCTGCCTCACGGTCCAGTCAGAATAGGTCCTAAAGGTGGAAATGCAGATGGACAGACAGCAAACGTCTCCCAACCTTTTCTATCCAGCTCCAGATCTGCTAATGGTTTTGTTAACAGCCAACTAGTCATCGCAGGTCAACAATGAGAAGCAAGAGAAACCTAATGTTTCTATCTATATCCGTTCACTGAGCATGCTTCCAAGAACCAAACACTGACTCCTCCATTGCAATGACTCCAATCGTTATTTTGTGTCTGTAACAGCAGTTATCAGGTACTTTCCATCAGGGCACCTTGGTGAATACTGTGTGCTCCTCAACCCATAGCATAATCTTCAGTCTCATCTACCAGTGGCTGGTTCACTTCTTCATTTGCAAAAACCAACTAAAAGGATCTGGGGCCATAGTTATGATTGGAGAGTGAAGGTGAGATACCTTAACACACCAAGGCTATACAAGATGCTGATTTACAATGCTAAGGCAGCCTACATCAATGAAAGAATTGTCACAATGGCTTCCCCTCAGAATGAATTCTTCAGAGTCTAAAAGAGCTCAGTATCCTGGTGGCTCTCAAAGCATCACTGCTCCAGCAGAAAAACTTTGGGATTCCATCATTACCTTCTTCAAAGGAAATATGTTTCTGTGAGAAGACAGAGCTATAAGCGAAGTCAATCGAGCATCATGACCAGTCAATGTCAGATGTAATTTAGGATGGATTCTGCGTAGTGGGTGTAACCGGAATAGTATACAATGCTAATAAAGGGAAGCAATTACTACACTTATCAAGTAGATCTTTGTCCAGATAACATTTCAACTTTTAAGAGCCTTGGCCTATGCCTCCCTCTTCTCTGGTGCCATTCCGGCAGTATTTAAGAGAGAAAATGTCACATTGCTGCTCAAAAAGCCCAAAGCAGATCCATCTGCCTTGGTGGATTAGGGTACAAATTCAAACCTTCCCTACCCCGTCAAACTACTTGTGGAGGCAGTAATTCTGTCGAATCCTATTTCACAAGATGCTCATTCTGGCTTCCGGCCATTAAGAGAGTCAGAGGTTATGTTGTGTTGGTCTTGGATGACACTTTCGGACCCAGCGTGTTCCCTCACAGCTTGGCAGGCCCTCTCTCGTGGTCTCTCGACTGCTGCTGACATTTCTTCTGGATGAGGAGCTGTTTCATCGAGGCGACACGGGACTCTGCAGGTATGAGAGGCATGCACCCAGTTCGGGAGATCACCACACTTTAGAGCGGGTGTAGTCACCAGAATCACCTGGAAAGGGCCATGCCAATAAGGTTCTAGACAGGACTTTCCTCACTTGATTTTTGACGAGCACCCAATCTCCGGGTGCAAGGTCGTGACACTGTGCATGGTGAGGCTCTGCAATCGCGGCGTCGACCTGTGAGACACAGAATGAACCACATCAGCCAATCCCTTGCAATAGTCGAGCACTAGATCGTCCAAAATATTTACAAGAATGTTGGCAGGTACAGCAGGTAGCCTCATAGCACGCTCCATGAGGATCTCATGTGGTGAAAGGTCAGTCTTTCTGTCCGGGATGCTACGGAGGCTTATCAATGCAAGCAGCAAGGCATCAGGCCATTATAGGGAGATTGAAGCACACACCTTGGCTAGTCTGGACTTTAAGGTATCATTTATCTGCTCCACAATGCCAGATGCCTTTCCCGATAAATGCAATGTATTATCTGCTCACAACAGTTTCACTATCTCATTATTAAAATGAGATCCTCGGTCTGACTCCAAAGTAGTTGGAAATCCGAATCTCTGTATGAGCTCCCTCAATAGCAGTTTAGCCACTGTCAAACTATCACGTCTCCTAGTTGGGTAAGTCTCCACCCAACAAGAGAATATGCACACCACCACCAAAATGTACATCAGCCCATTACAGACAGGCATCTCTACAAAGTCTAACTGCATTCTATTAAAAGGTCCCCCTGGCTTTCCAATATGACTCAGGGTAACTGCTGTCCATTTCCCAACATTTATCTGTTGACACGTCACACACCGGTGGCACAGAGTCTCAGCAATCACTCGAAACTTAGGGTTAAACCAGGTCTGTCTAAACAGTCTCATCATTGCATCCCTTCCCACATGTGTTGGTCTGTAAATGTGTCTCGCCATAGGGTGCAACAAGCTATTTGGCAACACCGGCCTCCCATAACTAGAAACCCATATGTCATCTTCTCTTTTCACACATCCAACCCTGACCCATCCAGCTTGCTCTTCCTCAGAAACCTCCTCTTGCAACCGTTTCACCTCATCCCAAGTATCGGTAACTGTTAACAACAGATTGAGATCAGTCTCCTCAACTTGCTCATTTACATATTCCCCATTAAAGGTCGACGTGTTTAGAGCACAGTATCGTATGACCTCATCAGAGTATCTGTTTCCGATGGTAGAAAAGTAATTTCCCTTACAATGAGCTGGACGTTTGACCACGGCCACCTCTCGAGGCAATTGTAGTGCTTCCAACAGCCTTCTAACCACCTCCCCATTCCTGACAATGAGGTCATAAAACCCCTTTGAGACCAAAACTGTCCGAAGTCATGCACCACACCCAAGCCATACTGGCTGTCGGTAAAGATAGGGATGTATGACAATACCACGCATGCATTACATCGCATGCCATTAGATAGCGGTTTTAACAACGCAAGTCGTTACAACGACTTGCGTTGGAGGGCGCTGGACTTAGGAGTAGTTTAATTTACTATTCCAACTCCAGCCTACGTACAGTAGGGAAGGTGTTGGATAGTAATTTAGACTACTCCTTGTCCTATAGTGCCCTCCAGTGCAAGTCGTCGTAACGACTTTCGTTGTAAAAACCGCAATCTAATGGCATGCGATGTAATGCATGCGTTCTAAAGGTTGTTTCCCAAAGATAGTCACCCTCAATTGGTCAGAGACACAGCATGCACATATCAAAACAACCAGCTCAGCTACCTGTGCGGGGAATACTCCTTGTAAATAGGAAGCTTCCACCACCCCTGTGACAGTGCAGACAGCATAGGCAGCCCTCAAATTTCATCCATGGGCCCATAAGCATGAACCATCTACAAACAGGGTGTGATCAGCATCTAGCAGGCGTTCATCAACAATATCAGGATGGGGTTTGGTGCACAATTCCATGACATGAAGACGGTCATGTTCTCAGTCAGCTTCACCCCCATCACTTTCTGGCAAAGGCAACAATGTAGCAGGGTTCAGTGTAGCGCGCTGCTTTAGGGTAACGTTCTCAGCAGCCAGTAAAGCCTGCTCATAGCGAGTAAGTCTACTGTTAGTGAGATGCTGTGTGCGTCTTTTAAGGAGCAGCAACTCTACTTAGTGAGGAACGTACACCATTAAGCGGATGACCCACCAATGCTTTCACACCTCTCCAAACTGAAACCTGTTGCAGCAACTGATTTAAAACATCTGGGCAACGCAGATGTTACTGGGTCTAAAGTAGCAGAAAAGTAGGCAACTGGTCTACGGGCATCTCCATGAGTCTGAGTTAACACCAAGATAGCGCAGCCCTCTCTTTCATAGCAAAAAAATGAAAACGATTTGTTGTAATCTGGCATTCCCAGCACTGGAGCATGACAAAGGCTTTCTCTCAGCTCCAGGAGTATATTCAAGCAGTCATTGTCCCAAGGAACCGGATCGGACACATCATTGTGTGTCAGCCTCTGCAGAGGCTTAGCCATTAGTGAAAAACTGAGTATCGACTGACGACAGCAGCCAACCATTCCCAGGAATATCCTAACTTCTTTCTGTGTACACTGCGGGTTCATTTGCATGATCGCCGTGTTCCTCTCTTGCGACACCTTTCTGACACCTTTTGCAATCTTGAGCCCTAGATAGAGAACATTCTTCAGACAGTGCTGAAACTTTTTTGGGGATACCTTATGTCCATTCTCAGCCAAATGGTTCAATAAAGCAACAGTATCAGTGCAGCACATGTGCGGAGTATTCGAGGCAACCAATAGGTTGTCAATACTATATTGGGACTGAATTGTAGCGCATGACTAGAGTTTTGAGATTTTTCTTCAAGATTTGGTTGAAGATAGAAGGACTTTCTGTATACCCTTGTGGAATATGACACCATGTTAAGATGCGGTCACCCAGCTTAAAGGGGAACAAAAATTGACTAGATACATGCAGAGGGAGAAAGCAAAAAGTCTCACAGAGGTCGATGATGGTGAACCATTCAGCTGCCCATGGAATCTGAAACCTTAGCACAGATGGATTCGGTACCACAGGACAACAAGGAACGACAATACTGTTGATTTTTCAGAGATCCTGTACAATTCGTTACTTGCCATTGGGCTTCTGTAAACCCAAAATGGGAGAGCTACATGGGCTCCCCAGGATCTCCTTCAAAAACCCCTGCTCCATCATGGACTCATTCACGGGTGTGATCCAGCAATTGTCTCTGGAGTCAGATTGTATGGTGGTGTTCAGGGATTTTCTGCATCAGGCTTAATCTGTATGCAAACAGGCTCGACCCCTTTAATAAGTCCGATGTCCTTTCCTGTAAAATCCCAAACTTTTTTCGCCACTGCTTCCTTGAGGTCAAGTGGTAGATCTTCTATGGTTAACAAAGGAAATAATGAAACCCCTTCCTTCGGATTCATCAGTTTTAACACTACATCCTCATCTTGGGGGTACAGTATATGGTACAATTGAGCTTACACAGCAAGTCTCTTCCCAATAAACTTACAGGACTTGAGTCGCACACCACAAACTGGTGATTGTCCTTGAAGTTCCCTATTCTCACAAGAACCTCCTCGGTCAAAGGGTTGGACATTCTCTTATTAGCTACGCCTACAACTTGGATTGTTTTTCCTGAGAGAGGTAGGTTGGGAGCCTCTGCTGTCCTCACAGTAGAGCGGGTAGCACCAGTATCAACTAGAAAGGTAACATTGTGACCATCTACATCTGCATCAATCAATCAATCAATCAATCAATCATGTCACTTATAAAGCGCACTACATACCCGCGAGGGTCTCAAGGCGCTGGGGGAAGAGGGGGGTGGTGCTGCTACTGATCGAAGAGCCAGGTCTTGAGGAGTCTTCTGAAGGCCAGTAGGTCTTGGATCTGTCGGAGGTTGGTGGGGAGGGTGTTCCAGGTCTTGGCGGCGAGGTGGGAGAAGGATCTGCCGCCGGCGGTCGTTTTCCGGATGCGGGGGACTGTGGCGAGGGCGAGGCTGGTCGAGCGGAGCTGGCGGGTGGGGGTGTAGAAGCTGAGTCATCTGTTGAGGTAGGCTGGTCCGGAGTTCTGGAGTGCTTTGTGTGTGTGGGTGAGGAGCTTGAAGGTTATCCTCTTGTTGACAGGGAGCCAGTGCAGGTCTCTCAGGTGGGGTGTGATGTGGCTGCGTCGGGGGATGTCGAGGATAAGACGTGCAGAGGCGTTCTGGATGCGTTGCAGCCGTCTCAGGAGCTTAGCCGTCGTTCGACATAGGGTCCACTCTGGTCTACCTCCAAGACTGCGGCAAGTGTACAGTTTTCCTCCCCCCTCAGGCACCGCCATAAGGTCAGTTTGTCTCTGAACCATCGAAGGTTTCAAACATGGGGTACTGTTGGACTGAGGCATTCCCATGTGTAGCATTCTGGAAAGCTGGCGGTGGCGCGGAGGGATGCAGCACCTGCATTACAGGTCCCTGTCTTCCTCCCATAATCTGGGTTGAGTCATGTTCTGTGATGGTAAGAAGCCACCCTGGGGTGGATTGGATCCTCCATTCTGATCCTGGTTTGCAGAATTCAAATGACACTCGCGCTTCCAATGCCCCATCTTATTGCAGTAGTGACACTGGCTGGTTTTCTTAAGAGTTGCAATGTCTATTCCTGTCTTTGGGTCTGTCGGGCCACCCCTGCTTCTTCCTTGGCCCTGCACTCCTCCCACTTAGAGGACCTGTACTCCTTGTGGGTAAGTACCTGACATAGGGGCCATGTTCCCTCCATAAGTCTGACCCTGACTTCCCCTATGTGCAGCTTTCATTTGGACCAACATCAACTTCTCCTTCATCTTTTTATGCCTTGCCTCGATTTTGTCACTACAATATTTGGCATACTGCTAAATTTCATCTATAGTCATGTTCTGCAACAACTCAAATGCTGTTGAATCATTAGACTGATTTCAGTTTGCAACCCAGTCACAAATTTAGACACAAACTGTCCATGTCCTTAGGTTTCAATTCCACTATATTGTTCAAAAGTCTGCAACAGCCGCTCATAGTAAACATGCACTGTCTTCTTAGGTTCCTGAGTAGTTCTATCTATCTTGACCCAGTCCACATCCGGTGGTGCCACCTTGGCCTTTAGCCATGTAATCACTTGACCATATTTCTTCATCACCAAAGGGGACGGATCATGTTCGCCATCGGGTCATTCTATAGCTATTTTGCAGGCTGACCATAAGTCGCTCGGGACCACGATTTCAAACAATGTGTTAAGATCTACACACAAAACCTTTGATATCTTCACGAAATTATCAACCTGCTTATACCACTCCACAGTCTTCACTCTCTATCTCAGAGTCATTTGTAAACGCTGCCAGATTACCCCTACTCCAGGGTACATGTACGTATCCTCCGCTCTGTACCTCTCGTAAAGGAAATGCCTGAACACTCCCTCCCCTTTCCTTTGCAGCCTTCCTTTTTACCCATCTTTCCTCCCTCTTCTCTAAGGAACTCCAAACTCGGGTGCATAATATGAGCTCCTAAATCTGTGTTCTAAGTCCTGAGGTTCCCACATTCTCCAAAACCTGGTCACTGTACTCAAGTCGATTATTTTTCTGCAGCGCCTTCGTCCTTTCTATATCTACTTCAAATTTAGCAGCCAATTCACACAGTTTGCCATGTGCCTCCCTCGCCCTTCTAGTAACATCCTTACTCATGAACAATAATTCATTTGGCTATTATGAGTCTATTCAATTGAGCTCTAAGATCCCACTCATCATGGGGTCTAATTCAGTTCTTAGCTTAACACATCCACCAAATCCACCTTCACCGCTGACCTAAGAGTCCCTGAACTCGCATCTGTGCTCTGACTCTCCTTAGTATCACTGTGCTCCTTCAGCCATCTCTCTACGTCCAAAACACCAAACATTCTCTGACTTTCAGGTGTCTTTTGGGTATTAATCTGCTCTCAGGGGGTGCTATTATGCACTCTGGGGTAGGTCTCCTATCTATGCGAGTCAGACTCTGTCAACTCTGAGAGCAGCCTGAGAAGTTCCGGCCCAATTTGTACTACAGATGAATCCACGGTAGCAGAACAGGGGGGGCTTGCATTCATTGGAGTCAACGGGACACATTTTGTTTGGGGGCCCTCCATTCTTTCCCATGAAGCTCCCCCCTCGGACATCACTGGCATCCCTTGACCTCTGTTCTTGGGTCATACACAGGAACGATGGGGCCAGTGGTGACAGGTACAGGTACTGTGAGGGCATCCAGGATCCTCGAAGCAAGGGCAGGATCACAATGTGTGGATGCTTCAAGAACTCCTCTAGGAGTTCCCTCCAGTCAAACCATTGGGGCTTTCTCCATCAAAAGAGTCCCTACAACATTCGGATTGGCAGCCGCGAGTGCCGGGGCACTCGCAGGGTCACTGGTGACATTAGACTTTCCCCCACTCCTGGGGTATGATGGACTATATGGGGATGGATGCTCCACCAACAACCCATCTAACAAACTATCCTCGACCTCACTGTCACTATCTTCCCTTTTGCCCTTCTGCTCCTTCTTCTATCCTCCCCTTCTTTCCTCTTGTCCGTCACCAGTGCAGGGTACAATCTCACTCCTTCAATCATGTCTACTCTCCATCTCTTTTGCTTCTCGTCCCATTGTGCCTGTGGTATGCACACATCACTTTTTTCATCTTTCCCTGGTAACGCGGTCTGCTTGGCATGTGGAGCACGCATCCATGCATTAAGTGCTTCAAACTGTGTGGGTCTTGGTAAAGGTTTCATAGCATATAACATTCCCCTTCAATGATCTATTATCCTCAAATTAAAAGTACCATAGCATGGAAATGCATATGTGTCCTCTTTCTCTGTGATCTTGTGCCAATTTTTAAGCCAAATAATGGTCCTACATACATTGCTATATAGTGAGCAGACGTATCCTCCAGGGGAGCCTCTTCCCCCACTCTGGTCGGAATGGGCACATCCCCTCTAAACATTTCTCTTATCGCCTTAAAACACTTCATTTTTCTTTTCTCTCTTGCAATATGTATAATTGACGTTCAAATTGTAAAACCTCGGAGTTCTCACAATACTAGAGTTACAGTCCCCAATACACCTACCTGACCTTCTGACATCACTTCTCACTCCTTGCAGCAGCTCACACTCATTTACAATTTCTCTTCAAACACACATGTTTTCTTAAACCAGGATTGGCTGCTCCTCTAAAAGAATCACTAGGATTCAGTCACTCAAAGAACACACTCTTTCATAAATGAAACCTTGGGCTGCGGGGAATCACCTGAATCAGTGTAGTTTCTCTTCTGCACAAAAGATCCACCACACTATTCACAATTGTCCCATTCACACACAGTTCCCTATCTCAATTGGGGCAGTCGACGTTTCACAACAGACTCCCACAAAACACAGCACACAAATATATGACAGTGTCTTCTGCACCTTACTATGTATCCTGGGATCTTAGGCCACGTCGGACCCGATAAAAACTTCAAAAACTTATCACCACATTCACACAACTCTCACAACTCAACTTCTCTGCCAGTCATCCTACAGCCAATTCTTCACTGCAATCTAACAACCACCACTCTCCTCGCTCATCTCACGTTTGGGTTCCACGCGGGGGACACTATCATCGGGATCTACAACTGACGTAGATCTCGTTTCTTACTTCAAGTGCAGAACCATCCTCTACTACCATCTGCTAGTGCGGAAACTTGTCTCTTCTAATTTAGGTCGATGGTTCTTGTTAAGCAGCATGAGGGGGAAGGAACTCCTCAATTCACCCACCCAGAAACAAAAAGTTCTCAGTGACTCAGATCCACAACTAGGTAGTCGTAAGTCAATTTATTGTAGGTTTTGAAACCGATTCAAATATATCAGTCTAAGTAAAATAGTATAGAAATACAGAGAAAACAGGATGAAGCCAAATCTGCAGAACCGATTCACCCTGTATAACAAAAAAAAACTACAAGTTCTGTAACGGCCACATAGGCTATTAGGAGGCAAAAATGTAAGTCAAATTGCATTGAACTCTTTGGAAGAAATATTCTCTAAGTTCCCTAACTATCCCTACACTATGGGAAAGGGAAATCTAGACTAAGCGAGGGTCAAGGAAAGCATAAAATGGTGTCAGTCGTCAGAGTCCTCCTAAGAGAAACTCCAAAAGTGGTCATGTAGCCTAGTGCCACAATAACCAAGAGAGGTCTGTACCTTGGAAAGTCTGCAAGAAGAGTGTCAGCTATCCCTATATTCATTAGTATAAAGCAGCCATCCAATACTGGCACCTCCCAACTGTAAAGTAATTTTCCATTATCCCAGAAGCCTTCATCGACTCCTTTCTCCACCTTCTGCTTCACACGGTAAACTTACCTCATGTCCTTGGTGCCATCTCCGTCTCCCATGTAATTCATTCTTTTCGTTTTCGCATTCCTTCACAGGCCTAACTATCCACTAAACAAAGTGCCCTTCTCTAAACTTACGATGTCTTGTCCACCTGCAGTGGGAACACCAATACGTGCAACATTTCCCAGTACAATCAAAATAACGTTAAATGCTAGTCAGGGAAGCGAGTCAGAAATACAATTCAGGCCTGCTGCCTTGGCTAAATTAACATTACATGGATTCCAATACAACTGCTCAGCGACACACAAAACATGCTCTTTTACCATACACAATATCATGAATACCCAAGCTCTACTTCAGTATTAGGGCAATTACATTATAAACTGTCTCACAAACACATTTAATGATAGATTATTCTTGGGTGTTACGGTGAAGTTCGGAGTTGTCAGTTACATTCCAAATACACATGATATGTATTGTAAGATAAAAGCTTACAACATCTTGGGCATAAACTCTTTCAGTTCTAAATTAGTCCCTCAGAATACACGTGAGTGCAGGCTACTCAAGATTATGATGCACTCCTACGGTAACTATTAAAAGAAAGCTGAAACGAAATATAAAGCGTAAACTACGCTTCTCCAGTACACTATACCCAGTATTTATATGCCTGCATATATACACTGCTTTAGCACGATGGTGGAATCGTTCATTCTTTTCACTGTCCTCATATTGCTAATCACGTGTCTGCTTCTGTCTATCAATCATTGCAGCGCATATATTTTATGCAAGAATTACGATGGTTCAATATATATTGAAAACGCCCCTTTGTGTATTTCCTGTATATCTCTGAGAGAGCACGAGTGACTGAGCGAAAGGGTTCTAGATCTGTTACCACGATTCCTTTGCGGTCAGAGTTGTCATGTTCTAAGGATGCCCAAACCATTTGCTACCTTACTAGGTTTAGGGGTGCTTATGGTGACACTGTGATCTAGCAGGTCTATAGGCCAACATATCCTGAGGGGGTGCACGGAATCAGTTTGGCACCATCACAACATTTATGTTGTCCAACAAATTAACAGTTCCTACTGAAAAGTGGAAACCATGCGACAATATGGCTATGTAATGTGTGCACTCTTCACACTGCTCTCACAGCTAGAACATGCAATGTGTAACAAAGGGACACAAAGTTACATAGTGTCAAGAAAATGGGTGACCATTCCTGCAGCTGGTACATCACCACTTCTCTGATATATTCAGTATCACCCACAGTAGATGGTCGGCTTTGATGGAGCGCTGTGACTCAAGGTCATGACTGTGGCTGCTGGAATACACTGGTCTTGCCTCAGCACCACCAACCCCCTTTCTGTTTCACCTCATGGTCCCAACCTGCACACCAGGGCTTTGGAGCTCCATCTAGGAGACAACTGCCTGCCCTCCATAGAAAGGTGAGTGATTTCCAATCTACAACTTTACTTTTTGCTAATCGATCAATTCTCCCCCCACCCCAACTGGCTTTAAAACTGTGTCGCATGTGTCTTCAGAGAGAGTCACAATAGCCTAGAGTTAGTTTCATATGATAAAATATACAAACACGAGTTATCTTCTCATTTGTAATATAGTGTTGGACTGTTCTATCCTTAGGGACATAAAGACAGACCATGTTTGTGTTGGGAGAGGGAGCTTTATTACCAGTAGTCTGCAAACAGTGCTGTGTGTGTGTTTTGCAGACATTCAGCCCGCTTCAGCTGAGTAGACTGGGCGGTTACGATTTCTTGAGATCTAATGACTTTGTCAAGCTGCTCCTCCGCTACATTATTAATAATTTCAAAACAAGCAGATGCTGGTTCGATTTTTAGACGTTGGCTTGCAGGAATACATGTCATGTTGGGGGGAAAAAGTCTTTCTGGTGTCAATTCTAAAATATTTTAATCTGTAAAGCTTTG
The DNA here is from genome assembly GCA_963921515.1 of Calotriton arnoldi. Classification (NCBI taxonomy): domain Eukaryota; kingdom Metazoa; phylum Chordata; class Amphibia; order Caudata; family Salamandridae; genus Calotriton; species Calotriton arnoldi. Next base: position 536,633 of record CAWUFW010001555.1, read on the forward strand.
GACGTTTGTTGTTCCACATGGGAGTGGTGTAGTGCAGCCTTGGCAGTATTCTCCTGAGACAAGTCAGGATACGCATGTTCCAAACAGCTCAAGTTCCTCATGCCAGTTGTGTGTAACTCACCACTGTCGTTTTGCAGATTGCATTCACTACAAGATAAGCACATATAAAGCACCCGAATATAACAAAAACACTAGGGCTAGCGGAACTATTTACATTTGATATGGGAAAAGTGCTGAAGTGAGTAGATTACAAAAGTCTTATAGGGTTTATGCTGCGACTGCCTTGTTGAGAATAACAGACTATGTAGTGCATACTAAAAATGGAATGTCTTTGGCGCTAACAAGAGTTGTTACCATCACAAGACTCAGGGTACTATTTTTAATGTCCTGAGAAGGACAACGAGCTGCTCAATGTGACACTTCAAGATCTTGCAGTTAGTGTTTCCATGCTGGAGTTCTGTAACTCCAAGGGCATCTTCCGGGCGAACTGCAGTAAATATATCTGACCCTGGAAGTGCACGGGTACAGTCACCTTTTACCTGTCAGGCATGTTTCATCCATCCTGTTCCATTGTCCATGTTTCTTGGGGCTTCTATTTAAAGGTCATCAAATTCCTACAACCTAAATGACGCTGACTTCGCAAGCAGAGTTTACAAAAGTGCCAATAACCTTACTCTATTGGCACAGGTATTAAATTAGTGTATAAATTCCCATAAAAAGATGCGCGACAGGGGGATGGATGCTCATCAGGAGTAACATGAAGAAGTTCTTCACAGGAGGGTTGGACACGCAGAAAGTCTTTGCCTCTCCGCTTATAGTGCACATATAGCAAATTTACCTGCATGGGCCCCTGTAAATGATTTTACTCCTTGGAGTAGAAAATTAAATCCTGCCCACAAAATCTCTTGCCTTGTCCTCTGCATGCATTGGTCTTTTCCCTGTATAAGCCCTTTTCTAGGAAGGGACTTCTAATGGTTTTTTCAGGCTGCCCTCAAAATACCACCTTTGCCCAAAGCGATGTTTCTCAAAGCAGGAAGCAATGGGGCTGGCTCCAAACTGGAGCACCCACAACATGGGCACATAAAAGTGTGAGATCTCTGCCTGGGTTTTGTCATCGTTCCTAAAGCAGTTATCAGGGACAAACAAAGGGCAGGGGCAACCTAGAAACTTCCTCACCTTGGAAAACAAACTGCGGACATACCGCATCACTGTGCCATCCACCAATCAGCAGTGCTCAGGTAGGATAATCTGCATCTCCTTGTTAAACAAAAGGTGGCTTTGGAATTGAAGTTAGCCCAGTCTCGCCCTCCTCACTTCAGTGTCTGGGTCTCCTCCCTCCAGCTACCACTGCACAGACAATACACTTCCACTGCCTGGTAAGCTATCCTCACCCCCATCCTGGGCCGTGCTATCCCAGGGGCACCCAAAGGCTTTGCTCTGGTATTTAGCCAAAGCATTTATGAGACAAACATCCGAAGAAATGGCTCCAGCATTTGCAGAATCTCTTTTCTGATGTTTACAGTATTTACCCTATATATTCACTTACATTGCTTTGATCACGAGATTACTGTATCATTCGAGTGCAGCCTAAAGCTCTAATTATTTCCTATATAGGCATCCAGCCATTACTTTACACTCCTGACTCCTCAGCTGATCAGCTGTCTATGCTGAAGCAGTGGTCTAGAAATAGCCTAGATGCGGACTGATTGTTCATCTGATTCTAGGGCCAAAAGAGCTAAAAGAGCCTCCTATAGCACTATCTCACTTGCAGATAATGAGGTTTTTTTCTACAGTTCTGCATCCTCGGAGTGCATGGTGTCTCAAAAGTCTAAGCTATGTGTCTAAAATCCTGCATGAAAATTTTGACCTTGACTTAAAACGTTCCACTGTTGCCTCTCCTTTCTTTTCTTTCCATCCTCTGCATGCCTCCTCTCGGAGTACAGCATACTCTAAGTCATGTGCATGTTTGCCTTAATTTCTATTATTGTATTTGTGCCAATTGCCCACACCTCATCTTGAAGAACAGAACATGTCCTTCTTTGGTAATTAATATCCTGCACCCTAGCAATACCTAATCAGCTCTAACTCATCAAATCATACCTAACTGCTGCTAATTTTAATCAACTTCAAAGACACTGGAGTTAATGCATTGACTTTTCTCATCCGGAGAACACAACAAAACATAATACAAAAAATAACCAGCGGATTAACTACTTATTGTTTTGGTAGTTCCACCTTTCCAGTCTTCATAGTATTCATTTGTACTCCATTTTCTTAATTCCACTGACAGAATAGATCAAATCTGTTGGTGTCCATCTTTACAACTACATGAAAGATATTCAACTTTTGCTGGAAGTCACACTACCATTTGCAGCGTGGAGCACAAGGCTAGGTGCAATAGTTTTTTGCCTAGCCAAGGACAAACTGAAGTTAAACAACCAAGCATTGGAAATGCAATCGGTCTCGCAATTGTTTGAATTAGAACTTTTGGCATTGGAAATGGCAATGTGTTTTACCTGTGTGTATATGGAGTGAATGTATGTGGTGTGTAGTGGAATTATGTGGGTTAGATTGGATTTGTTAGTTGTGGACTTGTGTAGTGCGGAATTGTGTGGTGTGGAGTGGATTTATGTGGCATGGTGTGCTGTGGAATTATGTGGATAATATTTGTGTTACTGATTGTACTGGAATTCTGTGGAGTGGGATTGTGTGTTATGGAGTGTAATTATGTGGAATGGTATTTTGCGTTGTGGAGTGGTATGTAATGGAGTTTAATTATGTGGTGTGTTGAATTTTGTGAAATGATGTGGAATTGTGTGGTGTGGATTGGATGAATGTGGTGTGTTGTGTTATTGTGTTGTTGAGTTGAATTATGTGGTTTAGTGTTGAATTATGTGGTGTGGATTGGAAATGTGTATAGTTGAAATCTGTGCAGTGGAACTGTGTGGGCAGCTTTGCCTTTTTGGTGATGAAAAAAATCAAATGGGTAGGAGCTAAGCTCTAGATGCATGTTTGTGAGTGTTTTTAAAAATAAGAAAATATGCAAAACGTGCACAGAGAAATGGACATGACAATGATACAGTCGAATAAAAACACATGTGCACGCACTAGGACAGGGAGATCCAAAAGCGTGTGCAAGGAAACATCACTACTTACAAATGGAAAGTGAAAGATTGATTCACAGATTACAACAGGGAGACCCCATACAGTTACACCATTCTCATTTAGACCATTCCTCACCACACCATCCTTGTGTAGACCACTGCCACCCAAACTGTTCCATGTCAACCATTTGTCAGATTCCTGGCTCCAATTTCTGTGTACTTTGTCTACATAAAAGCTACCAACACACACGTGCCAGACACAACACCTCCGACGTTCCAGTACGTTGCCACAATATCTTTGTCAGAAATCGTCAGACATAAATATGGTTACCGGTTACCAAAATATCACCACATTAGAATTAATCACAGAAACTCTCCACATAACGGGACAATATTTTTGTAAAAGATATTTAGGGCACGATATTTATGTCAACAATATTTTGCCATACAAACGAAGCTCCAACCTCTCCTTTACGTCATTTCTATTTTGTCCCAACTTCAACAGCCAAAGTCCAGTTCACTTTGCAAAGTGTTAGTGTCAGAAGTAGACTCAAAAAATCATTTCTTCTAACCAACCAACCAATTATTACAACATCAACAGCATGTTCAGAAACAGAATAGTGGCAGAAAAAAAAATTCTGGCAATGTACCACTTTCATCAAACCATAGATACACCCCACCCCAGTTCTGCCCTCTTCCCACAGCATTGCCGATGCCTAACAGAGCATACACTGAAGGTACTGCTGGTGTTTACAGGTGATGGGCGCCAACAACCATTTCAGTGACAAAGGGTGACAGCAGGGATGCAAGAGAAACTTCAAAACTGATATAAACGACAAAAAGTGCAGCAAATCTAGGCACTTTGGGCATTTGGCGGATCAGTAGCAAGCCCGTAAGGAAAGCTTTGGGCCCTGTGTTTATGATTTATATTAACTAATCAAGAAGCCCGCCAACAGCCAAAAATGTGTGCTAACAAGAGGTCACAATACCCCAGATCTTGCAGCAACATACACATAGCCAAGAACGTTCAGTAATACATGGCTGGTCAATCCAAGCCTGCAATAGCACACACAAGTGTGCAATCAGACACAGTTAAAATGCCAAGAACCTACAGCAACGCACAATCCAGGATAAATCGTTTTTTGCAGTAATTCAGCTGGAGGAAACCGAAAATGTGCAATAACATTCAGTCCAGACAGCCCACAGACTGCTTACAAGTACTGACAACCAACAATGTACAGTGACAAAGAGGCCATGCAGTGCACAACCAGCACACACGCACAGTTAGTCAACACTGATTAGTGACACACGCACGCACAGTTAGTCAACACTGAGTAGTGACACACAGTCTACACAGTCCACAATGTGCAGTGGAACACCGTCCACACACCACACAGCCTGCTCACACCCACTGACATCCAACAATTTACACTGACACAGCCAGACAGCCCACAGCCTGCTCACACGCACTGACAGCCAACCATGTGCATTGAAGCATTGTCCAGACAGCCACAGCGCACTCACATGCACAGAGCCAACAATGTACATACATTGACACACAGTGTACACACCCCACAGCCTGCTACAAAGCACTGACAGCCAACCATGTGCAATGAAACAGTCCAGACAGCATGCTCACACACACGGACATCCAACAATCTGCAGTGACGCACAGTGTACACAGCCAGCAGGCTGCTCACATGCACGGGCAGCCAAATATGTGCAATGTGACACAGTCCAGACAGCCTCGACATGTATATGCGCACAGAGACCCAACAGTGTGCAGTGAAACACAGTCCACACACCCAGCTCACACCCACTGCCAACCAACAAAGTACAGTGACAAACAGGTCATTTAGCGCACAAGCAGCTCACAGGCACAGTTAGTCAACACTGAGTAGTGATGCACAGTCTACAGCCTGCTCTCACGCATGCACAGCCAATAATGTACAGTGACACAGTCCAGACAGCCCAAAGTCTGTTTACACGCAAGGACAGCCAACAATATGTAGTGATACCCGGTCCAGCCATCCCACAGCATGCTCACAGGCACTGACAGCCAACAATGTGCAGTAACACACAGTGTAGACAGCCCACAGCATGCTCACACACCCGGACAGCCAACAATGTGCAGTGACACACAGTCCAGATAGCCCACAGTGCACTCACATGCACGGACAGCCAACAATGTGTAGTAACACACAGTATAGACAGCCCACAGTCTGCTCACGCGCACAGAGAGGCAACAGTGTTTAGTTACACACAGGCCATAGAACTAGGAACCTGCATTTTTTAGGCTGAAGGGGTTGGAGGAGGGGTATTGTGGTGTTATCAACGTGTAAATAAACTGTAAATTCTACTCGAGAATGGCCCTGTGTAGCGCAAGAACTCGATGTCCTGCTGTCTGCGCACTAACTCGCTGAGATGCCTCTCTGACACACAGCCGCTTTTAGGAGGGACGTGTTTCATTACGCGCCTCTAACATGTCAAGTCCTGAAAGGGCTAGCAGGCGCTATGGGAAGAAGAGAGCTGATCCCTGCATTAAACGTCCCTGGATTCGCTGGTCTGTAGACTGAAAGCTGCCGTACACATTATACCTAACTGTACTGTGAACATGCACGGCGTGTGAACAGCAGGACAGATCGATGCTTTTGAGAGCCAATTAGACACAAGGCCAACCTAAAAATAAACACTAGCACATTAAGTATGTGCGCAGAGCGATGACTCTCTAAAACAAGCATTTGCAATGCAATAAGACTCGCATTTACGCAAGACCTATTGCATTACAAACGGGCGTGCGGGCGGGGCAGGGGCGAGAAGGCACGGACAGCGGGAGGGCGGGCAGGGGGCGGGGGGTGCGAGAAGGCACGGACAACTGCAGTGCGGGGGAGGGGGAAGAAAGCACGGGCCACAGGAGTGCGGGCGGGAGGGGGGCGAGAAGGCACGGACAACGAGAGTGCAGGCGGGAGGAGGGGGAGAAGGCAAGGACAACGGGAGTGCGGGAGGGGATAAATAGTGCTCTAAATAACATGTATTGTACAGTGTAACACTCGAAGTAAAGGGAAATAGCCATGGGAGGGTACAAATGACGACATGGCCATAATAAGGCGGGACTAACAAGCCTCATAATCAGAAGACAGAATTTACGAAGGACAAAGACAGAAGCCAATGAAAAATATGGGCGGAGGGTGAGGGCAGCTTGTCTCCCATACTCTACTACGGCATGCCTCGCAGAGAGAGCAGCGCATGCGCTCTGCAGCTAAAGCTCGACTTAAAAGAAGATCCTTAATATAAGTGCTGTGTTGAGTCGACTGTCTGGCAAACTGAGATCTGGTCAGCAGACTTTCTTTGACCTGTGACATGAACCCACTCAGCAAGTTAACAGCTTGGAATATATACTGATACAAACCTCTTTGAATCCCCAAATCAACAATGTGGCTGAAATAGGATTCTATTTTCTGAAACTGATCTGTAGCCTTTCATTCCGCATATTTTCTACTAGGTCCTTGCCTTCTTGACCTCTTATGTCTCAACTATTCGCAGCCGAGACGTCCCCATGAACCGTGTTGACTTGCAGCAGTGTTGCGGTAGGGACGTTACCCAGTGGTTTGAGAGTGGACTTCTTCTTTTTCTTAATAGAAAGACTGTGGACCCCGAATACATACGGGCCATCACCATCCCTCTATCAGGCTAACATTTATGTGATATATATATATATACCATTTTTGCACAATTATGTTTACGTTTGCAGAGTTACTAACGATTAAGGTCCTGACAAATGCACCCAAACCTCCTTTGGGGTCAACTACGGGCACAAACATGTTGGCCATCCACAGGGGTATATTTGTTTGTAATCCCCTCTGTCCTCGCTTTTTAACTCTGTCCTAGGGGACCACTGAATAAAGTTGATTTGGCCCTCTGGAGATAGTTTTAGTCCTATTGTTTTCATACTTTCTTTGCACTCTGCCACTCATTTACCCCTAAGATAACTCATCTAAAAAAACACCTCAGCTCCTCCCTTCGGGCAGTTGTAGCCTACACCTGGTAACTTGCGAGGCGGGTGTGAGGAGGGAAAACAATGAAAAAGCATGTCATCTTCGAGTGAGTGAGGGTTCTCGTCCTGACAGAAGCTCTCTCCAGATACCACACCACTTACCACACATGTATACATGCATTATATATGTTCATTTATTGTCAGCTCTTCCTATTTCTAGTACTTAACCAGACAAACGTTTTTGTGAGTTCAACTATTGTAATGGCATTTATGTTAGTCTGGTTGTAGCATGTGCACACTGTCGCTTTCCAGACAATTGTTGTCTGGGCAGCAGGGAACTTATTTGATTTGACTGGCTTTGGTCTAGCTGCATTGGCTTCCTGATCGTCAATCTTTGTGCATTCCCCATAAAGCAATCAATGGCAAAGAGCTGTGTGTCCTTTGTTCTAAACTGAAATTGGATACTTCATCTCGTAAACTAGGGGGGATATTTATGAACTCGTCAGCAGTGCAGCGCAGCGAATCAGTTTGCTGAGCTGCGTGACAGAGAAAGGGCAGGAATGCGCCGTATTTAAGGCAATACGGCACATTCCTGCCATTTCTCCTTACCTGGTGCCATTTTGGCAGCTTAGGGCCAACGCAGGCACCTTTGCACCATGGTGCAAGGGTGCCTGCGTTGCATGCAGGATTGTTTTTATGCAGGGAGGGGCACCTTCCTGCACAAAAACAATACTGAGAGGCATATTCCTCTTTCTATGTGTGCTGCAGAATGCAGCACACATAAAAAGAGGAAGTAACGAGGAGAAATAAAGATATTTCTCCTCGTTACGCCTCCCTGGGAAGGGTTTTCATTTTGGTGCATTCCCAGGTTTACCAATTCTGGTAAATGTGGGAATGCGTAAAAAAACATGGGATTTTGTGTGGGAACACCCATGCAACGCCAATGGAATGCCTCCTTTGCGCAAAGTAAGGCAACGCAGCGATTTGCGCTGTGTTGCTTTACTCCAGATTTATGAAGCCATTCAGGGCCACACAAAGTGTCTTGTGTGGCTTCATAAAACTTTCTTAAGGTTTGTGTCATGCATGTGTCACGTTGCATGGTGCAAAAGTGATGAAAACCAGCTCGTAAGTAGGCCCCCAGGTCCCTAAACTTCTCCATGCTACAAACACACACATTGTGACAAAGATATGTGCTGGGCACTCCTTCACTCTTCATGTCACTCTCATTCTGGAAAAAGCTACACCTAAAAAAAATTGATTAAGATCACCTAAAAATCGCCAAAGCCTTAAACAACCTGGGTCATAAAATAAGATGTGTGTTGCCTTATGGAGGCCTTGTTGTTGAACACTGCTCTTCAAATGTCCAATAACCTCATATAACAGTGACCCTTGAACCCTCAGCTGTGCTGTATTATGGAAGCGGTGTTGAACATGTAGTCCGAGGACAAGGTTAGCCATCGAAGCCTGCCTACTGTGCCTTCACAATGTTTAGCCTACGCTGTTTTCATCTGTTGTGGACACATGCACTTCATATTTACAGAAGTGGTAAGCTTACGTTGGCCTCAATGACACCTACTTCCTTCTGCTGCCTTTTCAAATGTTTTGCATGTGTGCCCTTGGAGATGTTCTACTCAGCTGGCTGCAGATGGACAGATATGTATGCAAGGCATTGTTTAGTATGTGACAGGCTGTGAGCTGCGAAGGCCTTGCTCAATCACAAAGGAATTGCACCAATGAAACACAGACCTGGTGTTTCTGAACTAGCAGCCCTGCTTCAAATCTTTGTTGTGTGTGGTGCGGGAGCCACCTTTTACTTACTGTGAATTAGTGATTTTTAAGACCTTTTGATTTTACTAAAATTCTATGTTTAAAACACTTACTTATTGGGCTTTTCAGCCATTGGTCTAATATTGTATCAGTCACACTTTTCTTCCTCCCACTACTAACATACAGCAAGGGGCAGTGGGACAGCCCACTACAGACATTGGCTAACTCCACTGTGAGTAATAATATTATCTCCTTTTACGAGAAGCACATCCATAAACACAAAGTAGTTCCCTTCAGTGCCAGGGACTAAAATGGCAATGTGTACTTTTCGAGATCAAAAAAATAGTTTTGCTTTTAGCCAATTCTTTTTAAGATTGATCAGCGCCTGCCAGCTTCCGCAACAGTAAAGCTTTGCAAAACCATTACAAAATTCACCAGTCCTTGTTTTCACATGAAAGAGAGAGATTAAGGCAACTTTGATCCGAGTTACAGACTCTCTGCACACACGCCTTTCTATGCAAAGCATTACGCAAAGAGCACCCTTATTTGGGATTTTCTCCACCCTTTCAGCATGAAAGAGTGAGCTACAATGAAACCAGTCAGGGGAGAGAGAGGTGACATTGCAAGCAACTGAACACTAGGAGAGGACAGAATCTAGTGTCACACTTGAACCAGAGCGAATAGTACATGGAGGGTTTGTATTCTGCTGCATACGGATACCTGAAGATGGAGGGAAGCTGGCAGTGCCTCATGGAATATACGTCTTATTGGGCATCCAAAATCATCCACCTGTGAAAGCGGAGAAAACAGCAAGCATCTGTAGATTGGGTTTCTACTGTTATTCACAATTAGAAACGTCAGATGCCCCTGCAGTTGCAAAAGGTAAGCTAATCCGTTGACCGACTCGATCACAGCACATTACCACCCATGCCTTTACCACACAAATGTTTTACCACCAATGCTTTTACTATGCATGTTAAGTATATTTAAGGTAAGCAAAACACACATGCACAAATGTATATCTATATATATTCACTGAAAAACCAAAGGTTACAGGGACGTAATAGTTAGGCTCAAACTTCACTTGCAAAAAACCAGTGAAATTCAGCTGAGCTAACTATAACTTGCACCCCTGCAATGCACTGCTTATGACTTCAAATATAATATCACTCATGACATGGTCAGTGACATCACTCATGACATCTCTAATGACATCACTGATGACATCATCCAGTGAGTGTGTTTCTTACACGTTTCGGAGACTTAAAGATATATAATAAGCTACTGCATAAGTTAAATTACTAGGTGGTTGTGTGACTGTCTGTATCCGTGTGTGAGTGACTGTATGGGTGTGTGAGTGGGTGTATTAGTGGCTGTATGGGTGAATAAGTGGGTATGTGAGTAGCTGTATGAATAAATGAGTGTGTGTGTGACTAGCTGTGTGGGTGAGTGACTGGGTGTGTAAGTGGCTGCATCAGTGAGTGAGTAGCTGAGTGGGTGTTTGTTTAACAAAGTGGGTTTGTGAGTAGCTGTATTGAAGAGTGAGTGGCTGTATGGGTGAGTGAGTGGACGTGTGAGTGCTTGTATGGACGGGTATGTAAGTGGTTTTGTGGGTCAGTGACTAGGTGCGTGAGTGGTTGTATGGGTGAGTGTGTGGCTATATGGGTGAACAAGTGGGTGTGTAACAAGCTGTGTGGAAGAGTGAGTGGCTGTGTGAGTGACTGTATTGGTGAGTGAGTGGGTGTGTGACTGGCTGTATGGGTGGATGGGTGAGTGGGTGTGTAAGTGGCTGTATGGGTGACTGAGTGGCTGTGTGAGTGGCTGTATAGGTGAGTGACTGGGTGTGTAAGTGGCTATATCAGTGAGTGAGTGGCTGTTTGAGTGGGTGTTTGTTTAACTGAGTGGGTCTGTGAGTGGCTGTATGGGTGAGTGAGTGGACATGTGAGTGCTTGTATGGATGTGTGAATGGGTATGTAAGTGGTTGTGTGGGTCTGTGACTGGGTACACGAGTGATTGTATGGGTGAGTGAGTGGCTCTGTTAAGAGGCTATATGAGTAAGTGAGTGGGGGGAGTAAATGGCTGTATGGGTGAACAAGTGGGTGTATGACTAGCTGTGTGGAAGAGTGAGTGGCTGTGTGAGTGGCTGTATTGGTGAGTGAGTTGGTGTGTGAGTGGCTGTATGGGTGAGTGAGTGGCTGTATGGTGGGTGAGTGTGTGTGTGAGTGGCTGTATGGGTGACTGAGTGGCTGTGTGAGTGTCTGGGTGTGTAAGTAGCTATATCAGTGAGTGAGTGGCTGTTTAAAGGGGTGCTTGTTTAACTGAGTGGCTGTATGGGTGAGTGAGTGGACGTGTGAGTGCTTGTATGGATGTGTGAATGGGTATGTAAGTGATTGTGTGGGTCTGTGACTGGGTGCATGAGTGGTTGTAAGGGTGAATGAGTGGCTCTGTTAAGAGGCTTTATGGGTGAGTGAGTGGGGGTGTGAGTGGCTGTATATGTGAACAAGTGGATGTGTGAGTAGCTGTATGGGTGACTGAGTGGCTGTGTGAGTGGCTCTATGGGTGAGTGAGTGGCTGTATGGGTGGGTGTGTGAGTGGCTGTATGGGTGACTGAGTGGACGTGTGAGTGCTTGTATGGATGTGTGAAAAGGTATGTAAGTGGTGTGGATCTGTGACTGGGTGCATGAGTGGTTGTATGGGTGAATGAGTGGCTCTCTTAAGAGGCTATATGGGGGTGTGAGTGGCTGTATAGGTGAACAAGTGGATGTGTGAGTAGCTGTATGGGTGAGTGAGTGGCTGTGTGAGTGACTATATGGGTGAGTGAGTGGTTGTGTGAGCAGGTGTATGGGTAAGAGAGTGGCTGTACTAGTGAGTGACTGGGTGTGTGAGTGGCTCTCTGGATGAGTAAGTGGGTTTGTGAGCGGTTGTATGGGTGTGTGAGTGGGTGCATGAGTAGGTGTGTGAGTGGATGTGTGAATGGGTCTGTGGATGATGTCATCAGTGATGTCATTTGAGATGTCAACAGTGATGTCACTGACCATGTCATGAGTGATGTAATATGTGAGGTTATAAGCAGTGCATTGCAGGGGCGTAAGTTATAGTTTGCTCAAGTAACTAAAACTGCTGAATTTCTATGGTGTTGTATGAGTGAAATCTGAGCCTAAGTATAATGTCCCTGTAACCTCTGTTTTTTTCAGTGAATTTCTACAGTTTTTTAATGTTATCTTCTGATTATACTGTCCCTGTACTCTTTGGTATTTTTTGTGAATTGCTACATTTTTTTAATGCTAGTTCCTAACTTTAATGTCCCTGTAACCTTTGTTTTTTTAGTGAATTTTTAAGGTTTTTTAAGTTTTGTTTCCTAATTGTAACCTTTGGGATTGGGTGTGTGTGTGGCTGTTTAGGTCGGTGAGTGAGTGTATATGTACCTGTGTGGGTGTGTGAGTGGGTCTGTGAGTGAGTGCATGAGTGTCTGAGTGGGTCTGTGAGTGGGTGCATGAGCCTCTGAGTCCATCTGTGAATGGGTGTAAGAGTGTGAGTGCTTCTGTGAGTGAATGTATTAATGTCTGAATAAGTGTGAATGTATCTCTAAAAATAAATTCAGCAATATTCTCTGCGACGTTACATGGGTGGCTGCACTGAGCATTGCGACGCATTCATGAATATCGCACGTGGAAATAAAAAAAAAATTTGATGTGTTTTACACATAAGGGATCCCTCAAACAGCCATATATTCCAGCCATGGGGTCATGGTACCTCTACCCTGACCCCTTCTATTACTTTGAATAAATATTTAGCACCCTCGGGACCATGTCCCGTTACATAAAATGGTGGCTGCAACTTTCTGGTCAGGTTGCAGCCAGCCAATCACAGCATTCCAGTTGGCGTGTGCATTCAAAATTCATCGCGAAATAGTCGCAAAGTATTCACGCCTCCAGATATACAATCTTTTTTTTTTTAAATATCTCGAAAACTACTGAACGGATTTATTCCAAATAACATAAAGGGCTCTTTCAGGACCAAGAGCTACCTTTCTGCCAAATGTGGTGTTTCCTACCAGCGGTTGGGGCTGTAGTGTTTTGGAGACCCTTCTTTCTTTTGGCCCCTGCTTGACAGATCATATATATATATTACCTACTGGCGGTCATCAGTAGCTAGTTATAGGGCCTAATTATGATGCCACTCGGACAGGCTTCCGCTGTCCTGTTGGAGGCTGTCAGACCACCGTGGTCTCGACGGAATCAGTCGGTCCAACTGCCGGATTACGATGCATACATCGTGTACTATGACAGACCGCTGACAGATCGCTGACTCTGACAGCCTTTCTCCGACCACTAAGATGGCAGTCAGAGAAAAGCAGTAGCCATAGAGCTGTACAGGGGGTTCCGACCGCTACCCGGATTACGATGTGCATTTCCGACAAGCCGACCGTGGCGGTCCGACCGGCTGCCTTGACTCGTTTGAAGCGAAGGATTTGGTGTGCATACTCAAATCAGCTTCCCCCTGACAGTCGCAGGCGTGGAACCCTTTCTCCAGGTCCCCCCTACACCGTGGCAGCTGAACCCTGAAGACTACGACCCTATGGGCGTCGGAATGCAGGTAAGTCCATAGGTGGTATGTATTCCCATTGACTGGACTGTGCAGATCGCCACCCTCCAGCAATGGGGTACATGCAGCACAAGGCGTATCCCCACATGTCATGCATGTGTGTGTACATATCACATATTTCCTGTGAGTTTGTATGAACTTGCAGCATCATATTTGGGGGTATGTGCACCCCCGTAGTTGAGACTGCCGCGGTAGCAGTGGTTGCATCGTAATACGGTGGGGGGAACTTTCCCGACCTTGGCGGTCAGAACCGGACTGCGGCCATGGCAGTAGGACGGTCGGTCTGACCGGCATCGTAATGAGGCCCATAATCAGCACCTAGTTTCCATAGGAAAAGCGTTTTTTGTTTTGCCAATAACTTTTGGCGCCGTTTGAAGAATCATCGCAAACGTTTCAAAACAAGTTTGCTACTCACTTCAGCTGCTGTGTTGAGAGTTTCTGGGTGATCTGTCAAGCGGGAGCCGAGAAAAAGGGGGGTCCCAAAACACGTTTTCCTCATGCAATTTCTCATAGGGATTTTGAGCACGACTACAGCTCGAATTGCTGAACGGAATTACACCAAATTTGGTAGGAAGCTAGCACTTGGTCCAGAAAGCATGCTTTTTGTTATTTGGTGTAAATCCATTCAGTAGTTTTAGAGCTATTAATTGAAAACCAAATTTGTACATCTAGGGATGCAGACCCTCTCCAGATCGACCTGCGGTGCTTCCGCAGATCTACGTGCCACAGTAAGGCCCAGATTGGCTGGCAGCAACCTGAGAGAAACATTGCAACCAGCATTTTATATCTCGTGAAACGGTCTTCAGGGCTGAAAAGTTGCTTGCATACTAATTGAAGGGGTCAGGTGAGAGCTTTTCTGACTCCTTCTGTAGGTTTTAAATGAGGTGAAAGCATGTTTTAAGGGGCAGTAAAAAAAATTTGGTCCACCCGCAAAATCCTTAGAGCCATTGCAGTGCCCAGTGCGGCCCCCATGTAAATCTGTCAACTTCACCGCGAAGTTACATGGGGGGGAGGGGGCGCACTGAGCGTCGCAGTGGATTTGCGGATTCATTAAAAAAAAAATTGGCCTTTTTTCGCAGGAAACATGGAAAGGGTTGAAGACATACTGGCCAAGTAGTAGTGGTATAATGAAAAAGACAGATGAAAGCAAGCCTGTGATTTGTTAACTAGAGCAGCATAAGTAAGAGCACATGGTGAGGGCTAGCCATTTTAGCTGCTTTTCTACTGAGAGAGGAGATGGTTTGCAGGAGGTCTGACTGGAGATTTCAAATGAAAACAGATGTTACCAGACAGAAATAAAACTCAGAGAACAGCAAAGAGCTTTTACAGGTATGCTAGTTAGGTTGTAGTATATAAAAGTATATTTAAAAAATAAATTGTGAGTGTATGTAAGGTGAAAGAAAATGTGTAGCTTCTAGACAGTATAATAGAAGGGAAAATAGAAGCGTGCTTAGATGAGAATATTAACTAAAAATACAGTGAGCAGGAAAGGAAAAAGAGGAATTGCTATACTGAATGTATGCTAATTTTATTAAGCTAGTATGAATTAAGGTGTTTGAAATTAGAGGTGGGTGTTTCCTTATAGTATGTAATTTAACAGTATGTAATTTGCACACACTCACACAGTCAGGGAGGCACTTACAGACCCAGTTACACTCTCTCAAAAGCAGGTATATACCTTTCACTCATATAACTAGATAGTGACTGCCACACTCACTCACACACCTATAAGACCATTCACACACTCATTTACTCATGTGTATGTCCAAGTTTGAGTACTAGTTTGCTCTTACAGCCTAGGGGGACATCGGCAGAATGCAACCTGCACCACAGGAAGAGTTTGAAGTGGACTACTTCAGCCTGATTGTAGTTGACTTCAAAATCACGGCCTCAAAGGGTAGTGGGTTTCAAAAGGAGGGAGAGAAATGAGTGGGTAAAGTCTCCAGAGATCCCCCAGAGAGAGACTTCTCTATTGGATACGGTGCAGGCAGTACTGTCTCCTCCCAAATCCAGTCTCCTGAGGCCCTCAAGGACAGACAAGCTGAGTGGGACCTAAGGCTGCAGCTGGCCCAATTGGGTGCAGAGGAGACAAAAGCTGAGGTTAAGAGAGCCTTGGAGGAGAAAAGGGTGTTTCTGGAAGGAGTGTCAAGGTGGTGCACTTGAAGGCCAAATAGCTGTTAGAGAGCAGCAAAAATGGTGGGAGTACCACTACTGTGTCCAGTGCAGAAGAAAAAGTTCATATACTCAGAGACTTGGTGCTTGACTTTTAGGGGGTTCATATAGACAGGTTATTTCTGGCATACAAAGTAGCTGTAGAGGTACAGGGGATCTCTGAGGAGGATTGAAGAGGTGCCTTTGGAGTCATATTCGTGGTGATGGTAGGGCCAACGTACTTGCTCTAAAGAAGGGGAAGAGGTTGAGGTATCCTACTACAAAGGAGGCCCTTGTCAGTAAATATGAAGTAGCCCCAGAGGAGTGCAGGTTGAAATTCAGGGTTAGAAACAATGAGGCCGATTCACAGAACTAATCTGAGATAAAATCCTAAACTTACTACTTTTGGTATTCACAGAAGGCATTTAGTAGTAGTAAAGTTATGACTCCTAACTTTACTACTACTAAACTGAGACAAAATCCTAACTTTACAACTTTCGGTATTCACAAAAGGCATTTAGTAGTAGTAAAGTTATAAGTCCTAACTTTACTACTACTAAATGCCTTTTGTGAATACCGAAAGTCGTAAAGTTAGGATTTTGTCTCAGTTTAGTAGTAGTAAAGTTAGGAGTCCTAACTTTACTACTACTAAATGCCTTCTGTGAATACCAAAAGTAGTAAGTTTAGGATTTTATCTCAGATTAGTTCTGTGAATCGGCCCCTGTGTCACTACTGCTGAGAGGATTTTGTGGAGTACTTTTGAAATGTTTGTTAAAAGTACTGATTTTTTTTTAAAAAAGGTGTTTCTAACAGTTTTATACTTTTTGGTTTTTCCTAAGAGAACTGAGAAGAAGCAACTTGTTTCAAACAACAGATGGAATGCAAATGGAATATGAAATCTAGAGTCCTCACAATATAATCTTGTTGACCTGTACTCTGCTGCAGGTATTTGCACAGGGCAGTCATCATACCGTTCGCCTAGTCCAGTTTGAAATAGTTGAGGAAAATATTGAGCCTCTAAACTTTCTCCAGATACTCATTGGAGTTCTATTAGCTTGTTTCACCTGATACAGTTCAGTGGCATCCCCCATAACCTCTTTTGAATGTAGTTGGTGGATACTGTAATGCTCATATATTTTTTCAGATCTACTTCTATCCACTTTTTCAAACTGTCCACTTGAAGGCAACATTTCTTCCTCCATGCAACTTCCATGTTAGACAACATTTACATCTTTATAGTACATAATATTGTCTTTAAGATATAATGCAGCTTTCTTCACCTTATTTACATCCACTAGTTCCTGACAGATGTTTTTATCCTGGGCACACCATTCACTAGAATAACAAGGGATTCTTCCAAATCTCTCTCTACACCGAAAGTTTCAATATTGCGTTTAACATCTAAAGGTAATGCACAGCTCTACCTTTAAGCCCTTTCTGAAGCTCAGTGGATGATACCTTTAATGTTAGTTTGCTTCTCTCAGAAAATAATGTAAGTGATCCCATGGATATTATTCGCAACTCAGGGTTACAAATCAAGTTGGTGTGCCGAAATTTCACAACATGCACTTAAGCTCAACATGACGACGATGCCAGTACTCATTCGTCCCAATATTTGCAGAGGCAAAGTAAATAGACAGCAGCACTGCACGTACATGGGTGGGGTCCTACTGTATCAGTATATTCCTGGCAATTACTACAACTACTACTGCACTCCCATTTATACACAGGAGCATGTCTTCGCCTTCCTTGTACCTCTTCACCTATCTCTTCTTCTTCATTTCTAGGAACCATCTCTTCTTTTGCAATGGGACTACTGTCTTTTACTTCATAACATTGGCCAGTTGCTTCAACTGCATACAGTAATTCACGCTCTTGTAAGTAGCTTTCTTCATTAAAGAAAGGCTCATCCTCTCCCTATCCAATGAACCCAACGTCTCAAAACATAACTTTCAAGAAGGAATGGAAGCAGTCACCAAGTGGATGAAGAGCAGCTGCCTACAACTCAACATGGTCAAAACCGAAGTACTCATTATGGGCCCACACCCCGACGCCTGGAATGACACCTGTTGGCCCCCCGCCCTCAGCCACGGACCACGCACGCAACCTCGGAACCATCCTGGACTCCAAACTCAAAATGGACAGCGAAATCAATGCTATCTCATCCTCCTGTTTCCACACCCTCCGACTCCTATGAAAGACCTTCAAATGGATTCCCCTCATACACAGAAAGACCGTCACCCACGCCCTCATCAGCAGCAGACTCGACCACGGCAACACTCTCTATGCCGGTATCATCAATAACCTCACCCGCAAACTCCAGAACGTCCAGAACGCCTCTGCCAGACTATCCTCAACCTACCACGTCACTGCCACATAACCCAACACCTGCGGACACTACATTGGCTCCCCATCGAGAAGCGAATCACCTTCGAGCTTCTCACCCCCGCCCACAAAGCCCTCCACAACACCGGACCTGTATACTTGAACTACTGCCTCTCATTCCACGCCCCTCAAAGATCCCTCAGCTCAGCCCAGCATTCCCTTGCTACGGTTCCTCGCATCAAGAAGACCAGAACAGGATGTCGCTCCGTCTCCCTCCTCGCAGCCAAGGCATGGAACACCCTCCCACTCCACCTCAGACAAAAGCCAACACTCTCCAAGTTCACAAAGGACCTCAAAACCTGGCTCTTCGACGGATCTCCTTGAACATCCTGAACCTGCACGCTCCCCCCCAGCGCCTTGAGACCCACTCGAGTGAGTAGCTGCGCTCAACAAACCCATGATTGAGTAGTAGACGTATGCTTCCATTCTCATTTGAAAATGTTGCAATAGTTACTATAAATAATAAGCCTTTTTTGAGTTTTTTCTTCATAGACAACACTGTTTTATCCAGTGTTTTCATTCTGTTTAGGATCAAAATAAATAGTCTGAGTTTCAGAACAAACACTTTATCAACCACACTCTCAACATATTATTCTTGTTTGAGTGCTGCTTTTCTCACCTAAGTGTCCTTCATTTTTCATGCCAAATTCTGTATTACTCTATTTTCAAACATTCTTATTTGTATTTCTTTAAATTGTTTCTGCCTCCTTGTCAAATTAGGTGTTTTTATAAAAAAATTACTTTTAATCTGACTTACTCCTTCTCCTTTACTAATTTGAAGAGGTAAAGCAAATAGACAGCAGCACTATAAGTATATAGGTGAGTTTCTACAGTAGTTAATCAAACGTTCAAGTTCCAGTGTATTTCTGTATTTGTAAATAGTTAAATAAGTTATGTTATGTTTGTTTGTTAATTGTTTGGTTTAAATTGTATTCTAATATGTTAATAAAATGCTCTTGTAAAGTTATAAATATATGTATTATTAATTTAACTTAAGGGTATCAAACACACCCATATAGGTACTCATACACCTATACAGTCATTCACACAGGTACTGACACACCCACACACTGTCACACAACCCCTCAAAAAACTTGCACAGTCAGTGACAGACCTATTTACACGTGCAAACACCTACTTACATACATACAATGCACAGTTTGTTCTTTTTACTACAATCTTTATGGTTATTTTTCCCAACTGAACAATGAAGATTATTTCAACAGTACATCATTTGTGGTGTATGAGTATACAACCTTAGAACAGTAGAAGGGAAAATGGACCAAAAGAACACTACCCATTTGTACAGCGACAAAATATGGCATTTTGCACAGTGAGTAATCATCTCACTCAAATCTTCACAGGCTGCTGGTATTGGTACGACTGCAGCTGATGAAGGTTCAAGGGTGCTGCAGAGGTGGAATATTCTGATATTTTGATTTTGAGGATGCACACCAAAGCACAGATTGCTACAGTTACTAACACACCTATGCACACATCAGTACAACAACTCACACACACAGCTACACACAGCTAAAGGTACTCACACACACACAAGCTCACACTGATGCAGCCACTGACACACCAAGACAGACATAGTTACAGTCACTGACACACCCAAGTACACATCGATACAGGCACTGACACATCCAGCCAAACACTAATGCATCCAATAACACACCCTGTTACACACTGACACACCCAGGGACTTACCAATGTAGGCACCCACACACCCAGGCAATCAGCAATGCAGACACTGACACACCCAGCCAAGCACTAATGCATCTATTAACACACCCAGGCACACATTAACGCACACACTGAGACACCCAGAGACTTACCAATGCAGACACTGACACATTCAGGCATACAGCAATGCAGACACTGACACACTCAGCCAAAGAGTAATGCATCCAATAACACACCCGGGCACACACTGATGCATATACTGACATACCTTGGCTCACACTGATGCACATGCTTACACACCCAAGCACATACTGATGCATACACTAATACACCAAGGCACACTCTCAGTTATACACTAACACACTAGACACACACTAATGCATACACTAACACACCCAGGCACACACTGATGCATACACTAACACACCCAGGCACACACTAATGCATACATTAGCATACACTGACGTATACACTGACACACCCAGGCAACTACCAATGAATACACTGACACACCAGGCCTAAAGGCATACACTGACACACCCAAGCATACACCAAAGCAGACTTTAATATACCTAGGCATACACCAGTACAGACACTGACAGGTCTAACCTAACTCTAATGCATCCAATAACACACCCAGACACACACTGACGCATACAGTGACAAATCCAGGGTGATACTAATGCATACACTGACACATGTGGGCATATATTAAGGCAGACACTGCCACGGCCAGGCATACACCTAAACAGGCAGTGGCACACCCAGCCAAACACTAATGCATCCAATAACACACCCAGGCATACACTCATGCACACACTGACACACCACTCTTTTTTCTTCTTTTTTTTAACAAAAAGTGAACAGGGTAGTAGAAAGGGTAAGGATGGGGAAATGCAAAGAAGCAACTGGCTTCAGTCTTCAGAAAACATTATGTAGTTACTGGAAGCAAAAACAAAAAACTAACAGTGATGCTTCTGCACTGTATCCAAGAATGCACCCACAGAAGACATTTTTACAGCGACAAGCATGTGGCATTTCGTTCAGTGAATAACCATGTCACTCAATTTTTCACAGGAAGCTGGTCTTGTAATGACTGCAGCTGATAATGGTTCTCCCAAGGCTGCTGTAGCGGTCGACGGTCCTGCTGCACCTGCTTTCTCTCACATCATCTGGTTGTAGACCCTTTCATGAATTGTTTTTAGGTGCTTCCACATGGAACTTGTCCCATGTGGATACTTCTTTGCAGTGCCTCTGGATAAATGCTTGCTGCAAATATTGCACTGCACATATTCTGCTACTACCTTCTTTTCCCCAGAAGATACAGTAAGGTGCTTCCTTTTCTGCGAGATGGTGTGTCTTCCTCCTCATCCTCAACAGTCTGTGGATGCTCATCTTGGACGGACAATGTAGCTTCAGCCATTGTGTAAAAGAAGAGCACCACTGGTTCTCAATCCTTCTTCAAGAGACTTCAGTAGAGAAGTAACTGCTTTTGGGTGTGGTTTTCCATGTGCAAGGTTGTGGTCTTAATATATCCAATCAGAAGACAAGGTCTGGGTGTGCTTGCGAGTGAAATCGTGAATCGGGTACGTAAGATTGCGGATTTGTGAAATTTGCAAAATGGGTAGCTTTGTTGGAAAACCGATATAGGGTGGTTTATATATACTTGTAAATATGTTCACACTGATGTGATTAATGATAATGGAGGGGTGTAAATATTCGTAGTGATCTATAAATATTTTAGCGAACCCTTGGATTCAGACTCGCGGAGTCATCCCGATCACGTAATTGGGACTAAAACCATAGAGTAGTAGTCTGTCTAAGTTTACACACCCGGGAAGGTACCGTGGTACCTCAAAAATATTTTTCAAAAACTACATTTGTTTAATTACATTAAAAAACTTCATATACTTCACATTAACTACATATGTGGTTTTTATGTTTTTTAATATTTAGTATAATTATAAAAAAGAATGTCTACAGTACACAAAAACTAAATTAAAAAGCAAAATCGACTGTAATACACTTAGTATTAAAAATAAACCACACAAATTAACTAAAAAAACTAAACATTAGAGGGACATAATACTTTAGGAATGGAATTTGAAAAACCGTTGAAATTCACTGAAAAAACCAAAGGTTACAGGGGTGTTATAGTTAGGAAATAGTAATTAAAAAACTTTTGAAATTCACTGAAAAAAACAAAGGTTACAGGTGCTCTTTCTGCCAATAAATTTGTGATTTTGGCAAACCCACAGGGGTGTTATTGTGACTACTAAATTTTACTTGTTTCGAGAGTGCACTTCAAGCATAGACAGTTCTTTGGATTTCAGTAATACGGCCAGTTCGGTCGTGAGGTGCACCACCGCAAGGATTGCAGTGGGACCACGGTATGCTTATTTGGCAACCGTATATGGAACGACAAGTGGCCTTTAATTTTTGCATGACTATGGGCAAGACAGATATTGGCAGAAATAAAAGAACTGTGCATTTGTGAGTTTGGCAAACCCACAGGGGTGTTATTGTGACTAACAATCCCAGCATGCAATGTACTCACTGAGAGGCCCACGGGGTGCAAGAGTTTGGGAATAAATTGGAGAGTCATGTTGCCTTTCACACGTGCAGCCTAGCAAGAAGGGCGTGAAGACCAAAACGTGTCGGCATTACTCTGCCACATTCTGTGATGTACCAGAGTTGCTCTTTCTGCCAATAAATTTAATTTGTTTCGAGAGTGCACTTCAAGCGTGGACAGTTCTTTGGATTTTATACATATATATTATAAATTCAAAGATATATATATATATATATACACATATATATATATCTTTGAATTTATAATTTCTTCTTGTTTGGGGGGAAAAACTCCCAGCCCCCAACTTTTTCGTGCCCTTACCACCCTTTACCACTATTCACCCATAAACCCTAAAATTACCCTTACAACCTTTTACCACTACCCACCCCTAAAATTACCATTATCAACTTTACCACAACCCTACCCAACTTTAAAATTACCCTTACCACTCTATACCACTTCCCAATTGTGGGGATTCGATAGAATGGACGAGCTCACCAGATCTGAGCACAATGTCTTAAGGAGTCTAGTGATGTTGCCACAGAGTACCCCACTTCATCCCTTAATGTTGGACATGGGAAGGTATTCTATTGCTGATAAAGCTAAGCTCTGTGTCCTGCCATTCTGGTAAAGGATTAGATCCACTCCCGAACTGCTCCAGTACGCTAATGCCCTGGCGGAAAATAGCCGCTTGGCAAATTTAATAAAGTTAGCTGGTTAGGCAACGTGAGGAGGCTTTTATCTGATATTGGGCTACAGGATACCTGGGAAGATAATGATCCCTCTTTGTTCCCCCAAAAAGCCAAGTTAAAGCACGATATTGGGACTGGGTACTACAAGCTGAGTTAAGCAGCATGTCCTGGGGGAAGTTAACTTTAAAATTCATGGCCCACAAACTAGATAGGTTCTTGGAGGGCTACCTAGATTTCATACAAATACCAGAGGATAGAAAATTATATATACAGTTTAGGCTTGGCACCCTTCCCTGAATAACTTCATAAGTGGATGGTACAGCAACCCATTGTCACCTCAGTGCTGTCCTGGCTGCAAAGCCCCCACGGACTCTGTTGCCCGTGTAATGTTCGCTTGCCCAGCATATGCAATTCCAAGAACTAACTGATTAAGCCCCATTTGCAAACAGATGGGAACTGGCAACCACACAGAAGCTTTGTGAATCTAAACCGCTTAACCGCGGCGCAAATTCCGCCGCGGTGCGGCAGTTTAAACGAGTGGGCGGGGCCGCGTCGGCTAACGGACGCGCGCAGCACTACCGAGGTAGTGCTCGCGACGGCCGTTGGCCGACGCACGCCCAGAAGGGGTTAAGATCTGATGCTAGACCATTGTTTGCATGTGCGGTTGCTAAATTTCTTGACCACATGTGGGGCATTAGGAAAAGAGTTCAGAGGGCGAGTGAAAGTTGACTTTATATATTATGCTCTCAATTATAATTCCATATTCACTGGGCATTTGAACAAGGCTCTGATATATGTGCCTATACTCTGAGACCTTTAGCCGGTATTATGGTCACAGTGTAATTTGTAAACAAAGGAATGGGGGTGACCAAGAGACGGGCGTAAAACTGAGAACTTACTAAACACCCTCATTTTTCCATTAATGGAATTTGAATGTATTTTAAATTTATTTAGATGGAAAGTCCTCTCCGTAAGTCTTGCTTCTGTTTTAAATGGATTTTATCCTTGATTTTAAACAATTATTACAACTTTTATTGTGTTTTTTTAACTATGATATAAGTTATTATATTATAATGACTGAGTGGTTTAACATTGCATTGTCATTCTAGATGTGGAACTTTTATGGCATGTATGCTGAAACAAAGTATTTAAGCAAAACAGCTAAAAAAACTATAACTGCTGAATAATACTATGGTTTTGTATGAGTGAAATCTGAGCCTAACTATAACGTCTCTGTAACCTTTGTTTTTTCCAGTGAATATATAGATATATGTATATCTATATATTCACTGAAAAAACCATAGGTTTCAAGGACGTTATAGTTAGAAATTAGCATTTAAAAAACCTTTGAAATTCACTGAAAAAACCCACAGGATGATGTCATCAGTGATGTCATCAGTGATGTCATTTGAGATGTCATCAGTGATGTCATCAGTAAGTTCACTGACCATGTCATGAATGATGTAATATGTGACGTCGTCAGCAGTGCATTGCGGGGGCACGAGTTATAGTTAGCTGAACTAACTATAACGGCCGAATTTCTCTGGTTTTATACGAGTGAAATGTCCAACTAACTATAATGTCCCTGAAACCTGTGGTTTTTTCAGTGATTTTCAAAAGTTTTTTAAATGCCTATTTCTAACTATAACGTCCCTGAAACCTATGGTTTTTTCAGTGAATTTCAAAGGTTTTTTAAATGCTAATTTCTAACTATAACGTCCCTGAAACCTCTGGTTTTTTCAGTGAATTTCTAAGGTTTTTTAAGTGAAAATTTCTAACTATGCCTACAGAGGTAGGACATGTGCAGAAAGAGGAAGAAAGGCGCAGAAAGAAGCAAGAGAAATACAGAAAGAGGCAACAGAAGTCCAGAAAGAGGAAGAAAGGTGCAGAAAGAAGCAAGAGATATGCAGAAAGAACCGACACAGGTGCAGAAAGAGGCCTTGTTGCAAAGTCATCCTGTGCCCTGGGCACCACCCAACTTTTTTCTGATAGGTACTGGTGGTAACTGACTCTGATTGACCCTGGGCTCTGCCTAACCAGGCCCGGAGCCAGTGCTATGCTGAAAGACACTTAGAATACAGTGAAAACACCTACATACACTATGGTACACTATGGGTTGGGGTACCCCTGTGATTGGCATGACCTTCCCTTTAAGGCCCTAGTACATAATAGGGCAGGGGGATTAAAAAAATACCTCTAAGACCTATTATATTACAAATGCTTCTTTAACTGGTAGTCACATTTGCAGAGTGGTGGAGAAAGGGGGCTGGGCCTCCAACCAGCGCTCAGAAATTCCGCTGCGTAGGACTTACAGGAGGTACCAGGAGGGCTACTTGGCCGCCAAAGTGCGTCTGGAGTAAAGTGGACTTCATCCCCCAACCAGTACTGTGCCAGGAGTCGCATTTGCAGAGTGGTGGAGAAAGGTGAGCATGCCCTTCGAAGACCTCTCAGCAAACCCACTGTGTGGGTCTTACTGGAGGTAACAGGAGGGGCAGTTGGCCCCCAAGGTGAACCTTGGGGGCCAACTACCCCTCCTGTTACCTCCAGTAACTCCCACACAGCAGGATTGCTAAGTTCTCATAGCAGGCCACGCCTCCTTTCCCCACCACTGTGCAAACGCACTTCCTGGCGCGCTCTTGGATGAGGATTTAAGTCTCCTTCGCTGCTGGGGTCCTTAGGGGCCAACTAGCCTACCTGATACCTCCAGTATGCCCCAGATAGTGGGATTGCTGAAAGGTGGACACAGGCCACGCTCCCTTTCTCCACCACTCTGCAAACGCGCCTCCTGACACGTTCTGGGTTGGGGAATTAAGCCCCCTTGAATCCTGTCGGTCCCTGGGGACCAACTAGCCCACCAGGTACCTCCAGTAAGCCCCACGCAGCTGGATTGCTGAGAGTGGTCCGAGGCCACGCCCCCTTTTTACACCACTCTGCAAACGCCCCTCCTGGCGCACTGCTGCTCGGGGGATGAAGTCCACTTGTGTCCTGAGGTCCTCAGGACACAAGAGGACCTCATCGACCCACCAGCAGTGCGCCAAGAGGCGCGTTTGCAGAGTGGTGTATAAAGGGGCGTGGTCTCAGACCACCTCTCTGCAATCCAGCTGTGTGGCGCTTACTGGAGGTACCTGGTGGGCTAGTTGGCCCCCAAGGGACCATCAGTATTCAAGGGGACTTAATTCCCCAACTTAGAACGCACCAGGGGGCGCATTTACAGAGTGGTGCAGGGAGGGGGCAGGGCCTCAGGTGAAATGCCTTCTTTCAATCTTTTTTGGGCCCTGGGGACCCCATCCCCCAGGGCCTGCCACATTTAAAAAAAAAAAGAAAACGGGAAGGGGCCACGCGGCCCCCCTCCCGAGGCCAATTTTGGCCCCGGGGACCCCATCCCCCGGGGCATGGCCACAAATACATATTTTTAATGGAGGGGGGCCACGTGGCCATTATCTGCCCTGGGGACCGCATCCCCGGGGGCATTGCCTCTTTTTTTTAACTTTTTTATTCAGGAGGGCCTCCCCTGGGCCAGTTCTGGCCCCGTGGACACCATCCCCCGGGGTCGGCCCTCAAGTTGGGGACCGCGGGGCCCCAATGCCCCTGCGGTCTCAGCCGACTTCCCGCCTCCTGCGGGATCCGGTATTGCTTTTGAGCAAGGGGAGCTGCTGACATGCAGCTCCCCTTGCCCAAAAGCAATCTGCTTTGGTTCTTGGAAGCGAGAGCAGGTTTCCTGCTCTCGCTTCCAAGATCCAAAGCAGTGTTTGCTATGGCAGGGCGGGAGCCATGCTCCCGCCCTGCCATAGCAAACTGCAATGTCCCGGGGGTGGGCTCCCCGGGACATTGCAGGAGCCGGCCCTGGGGGGGGTGGCGGTCCCCAGGACCATGGAGGGCTCCAGGAGGGGGGCCCCCCTCCCAGCATTTTTAAAGCCCCGGGGAGGTGGTGGTCCCCAGGGCCGGGCGTCCGCAACAGACCCCCGCCCTTTATTTAAAATTGCACTGGAGAGGTGGTGGACCCCGGGGTAGTGTGGGGAGGGTCAGGAGCCCCCCCCCCACACTTTCTTATATTCATTTAAGCCCCGGGGAGGTGGCAGTCCCCGGGGCTTGGGGGGCCCTCAAGGCCCCCCCGCACATAATTACGAATGCCCCGGAGAGGTGGTGGTCCCCGGGGCAGCGTGGGGTGGCAGGAGCCCCCCCACTCATTTTTTTCAAAAAGCCCCGGGGAGGTGGCGGGCCCCGGGGCTGTGGGGGGGCCGCGTGCCCCCCGCATATGATAAACAAAGCCCCGGGGAGGTGGCGGTCCCTGGGGCTGTGGGGCCCCCTTGGGCCCCCACATCATAATAATGAATTGCCCCCGGGACCTGGCCCATCCGGGATCTTAAAACAAATGAAGTTTCTGGTTTTTTTTCATAATTTCGGCAGGATTCGCGCCACAGCGCAAATTCGGCTGACATTATTTAAAAAAATGCTTTATTTGGCCCTGGGGGTCCCTGTGGGACCCCATGAGCAGGCCTAGGGGGTCAGGGTGTTTCTACCCTGCCCCCTTTTCTTGTTTTTTATCTTTTTTTTACCTTTTTCTTGTGACTCGGTTTGTGGAATCAAGCTATCCTGGCTGAAGAGGGCTGAAACCCCGAAACCGGTCCTAGGATGCTTGTTTCCAGTCCAGGGAGGACCTGGTTTGGCAGTTCGGGCTGGACTGTTCCCATGAGGCACAGGGTCAAGACTGATTTGCATATGGCTGGGTTCAAACTGGAATGGCATGGTGAGCAAAAAAACGATGGATTTAGGCCCAGATCTCTGTATTGGGGTGAATGTATGACATTGTTCTGCATTCTGTCCATCAACTGTTGTTTTTGCATTTGTCACCCCGAGTGGGACGGGTATGCCCAGACGTGGGTTCCGTGCTCTCCATGCCACTGGAATCAAGCTATCCTGGCTGAAGAGGGGTGAAACCCCGAAACCGGTCCTAGGATGCTTGTTTCCAGTCCAGGGAGGACCTGGCTTGGCAGTTCGGGCTGGACTGTTCCCATGAGGCACAGGGTCAAGACTGATTTGCATATGGCTGGGTTCAAACTGGAATGGCATGGTGAGCAAAAAACGATGGATTTAGGCCCAGATCTCTGTACTGGGGTGAATGTATGACATTGTTCTGCATTCTGTCCATCAACTGTTGTTTTTGCATTTGTCACCCCGAGTGGGATGGGTATGCCCAGACGTGGGTTCCGTGCTCTCCATGCCACTGGAATCAAGCTATCCTGGCTGAAGAGGGGTGAAACCCGAAACCGGTCCTAGGATGCTTGTTTCCAGTCCAGGGAGGACCTGGCTTGGAGGTTTGGGCTGGACTGTTCCCATGAGGCACAGGGTCAAGACTGATTTGCATATGGCTGGGTTCAAACTGGAATGGCATGGTGAGCAAAAAACGATGGATTTAGGCCCAGATCTCTGTACTGGGGTGAATGTATGACATTGTTCTGCATTCTGTCCATCAACTGTTGTTTTTGCATTTGTCACCCCGAGTGGGACGGGTATGCCCAGACGTGGGTTCTGTGCTCTCCATGCCACTGGAATCAAGCTATCCTGGCTGAAGAGGGTGAAACCCCGAAACCGGTCCTAGGATGCTTGTTTCCAGTCCAGGGAGGACCTGGCTTGGCAGTTCGGGCTGGACTGTTCCCATGAGGCACAGGGTCAAGACTGATTTGCATATGGCTGGGTTCAAACTGGAATGGCATGGTGAGCAAAAAAACGATGGATTTAGGCCCAGATCTCTGTACTGGGGTGAATGTATGACATTGTTCTGCATTCTGTCCATCAACTGTTGTTTTTGCATCGGTTTTACCGAGTCACATGATGGCTGCCAACACTTCCTGGTTTGGAGTGTTGGCAGCCAATCAGAATGAAGCACGTAATTGGGAGGGTTCGCGAATCCTCCTCGGTCACAGATATCGATATTTTTTTATTTTGAAATTTCTCAGGAACTACTGAATGGATTTACACCATTTAAAGCAAAGAGTGCACTCTGAACCAAGAGCTACCTCTCTGCCAAGTTTGGTGTAATTCGGTTCAGCAGTTCGGGCTGTAGCCGCAACAAAAGTTCCTATGGAAATTAACATGGGGAAAACGCGTTTTGGGACCCCTCTTTTTTCTCGGCCCCCGCTTGATGAATCACCCCGAAACTTTCAAGACAGGAGCTGGCCGGAGCGCCCCATTAGTTTTGAAAATTTTGCGAAGATTCGTCAAACGGCGCCAAAGATATTGGCAAATCAAAAAACGCGTTTCCTATGGAAACTAGGTCCTAACTATAACTACCTACTGGCGACCGCCAGTAGGTAATATATCTACATATCTATATATGACATTGAGCCTACTAAGGAACTTAATTTCACTTCCATGGAACCACGAGTCCCACAATGCCGTGATTACTATATTCACATCAAGCCTAGCCCACTGAGGGCGTGTTTGTTAATGAAAATCTGCTTATGGGAGTGATGTTTCAATGCCGGTTTCCTTTCAGAGCCCATGAAGAAGAGGCGTTCCAGCCTCGAAACGCGTCGGCAACATGATGAAAGTTGAGGCAGTTGACGAGCGAGCTGCAGCGAGGTTTATACTTACCTGATGGTACAAGGACACTGTCAAGTGCTCTTTCGATGCTGGGGCATTTTGTTGTACATGAATCTATGCGGCGGCCCGCCGCGGAAAGAAGCACCATTTCCTGCAAGGAGAAAGGCTGTGGGGAGGGAATTCTTCCTCTCTGTAAGCACGGCGTCCTCTGCAGATTAAAGCCCGCACTGACTCTGCCTACCTACTAAGGTTGAAATATGCTTTTAATTCAGGACTGACATTGAGCCTACTAAGGAACTTAATTTCACTTCCAGGGAACCACGAGTCCCACAATGCCGTGATTACTATATTCACATCAAGCCTAGCCCACTGAGGGCGTGTTTGTTAATTAAAATCTGCTTATGGGAGTGACGTTTCAATGCCGGTTTCCTTTCAGAGCCCATGAAGAAGAGGCGTTCCAGCCTCGAAACGCGTCGGCAACATGATGAAAGTTGAGGCAGTTGACGAGCGAGCTGCAGCGAGGTTTATACTTACCTGGTGGTACAAGGACGCTGTCGAGTGCTCTTTCGATGCTGGGGCATTTTGTTGTACATATCTATATATATATATATATATATATGCAAAAAAAAAAAAAGAAGCAGAGAACTCTGGGTAGTTCTCAAGTTTAGGTGGAAAGCAGCTCCTGTACAGAGCACTCTCAACACCAGCGACACTCTAGATCTGCTCACCTCAAATGTCTGTTTTTCTATCAAAGTCTTTAAGCATAGGATTAGCACAGTGCCATCCACGCCGAGATAGAAAGGGACAAAGTCTTTTGCCATTTCTACAGCAAAGTCTTTAAGCATAGAACTAGCACAGTGCTGTTCATGCCGAGCTGTAAAATGACAAAAGCCATTCACCACTCCAGGCACAGTATTACAGCTTTGAATTGGTAAAATACCATTCAAGCCAACCTGAAATGAGTAAAAGCAACCCCTGACACAGTGTTTCGCTCTAATTAGAGCTCTTCAGAGAGGTATAGCTTTGTCCAGACACAAGGGAGCACCCAGTATAAGTCAAAACAATACCCTTTCAGGCATAGAGTGACGCATAAATTATGCAAAAAGAAGCAGAGAACTCTGGGTAGTTCTCAAGTTTAGGTGGAAAGCAGCTCCTGTACAGAGCACTCTCAACACCAGCGACACTCCAAATCTGCTCACCTCAAATGTCTGTTTTTCTATCAAAGTCTTTAAGCATAGGATTAGCACAGTGCCATCCACGCCGAGATAGAAAGGGACAAAGTCTTTTGCCATTTCTACAGCAAAGTCTTTAAGCATAGAACTAGCACAGTGCTGTTCATGCCGAGCTGTAAAATGACAAAAGCCATTCACCACTCCAGGGACAGTATTACAGCTTTGAATTGGTAAAATACCATTCAAGCCAACCTGAAATGAGTAAAAGCAACCCCTGACACAGTGTTTCGCTCTAATTAGAGCTCTTCAGAGAGGTATAGCTTTGTCCAGACACAAGGGAGCACCCAGTATAAGTCAAAACAATACCCTTTCAGGCATAGAGTGACGCATAAATTATGCAAAAAAAGAAGCAGAGAACTCTGGGTAGTTCTCAAGTTTAGGTGGAAAGCAGCTCCTGTACAGAGCACTCTCAACACCAGCGACACTCTAGATCTGCTCACCTCAAATGTCTGTTTTTCTATCAAAGTCTTTAAGCATAGGATTAGCACAGTGCCATCCACGATAGAAAGGAACAAAGGGGCATATTAGCAAGGGCACTATCGCCGCTTTAGCGGCACTTTTTGCCGCTAAAGCGGCGATATTTTTATCGCCCTATCAGCAAACTGTCTCTAACAGCAGTTAGCGACAGTTTGCGGGCATTAGCGCCCGTTTTTTTACCGCTTTGCATGTCAGCGATATTTATCGCTAATGACATGCAAAGTGGGCGTTCCTCACTAAAAATACACGCAGACAGTCGCAAACACAACTTCACACTATTAGCAAGGCCCGCGAAGCGATAAAAAATGTGCGTTAACCCCGATTAGCGCTGGATTTTAACACCTGCTAGAAACCTGACTTAGCCATTATAGTCTATGGGAGGTGGATTCTACGGTTAAGTCCCCACCTGCCTATTAGCGAGTTTTTCCTTAGCGATAGGAATTTATCGCAAGGAATTCTCGTGCTAATGCTGGGAATCGCCGCCATCGCTGGATTTGTTTCGCATTGGAGATAAAACGTTGCTAATAACGCGTTATCTCCGCAAACGAATCCAGCGATAAAAAAAACGACGCTAACTGTGGTTTGCGTTAATTAACGCACGCTGTTGGTAATAGGCCCCAAAGTCTTTTGCCATTTCTACAGCAAAGTCTTGAAGCATAGAACTAGCACAGTGCTGTTCATGCCGAGCTGTAAAATGACAAAAGCCATTCACCACTCCAGGCACAGTATTACAGCTTTGAATTGGTAAAATACCATTCAAGCCAACCTGAAATGAGTAAAAGCAACCCCTGACACAGTGTTTCGCTCTAATTAGAGCTCTTCAGAGAGGTATAGCTTTGTCCAGACACAAGGGAGCACCCAGTATAAGTCAAAACAATACCCTTTCAGGCATAGAGTGACGCATAAATTATGCAAAAAGAAGCAGAGAACTCTGGGTAGTTCTCAAGTTTAGGTGGAAAGCAGCTCCTGTACAGAGCACTCTCAACACCAGCGACACTCTAGATCTGCTCACCTCAAATGTCTGTTTTTCTATCAAAGTCTTAAAATCTGCTTATGGGAGTGACGTTTCAATGCCGGTTTCCTTTCAGAGCCCATGAAGAAGAGGCGTTCCAGCCTCGAAACGCGTCGGCAACATGATGAAAGTTGAGGCAGTTGACGAGCGAGCTGCAGCGAGGTTTATACTTACCTGGTGGTACAAGGACGCTGTCGAGTGCTCTTTCGATGCTGGGGCATTTTGTTGTACATATATATATATATATATTGCAATAAAATTCCTGCTGGTCACGGAGCATGTGTCGGACCCGTTTCTTGGAATGGGATTGGTCTGGATATTTAACGGTATGCAAACACCGCTAACCGGCACGCCTTTCGGTCTGGAGCAACGCGCATGGTTTGCGCTCGTGTGGTATGGTGTTTTGAAGACACAGCGCGTCGCCCCCTGAAGTTTCGAATTACTCACCGGAGTTTGAAGCTGTTTGGGGAGAAAGCAGGCAGCAATCAGGATTGGTCAGCTGCTTGAAAGTGACCAGAGTAGGATTTTCATCTTTGCCTCCTGAGCGGACCGCCGGAGATTAGTGCGCTCCACTTGCCAACAACTAGTTGGAACATCACTTGGTGTTTGAAGAAGCCGATCATTGTATCTGCCATCACAGTGGGGAACACTGAAACCCCGGCATGGACTGTAACAGGAATGTTGGAGGCAGAAGCCTAGGAGGTTGGGCTTGTATGATGCTCCAATCAGTGAGGATCTACTATGAGTGGTTATAACGAGCCTCCAGGGACAACATCTTTTAAAAGTGAAGCGGGCACTGAAGAAAGCCGCAAGGCTGAAACGCGTCTGCCCTAGCGTTTCGCTATTCCAGCAACAATTGTGTCTCCCTTGCAATAAAATTCCTGCTGGTCACGGAGCATGTGTCGGACCCGTTTCTTGGAATGGGATTGGTCTGGATATTTAACAATATGCAAACACCGCTAACCGGCACGCCTTTCAGTCTGGAGCAACGCGCATGGTTTGCGCTCGTGTGGTATGGTGTTTTGAAGACACAGCGCGTCGCCCCCCCTGAAGTTTCGAATTACTCACCGGAGTTTGAAGCTGTTTGGGGAGAAAGCAGGCAGCAATCAGGATTGGTCAGCTGCTTGAAAGTGACCAGAGTAGGATTTTCATCTTTGCCTCCTGAGCGGACCGCCGGAGATTAGTGCGCTCCACTTGCCAACAACTAGTTGGAACATCACTTGGTGTTTGAAGAAGCCGATCATTGTATCTGCCATCACAGTGGGGAACACTGAAACCCCGGCATGGACTGTAACAGGAATGTTGGAGGCAGAAGCCTAGGAGGTTGGGCTTGTATGATGCTCCAATCAGTGAGGATCTACTATGAGTGGTTATAACGAGCCTCCAGGGACAACATCTTTTAAAAGTGAAGCGGGCACTGAAGAAAGCCGCAAGGCTGAAACGCGTCTGCCCTAGCGTTTCGCTATTCCAGCAACAATTGTGTCTCCCTTGCAATAAAATTCCTGCTGGTCACGGAGCATGTGTCGGACCCGTTTCTTGGAATGGGATTGGTCTGGATATATATATATATATATATATATATATTCACTGAAAAAACCATAGGTTTCAGGGACGTTATAGTTACAAATTAGCATTTAAAAACCTTTGAAATTCACTGAAAAAACCATAGGTTTTAGGGACAGTTATAGTTAGTTGGACATTGCACTCGTACAAAACCCGTGAAATTCCCCCGTTATAGTTAGTCCAGCTAACTATAACTCGCGCCCCGCAATGCACTGCTGATGACGTCACATATTACATCACTCATGACATGGTCAGTGACATCACTGATGACATCACTGATGACATCTCAAATGACATCACTGTTGACATCATCCAGTGACTGTGTGTTTCTGTAAAGTTTAAATATTTTTAATATATATAGGAAAAGACGTATTGAAGAATGAGTGGGTGTGTAAGTGTCTGTATGGATGATTTAGTAGGTGCGTGACTGACTGTATAAGTGAGTGATTTAACGTATCTTACTGAATGCATGGGTTAGTGACTAAACTGGGTGAATGTCTGTATCCGTCTGTCTGTTGCTGTGTAAGTGGCTGCATGTGTTTGTGAATAGCTACATGAGTGTCTATATGAGTTAATGAATGCTTGTGTGAGTATCTGTATGGGTGCCTGAGTGTTTGTGTGGGAGGGGTGTGTGCGACTCTGTGCATAAATGTGTGAGTGGGTGATTCACTGGGTGGATGGTTTCAAGAGTGCATCTGTGATAGACTGTATGGGTGGGTAAGTGTGTGTAAGAGTGTGTTAGTGAGTGAATGTATGTCCCAGTGGTACATGTGTGAGTAACTACATATGTGAAAGGCAGTATATATGTGTGTTGGAGTATATAAATAGCTATAAGCGAGAGTGAGTGATTGTGATAGTGGCTGTATGGATGAGTGTGTGCTTGTATCAGTGATTGTATAAGAGCGTAAGAATGTGCTAGTATTTGTATGAGTAAGTGAGCTGGTATGTGTATAACTGTATAGGTGAGTAAATGGTATTGTGTTTAATTATTTGCATGACTGACTAGGTGTGTGAGTACCTCTATGGATGAGTGGCGGTGTTTGAGTGTCTATATAGGAGTATGAGTGCATATGATAGTCCTGTACTGAGTGACCGTAAGTATGAGTGACTGTACGGGTGAGTGAGTTGATGTGTGCGTAGACCTAAGAATCAGTGAGTGGGTATGTAGTTATTGGTGTTGGAGTGTCTATGGTTTTGCGAATGGCAGTCTGTAATTTAGAGTGGGTGTATCAAAGGTTATATTAGGGTGTGAGAAGATGCATGAAATTATCACATGGATGATGTCACCAGTGATGTCATCAGTGATGTCATTTGAGATGTCATCAGTGATGTCATCAGTGATGTCACTGACCATGTCATGAGTGATGTAATATGTGATGTCATCAGCAGTGCATTGCGGGGCGCGAGTTATAGTTAGCTGGACTAACTATAACGGGGGAATTTCACGGGTTTTGTACGAGTGCAATGTCCAACTAACTATAACTGTCCCTAAAACCTATGGTTTTTTCAGTGAATTTCAAAGGTTTTTAAATGCTAATTTGTAACTATAACGTCCCTGAAACCTATGGTTTTTTCAGTGAATTTCAAAGGTTTTTTAAATGCTAATTTGTAACTATAACATGTCTGAAACCTACGGTTTTTTCAGTGAATTTCAAAGGTTTTGTAAATGACAATTTTTAAATGTATTAATTGTTATATAAATTTTTTTAATACTAATTTACTACATTTTTAGAAACAATTTTTTTTACATATTTTATTTTTTAAATTACATTGTAATTACATTATACATTACATTACAAAAAATACTTTCTCAGAATGAATTACTTTAGTTTAAATACTTTGCACATAGGCAATAGACTTTTAAGTACAGTAGTTACAGTTGTTGCAATGGGCAACACATTTTCAAACACAATGCAACATTCAGCTCAATGTGAATTTCTAGTTAAATGCAATTAGTTACTTTATGGATTACTTTTCTAACCACAGGACTGGATCCTAGATTCAGTCCTGGCACATCTCCTGTAAACAGTTGAGTAAAAGCGTTTTGGTTACAGTCGTGATTTTTAAGGAATATTATTGTACTTTAAAAGTTGACACTTAGAAACTTTTTCTCATAGAATCACCAATGTTATCCTATGGAAGGAAATTCACTTAGAAGGTAAAAACTGTTATCGTTACTTTTTCTTACTCAGTGTTGGATCCTGGATCCAGCACTGGTGCATCTCCTGTAAACAGTTGAAAGAATGCGTTTAAGTCATACAGGCGATTTTTTAGGAATATTTGTAGTTTGTGAAAATTGACACTTTGAAACTTTTCTGCTGAAAAGCAGACAATGGATTCCTATGGAAGAAAATATAAGTTACTGGTAAGTACGGTTAAAATTACTTTTCAGGGTCAGTGCTGGGCTAAAAGATGCAGCACTGGGTTCTCTCCTGATAACAGGTGAGTAAATTGGAATTCGTACTTTGGTTGATTTTAGAGGAATATTATAAAGTTCCAAAACTCCACACTTAGAAGAATTTCCAAGTGAAACCAGTCAATGTTAGCCTATGAAGGAAATTCAAGTTACCGGTAAGTACGGTTAAAATTACTTTTCAGGACCAGTACTGGGCTGAAAGATGCAGCACTGAGGTCTCTCCTGATAACAGGTGAGTAAATCAGAATTCGGATTTCGGCTGATTTTAGAGGAATATTTGTATGTTTCAAAAATCAACACTTAGAAACTTTTTCAGCAAAAAGCAGGCAATGATATCCTATGGAAGGAAATTCAAGTTACTGGTAAGTACGGTTAAAATTACTTTTGAGGATCAGTACTGGGCTGAAAGATGCAGCACTGAGGTCTCTCCTGATAACAGGTGAGTAAATCGGAATTCGTATTTCGGCTGATTTTAGAGGAATATTTTAAAGTTCCAAAACTCCACACTTAGAAGAATTTCCAAGTGAAACCAGTCAATGTTAGCCTATGGAAGGAAATTCAAGTTACTGGTAAGTACGGTTAAAATTACTTTTCAGGACCAGTACTGGGCTGAAAGATACAGCACTGAGGTCTCTCCTTATAACAGGTGAGTAAATCGGAATTCGTATTTCGGCTGATTTTAGAGGAATATTTGTATGTTTCAAAAATCAACACTTAGAAACTTTTTCAGCAAAAAGCAGGCAATGATATCCTATGGAAGGAAATTCAAGTTACTGGTAAGTACGGTTAAAATTACTTTTCAGGACCAGTACTGGGCTGAAAGATGCAGCACTGAGGTCTCTCCTTATAACAGGTGAGTAAATTGGAATTCGTATTTCGGATGATTTTAGAAGAATATTTGCACAATGGTGAAGGAGAGGGCGGGGCCTGAGGTGACATCTGTGCAAACGCGCCCCGTGGCGCGTTTTAAGTTGGGGAATTAAGTCCCCTTGAATCCTGAGGGTCCCTAGGGGCCAACTAGCCCACCAGGAACCTCCAATATGCGCCAGGGGGCTGCGTTGCAGAGACGTGTAGAGAGGCCACACCCCTTTTTACACCTCTCTGCAACGCAGCTCTGTGGCGCTTTCTGGATGTACCTGTTGGGCTAGTTGGCCCCCAGGGACCCTCAGGATTGAAGGGGATTTAATTCCCCATCTTAAAACGCGCCACGGGGCCTGTTTGCACACATGTCACCTGAAGCCCCGCCCCCTCCCTTCACCACTTTGCAAACGCGCCCCGTGGCGCGTTTTCAAGTTGGGGGATTAAGTCCCCTTGAATCCTGAGGGTCCCCGGAGTCCAACTAGCCCACCATATACCTCCAAAAGCGCCACAGAGCTGCGTTGCAGAGAGGTGTAAAAGGGGCATGGCCTCTGTACACCTCTCTGCAAGGCAGCCCCTGGCGCATACTGGAGGTTCCTGGTGGGCTAGTTGGCCCCCAGAGACCCCCAGTATTCAAGGGGAATTGTTCCCCTCTGCAAACGCGCCAGGGGCGCGTTTGCAGAGTGGTGAAGGAAGGGGCGGGGCCTGCGGGCCCAATCGTTTAAAAAAAAATGTTGTCCCCTGAAGGGGGCTGTGTGGCCCCCTTCCTTTTTTCTGTTTTTGGGCCCTGGGGACCCCATCTCCCAGGGCCTTACCCCTTTTTTTAAATTACAAAATAAAAAAAAACGGGAAGGGGGCCGCGTGGCCCCCTTCCCTGGGCCTGTATTGGCCCCGGGGACCCCATCCCCCGGGGCATGGCCTCTATATTTATTTTTATTATTTTGAGGGGGCTGCGTGGCCCCCTCCTCTGGCCATTTTAAGGCCCCGGGGACCCCATCCCCGGGGCCGGCCATACCCTTTTTTTTTTTTTTTTAATTTTTGAAAACTTTGGGGAGGGGGCCGCGTGGCCTCCCTCCCGAGCCACTACTTGCCCCGGGGACCCCATCCCCCGGGGCCTGGCCTCTCGTTGGGGACTGTGGGGGTCCCCAAGCCCCCACAGTCCCGCCGGCTCCCCGTGTCCT
This sequence comes from Calotriton arnoldi, assembly GCA_963921515.1. Lineage (NCBI taxonomy): Eukaryota > Metazoa > Chordata > Amphibia > Caudata > Salamandridae > Calotriton > Calotriton arnoldi. The sequence continues at coordinate 574,874 of CAWUFW010001555.1, forward strand.
ACGGGAGCCGGCATTGCTTACACATGGGGAGCAGCTAACATGCTGCTCCCCATGTGGAAAGCAATCGGCTTTGGATATTGGAAGAGAGAGCAGGTTTCCTGCTCTCTCTTCCAATATCCAAGCAGTTTGCAATGACAGGACGGGAGCCGCGAGGCTCCCGTCCTGTCATTGCAACAGCAGTGTCCCGGGGGTAGGCACCCCGGGACACTGCAGGAGCCGGCCCTGGGGGTGGCGGTCCCCAGGGCCACCACAGGCTCCAGGAGGGGGCCGCGCGGCCCCCTCCCTACATCAGCACAGCCCCGGGAGGTGGTGGTCCCCGGGGCTTCGGGGGTCCAAAACGGACCCCCATTTTAATTTGTTAGTGCCCCGGGGAGGTGGTGGTCCCGGGCGTGTGGGGGCTGGAGCCCCCACACAGGTTGTTCAATGTAAAAAAAAGCCCCGGGAGGTGGCGGTCCCGGGGCTGCGGGAGGGCTCAGAGCCCTCCCGCAACATTTTCAAAAAAAGCCCCGGGGGTGGCGGTCCCCGAGGCTTGGGGCCCTTTGAGGCCCCCCACACATAAAATTAACCCCCCCCACCATGCCCCCGGGACTTGGGCCACCCTTGTGGGACCCCCTGAGCAAACCTAGGGGTCAGGGTGTTTCTACCCTGCCCCCTTTGTGCGCTTTGCGCACTTGTTTCTGTCCCTCGGTCTACCGAGGGACAAAATGGCTGCCAACATTTCCTGAATCTGAATGTTGACAGCCAGCTGACAGCCAATTAACATGCAGCTCGTGATCGGGAGGGTACGCGGACCCTACTCGGCCATAGATATCACTATCTTTTTACTTTTGATTTTTCTCAGCAACTACTGAACGGATTTACACCATTTAACAAAAAGGGTTCTTTCTGAACCAAGAACTACCTCTTTGCCAAATTTGGTGTAATTCCGTTCAGCAGTTCGGGCTGTAGCCGTGTCTAAAGTTTCCTATGGAAAATTGCATGGGGAAAACGCGTTTTGGGACCCCCTTTTTCTCGGCCCCCGCTTGACGAATCCCCCGAGATTTTCAGGGTAGGAGCGGACCGGAGCGGGCCGCAAAGTTTGAAAATTTTGCGAAGATACGTCAACCGGCAAGAGAGTTATTTCAAATAGAATGTCGCGGATTTCCTATGGATAATAGGTTGTAACTATAACTATCTACTGGCGACCGCCAGTAGATTATATATATATATATATATATATATATAACATTTTAAATTTATAATTTTTTTCTTGTTTGGGGGAAAACCCCAACTTTTTTGTGCCCTTACCACCCTTTACCACTACCCACCCATAAACCCTAAAATTACCATTACCACCCTTCACACCCTTAAACCCTAAAATTACTGTTATCACCCTTTACCACTACCAAACTTTAAAATTACCCTTACCACTTTATACCACTACCCACCTGTTGGAAATTGGGTTAATGGTCGGGGGGATGAAACCCTGCTCTGGCAGCAACCACAACCTCTGTCACGGTGAAACATAAGCAAACCTCAAATTATCATGTGCTTAACCCTCTGAAGGATGGCACCAAAGTTGTCAGGCTTAACTTAGAGGCAATGTATTTATAAAGCACTTCAAACAGTAATAGAGTAAAAACACAACCCAAGAAAAAGCCCACACTAATTTAGACAAATAGAATAAAATGTAATAAATTATTTGACACCAAAACAAAAAAATCTAATCAGTAGAACCAGAGATATGCAACTTTAAAAATTTCAGGTACATAAAGCGCCTAGGCTAAAAGCCCAATGTGCTACTCACGGTTATCTGGTCATGCGAGACCAGATGAAAGTCACAAGTTAAGGCCGACCACAATGGAGTGCGGGCCGGATACAGGGACCGGGTTAGACCCATTGAAAGAGTTACCTTCAAAGTACAAGGAGCAGAGTTCAGTTCATGGTGGAAGGGGCCATGAGGAGCAGGAAGAGCATTGCGAATGGTCGTCGACGTAGCAAGAACAGCAACCTGGACGTCGCATACGGTTGTCACTGTAGCGCATAGATCCTGTCGGGCGTCGTGGACGGTCATTGTTGGAGCTTCTCGTTGGCGGTCACCCCGAGCTGTCGATGCTGTAGCGCAAAGTGCACATCTCACACTTCTGGGCGTCATTGGCAGTCGCTGTGGAGCGAAGAGGCAGGTTCACCGGAACCTCGCATTGACGGGTGGCACAGGCAGCAAGGTCTTGGCCAAAGCCAGCTCATTCGCGAAGAGCCCAAAACTTAAGGATTTCTCCTTTTCTTTGGAGAGGAGCTCAACTGAGGCCACACCAAGGTTCCTGGACCTGAGGGTAGCCTCCTGGTTGTCAGGAAAGTAATGCAGCAGAGGCCAGTAGTGCTCAGGCAAGTCCAGTTGTAGGTCAGCTGGGCAGTTGCAGGGAGCCTCTGGAGCGTGTTATGTCCCAGTAGCTCAAGACAGGAGATCAGTCTGCTGTCCCTTGAAGCCACTTCAGCCTGGGATGAAGGGTGGAGGTCCAGTCTTCCTTCTCAGCAAGCAGGGCAGCAGGCAACAAATCAGCAGAGTAGCAGGACAGGTGAGTGGTAGTCCTTCTGGCAGCAAAGCAGCCCAGCAGTCCTTCTTCTATGGTATCCACAGGTCTAGGAGTGTACTGAAGATTTGGGTCTGAGGGTCCAATATTTATATCTGGTGTCCACTTTGAAGTAAGAGCAGTTTTTACAGAATTCCCTTTGAAGTCCTGAAGTTTCCTACCTCACCTGCCCTGGCTTAAAGCTAACTGCATGAACAAAGCAGTGGTGACAAGTCCTTTGTGGGAAGGCAGGTGCAAGTGTGGCTGTGCCCAGCTCTGCCCCCCCCCCATCCTGCTAGGTGATAGCCATCCAGGCACACCTAATCCCTCTATTGCGTGGCTGTCTAGGAGGAATAAAAAAAGTCCAACTGTCAGTTACACCCAGTCATGTGACCCAGGAACAGGCTGGAGGCACCAAATAGTTAGGGCAGGAAAATGCCAAATTTCTAAAAGTGGCATTTTAAAATTGTACCTTAAAATTCGACGTTACTATTAGAGAGGATTTTTATTTACAATTTCTCAGACACCAAACATGACAATTCCTATCTGCTCCCAATTAAAAGTTATCACTTATTAAATGTAATAAGTTAACCAAATGTTATCCTATGGGAGAGATAGGCCTCACAGTTGTGAAAAGCGAATGTAAGAGTTTTTCACTACCAGGGCATGTAAAACTTAAAAGCACATGTCCAACTTTTTAAATACACTGCACCATGCCCTCTGGGCTGTGTAGGACTACCCTAGGGTTGATGTAGGTGTATTGAAAAGGGAGGTTTGGGCCTGGCAAAAGGTTTATTTTGCCAGGTTGAAATGGCAGTTTAAAACTGCATGAACAGGCTGCAATAGTAGGCCTGAGGCATGTTTAAAGGCATGTGTGGTAAAAGCACCAACGTGATAAAGGTTGCATGGTTAAGTCTGTTCCCCCCCAAAATCCACTTGTTGTAGACCAGAAGAACTTCACTAATTAAAGCACACAACCAAGATGTGTAAACAAATAGTATAGAAAGTGTAACCTGTTGACCTGCTCAGTTACATACTTATAATGAAGCGCGTCCATTACCCAGTTATCAAGGCTCAGCAGCGGCGCGGATTGTAGCATGTGAATTCATTGAAAATAATAGAAACCCTTTTGTGAGAAACCAAAAACGGGATATCGATTTAATGGGAAAAGTAATGAATTAAAATACAATTAGGTCGTAAATAATAGAAAGAAAACTAGGAACATTTTTAAAAAATACATTAAAAAAAACTTATTTTGAAAAGAAAACACAATTGTGGCCCTTGCAATGAAATCCGGTTAAAAGGCATAGTGTAAAGCTGAAAAAGAGGTACAGAGACAAAGGTATATGAGGCATGGTAGGGAAAGGTCCAAGAGATAGAAAATGTTACAAAAATGACCCACCACCAAAAAAAGGAGAAAAACGGGTGCATAAGAAGAGAGAAATAAACTAATGTTTTAAAAATGGATGGATAAATGGAAGAAAGATGAGGACTTCACCTAAAAAATAAACAAAATAAAAAAACGCGCTGGTGGAAATGAAGGCGATAAAGCAAAAGAAACCAATACGGAAGGCAAAAAAGCATTGGAAAAAGGGATAGCGGTATTCAGAAATAAGCACAAGGAACAGCTACTTAAAAAATAGCGAACTATCACCCAACGACAGGCTATGGCAAGGCAATTCCAAGAAAAAAAACGTGCTGCAACCACATATAACAGGGGCACACACATACTACAGGCTAAGCAGCAGCCTCGAGAGCCACATAATATCTCTGTCACTTTCTCGCTCCCCACTCTCATGAGACCAGCCACTTCCAGAGAACACGCGATGCCTGAAATATCCCGCGCGGGATCTCTCACTGCGCTCCTGTGTAGATGTGTCGTGTTTCCAGGTCAGTGCACGAGACAAGCTCGCATCAGAGTGCACCATCCTCCTTCCGGTTGACTGTCTTTTCCCTCAAGCACTGGGGACAGATGGCAGCTAGCGTGCCTCTCAAGCAGGCAGCCATGCGCACACCTTTTCTTGGCACAACAGCAGTTCCTGGAGGCTTGTGCCTACTGCTCTTACAGTAGCCATCCACCGGGTCCATCCAAGAAGTCAGATAATGGATTTCGCTATAACACGTAAAGTCCGTACACACTACGAAACATCAAGTTTCCCTCCAGAAAGAGCACTGAATATAACATTTAAAAATGTACACTGATCTTTACTCTTACCCCCTTTTCACCCTAGCTATACCTATCACCTTGGAAGCTTTGACTATACATTTGTAAATAGGATTTCCACTCTTTTCATCATGCCACTATATTATTATACTATGCCCATAACCAGGGCTACTGTATTATGCCGCACTGGAGGGCCACATTATGTGGCAGAGTTGACTAAATTATGCGTCAGGAAAAGGCAAATTATACGGCATGATGTTGCACATTTTGTGATAGTATTAATTCCTTATTTTGTCATTATTAAACTTGTAAGCACTCTCCCCCACGCTCTTTAACCTTTTCATTGAACCACTGGCTGTAATCCTCAAAGCATCCAACATCCAATATCACATGTATGCGGATGACACCCAACTGTACATGAAAATATCCTCCCCCGAAGACATCAAATCACTCAACGGAACCCTGCTCAAAACCCTAAACTGGCTAACCTCCAACCGTCTCAAACTAAACGCCCTTAAAACAGAATTCCTCCTCATCTAGCCCACTAGGCAAACCCCCACTGTTGCAAAATATCTATGTAACCTCACCGCTCTCAACTGCACACCTCACATCATTGATTCCACGAAATCACTGGGAATTGTGCTAGATAAGAAACTAAACATGCAAGATCACATCAGAACCTCCACCAAAGGAGCGAACTTCCAACTGAGCATCCTTAGAAAACTCAAACCCTACCTTCCACAAGAAGACTTCAAATCGGCGGTGCAAGCACTAGTCATCTCTAGACTACAATACAGCAGTGCTACTCTATGTGGTCTGCCGAAACTCAGTTTAGCCCCCATCAGAGCATCTCTAAATGCTGCGACTAGACTCATCACTGGTTCCAAGAAATCCAACCACATCTCGCCGGACCTGAAATCGCTCAATTGGCTTCCTTTTGAGGCAAGGATCCAGCTAAAAATTGCATGTATGACCCATAGAGCACTACACTTCAATACCCCACTCTACCTGACAAATAAGCTGGAACTCTCGGGTGGCACCCGGCCTTCCAGGAGCACAAGCACTCTGCTGCTTAAGCCAAAGAAATTTAAAAAGCTTAAAACCTACAAGTGTACATTCTCTGGCATGGTCCCGAGAATCTGGAACTCCCTACCCATAGAAACAAGACTGATTCTCTCAACATTTGACTTCAAAAGGGAAGTTAAAGCTCTACTAATGAACACTGCGCTGAGCTAGACGCTTTTTCTCCTCCTGCCTCAATCTTGTTTAGCTGTTTTACCTACTATATGTCATGTGTTACGGTCTATTGCCGCCCGCCATAATGTCATTGCTGTTCCTGTGGTATATTGTCGTACCTGTTTACTTTTCTCCCTCAGATATCTTCCTATGTCTTCCGCAACCCGTATGTAAAGCGCTCTGATACCCGCTTGGGTCATGTTCGCGCTATACAAAACTTTAAATAAATAAATAAATAAGCACTGTCTGGGCAAAGGTGTCACCTCCCTAATACCAGTCTTTCCATATACACAATAAGTAACAGAAAGGGGAGCCCTCATCTATGGCAATGGCCTTTCCCTGCGCAGCAACATGTGTCGCTGTGCTTTAAGCAACCTTTGAGTCTTTTGAGTTAGAGACACTCTTTTTTGTTAAAATCTGCAGATTAGCCAGCAGATGATGTGACAAATGCTGCAAATCGATAATTATGCTGAAAACGACACGGCTGCAAAGTTGCATATTTTCAGACGCCCTGCCCATAACATACCTTATTAATGACAGACAATCCCCTGAAAATCCTGTCTCTTAATGCCAAGGGACTTCATCATCCTGTCAAGACAAAAAACAAATAGAAAATTGTCATAAACTAAAAGGATATATTATCCTCCTTCCAGAGACCAACATTGGCAACTAAGAGGCCACTGGAATGAGAATAATTGGATTCAAGATTCATTTTACTCCCCAGTCGAAAACAAAAAGAATGGAGATATAACAATAATCCCCAGGTTTGCAAGCATATCAGCAACTGATAACCTGCACAACTCGAAGGGAAGATAGACTATTACAAAACTGAAAAAAAGAACTACCACATGATGCTCCTATAATACTTGGCAGCAATTGTAATGTGCCTTGGGATGGCACTGTGGACAGTATTTCATCCTCCAAATCAAATATGTAAATGAGAAACATACGCAAAAAGCATAATATAAACGATATCTGGTGATTATTCAACCCAATGGGAACTGATTACACTTTTTTCACATCCTCATAACTTTCCAGTGCAGTAAACTCTGAAAAAGAACACATAATTATATCCGATTACGCATGCATCCCCATCGAATTAAAATGCACCATGCGCCTGGCGGATCAAGATATGGTGGATGAATAAAGAGATCTTTATTCATCCTGTAGGAAAGGAGCAAGTCTTAAAATCTACCATGTACTACTTCAATGATAACCAACATGATAACCTTAACACAGAACTTACTTGGGAAGCAATGAAGGCAACAATTCGGGGAACAATGATTAGCATAATGACCTAAAAACAAATCAAAAAATGAAATCTCTTGAACACACTCTAGATCACACGAAAGGGTCGGACACACACAGCAAAATAAAATCTTTAATAAAATAAAAGAATGAGTGAAAGAGCAAACTTATGTTTCACAAAGCTTAAAGGGAAAAAACATTGTGAAAATAGCAGAGCTGGTCGAATGATATCCAACCAGCTTAACTTTAGTGAAAAAAAATGCATCACTACTGGAATTAAAGATATGCTAGGTCAGACAAACAGACACAAAAGAGATTTTGGGCTGCTCTCATAACTTTTACACCAGACTATACAACTCTAATGATCACTCATCCATTGATAAATGGATAGGTTAACCATGTCTACCATTGATGACTCAATGAAAATTGAATTTAACCAACATTAAAAAAACAGAGATCACTGAGGAGATTGCCTCCGTAAAAACAAGGAAGGCTCCTGGTACTGATGGGCTACCAGTAACCTTTTATAAACCATGCCACAATTAATTAATAGACCATCTAGAATCATTATTCAATTACTTAGCTAAAACTAATTAATTAAGTGTGTCAGTAGCAGAAGCTCCAATATTAGTTACAAATGGCAAAAGCCTATCAAAACAAAGAACTACAGACCAATCTGATTAAATATTGTAGATTGTAAAATCTATGCTAAAATCCTATCCAAGAGATTGGAAAAAGTTTTGAGAAAGAGAGAATAGCGAGCGACAACTGCTTGCACATGTATTGGTAAAAGTGAAATTCCTAGACTCCCTGACCATGGCGATTGGCACTGGATGCAGAAAAAGCCTTCAATAAAGTTTTTTGACCTTCCTGCTTTCATTGCTCTGAAACCACGCCCTGCGCCACCCATGTGAACAAATGGTATTTGCCTTATACGCCCAACCTAAAGCCCCATTAGAATCAATGGGCTCTTATCAGACAAATTCAATTATCTCAAGACACTAGACAGGACTAGCCGTTATCCCCCCAACTTCTATTCCTACTAGTGAAAGAACCCCTACACATTGCTATTCGCTCAAATCCCAAAATCACAGGCATTTCATTCTCCTCTAGAAGTCAGAAGCTCACAGCATATGCAGATGATATTCTGAGGGTCTTTTCCCTAAACAACCTCTACTATGCTGCAATACTAAGGAACACAAACCTAAAATAGCAAGACAATTCCATTAAGTATCTCACTATCTAGCTTTCCAGGACTTTAGAAGACTCCTAGACCTACAATGTAAAGACACTCCATACAAGAATAAAATCAGTGACTGAAGCATGGATACCTACATTTATAACAGTGAGGGGGAGACTGCAGACCATCAGAATGATGGTGGTCCCATAGGTCCCATGTACCCTCTACAACTGTCCGTAAACTTTTTTTAAAAATCACTTGTTAAACTTCTATCTGACTCTATCTGGAAAAGCAAAGAAAATATTTCTCCAAAATCTCAAAACAAATAAATCATTAGGTGGGGTCACTTTACCCAATCTCCATAAATATCAAATCTCATTCTTAGCAAGACAGAGAAAATAATGGCTCTGATTAGGCAAAATACCCTGAGTTTTATCACTGTTTTCACAACACAAAACTTCAAAATAACAAACACCTACAACACAGTGAGGGATACCATCGGTGCCCTAAAATACCTTGACAAAAAACGAAATAATAAAATCCATAATTCCAATTTGATGACAATATGGAACAATCCAAACATTAAAATCGATACAATAATGCTCTTCCGAATGTCTTGGTGGAAAAAGGAATCATTTATATGTATATAAACAACTTATGGTCACCCAAAAACCCTTTATCTTTTGCTATACCGCAAGAGAGATTTTTCTTACCAAACTTTGGGGCATATTCACAAGGACCTACCGCCGATTTATCTCCACCTTAACCCATCAAAAGTGGAGATAGATTTAACACCCCATTCACAAGCGGGTGCAAACTGCAGACATCGCCAGTATTCCCGCGACAACTGCCCCAAAATTTATCTCCACGGTGGACACCACCAACTAACCGTAATGAGATGCAGAGTAGGCGTTCCCGTGCAAAAACACACGAAAAAACCACAACACCACTTTCACAACGAACTGAAAGATCTGCGATGCGAACCAAAAACAGGCGATAAGCTGCGGTAGCAGCAGGGATTTAACACCTGCCTTTTGCTGGTGTTAAGCAGGACGACTACCTGCAGCATGAAAGGGAGCCCAGCCAAGAGCCACATCTGAAGACCCACAGATGCCATGGAGACAATGATCATGCAGCTCCGAGACCCATGAGGGCCACAACACCCACTGCCACCCACCCCAGGTACGCCACCACCCCCAGGACCCATCCCGCCCCCTCCCTCCCCCCCCGGGAACACCACAGAGGCAGCGTACACAAAGACAGCGGACCCACCTGAAACGCATCTGCCGCCCAGACCCAACGCCAGAGGAGGACATTGCCCACTACAGGCCCAAAAGGACAACCATCCCCTGCATCTGACCCACATCCCCCACCTGCTGACGGTACCAACCCAGCGGACAGCCAACATCCCTCCGCAGACAAAGCTGCCGGCTGCGCAGCACATGTCGGCCTCTGGTACCATCCAACCCACAACTGCCAGAGTCGGAGGAGTCACACAGCCAGCCCCATCCAAGGTCATCACACTTGTCCTGGATGCCAACATCAGCCTGGTACCCCAGAACCTCCACGTCACCCACACTGCGCAGGAGCAGCTGGAGACCAAGCAAGGCCCCTACGCCATAGCTGGATTCCCTCACGTGTCAGGGCCAATCAACAGCACACATGTACCCCTCGTGCCCCCTGCCCACACTGCACACAACCACAACAACAACAGAAAGCACACGCATACCATGAATGTGCAGGCAATAGTGGCCCGCCCGGGACTCAACAATGTCGTGGCCAACTCCCCAGGCAGAGTGCATGATTCTCACATCTCCCGACAGTCCATCATCACCCAGCGCTCCCAGGATGGCACTCATGGAAATGCAGTGCCCGTTGGTAAGTCCAAAATGAACACACACACACCTCCAGCCCAGTCATGCAACTCACGACACTGGCAATGGGCACGCAGCACAACTACATTCCACATGACACACAACATGCCAACCGACCAGACACGACAACACAACTCCACTGGGAATCTGGCCTTGCCATGCCCACAACCCAGCCACGGCATGGCACCACAGATACACAATAGCAGGATGTGAAGAGAGGCATGGAGCAGGCATGTGCGAGAGCGGCAAGTGACTAAGGAATGAGAACCTACCCAATGCCAGGTGTGGCGTGGAGGTGCCGGACAGACCACAGAGTGCAAACCACGGAAATGGCCATGTGGAGATCAACTGCTGGTGCATGGAGTGTAGTGGCCAGTGGACGCTACCATGTCCCCACAGGCTGTGGGGCAGAACGCGGAAATGTTGCACGTTACGTCCCCCCCCCTGCATGCGCGGGCGGAGTGGGTTGGACCTGCGTATGCCAGGCCTGCGTAGGGGTGTGAACAAAAAGCCCATCGCACTGGGCGTGGTTCTCATTCGGAATGGACAACGCATCTGCCAGGGCGGCGCCTCTCAGCCCGCCACGAGTTCTGCCCCGAGCGCGGCGGGGCCTGCGTCCCTGTGCGCCTGCTGCACCCCGGGCCGCTGGTCCCCAGACCCGTCATGCCTGCCCCAGCGCACCAACGAAGCTCCGCTCACCTGCCTACACCGGCGTGTGTCAAAGAGGGCCCACCACGTGCCGGTGCACGCTCCAAGCACCAGTCCCGCGACCTCTGCAGCCTCCGCAGACCATCGCTAGCCCCCCGACGCTGGCCCACATTACTCCTTTCTCATTGACATACTCCACCGGCGTCCTCTTCGGCCCAGTAGGTCCCACATGTGGAACTGAGTCCTGAGTCTTGAACAGCAGTGACCCCAAGTCCATGGCAGCGGCCACAGCACCAGACTCCCTTCGATCAGTGAGGCATAATTCCGTATCGCAGGACTGCGACACGTGGTGCCACCAACCCTGTTCAACGCAAGCCGGTGACACGTGGTGCCACTAACCCTGTTCAACGCAAGTCCGCGTCCCGTGGTGCCACTGAACCTGAACTATGCAGGCCGGTGGGGCCATCCAGCCTAAGCCGGCGACACTCGGTGAATGGCCCGTGCTGACCACTGCCTCAGGGCTACACTGCGGTCCAGTAGGTCACACATGTGGAACTGTGTCTTGGGTAAGATGTGGAGGAGTCCACACCATTGGACACGCCTTATCGCAGGCGGCATCCCCTAACAGCACTGGTGCCACTAACTCTGTGCGCAATGAGTCATGGGCACTATCTGGTTGGACCTTGGTGGCGTCTGAGTCCATGGCCTGGTGGTTTTCTGCATCTTCATCTGGCTGGACCGGACTTGGTGCCCAACATGTGTCTGTTCCATTCATCTCCACCATAGTGACTGTTTCAGCGTGGTTCTGCCCTCTGCATCATGCCCTGGGGGTACACCTTCCACTGTCCACCGAGACACTCCGCGACAAGCCCCTTTGTCATCTACGGAAACCTGCTCTGCACCGTGACCCTGCCCCAGTGCCCCACAAGTCAGCGGCCCGTGGTGGTAGGCCCGTGCAGGGCGCTGTGCATCCGGGGCCACTAACTCTGTGCAGCACAAGTCATGGGGCCTTTATGGTTGAATGGTTGTGTCCTTTACGATGTACACTGTTGTCGATTTCTGACTGCACCAGGCAGCCGTTGCCGGCTGGTGTGCACACACCCCACACACATCCAACACAGGTGTCACTCGATATGTGTGCCAGCTAATAAATGTGGCCGGGCGCACATGCCCGTAGCCATTCACACCATCTGAGCAAGTGTGTCCGTGTGGTCATTGTGTCAGCATGATGGGCACGGGCCCTGCAACATCACAGTGTGCTGTCTTCAGCGGACGATACCATGTCACCTCAGCGTTGGCAGTGACCCTGGACATGTAGCTTTGCACGCCCCCCCCTGCATGCACAAGCGGCGTGTGCTGGTCCGGCGTACGACAGGTCAACGCAGGGGTGTGCTGATTCGGCAGGGGGAGCAGGGCGTGGCTCGGACCTGGCCTTGGCCAGGATGTGCGGTAAGTGTGTCTCTGTGTTGGGGTGTTGTCGCCACCAGGGCCACAGTAGTTGATGTTGCAATGTAGCATGCACCAGGAGGGCGGGCCCGCACGGACAGGGAACTGTAGAAGCGCAAGACCGCTCGGGGTCTTGGCACATGCATGCCAGGTGTTATGTGTATCAGTCCTGCGGCTGCATGAGTCAGTTGCCTAGCCTCATTCGCAGCGCGATCACAGCCAGCCATGGACTGTACACCTGTGTCTGCCCTGTCCGGACCATTGGCCTACACTCACGTGGCCGCACACCTTCAAAGGCCAGCGTCACGGTGTTGTTGGCATGCCACTCGACATGCGCGGACAGGCATGACCATGGTGTGCCGTAGGAGTGCACGTGATACAACCGTGCAGCGCACACAAGTGTGGGGGCTCGTGGGAGGGAGGAGCAGCTGTGAGGCAACGTAACACACAGTGAGGCCTCAAAAAACCCAAGGCGGACCCGAGAGACCTCAAGAACTTCCGGCCCATCTCCCTGCTTCCGTTCCCAGCCAAGGTCATCGAGAAGATCGTCAACAAACAGCTAACCCGATACCTCGAAGAAAACAGCATCCTGGACCCATCCCAGTCAGGGTTCCGCAGCAACCACAGCACTGAGACTGCCCTCATCGCCGCCACCGACGACATCAGGACCCTGCTGGACAACGGTGAGACCGCAGCCCTCATCCTGCTGGACCTCTCTGCCGCCTTCAACACTGTCTGCCACCGCACTCTACGCGCACGCCTCCACGACGCAGGGATCCGAGACAAGGCCCTGGAATGGGCCACCTCCTTCCTCGCTGGCAGAACCCAGAGAGTCCGCCTCCCACCATTCCGATCCGAAGCCTCCGAGATCATCTGCGGCGTACCCCAGGGATCATCCCTCAGCCCAACACTGTTCAACATCTACATGGCCCCGCTCGCACGCATCGCCAGACAGCACGACCTCAACATAATCTCCTACGCCGACGACACTCAACTGATCCTCTCCCTCACCAAGGACCCCCTCGCCGCCAAATCCAACCTCCATGAAGGAATGAAGGCCGTCGCCGAATGGATGAAGATCAGCCGACTAAAGCTGAACACGGACAAGACAGAGGTCCTCATCCTCGGCTCCAACCCTACAGCCTGGGACGACTCCTGGTGGCCAACAACACTGGGAGCAGCCCCGACACCCACCGACCACGCACGCAACCTGGGAGTCATCCTCGACTCAACGCTCTCCATGGCCAAGCAAGTCAACGCAGTCTCCTCCTCCTGCTTCAACACCCTCCGCATGCTTCGCAAGATCTACAGGTGGATCCCGACAGATACAAGAAGAACAGTCACCCAGGCCCTCGTCAGTAGCAGACTTGACTATGGGAACGCCCTCTACGCGGGAGCCCCGGCCAAGCTCATCAAGCGACTGCAACGCATACAAAACGCCTCCGCACGCCTGATCCTCGACGTACCACGCCACAGCCACATCACCCCCACCTGAGGAACCTGCACTGGCTCCCCGTCGACAGGAGAATCTCCTTCAAACTCCTCATCCACGCACACAAGGCACTCCACAAGACTGGCCCAGCCTACCTCAACAGACGACTATTCTTCTACGCCCCCAACCGCCAGCTCCGCTCCGCCGACCTCTCCCTCGCCACCGTCCCTCGCATTCGAAGAACAACCACCGGCGGCAGATCCTTCTCCCACCTCGCCGCCAAGACCTGGAACACCCTTCCACTAAGCCTACGACAGACCCAAGACCTGCTGACCTTCAGGAGGCTACTCAAGACCTGGCTGTTCGACCAGTAGCAGCACCCCCACCCCTTTTTTTCTCCCCAGCGCCTTGAGACCCTCGCGGGTAAGTAGTGCGCTCTACAAATTCTGTGGTTGATTGATTGAGGCCGCTCATGTGCCACGTGCTGGGCATATCATCCATGATTCCCAGGGTCGCAGACATCCCACCACACCCACGACAGGCCTCTGTACATCTCCTGAATGCATGCAGATGGTGAAGTTACTGTAGGGATGAAGGGTCCTTTGTCTGTACTATCGAGCGGTGGCACATCTGCAGCTCCGAGCTGGGACTTGCATGTGGCCAGCACCCCCTGACAGATACGATAGCATTTACTTGCAACTCCCACACTACGCACTGCCCGACGTGAGACCAACGTGTACACATCCCACACGCAGAAGTCCTTGGTCTTAGTTAGCGTGCGTGAGATGGCCTTCACACGTACTCCCACCCCACCCCAGGCCTGCACCCGTTGCACACAGACACTGCTCATTGCTCCGAGCTGTGCCCTTTCATCCACAGGACTGGCGCAGGGCAAGCCAGTGCCGCTTCGAGCAGAGCCACTGACGCAATGGCAGACCATCCCGGACACATGCTCGACTCCAGTCACGTGGACCTGTACCGTGCACATCAGCTGCATGTACTGGGGACACTGCCGTTGGCAGTGCTGCAGATCAGTTACCGGCTGAGCTTCCGCCTTGCGAACGTCCCCTGCGTTCAGCCGGTGTTGCATTGTTGCTCGTGCATATTCGAGAGGACCATGGATGTCTGCCTCTCCAACGTGACTGTAGCTGACCTGGATTTCGACGTGTGTGTGCGCCCCCTGTTGACCCACGACCAGGAGTGTCACCGTGATGCCCGTTTATGGCATGCATGGATGTTTGGCATGCATGCTGGCAACTGAACCTGGGAGATTGCACGAGTCGTCGTGTGCAGTGAGCACATTGAGCCGCTACCCGATTGGGCTTTGGTGCACATTGGGGCCAGGGGTTGGAGTCAGCACATCTGTCCGGGTCTGCTCATGGATTACGTCGACGACATGTCAGATGTGGTGGACAATGATCTCTCATTGGAGATGTTGGCCTACGCTGCTGCACTCGCGTTCATGGACGAGTGACAAGGTATCTGCAGCCACAACTGGATGTGACCCATTGCACATGTCCCAATGCCTGGATGCATGTTGGGAATCTGGTCACATGTCCCAAGACGACAGTGAACATGGCTGCATTGGCCTGGACTCCTGATCCATGCGCGGACAACCAACGCGGGTTGGCACTGACTTGTGTTGGTGATGGACTCCCCCGGGGTGGACATGGGCGCTTTCCTACGTTCCTCATTCAGACATGCTGCTGCATTGGTCTGCATATCGTGGCACTTCTCTTGGCCATACTGACACGCACTTGTTGATAAAGTTTCCGCACTTTCACTTGTCTCCAACTGTGTTGTGTCTTGATTTGTCTGCAATGTGTGTGTCACGGACTCTCTGGATCCCTGCCATACGTGCATTGCTCCCCCATCAGGGCTGTGGGTTTGTACTTGTGCATTATCATGTCCCTGTTTCATGCTTTGCCAGATGCGTATGGCCGTTTGCCGGACACAAGCGGGTGCACTTGTGTCCTGTGTTCTGTTGTGCAGAAGTTGGTGTTTGTACCACATTGTGTTGGATGTTGGGGTGCTCTGCTTCCTATGTGTGTGTGCTGCATTGTGTGTGAGATGTCCCTTCAGCTCTGATTCGGCTCACCCTTCTCCCTTTCAGGCAGTGTGGTTTTCACTTCTGTGCTTGTTCAGTGGTGTGATATTGCCGGGTTGTGTGACTTGTGCTCTTGGTTGGTGTTGTTACTCTTGGGCATGGTTTGTCTGCAGTTGTGCTGTGCTTAATTGTGCATGTGTGCCATTGTGCCCATCTCCCCCCGTCCCCCAAGTCCCTGGTTGTTCCTCTCCCTGTTGCTGTTGTGTCTGTTGTTTTGGGGAGTTTCCGTCCCCGGCTCCTGCCACCATCTCCAGACTGATGTGGTGGACCCCATTTCCTCCATGTCATCCAGCTCCTGGTGTGGCGCTGGACTCCCACCTCCGGTGTGCATTGCTGCCTTCTTGTTGTTGGCGTGTTTCTGCTTGTTTGTGCGTTTCGCATCATTCCGGCTGTTCTGGTTTTCTTCCATTGTCCTCCTCCGCTCTCCGGCTGCATTCACCTTGTCCACGATGGCCTGCCATGTACAATGTTTTGTTGCCAATGGGGCTTGTGGGGTTGTATACTGGCTCCGGTTGCCTCCATTGTGCTTGGCTGTTGTTTTCTGTTTGGTTTGTCTTTCTTTTTCCGGCTTTTGTTGTGCTTATTCCCGCCTGCCGTGTCTGTGTCGCGGGCCTGTCGGTGCTTATCGCTGCTTTCCTCATCGCGAATGGGCTCATCGCACGTTTTGTTGTGTTGTGGTTTGTGTTTTTATCTCCGTCGAGGTGGTTGTATCGCGGACATGGGCCACGTTTTCAGCGGACTATCGCATGGTACCGCCGTGTTGTGAATTCCACGTTAACACAGGGTTATTTTCCCATGATAGGATGCGATGTGTAAAGTTGCGTTCACATTTTTTGGAGATGTTTAGCACACGTTCTTGTGAATATACCCCTGAGACTTTTAAACATTCCTTAAACTTAAAGCAGTACTCACAAAGTGAATGCTTTAAACTCGACAGATCTCTCTTTATTGCACAAGGTATTGGTAAGTGGCCACACAGCAGACAAAAATCGTTAAACTAATCACAAATACTAAACCTAAAATCATTACTAAAACAGAATTGAAATGGAACAAGGTCAGAGCAAAACGGAACCCTTTTTTCAGCACTGCCAGATAAACATTCGGAAATCATTACTACTAAGATTGCCCCATCCTTATCCCAATGTACATTTTAGCTTATGCACACCTCTTTCTGGAATCCCAGTAAACTGTTCAATTTGGGTCTGATCACTAGGAAACATTATTGGAATTGCAATGAAGCAAATGTAGACACAGAACACATTCTTTCATTGTATAATAACATTGTTTTAATGTATATGTTAATTTTATATTGTTTGTTTGAATGTTAAATGTGTTTATAAATTTTTAAATATTTGTTAAAATAATTTGTTTTTTGTTTACAGGTGTTGGGTATTGTAGGTGATTATAGTGGCAAGTGTATTTATAATTATATATGATTTTCAAAAAATATTTGACTTTTTCTAGTTGTTTTAATTGTTTATTATTTATTTTTGTCATTATTCAGGTCGTGGGTACTTTGGGCTGTGGGGGGTGTGGAGGGATGGGTGGATTTAAGGCTTTCAAGAATTGGTTGTTATGTTTTTCCAAACCTTGTTTTTATTCTTTTCCCCGCAAAAACAAAAAAATGTATTCTGTTCAGTGTCCTTGGAAAAAAAAGTTGTTCTCCACAGAATTACTGCCATTCTTGTAGTTACAGCTCGTTTTAATTCTCTCTCTCTCTCTCTTCCTCTCCAGGATCTTCGTGGTCTCGCCACTGACATCCCTCGAGAAATGGAAAAGAGTTGCCTGGGTAAGTAAATGTTTTATTACATATCTTGTTCTCCTGTCTGCCCCTATCCACTAGTCTTCTGCCCTATTTACCTAATTTCCATATCCTTGTGAGTTCAAACCACCACCTCTTACGAGAGGAGCTTTAGAACTGAGGTTCTGGAGGTGTGGCTATCCAAAGGCTGGGGCAACCAGGTGGGCAACTTCTAAAGTAGCCTCCTGGGTGCATGCCACATCACCCTCGACACGAGATTTGTGCCAGGGGTGAGGAGGCACGTGTTTGATAGCAAACATGACATATTTAGGTAATAACATAATGGAGCTGCCAACTTCGGGTTTGCAAGGGTGCCAGCTTATGTTATTCTATGGACTATCACTTATAGCGTCCTTTATTGGTAAAGGGAACTACAGGGTCATATAAGCTTGCACTTACATGTCCACACCTTTGATATAATGAACCCTGCTTCCTGGGTTTTATGAGGGCTTCCTTAGGGATGACTGGCATATATCAAAGATAGTGCATTGACTTTGCCACTCATGGTGAGGGTAAAGTCGACTTCGAACAGTTTGCACTTCTCCTGAAGTCTTCAATAGCAGGTCTGCTGTCAGTAGTTTATTTGGGTCACTCAGGATGGTGCTAACAGTGCTGCAAGCCCTGTGCACCCCTTTACCACCCATGCCTTGGGTACCACCGGTACCGTATACTAGGGACTTATGAGGGGGATAAAGTCCTTGTTGATTGGGATTGTCAATTTACACACAACAGTTTTAGGGAGCGAGCACTGGCACTTGGGCCTGGGCAGCAGGCTCCAGTGCACTATCAGAGTCATAACCATTGGAGCAAAAAGCGGGGGAGGTCACCATACAAAAAGGGCACTTTAAAAAAAAATTGCTTTTTGAGTTTTACATAGCGCGAACTAGACCCGAGCATCGGGTATCAAAACACTTTACATGAGCACCAGGTTTGTTACAGACAGACACATTAATTTTTTATTAGGCACGGGGAGATTAAGTGATTTGCCCAGAATCACAGGATGTTGAGCGTCATTGCCGAGACTCGAACCCGGTTCCCCAGCTTCGAGGTCGACTGCTCTAGCCGTAAGGCTACATCATCTCCTCTCATCCACTTTCCTACAACCTGCTGGAATTCTGGGCCTTCACTCCTGTAGGGACGCCAGAAGCGTGGGAGGCTTTACTTCTGGAGGTCCCAACAGAGAAGGTTCCTCCTGGAACTGGTCAGGAACATTGATTCCCCAAGGGCTGAACAGATCAGCAGTTGGCTAATTAGAGTCACTAGCAGGTTCATGATCATCTCTGAAGCTTGTGGTGACTAGAGATGGCAGGAGCCGATGAGAGGTCAGAACTGTTCAACTCCTGACAAGGCAGTAAGTTGGTGATGTAAGACTGGTCACCACTGTAGGTCTATCATCCTGAATGATTTAGAACAGGTTATGTGGGGATCCACTCCTGGGTCCTAGGGTCTTTTTTTAATATTATTAGACCTGTCAGCCTTATGGTGGTCTTCCCCAAACCTTTTTGCCTTCATCTCTGTTATTTTTGCTGATCTCGTTTTTGTTGGCTTTAGGACTCTGCACACTTTACTACTTCTAACCAGTGCTAAAGCACTTATGCTCACTCCCTAAAACATGATAGAATTGGCTTACACCCAATTGACATGTTTAAATTACTTGCAAGTCCCCAGTAAAGTGGCACTAACTGTGCCCAGGGCCTATAAAAATGAATGCTACTAGTGGGCCTGCAGCACTGATTGTAGCACTTTAAACATGTCTCAGGTTTGCCATTGCAGCCTGTGTGTGCAGTTTTAAACTGCCATGTTGACCTGGCAAAATAAACCTTTTGCCTGGCCCTACCTTCCTTTTTAGTACAATTAAGTCACACCTAGGGTAGGGCCTGAACAGCCCAGAGGAGAGGGTGCAGTGTATTTAAAAAGTGGCACATGTACTTTTAAGTTTTACATGCCCACTAGTGAAAAACACATTCATTTTTCACTACTACAAGGCCTACCTCGCCCATAGGATAACATTGGAATTACCTTATTACATTTAATAAGCTATAACTTCCAAAGAGGTAACCAGTTCATGTTTGGTGTCTTTGAGAAATCCTCTCTTATAGTAAAGTCGGATTTTAAATTACAGGTGTGAAAATCCCACTTTTAGAACGCTTACATTTTCCTACATTAGCAATTTAGTGCCTGCAGCCTCTCTCTGGGGCACATGACTGGGTGTAGCTGACAGTTGGGCTTTGTGTATTCCTCCTAAACAGCCACACTCAATAGAGCTTAGGTGTGCCTGGATGGGCCATCACTGGTAGGACGGGAGGGTGGAGCTGGGCAGTGCCCTACTTAGACTTGAATAAGCTGTGTCCTGCCTACAAACAAAGGGCTGCAGATCCCCTGTAGTTAGTCTGGAGCCAGGGCAGGGGAGGCAGGAAACCTGTGCACTTTACAAGGAAACCTCTAGAAGCTTCTCCCACTTCAAAGGAGGCACTCAGTATAAATATTGGCCCTCAGACACCAACTCTTCAGTACACGTCTGGACCTGTCGACTCTGCCAGGAAGATGGACTGCTGTGCTGCTGAAGGGACTACCACTATGCTGGACTGCTGCTCAGAAGGACCGCTGCTCTGCTGTGCTGACCTGCTGACCTTTTGTCCGGGTGAGAAGGACTGGACCTGCATCTGTTGAACCTAGGACCCCAGAGTGACTTGAAAATCTAATTGGGTGGCCTCATGACTACAGACTCAGAGACAGAAGACTCCAACAACCTTGAACCCAGCACCTGACGCTGCCATCTGTGAGGCCTACCCAGCGAAGTGGTGCCACCCCAGTCCTGGACCCTTGGAAGTGGGCCTGAGGATCCAGTAGAACCAACACAACTCCTCTGCTGTGCGGCACAACCCAGAGCAGAACTAATGCATTGCCTCTGCTGCGAGGATTCTCCCAGCACAAGGACTTCGCATCGATCTTGCACCCCGCATCGGAACTGACGCTGTGCGTTGCCTCCCCAATACAGGCCCTCGCATTGCAAATCAGTTGTCGACGGCAGCCTTGACAATGAAAAAGGTCCTCGCATCACCACCTCGCAGCTCCTCTGAACTGACGCATTGCCTCGACTACGCAACGCAACCTCAACGATGTAATTTGCATCGTAAGCCCTCACCGGGAGCGTCCTCGTCAATGATGCAGGACCTTGCATTGCAGCCTCGCAGTTCCTTGGAACTGACACATTGCCTCAGCTGCGCCACTCAACCTCGACACAGGACTTCACAACGCTCTGCAACTAGGATTTAAGGTACTCTCATGCAGCTGGCTAACTGGGTCCCTGTAGCCGATTTGCACTCCATCGCGGTGAGCCTGAACTTATGGCTTTGTCCCGGTCTAGCACAACCAGATATCCACAGTTGGCGCTTTATGCTTTTTGTCGCTATTTTAATTTTTACCCAAATCCTTAAACCTGCATATCTCCAGTTCTAGATTTTGGAAATTTGTTATTTTGGTCTTGTTTAATTTATTAAAATTGACTCTAGTTTTCTAACCTGGTGTGGGATCCCTTTTGTGGTGTGTTTTCATTTTATTACTGTTTGAAGTGTTTCACAAATACTTTACACATTGCCTCTGAGTTAAGCCTAACAGCTTTGTTCCAATCTACCAGTGGGTTCAGCACACGTTAATTTGGGGTTTGCTTGTGAATTCACCCTGACAAGGATTGTGGTTGCTGCTTGAGTAGGGTTTTAGCCCCCTCAACCAGTAACCCAATTTCTTACAGGTATGATTCACACCTAAGCCCCAATCAAATCTCTACATCAGAACACAGGAGAATGATTGGGTACGGTTGATCTGTAACAGTTTTAAGGAGGCGATCCACCCCACAGGCTCACATGGCCATGGTTATTGCATTTATTTGCCAGTCTTCTCACTAGAGTAGGTGAGAGGGACCTGATTCCAATAGAGGATGGGGGAAGAGGTAAAAACAGGCATCTAACTGGAATTGAAAATTACAAACCTATCCTAACAAAGTGACCTTTTATGCTACGAAACATTTGTGGTTTGGGTAATATTGCATGATATGCCAGCACAGTGACCCCTAACGAGACAGGAACAGCAACATAAAAAAGTTGAGCATTGCGAAAGGGACCTTGAGGCAGCTTGAAGCATCCATGGGACCTCTGCTTCCCATGCACGATGCTATCATTCACTTGGTAGACACTTTCTGTCAGGGAAAGCTTCCACAACGCCAGTGGTTACAGACTGGCAGGACACTTAATAACCATTCAATACTTTTCTGCCTCATGAGCAGTCAAAAGATATTCACACATTTCCTTGTGAGTCACAAGGAAGAGAGGAATGCCCATTTGCTGACCACTTTTTTTGTTGTTATTTGCAAGTAACCTCACTGTTGACCTTCTCAGGTACAAATACATTTGTGACTTGCAATCTCATTGTATTTTTGGTTTTCTCCATCACAAAGCTAGCTACTTTGCACAGTGCAGATTTTGCAAGGTGTATTTTGTCAGCTGTCTGCAATTAGAGGTGGGCGAGACAACAAATTAATAGGGCGAGCCAAGACAGAGCCGAGCCAAGGTCTGACTTGGCTGTTAGTGCCCGTGCACAAGCCGAGCCCTGAAAATGTTTGCCATGTAAATCATACAAAAACATCACATAAAATATGATAAATTCACTACACTGAGAAGTACTTATAAAAGTGACAGTGTTTAAACATGAGCTTAGAACCATTTCTACCCAAGCCCCACCCTGGTAAAAGTGCCATTAGTAAACTAAGAGGCAAGATAGTTGTCATGTGAACCCTGTATTCTTATAGATAGAGCAACTTTATAGTCTATTAAATCAAACACAGTAAGTTTTTATGCAGCTTTTTACATTTCACTTTGTACAAATCAGCCACTAAATGAGTATCTATTTGTACTTCTTTTTTACCTCAAATGTTAATGCTTTGTTTTTCCTTCTTTGTGTTGAAGCTAGAGAGTGTGTGGCAGGCAGAAGCCACATCAAAGCTTGGCTTGTAATGGGCTTGGGATTCCAACGGTATCCTTGTTCAAGCTTTCAGTGGGGCGCACATCACTATTTGCACTGCTATTTCAAGGACACCTCTAGAATTCTATCCAGGAGCATAGTTATGTTTTTGTCTTTTAGAAAACCACTCCCACAAGTGGAACGTGTGTGGCATTTTTAGTAGTCAGCATTGCCTAATTTGTAAAAATTAATAAATGCAGGGATCCTATGTTTTTCTTAGAAACCCATCACTGGCACTGCCGAATGCTGCAATGGCCTAATACCAAGGCTGACTATTTTTGATTCCACTTAAAGCCTCTCTTTTCCACCACCCTACACTCCCTGTCTCTCTCTCACTCTTGCAGCTTCTTTATCATCTCTGCTTTCTCCCTCCCTGTTCTGTTTTCCCATCTTTCACTCCCCCCCTCCTCTCTCCCTTTTCTGCTTTTTTCCCTCTTGATTCCTTCCACACATGGTGTAGGAATAGTGAGAAATGGGGGATTTATTCCCCCCAGATTCTGGAACTGAGGTGGGGATGCAGGGGACAATATCCCCCAGAAGAGGAAAGCGGAGGTTAAACAGTGGCAGACAGCTCGACTCCCCGAAGCCATGCCGCACATCACCTGAGCCTCCTCGAAGGGCTGTGACTTGAGGAGAAAACTTTGTGGGTTTTCTCTCACCCCTTTGTTTTGTTAATTATTTCATTGCGGTCACTGAGGTGTTGAACGTCTTCTAAAATCTTCCTGTTTGTAAAGCCAGAGGAGCCTGCAGAGTAAGGGAAGGCAGGAAATGCTATTTTATGGTAATGTTACTTCTCTCTTGAGAAAAAGACCGATTTTAGGAGAGTCTCAACACCGCTATGAAGTAACAATTAGCAACAAGCATTTGCAATGCAATAGGTCTCGCATTTGCGAGAGGCTGAGCTTTTGGCATTGTAAATGATAATGCCTTTTATTTATATGTTTTGAAAAGCTGCAAGCGGTGTGTAAACACGCACTTTATACTTATAGTCCTTGCTTACAAGAAGCAAGGCTGGCAGTCAAAAAGGCCAACTTTGCTTCTCATAAGCAACGCCTATAAGTACAAAGTGCGTGTTTACGCACCACTTGCAGGTTTTGAAAACACAAATAAAAGGCATTGTCATTTACAATGGCAATAGTTCAAACTCTCACAAATACGAGATCTAATGCTTTGCAAATGCTTGTTAAATACTATGCACCCTGCCCTATATGCCTACAGGGCATACTTTAGGATGACTAATATGCATTACGACGGGTTTATTGTGCCAGGTTGAAATGGCAGTTTAAAACTGCACTAAATGCTGCAGTAGCAGGCCTGAGTCATAGCTACTTTAGTGGGTGGCACAATGAGTACTGCAGGGCATGGGTCAAGGTAGGACCACTTTTCTAGGGACTTAAACGTTATTAAATCTGCTAATTCGGTGTAAGGCAATGTTACCATGTTTGAAGGAGAGAGCATAAGACTTTAGTAGTGGTTAGCAGTGGTAAAGTGTGCACAGTCCTAAAGCCAACGAATTCACCAAAACAGGTGGTATGAAGGCAAAATATTTGGGGAAATACCAGACCACGGATGTCAGATCTAATTGCCTGTGCCTTTTAATGTTCCACTGTGCACCATGTGTTCCATTGCAGGAATATGGACAGTTTCAGCATACTGCTTTTAAAGCTTTCCCGGCAATAACACGGAAATGTTTGTTAGAATCCTGATGTACGGAGTGT
Source organism: Calotriton arnoldi (assembly GCA_963921515.1). Taxonomy (NCBI): domain Eukaryota; kingdom Metazoa; phylum Chordata; class Amphibia; order Caudata; family Salamandridae; genus Calotriton; species Calotriton arnoldi. The sequence continues at coordinate 599,293 of CAWUFW010001555.1, forward strand.
TGGTGTAAGGTTCAAGATGCCAAAATGTGTTCATACCTCCTGTCAGGAAATGTTAAACAGATTGCCTTGACTCCACACCTAACGACCTTCAGCATGTGAAGGGAGAGGGACATAAAGATGCAGTGCTTTTAGAATTATAATGTGACATGCAGAACTGGTGCAAACTGAAATGTACGTATGCACTGGTGAAACTGTCACCAGGGGCGGATTGGCATTGCGGGCACTCGGGCATTGGCCGAAGGTCCGGTGTCTCAGTGCCCTCTGTGGGCCGTTTTTTTTTCACCCCTTTCCCAGTCCACAGAGAGTGCTCTCTGTGGACTGGGAAAGGGGAGGAAAAAAAACGGCCCACAGAGGGCACTGAGACAGAGACAGAGAAAGGAAAGCAGCGTCGCTGGGCGGCCGTACAGCGATTATCAGCTGTGGCCTCTCCTTGACCCCCTGCCCTGCAAAGCAATCACGCTGAGGGTGGGCTGGGGAGGGGTGATTGTGTTCAAGAATCGGCCTCCCTGGGGGCCAGGTGTTGCTCAGGCCTTTGAGCCATTTTCACCTCGGGCCCCCTGGGGCCCACGCAGCCCAGAAACAGTGTTTGTCTTAACACCTCACCCACAGCCCTTCACATTCAGGGCATAGTGGGTGAGGAAGAATGGGTCTCGCTGTGGGGGCCAGGTGATGTTTGGAACTCACACCATCTTCACCTCAGCCTCCCCC